>CP136867.1:7606293-8206293 GCA_033000465.1 Sciaenops ocellatus | reverse complement strand
AAATGTGTTTATGTCTGTTTGGATGTGTATAAACACAATTTACGTACTTGTGTGTATGTGTGTGTGACCGCTCCAGTCTCCTGCTTTCTGGATGCCTGTCGCCACATCAACACACCAATCAATGCTACACCTCCCATGAGTCTACATCCAGTCAAACTGTCACCAGGAGGCCTGTGGGGTGTCGACTACTCTGAAGGACATCTTCATAATGCAGCAGTACTTTGACCTTGAAGGTCAAAAGTCAGCCATTGCCAGTTCATCAGGAAGCATATTGATCGATTGATGGGGTGATGCTGGGAAAACACATGCTTGTCAGTTTCAAAAACATCCCCTCTTCAGGCTCGACAGCAAACGAGGACACACACACACACACACACACACACACACACACACCACTCATACTTAATGCAGGATGCCGTCACACACGTGCACCCACAGGTGAAAGTTGTACTCTGCCTTCCTGTTCGCCTCTACCTGCTTGTTTGAGTCTTGAGAGGGATTCTGTAATGAGGGAGCGGTGCAGGCGCTCATGAAATCATTTAAATTTCAAATGCATGAGGTGATTATGCCAGTGAATTAGCCCAGTGACTTATTGTGGAATAATTTAGCTCAGTCAGGCAGAATGGAGACAGCTAATGTCTACGGAGACCTCGCAGCAGACACTGGGTAGGGTGGGGCTCAGTGGGTTTACAGGCGGGAGGGGCTGATGGGGGGGTGAAAAATGGAAGGTGGAAAAGAAGAAGAGATGGAAAAAGAAGGAACAACAAACAGAGGTGCTTATAGACAACACAAAAGACATGAAGAGATAAAGAGAGGGAAAGCTCTGAGAAAGGGGGGTATAAAAGGAGAAGTGAGGATGGATGTTAGAGCGAGAGGGTATGGAACAGGGAAGAGATGAACAGGAGGAGAGAAGAAAATCAATGGAGAGGAGGAATGGAGGTGGTAATTGCCTGGCAGACATGAATGGATAGAAGAAGGAAAGAGGACGAATATGCAGGAGCAGAAAGGAATCAGGGAGGGAGGAGAGAGAGGGAGAGACAAGAGAGAAAACAGCAGAGAAGAGGGATGAAGCTAGTTCATGTTTGCTGTGGGATTCTTAGACAGTTAACTGTGGGGATGGTAGTGAAAACAGAGGCAGGACAGAGGGAGGAATAATGTGAGGAATGCTGTCAGTTGCTACCACAATAAGTTGCATTAATCCATTTTTGGCTTTAAGGGGGCAGGAAAACATCATCGAGATGTTAAGATAGCCTGTGCTTATTTAAACATTTGGCAGATTTGGGGTGGTGTTATCACTCGGAGTCATGTTTCTGACCACCTGACAAAAGTAAATGTAAATTCAATATTCACTAGAATTTTAACTCTGTTTTGGTCTCCAGCAAGTTATATGCCAGGAATATAGCTAAATGCTAGCCATTCACTTGTTAACTGTCCTCTGGGTTATAATAAATTCCTACTTATTCCTACTCCGGCTTATTGACCCCTACCACTGGAGACTGGTGAGAGAACCATACAGCAAATTTACGGACTGTAAAACTGAAACACTGATCTTGAAGACATGAGCAGCCTCTTTTACATTTCACAAATACGTGATTTAGAGTTAATCACCATCTCGCCTACAGCTGATATGATCAGCATGTTATCAAATAATTGTCTATGTACAGAGCAGTTTCATCTGCAAAGAGCCACACTGGCATCCATTTGGAGTCATGTTTCTGTATTTGCTTTTCTTTCAGCTCTGTTTTGTTCAGGCCTCGACACCATTAGTTTCTTTAGCAGCTAAGTGCTACATGTTCTGGCGCTAAATGTGTTAGTCTATCTTTTGGAGGTGGGCAGTGTACAGCAGATATATCAGAGCCAGTGTTGCTAACTTAGTGACTTTTTCACAAAGACATGACTATTAAGACTCCTTCAATGACTTTATTTTTAGCAACAAATATTGGTTGCTACGTGTCATTGTTTATCCAGTGAACTCCTTTTTGTTCTAAATGATTTATTGTCGTGACTTAAGTTGTATTTTTTCTTAATACTACTGGCTTTTGACTGCTCTGTACCGGCTGCTGACTCCTCACTAGAAAAATTTGATCTCAACTTGAACCAGAGCATCTGAGGTTTAATTCCACACCCAATATTTTACTATCAGCTATAGTTAGACACAATACGAGATGAAGAGAACCCTTTTTGCTCCACCTCCATTGTGAAGGTGCGGTCACCATATTGGGAAAGGTGAGGATCCACTAGTAAACAAATACAATGCTCATCATCAATTGGATTTTGCAATCTGAGACTGATTTCTTTATCACATATCTTTACTGAATATCAACCAATCGATCTGGGCATCCTTAGGTAAAACCAAAACACTGACCTGAAAAATGCTAAAATGCCCTGTAGAGCTGAATGATAATTGTTTCTTGTCAATTCTTGTCACAATGTGTTATTCTTGTATAACTGCAACCAGCAGCTCTATACTTCTGTTGGTCGGTCAGACAAATTTCTCCACACACTTTGTTGGTCACAGTTTTCACCAGGTCTTGAGATAGTGTGTAAATGTGTGAATGCATGTGCATAAATGGTCACAACCATTGCAAATTTACACCTATTAAATTACATGTTGTCATTTAATCCACTGTTTCTAGATAAATTTTGAGAGGTGCAGTTTTTTGTCTTTGACGTTTTTACATCACAAGGACAGAGTCTAGAGTACAGACTGTTACAATAGTAGTGAATATACGAAGATGTGTGTGAGTCAAAATCGAACTACAAAAGCACCGGCACTGTTCTTCACTCGATTGCACCCCACATAACCCCGCACACACAGTATATTATGTTCAGCTGTCAAGGCAATTATTTGCGATTAATCATTTGATTGATGTGGCAAACATGTTTCTGCTTACGACCAAATAATGGATCAATCAGGGACAGGAGAGAGATCATTTAGAAACACAGGAGAAGCCATAAATTATCTCTGATTGCCTAACACATGATTAATGCTCCAGTGTACATTGCCCTAATGTGATTCATCAGTGTTTTATATGTAATTGGTGTATATTGAGGGGGATAAATTGGATGAGTGCAGCTTGCAATGGAATACACTCAGTATGGTTATGTGTGTCAGGTTATTGTTTGAAGAGTGTATCTTTAATATCAGTAGTCATATCTATCACTATCACTATATCTATCATATCTATTTCTGGCGTGCTACAGACATTAACTGAACTTTAAGTTTCAAATTTAAAATGATCTACCACATTTCTATCGTACTGAAATAGCCCTATGCTTACAAAAGTTGATTTGTAAGTGCACATCAGAACACACACACAGGTAGAGTATCAGAGTTTAGTCTGTGAATCCACCTGGATAGTCTCTGCTTCAGAGGAATTGTGACCTGGTCTGTCCTCCCTGGCGACTCATTGGCCAACTGTCCCCAAAAAACAGCCTCTGTCTCTGCAGTCACAGCCGTTGTTTACCTACGGTGATTATGTGATGAAATTTGGAGCAACCCGCATTGTTATACCAAAAAAACAGCAATGTGGTAGTCGTGTCTTCGACAACATAGATGAGAAACGATCTTCAGATTAATGTGAAAAAATCATCACAATTCGATCGGTCCTCCATTCTGACTCTATGGTGAACTGCCCCCAAGAAAACAGCATCCAGCTCCGGCAGTTAAAACCGGGAAAGTCCCGCTGTTTACTGACGGAGATTATGAGATGCGATGGGAGCAAAGCACTTGAACTAACAATGTCTTCATCACTTTTTTGGGTCAGAAAGTTCCTCACAACACAATCTTACAGCTTCCGTAACATTGTAAACCTGAGGACACAGGAGCCAAAAAACAAATCAACGTAGATGAAATGATGACCACTCCCGGGCGCTATAGTGAAACATAGAACAGGTACTCTGGTTCGCTATGGAATCTAGAGGGTTATTATGTAAAATGAACTTATTCAAATTGAGGATTTTTTTTCAGTAATAAAATATGACAACAGTTGTTCAAAGCTTTGAAATGTCGAAAAAATGACATTTGGGACAGCCCTGGTTCCCACCAGCTCCCACCTTGCAATTGTACAGGGCTTTTCAATACATGAATAACAGTGAGAGTTTACTGCAAATCAATTTCTATTAAAACACTGTGGACAAAGAAGGCAAATGCTGCTATAAATGTTGTACCTTCATACTCTGATGCTGTCAGACCTGCCACTGTGCTTTAATGTACCGGTGTTATTTATCATCTGTTAAAAGGTCTGTTGATTTCAACTTGATTAGAGATGTAATCTTTTGAACAATCACTTTCTGCAGTTTATGAGAGAAAATATTTTTGCGCCAAAGAAGCCTGTAGGATACAGTCTTTTCCAAAATATACCAGTAAATGGTTCCCCCACATATTACAGCCAAATCTGGCAGTTTTATCTATTATCTGTCAATAGAAGATATTATTTTTAAGGTGCACAATAAAGCTCAAGCTGTCCTCCACAGCTAGACAAATTTAGTGGGTTTGGCTATTGTGAATCCTCAATCATTAATCTACAAGCTACAGTACATAACTTTTATCCTGAGTCAGCAAAGTCCTTGTCCCGCCCTCCTCCCTCCCAGTTGGTCAAGTTCATGCCCCAACACTTGTTTTCTTATCTTGATGTGTCTTTTTTTAAACAGCATTTAGCCCAAGACTTAACCAGTATACATCTGAGTTCTGTTTGCTGTCTATTTTGCTGCACTGTGACATCTGCTTAATTCTTGTTAGCCCATGACGTCCCCACACTGTAGCTGGAGAGCCAGTATGACATAAACAACAAGATCTAGGCATCCACAGGGTCAGACTTGTGGAGGTTTTCTTTCTTTTCTGCAGCCTAAAGTGATTAAATGGCTGTTGCATTCATTTCTAACAGGAGAAATGCTACATTTTTGTTGTTATTCTGCAATGAAACATAGTAAAGTTTAAAACACAATTCTTGTGTTTTGTGGGTCAATTGTGACCTCATTTGTGGGTAATCCTGTCGTATTGTCCGTACAGATGGAAATAACACAACTTTCTCTAAATGAATTTATGAGCTTCTGTTATTATACCTTTACAAATTGGATGGAATTTTTGTGCCCAACACTGTTGTGGATGCTCTTTCTTATGCACCTTTATCATGGTAGAAGGTGGAGGAAAAATGTAAGGCTGCACTAGATGTTTTTTAATAAACAATATGTTTGTAGTAGTAATGAACCCACTGAGAATCAACACTCTACGCAGCTCTTTGCTCTACGCAGCATTTCAGCGGGTTTCTGCTAATCATTTTTACAATTGAGATTCAGTCTCACTGCTCTCATAAACCTCATTTCCAGAAGTTGCAGGCAGTTGCTTTCAGCACAAATGCTCTGATAAATCCACTGTACACAACCTGTTCAGCACCACACAAAGCCAGCGACACGCTGGTGAACACAGTTAACGAGCCAGATATTTCCCCAATGAAGGCCAAATGATAGCTAAAAGTACAGCAAATATTGAACTTACAGTCATGGGGTGACCAGAGACGCGCCCCCAAATGAATGCTAATGTTGCTCCGTGTCTCCGGGTCATGTACGGACATTATTTTCTTGCACGTTAATGTTGATGTCATTGTGAATTTTGTGTATTAGCAATCCATAGAGGTGGGGATTTAATAAATGGCTAAGTTGGCTGATGTCTGCAAGTGGTTAAAGAAATTGAAAACTAACCCTCCCACAACAATTAAAAGTGCTGCCTTCTGTGAATGAGTTTGAGTATGAGCTGCACACTCTTAGTGAGTTTTGAAGCCGTGTATCACTGAACAACGGAGCATATCTTCACTCAACTCTGCATAGATAAATACAGTCTTTAAAAAAAAGGCAAAAAGTTTAATTTCTCTTTTTTTTCATCAAATCTCGCTCACTGATCACGAATGTGATAAGTATTAATGGAGGATCATTATCGCCATTTTCAATCTCTTTAGAATTGAGACACAGAAGGAATGACAGCTAATTGCAAGGCACTGCATCTGAATATCTGCAATATCTGCCATAAAAGGGAGTTTTAGTACATGTTCTTATTAGAGTCTTGGCATTTTGAAAGCAGCGGGTAGTCATGGTTATGTGACGCTGTTATGTTATATCACCCCAGGTTTCAGCATCCCTTGTACAGTAAAAAAAAAGGCAGTGAGGCTTGGGCATGGAAATGAAGGTTAAGACTATGTGGCAAAATGTCTGATGCCTCCCCATTCTTTTTCTCTTTGTGTCTCAGGATATGTCAGAGCTCTCCATACCAAATCTCCCTATTCCTCTATTTTCCCATCCCTCCTCATCCCACCTCAATTTTCCTGTCTTCTTCACTCCTTTGCCTTCCTTCTCCCCCTCACACCTTCCACTAATTGTGTGCCCCTTCATTAAAACTACAAAAATGAAAAAGAACACTGAGAAAAGTGCCTATTGTCCAACTCCAAATACCACAGTGCCACCAAGTGGTCAAAAATATCATGACAGCCTTTGGAAGAGTATACTGTATACACTTATTGTATATGCACACACGTAACCAGAGTGTTGATGGATCTGTGGAGTTACAGAATGAAGGTTAACAGTTAAAGGGTGCTCAGAGTGAAACCAGCGCATGTGAAACAGACATCTCTGATGAAAGAGGCTGAAAGACTGAGAAGTTGGGGGAGTGTTGGATCAATGAGACAGAAGGATGAAGAAAAATGAAGGCAACAAAGGAAAACTAGAAGAAAATAACATAGAAATTCTCCCTTAAACTCTTTGTTGGTGTCTGTGTTTTTCTTCGGCGATGGCGTGTGTAGTCATGTAGCCTTTGGTTCAAAACGCCAGAGCCACAGCTGCCTCAAGACCACAAGGCCAACACACACACACACACACACACACACACACAGACACACATATACAAGATAATCTGCTTGACTTCAGTGATTCTTTATCACACAGTGCAACATTACAGTTCTGACATTTCCTCACTCTTCTTTATCCTCATCCATCACTCGCTGCCTCAAAGTGAGATATCGCTGTGAAAGAAACAATAACTAAGTTGCTACCCTGTAAAAGATGAAGACAACTTTTCTATTTTGGATCAGAGTGAGGAAATTAAAGGTGTTGCTTATGATTGACAACCATTGCTTTTAAATTATTTCCTTCTAAAAGGTACCATCCTTTGCTCTTTTTTTAATGAACAAGCACTTTCAGAGTTTAAATTAAAACAGAAAATAAGGTAATTAAATGAAATCAGATGTGGGCAGGACTGAACTTTATGCCAGAAATAAAATAAAAGATAAAACTTTAATTGTAATAACAATTGGGACTTTTTACTGACTGTAAATTAATGTAAATGAATAAACTGCATTTTATTGTCTGAGTCAAACACTGACTTGTACATTATGAGACATCATGATTCCATCCTAAGAGACGTTTCTCTTGCATCATTAGTAGACAATAATACCTAGCTATGCTCACCTGCTAACATTTGCTAGATAATTGTGTTAGCTAGCAATGAGCTTAGCTACCCTGACAAGAAAACAAGACTATACACAAGGGCACACAGGTGGCACAGGGGTAAAGTTCTTGTACATCATGGAAAATAAGGGTTTGATGTCCAGTGGCAATTAGTCATGTTTGTGCCAAAGCTAGTGAGAGTTCGCATCCCTGTCACTGCACCACAGAGACTCCTCTGGTGGCACTGAGGGAATAAAGTGTATCACACGGAGCCCCAGGGAACAGGACTGTGATGTGTGGTGACTTTGGTGTAGTGGTATTGTACGTCATGCGACACACAATGCCCCAAGGTTTTTTCGCATTCATAATAATTACAAAAGAAACAACTGTAGATTGATGGATACATTTTTTTAGGACATCAGAAACACACCAGCTCTTTGTATGACCAGTCTTTCATCCATTAAGACCAATAATATTTGAAATGTCTCCAAGACCTGAATCAGTAAGTAATTCTCATGCCATTCATGTCTACAGGAGTCAGCAGACAGTTTCTCGCCTTGGTCAAAGGAAGTCATTAGAGGCGCAATGGTCCTCAAAATGCAGAAGTCAGGTACACAACTTCCACTGGAATGAATGAGGCACCATCTTAGAACACAATATCCAGTTTATGGTATCGATGGTTAAACCCTCGTAAAGTTAAAAAGAAACTTGGCTACTCCTTGCGTTATTAAGGAAGGACACATCTGTCTACATCCCTTCACTGGCCAACAGTAGAGTAATGGCTCAATCCCACGGGGCACAGCTGCAATGCATTCTGGCTGTGCCACGGCCGCCGGAGCTGATTGCAGCCACTCTAAACAATGATTGTGATTCCACCAGAAGAGCTACGGTACGTTTCAGTAGCATCCCAAAGCGTCTCTCCGCTCGGCTCCGTGGATAATAGGCTACGAGACTGTTCTATTTTTGACAGATGCCTGGAGAGGTCGCATTAGCAGATTGAGCTGGCCCAAAAGACTGACACAGAAATGGCCATAGAGAATCCGGTCAATTTTCAAAATAAAACGTCCTGTGCAGACTTCCGATCGTAAGAAGACGTAAAAGGAAAACACTTTATCTATATAAAAAATCATAGTCTGTGTAAAACAGGACGATGTCTCCATGTCTCAAGAGCTCCAAGAGTTTGCTGTTCACAGTGGTGACTCTGGCCATCTCAATCTTGGCAGTCCTGGATTCTTGGGAGCTGAGGCAGGCTGAAAAAATCTTGGTTGCTCAAACTAGGCACCTGTGATGGCACCCGCTGGACAATCAAAGTGGCAATGATCTTAATTATGCATGAATTTAAACCTTAATATAATTTGAACAGGTGAAATTAGCTAAAGAGACCAAAACCATTTTAAACATGTTCATTTCTGCTGTGAAGCTGAACATATGGGGGCTTGACTTGACTTGTACTGTAGCCAGCCTCAAGTGGCCATCTGAGTAACTGCAGATATTGGCTTCATTTTGCAGCCACAGAGATGGCTGCTTGGTTAAAATGCATAAATTACAAAACAATAAGGAATAAAAGTCAACAGGCTACAAACCACACCATGACTTCATCATGCTTTTCTCTTGTAAAGTGCTTCAGAGTGGCATTTACCTTACAACACAAAGAAGGACCAGGCTTGATTCAGAGGAAGTAACTTTTACTGCTGAATGTGTAGACTAAATTAGCTTTGCGACAGGCTAACTAATGGTAACGTATAAGTCTTGGTCATGGTTCATTAATCCTTAGTTTAACCTTCAGGGCTGGATTGGGTTAATTCCAAGATTTCATGTTAAAACTCAGGGTGAAGTGCCTTGCTTCCAGGGTCTGAAAGCAAAAACAATCAACAAATGGGTGGAGGAGGAGGAGGGGGTCAGATTCTCTGTGTGATGCATCATTACTACATCATTACAGAAAGGCAGAAGAAAGCCATTAGAGCTAACAGAGATGGGATGGAGATGGAGGACAGGCGACAAAGCGATACAGAAAGGAAGAGGTGACAGGGAGGGGGAATTGTGCCCCGCGATCATTTCTAATGTTAGTTTGGACCTCATCAACCCGAGAGTGAAAAAATACACTCCCTTCACATTCACTTTGTCTTACCTTTCTCCGCGTCTGTTCTCTTTTGTCACTCTGTATGTGTGTGTGTGTGTGTGTGTGTCTCTATCCTTTCTCTCACAGGCATCCCACTGCTGGCTGATTGGTCATACAGTATGAGTGTGCATGATTGTTCTAAACTGGAAAAGAGAGAACACTTCCACTGATGAGGCGTAAGCTACCCCCCTCTGACAATCCAACCACTTGATGCAGCAGCTTCCGAATGGCATCACTGGGGTTTCTACCTCATGAACGCAAAAACACACACACACACACTCATTTTCTCTGACTCTCCCTCATTCTTCTCTCTCCAATCTTTCCTCTCACTCTTTTTTTTTTTTCTCCCTCCTCCGTCTGTTTGTTGTGCTCCACCTCCCTGGGCTCTTCGAGTGCATTAATCAGTCAAGCTGCAGCGCCACAGCTATTACTCATCTGGTCAGAATAAGAGAGAGACAGAGAGGGAGAGGAGGAGAGAGAGAGAGAAAGAGAGAGAGAGAGAGAGAGAGAGAGAGAGAGAGAGAGAGGGAGAGGGAGAGAGAGAGAGAATGTATAACAAAGACAGAGAAAGAATGACAGAGCGAGACAGCGACCAAGGGGAGAGAGAAAAGAGGGAGATCTGGGGGGGAAAGGAAAGAAAATGGAGAAGTGCAGAGAGGTAGCTGCTCTGTATTCATTCATCTTCTAATATCTCTCCTTACCTCAAGGCTTTTCATCTCTCTAACCATCCATCCATTCATCCACTCATTCAGCCAGCAACCAGCCACCAGCCATGCATCCATTCATTCACCTATTTATAGATGCCACTACCTCCCCACCCTCCCACCTAATCATGCATCCATCTTTCTATCCATCTTTTCATTTCCCCTTTCACCTCGCTCCTCATCTTCTATCCATCTCTCCATCTCTTCGTCTATACCTGACTCCATCATTACTTCTTTCCTCATTTATCCATATGGTATTTTGGCTCCTTTTCAGAAAACATGGCGGGCCCAGAAAGAAAATAGTTGGGGGGAAAAGTGAGAGATGTTTTGTTGTTTTGCTGCTCAGTATTGGGGTAAGGCAGATGCAGGGAGGAAATTATTTTTCAGGGACAAAGAGTTTTGCTTCTTTCAGACAAGAGTCTACAAACATGCTAGCAGCTCTGTGAGGCTGTATTTAGACACTGCAATAACTTAAGCTAACTGCTAATGTCAGCATGCTAATATGCTCACAATGACAATGCCAACATGCTCATGCCAAGTAGGCATCATATTTACCATGTTCACCATGCTAACATTGGCTAATTAGCACTAATCACAGTGAATCTCAGGCTAGTGGTAACACCCTTAAAGGTCCAGTGTGTGGCAGAAATTGTATATAACATACATGTTTCATTAGTGTGTATCCTAGAAAGGACAAACTAAATACTGGCTCTAGATATTGCCTTTTGGATTCTTTGTGCATTTCGCCATTTCTTTCACGCAAGGAGGGAGAAGGTGAGGTGAAGGGGTTGCGCTCAGCAACTACACCGCTCAGTGCCACTCAATTTTAGACACTGGTCCTTTAAAGTTGTTAGTCAACAATTTAACCTTGGTAAATTATAATAAATTAGACCCAAGACCATGAATCAAGACTACATCCATGCTAGCAACTCTGCAAAGTTGTACTCAAGTGTGCTCCATCTCAATTGAGAAGTCAAAATTTCCATGACCCCAGTTAGAAATTTCACTGGATCTCCCCTGAAGTTGGATTTTTGGCTCGTTAAAAGTCAGAAAAACGGCAGTAACCCCAAACTCAAAATCCAAGATGGCTGCTACGTGCGTCAACAGCAATGAATGGTGTATTAAGAGACTGTGTATTAGCACTTCTGTCTTTTGTGTCTCATCGATCATGCACACAGTACTGTCCAACTTCTATGGACATACTGCAAATGTTTGCAGAATAACAGCCAATTAGCACTAAACTAAAAGCACCGCTGAGACAGATGGGAATGGCAGCAGTAACTGGCTGGATGAAAAGAAGGATCACGAAAATGATTACAATCCATTCTGAGAGGGACATGAATGTGTGTACTAAATATTTTGAAAATCAATCCAATAATTGTCAAGACAATTCACTAAAAATCCCCAATTGTCAACCTTATCATCATCAAGCTAGAGGAAAAATCAGGGAATCACAAAAATCAAGTTAGTTAAGTAGTCAGTCAAGTATTTTCTTGATTTTCCATCATCTGTTATAGTTGTTGAGATATTTCAGATTGAAGAAGGTGGACTGACTGACCGACATTACAATCCATAGAACAATGCTACCAGAAGGGCATACAGTGCACACTACAGTATGCATGCCACATTTTTAATTTTTTAAGGGTTATCACATAAGACTAATCGATAAAAAGAACACCAAGTGAGAGTGGTCACAGATTGAGTAAAAGCCTGTAAACACAAATAATATAACACCTTGTGAAAGAAACTGCAAATATTACAGATGGCTCAATGAAGCAAATTATTCCTTGCCAACTCTATCTAAAGGTTATTGTGCAGGCTGTGAGCTAACAAGCTATATCCTTCCCATGTTTTATGGTTACCTTATAGCGCTTTGACCTATGCCATGATGCGTGTGCCCAATCCATGCACATGCGCAATATTTCACGCATTTAACAAGCTCTTAGGTAGACTCCTCACGTTTGTGGTTCACAGGGTTAATGCATGAGATTTAAAACTCTACATGCACCCCGCGGACTCACATGTATGCCATATTGTGTGTCGGAAGCATACAATTACCAACACGATGGCTTGGTGAGCTCGTGTAACAGAGAGTTTGATATTTAGAAGTACTGCCAGCACTGCCACAAGACAAAAATGTTCATGAGCAAGAGGGGAGAAAATGAAAAACAGCGGCAGGCAGAAAGACTGACATTTACATTTCATTAATTTGACTGACGCTCTCATTCTGAGGAACTTAATTGGAGTGCAACAGTTGAATTTGCAAAATCCTACCAAGAGCCCAGAATTATAATAGTTACGAAATAAACATAGATAGGATATTTGTGCAGAAATTGTGGTATGGGGGTGGAGGGGAGGAGAAGTAAGGAAGCCTCTGGAACAACAGCCAGACTGGGAAAGAATCGAAGTGGCAAGCTAAATGGACAGTGGTGGCAAAAAAAAAAAGGAGAGCAGGCTGGTGTGTGTAGACCTGGACAATGGCCTGGTGGTGTACATGTGTGGATCCCTTTTGTAGGTTTGTTTGCCAGCAGCAGGATTTTGTATTCAACACAAGCAGCCAGTGAAGGGACTGCATGAGGGGGATAACATGGGAGGGTCTGGGGAGGTTGAAGACGAGGCGTGCTGCAGCGTTCTGGATGAGTTGTAGGGGCTGGAAAGAGTGTGGCCGCAAAGGGAGTTGCAGTAGCCCAGACAGGAGATGACTAAACTTGCACATGGAGCTGGACACAGTGTCTGGTGGGGAAAGGTCTGATGTCGTATTGATAGTACCAGACTGTGGCTGTATCAGGGGTTCAGCATGCAACTAAAAATGTTGGAATTCTGGGTGGCAGTCACCATTGTCTTGTCAGCTGTGATGGAGGGGTCTTGTTGAGGGCAAGGTTTTTCCAGACTAACAGAAAACATGAATAAAGTTTGGATTTAAGGTGATGGGCTGACATTCAGCTGGCAATGTCAGGGAAACAAACACATACACATGGCTCTGTGGGAAGCATATAAATAGAACTGCAGATATCACATATCATGAAGTGATCCTGAATGTAAAGCGACATTGTAAAGCACACATAATTTATATACTTAAAAAGCGGTGATATTAAATATCTTTCCTTCCCGCAAGCACTTCTTTTTGTATTACCCTGCCCCGGCTGTAAATAGACCATGCATCTGTGTACAAATTAGAGCTCCCCCTTCAACCCACAGCTCAAATAAAATGCATGAGAGGAAATTAATAAATAACAAATTGCCTTCAGGACATCATCACATTCAACACTTCCTGTCTTGAACACACAGAAATAGTCGCTGGCCCCGGGGATAAACTTGACATATTTTGTTTTTTCTAAAATTAATGATTTCCCACACACAGAGACAGCTAATAATGGTTCGCCAGACTGTGATTGAGAGGAAACTGCCAGAATGCCCTGTTCTCCAGTTTACATTTTGTTTCTTTATTTTTCCGCGGCTTTGAACTCCACCCATCCCCCTGCTGCTGAAAAACTCCCAAGAGAGATGGTGAGCGGCATCGCAAGATGGTCATGATTGTCTCCTTGGTGTTTGTGAGTGATGTCATATGTGCTGTTTATTTGTCAAGTGAGAGTTAGTGCACATATGTATATATCCGCGACAGAAACTGTTTGCATGTGGTTTCAAATTCTTTAGTGTTTAAATATGAATCCATCTGCTTCTATTTGTTGTGGTCTAAACAATCTTGAAACTCAACTCGAGTGTGATGAATTGGAGGAGAAAACCTGTCGCACATACAGTGCAATATCTGCTGCTGTACACAGTTACAGTGTAGTGAATAGGTATTTAAAGGAAACTGTTCTATGTTGTGTTACATCTGTACTTCAGCACATTATATTTGAAACAAAAACAATGATCGGCTCAAATTACTGTCTACACTTCAATTCTAGGGTGTTTATATCAATATCACAAAAAAAAAACAACCTAAAAAGAATATTGTCATATACTGTTAATGTATCAAATGACAATGTGAAAACAGTGTGACAGGGATGGCTTGTCATGTTCAACCTTGAGAGAATTATCACCCGAATCTGCAGCTTCCCTCGACAGAGCTGATTTGATTCACTCTCTTAATGCTCTCATAGAGTTGTTTTCGGCTGGAGCAGACAGCTGAAAAAAAAGCAATAAAACCTCACTGTACGCTAGCTGCCCATCACCAAACGGCAGACACTCACAGTTTGCATTTAACTGGTGAGCATAGTGGAGCATTTAGCAGCTAAAGAGCTAGATATTTCCCTCAGGAGTTGGTAGAAACCAAAAACAGACTTGATGAAAAAGAGTGAATGTCAGACTTATGGCTGGTTCATGGTAGGTAATTGCCATTTAATGTAACCCTTAGTTACTGGACTGCTCTTGTTCTACTATCCAGTGACCCATTGCGTCACTTTTGCTGATAAATAAACATAAACCATGATATAATAGTGGAGTGGACATGGTGCTCAAAAGTGCTTGACTGGTGATGTAAATTAAGTTATTCCGTTTGATATTTGGATAGGAATCCCTTGCAATCAACGACTTGATCATCTGCAACGCACAGACATCAGGAGACACCTGTATCTCCATCTGCCAGACTCTACTACAGTCGTCTGCACTACTTGGTTATTTTAGAGGGTTCTCCTTCAGTTCTGTCTTCAAGTGAAACACATACTTATACTGTAGTGTGAGATCAAGTGACTGAACATCCCAATACAACAGTCCTTGGTGGCCTTCTTGGCAGCGTTGTCCTGTTGCTTTCTGCTGCATTATAAAACCTATCCCACTATGATACTGAAAGATAGTCCTTATTTACCTTAACACCCTTAAAACTGGGAGTCAAGATGTTAATCTCATTAAGTGTTGCGTGTGCAGTGTGCATGGAGTAATATAATGAAACAGCACTAAGCGTGTGCAGCCATGTATTATTAAGACCTGGATACAGTGCCACCGCCGCTATTCCACTATTGCCCAGTGGTCCAAAAAACATTGAGATCACCACGGTAAAAGAGACGTCTGTAAAGCTGTTGACAGGATACAAAATCCAAACAAGATAAACTATGGCTCTTTCTATCATGATTTTTGATCCATGGATGATTTGTCAGCCGATAAATGGTTTTAAGAACACATGATCAAAGTCTATAGACTGAGCAGGAAATCACAGTGCACACAGGAAAAACACCCACTGGTGTTCAGTGGGCCGCATACCCTGGAAGTAAACCCTGGAGCTAGAAACGTTTTTTGGCATATGCACCAGGTGAGCAATTTTTATAGGAATCAATGCGATGCCATATTGTGTTTATCATGTTCACCATCTTAGTTTGGCCAGTTAGCATGCCAACATTTGCTAATAACGACTAAATATAGAGTATAGTTGAGTCTGATGGCAATGTGAACCTCGTGGTGATCATGAGGAAAAGTAAGGGGATCACCACAGTCAATCGGAGTCATCCTCAGGTCACCATGAATGTCTGTACCAAATTTGATTCCAATCTATCGGATAGTTTGCAGGAAATTTTACTAAAAGCCAAAAATGTCAACCTGCTGATAGCGCAAAAGGTGAAACCCAGGGGATCATCAAATTTATCCTCTGGGCACCATGAATGTCTGGACCAAATTTAATGTCAATCTTTTAAACAGCTGTTGAAATATTTTAGTCTGCACAGAGAGCTGTGCTGCTAGCATGGGTGAAAACATCTAGCCTTTCAGTCTGCGTTGTATGTTCTGGTCTCAACTCCCTCAACTTTAATTCAACATGAAACAATGTTTCATGAGATGCTGTATC
Source organism: Sciaenops ocellatus (assembly GCA_033000465.1). Taxonomy (NCBI): domain Eukaryota; kingdom Metazoa; phylum Chordata; class Actinopteri; family Sciaenidae; genus Sciaenops; species Sciaenops ocellatus. Next base: position 8,190,260 of record CP136867.1, on the reverse strand, counting down.
CCCATGTCATGAAGAAGTCAATAGGTTGAGAACAGATAAGAAATAACTGTGTGATCCAGTAGTGGTGCTTGGAAGTATTGTACATTTGCTCCTGATGTACAGTAATGTTCACAAGGATGATCAGTGATTAAACTTCTGTGCTTACACAATAACTCTCATACATTATGAATTATAGGCTGTGCATCGTGAGCACTGCCCGGTCAGTGTTATGGACAGAAAATATTCTCAACACTAGTGCTCTAACGCCTACACAAACTCTATAACATTATTCAGCTTTTTACCCTCTGTCTGGCTTATATCTGCACTTCTGCCAAGTCTTTCTCTTTATTTATCTCTCTCTCTCTCTCTCACACACACACACACACACACACACACACACACACACACACACACACAATGAGTGACCTTGCCTCCCTGGGGAAGGACCATGTTTAATTGTTCATCAGCACTTTCCTCAGTGTTCCGCAGGCAGGGAATTAAAGGAGAGGAGGAGAGGGAGAGAAATGAGGAGGGAGGTAGAGAAGTTAGCTCCCGGGACGAGACCAAACACAAGAGAGGAGAGGAGAGGAGAGGAGAGGAGAGGAGAGGAGAGGAGAGGAGAGGAGAGGAGATGAGAGAATACAAGAGGTGAGATGAGAGAGAAATCCAAGGCATGTGCTTAATTGTTTTGGAAGCAGATGGACAAACAGTTAGGCAAACACATTCTCCAACTTAATCAACTCCACCATGATGAGCATCTCGAGAATAAGCCTCGTAGCGTCATGAGTAATTGTTCTATATGTCTAGTTAGATTCCAATAAGAGTGCAGCAGCATTGATATATTGTTAACAATATGGTGAGTAACTGGGGAATGATATGCTATTTAAACCTTCGTAAATCACAGTGAAACATGAAACCACTGCTTTAATGGTAAATATATTGGTCCCTCAGCTCTTTTGTACCATGTATGCTGACTAATCATCTGCTGACCAAATAGACTGTGATGTGTGAAGTGATATTCACTGATTTATTTCCGTCTCCCTTTCTTTTCACTCCCTCCCTCCCTCCCTTTTTCTTTTCCCCTCTCAGAACTTCTCCCGCTGCTGTTTTTTTTTTTTTTTTTTTCCCTCCCTTTCATTCTCGATGCACCTCATCCTCTCTCTTTCTCTCCCCAGACTTTTGGACTAGATGGGGTGGCAGATAGTGATGAGCCAGCAGTGGCCATGCTCGGCTGCTTTAGCTAATGGAACTCTCCTGTCTCTACAAGGCCTCACAATGTAGTCCAGGACCAGGGCCTTATCTCATCATCTGTTTGTGTGTGTGTGTGTGTGTGTGTGTGTGTGAGCAGCATGTTTTGGGTCAGATAAGAAGTTATAAGTTAAAACGTAACTAGAAATCAAATGGTTTAAGTTAACAATGGAAGCTTTTTTGGGACATCTTGGTTCAAAATCAAAGGATGACTGCAGTGTAAAACATATTTCCATGTCTTCCTGTGAGTCCTAATGACACTGAGCTCACCTAATATGCACAAATTGATGAAATCTGGAAACTTAAGAAGTGTGACGGGGTAAGAAATGCAGTCACACAATTAAACATGTTAAAAAACAAGGCACCAGGTTAGCCAAACTTTTCTTATTCCCTAAACTGTCTTTGACTTTGACTGTGCAATGAGGCGTAGTTACCAACATTGACTAACTTTCAGTTCTACCTCCAAACGAAGTTAGACTCCATGGATTGAGATCAGAACATCCTTATATAATTCCCTGCAGAAGGGCACCTGGGCCTGGTGGCAGGTGGCATTGAAATGAAGGTGGGCGCCTGCAATACAAGCAACCCAGATAATTAAGGAAATGTTCAGCTCCTTGCTAACTTCGTCTGCCCAAGCTGCTGGACAGGTAGCGTACAATGGTTTTATCAGAGCTTTTTATTATTTTTTTTTTGTGAACAGAGAGCTATGAGACTGAACCAAATCCTGAACAGCTTTTGCACATTTAAATAGCTGTCCATCTGTGTAGCATTGTTTGACATCAGGCACAGTGCTGAAAGTGTTTACCACCTGAACGCTCAAAAGAGTGTCAGAATGTGGGCTGACTTGTGGGATAAAGTACACATGATTTGTGAAATTTGGCTGCATCTTATTCTAATTACTGAAAAAAGTGACATTAATAAAGGACTACTATTTTAGGGCTCTGAGGCCTACGCAACGTCAGGTTTCATCTACAAAAGTAATCATGAAGTTTAAATTAGTTTTTAATGATAAGTTAGTGTTAAATTAGTGTAAATTTTTCTCTCTTCCAGTAGTACACACACACATTTATTTTGTTCATATTTCATGAGTGAGACCCAGCAACTGCAACTTGGAACTCACTTAGACAAAGAAATAAAGAATAGTAAGGAGAGCCAAGGTCAGAGCCACAGTACTTTGATTAAAAATGTAGCAAGTAGTCCTGCATATGACAGACAAGTGCTACAAGAGCTACAGCAGAAAAAAAGGGAAAATATATATATATATATATATATATATATATATATTTCCCACATTTTATCAATTTTTCACAAATGTTCACAGTTTGCCACACTATAGGTCAATGTCCCTATGGCCCATATTGAGGGCAGGTAGTGAGCCTGTGCATGCACTGATGTGTGAAAGTGTGAATGAATGTGTTGATGCCAATGTGTTAACGCGCTAAAGAACAGAAAGGCAGGAATGTTTGGGAGCTGAGTGCTGCCGGTGCATGTTTGGGTGAGGCTCACAGTCTCGCTCGCTGCATTCTTTGTTTTAATTCACATCCTTTGCTTTGCCCAAGGCTGTATGCAAATGCACGCTTAGGAAAACAAATGATATATGAGTGAAAGCAACCCCATACAGTACATTAATAAATGTATGGAAGCAGCAGCACAGATTGTTTGCACAAAGCTATTTCCCCTCCTCTGCCTTTTCCTATTTCCTCACCCCCCCGTGGTGAACAGACGGAACTGCCCGTGGCCTTATTAATGGAGTTATATATGTTAACTATGTGTGCATTTGTGTGTCTGTTGAAGTTGAAGGGTTTAAATGTGTGCTTTTTCTGGATGTAAATCTGTTAAATGTACACTGAAGATGTGGTTACAGTAATGAATGGCCTGCTTTATGATTAAAGTGCTCTGAGGAGAGAAGAAAAAAGAAGCCACTCACCTATCAATAGATGTGTTTATTTACTTGCTTTTGCAGCACAGAGGACTGAAATGTGTGTCCATCTACAGTCAGAGTTTGTTTGTGTGTTTGTCTATTGATATGGATTGGCCCTGTCACAACCAGTAAAGCATGTGACCTGAGAAAAGAAGTCATATCTCAACAGAACTTTCAGAGGAAGAAAAGAACTGATGGAGCCTAAAACACTCTTCACTGCGATCCCCACAGCATGAAATTCAAACGCAGTGCAGTCACAATCCCTGCAATAGATGAAAAAAGCAAAGCTTGAGACATTTAAATGCACCAAAGATACACACATATTACACACACACACACACACACACACACACACACACATGTTACACACAAAGTTAAAAATTCCCTGCCCAACTGCTAAAGCATGGGCTAATTATTAATTAAAGCAAATGTCTGTTGAATCTGTTGAAGCACTTTGGTCCTCATTAACTCAAACAAAGGCCTTTCATTACAGGCTCAGCCCTCTCCGGTATGAACACACACACACACACATTTATACGGACACACACATACAGAGCATACAACACATAATAACAGAGTGACGTGCTGTGTGCCTTCAGTAAGTCACTCAGGTTAGTTAGTTAGTTTTATTCACTGAGGCTACAGGAAGAAGGTTCATTGGTTGATGGGTCCCCATGGAAACTGGCAGTTTGTGAATCAGAGTGAGAGATTGTGTTCATGGTATTGTTTAGTGTTCTTTTGGTTCATTTTGCCAAAGAAACATTTTACATTTGGTCCTACAATACAACCAGAACTAAACAAAAGTTTTAACTTTCTTTATTTGTAGTGACTTGATCTATCTCAAAACTTAATAGAAGCTCTTTCCTGCACTTCCCTCTAGTTTCTGTCCTTTTCCTCCTCTTGTCTGTGGACTTCAGTAGTACAAGTTAAACAGCCTCAGGATGCATGCTAAGCATTTCTGTCAAGTTAAGTATCTGCCTCAATTTTCCCCAACTAGAACGCACTCGTGAACACATGTATTTTCACATTTGATTGCGTCTTCCCATTGACTTTTTTCTTGTTTGTTTTTTGCATTCATGCTACCTCTAAAATTCAACTTGTATTCAATCATAACACATGACAGCGTTTTAGGCAGTGTCCAGTATTGGTTTAAATAATGTATTAGCTTACAGGGATAGTTTGGGTATTTTGAATTGGGGTTATATGAGGTACTATATACACAAAAGTGTGTTATCTCCAGTGGACAGTGGTCAGTGTGCTCCCATTTTGAAGAAGCAGACAGTGATCCTGGCAGAGCAGCAAAGCTATGAACTGCAGGGGGTCAGCAGAAAAATGTATTTTGGCCCACCTTAAAAAATGCAATATCCATTTGTGTGTATGCTATATATTAACAATATTTTTACTGCTTTACCTCGCCTTCAGACAGCCTTTTTCTTTGGCACTAACTGTAGAACTCCTAACTGTGCCACCCACTGTATCACACCTCAGATCAGCTGTTCGGGTCTGAAAGTTGTAAAATGAGACTGAAATCCAACTTTAAAAGATGGTGCATGTTTGTGTTTTTTCTATCTGTGCCACTGTAAGTCTGATCCAAACAGCTGATCTGTCCCATAATAGTGTGTGCAGCAAAGTTGGCCTTATGTGCAGGAATATGGAAGATCTACAGTTAGTGAAGAAAAACGATAAGTACCTCATACAACCCCACTTTAAGATACCTGAACTTCACTTCTATGCACTGTATGACTTTAAGCAAACACATTCCTAAGATATTGTGTTTTGTACAGGTTATAGTGCAGGTATTACCTTAAAGCTGCACTAATTAATTATTTTTTTAAAATTAAGAATTGATCAAATGTTCATGTATAAATGAGAGGAGCCGCATATTAAAAAATAAACTACAGAAAAGTAGACTCCACAGGTTCTCTCAGCTCTTGGAGTATTTTTAAGCGTCTTTAAGCATCTTGTTTTGGTTTTAATACCCACAACTTGGTTACTTTGACAGCTCTTTTTGAGTAAAATAAAAATAAAAAAATAAACCCACTGACTTACCCACCAAGTGTCAGCATACAGGCAAAGTTAGCAACTAGCTGGTAGACATAGGAGAACAATTAGCTGCCAAAGATACTTCCTCAGGAGTTGGTGTAGTCCTAAACATGTCTAAAATAAGTGTTAACACTGATTCTCCTGTCTGCTGGATTAGTAAATAGAAAACTGTTTGGTAACATTTTCATTCAAAATCATTTTATGCTATGTTCAACTTTATAAGGTGATCATTTTTATTGATCACTTGAGCAACCATTAAGTTAATGCTGTCTGAACTGGTCAAATCCCTGTCAATTACCAAAACAAGTAAACTGTATGAGTTGAATATTGTCTGTTATTATTTTTAGGGATAACCCTGTCAAAGATTACAACTACAATTTGTAGATACAGTAAAGAATACAAGGTGGTATGAAAGCAGACATGATCAACAGCCCTAAGGCACAAAAAAGTATGAAAGGTGATGTAGATTACAGTTTTCAGGTTATGTGTGTTATGGAATTTTCTATCCTTAGGTTATACTGGGTCATGTGTGGGCCTTGAGGTCCTCGGCAGTACAGTAATAGTTGTTTGGCTTTGCTTGAGGACAGCAGGTGCCAGCCTATCTCAACGTTGTGGTGACCAGGGTTGAAGAGACCAAATGTTGTCTTTCTAGACATTATAGATAGCTACAGCATAAGACATCAGAGGCTCCTGAACACTTTCTTCCCTCCTGACCTAACCATTCACCATTGCTTTCAGCTATTTCTCCACAACAATGTGGAGTGTAGGTTATGTAGCACGGGGCAATAATAAAAGTCTCTTACATTCATACCTACCGTATTGTGCCTCTTCTTACTTTATGGCTCAGATTTCATATTTTGATGGTTCATCCCTTAAGCTTGCCTTGTATTTCCGTGGGAGATATGACACATGTGAAGTCATTGGAACCTCTGCCAGGCTTTTTACAACTCATCCTCAATTTGATAGTAATTTCACACTTGAGAACGGCAGCGATGACAATATGGTCTCGATGCGTGTGGGGATCCCGAGCTTGTCGGGCAGCACACTTCACAACATTAAAGACAACTTGAGTAATTGTGATTCATGTGCTCACTTAATTTGCAGGCAGCTCTCCAGTATGTTAGATGACGGGGGGTCATTATGGTTTTGAAAAAGAACACTTCCAGTCTTTTGCTAGCCCTAAATCACCATCAAAGCAATGCATTAAGTTGGCTATAACATGGAGTTAAACAAAAGCCTATGTTTTCTATGAATACAAAGACGGAGAGAAAATTAAGATGACAGGCTTTGTAAACGAATTAATTTTACCCATATTTTCTTTCCTTAATTTCAGAGACATAAACTAGGCAAAAGGCATGTAGCTGATGCCGGATTCTTTTAAATACAAGACTGTTCATCTAAGTCCCACAATGCTTGATGCATTAAAACTGAACTCCATCACACAGCACTGTGATATGGAACAGAAAAGTGATTTATGGCTTTGGTTTATTAGTACTATGGCTCAAAGTAAACAAATATGAAAATGAAAGTTATTTTGTTTCCCTTATTCATGTGAAGTTTCATCCGTTTTTCTACTCTTTGAATTTTTCCCCACTTTAAGTTTCCATGGGTGCACTTGTATCAGATTTGTTTACTTTCTCACATTGCCTGCAGCACTCCTCTTCCATAGGCCTACTTCTACATGTTGATAAGCACGTCTTTCTGTTTTTGTTTTTTTGCTTTGGTACTGACAGGGTTATTTGCAATGGAACTTTCATTTTGGTGGGTTCTCTCAACACTGAGCTTGATACATACTGTTTGAATTTGCCTGGGAGTAAAGGTGCACAAATATTTTAATTTGTAATTTTTTTTTCTTCAGTGTCAGCGTTTGATTGACAGGCAGATAAATGCGAGGCTTCAGGCGAGAGAAAGGAAAGTGTGTGTGTGAGAGAGAGAAAGGCGAGTTAGAGAGAGAGGAGCACAAAGAAAATGTTCAGGGAGGTGATAAACTGATGGAAGTCGTGTCAAAGTGTAAGTTATGAATTATACATAAGCTTTGATTTGGAACAACTATTACTTCTACAATATTTATTATCATACAACAGTTAGTTCCAACAAATTTGATTGGACCAGAGGCATTCCATGAGTGCTGATAGAGAGCACAGCAGCACATCAGTCCACATTACAGTAACAGTAACAGTCATCTTTCTATTGTGATACTCTAGAAACACAAGATAATGGACGGCATACGCCGACAGTCTTCTTGTCAATTCGGCATCAATATAATCCATAATCCATCCATATGATAAACTGTATTTCTGTCACCTCAACAACTCGAAAACTCGCTACCAGTATCTTTTAGTTAGTTGCAGTATTTTAGTGGGAGACCAGACAAGCCATTTCAAAAATTAGGATTTCTCATTAAAATGAGGAAAACAGCTAGTTGATGGATCACATTCACGCCAAATTAAACACCGACTCAAAACTAACTTACTAACTCGGTTTCCTGATTCCTGTTTGGTGCTGAAAAGACAGCACTGTCTGATAATATTAAACATGTTTGATTTTATCAGCTCATTTCCAAAGCAACATATAAGTGACTCTTATTTTACTGGTAGCATACAGCACTGATTCCCAAAGTGGGGGGTCGCGAGGCAGCAAGGGGGGTGGGGGGGGGATCAAATAAAATTTTAGAAACTTCATATTTTAGCCACAATTGTAACTTTGCCCCTTCTAACCCCTGATGTGATTATGACAGATTAATGACAGTAACAGCAACAACAACATTAGCTAAGGTCTATTAGCATTGTGCTAAACATTACGACATGTGACAAGGACAAACCATCTGAGGGATAGTGGGGGTCGCAAATCACTGATACCGTTGTTTTGGGGGTTGCGGGCTGAAAAATTTGGGAACCCCTGGCATAGAGGACGCAAAGCAGTTGGTGTGATGTAACGTATACGTACAGTAGCTAGCAATCTAGTGTTTAGGAAATGTGCATGTGGTGCGTAGTAACAATGCGGTCCCAGTTCAAAGTTCATTATAAAATATACAAAGAACTGTGAATCTGTTGTGACTTATTACTGATAATAAATGGGGCTTGTAGAACTATTGTATAAATCCAATATTACACTTGAGGTTGTGCTGTTGTACTGAATATTAGCACGGCTGTGAACTTTGGTGATGAATCATGCTGATATGTAATAAAACAGCACTCATTCTAATGGGATATTGCTTTGTTATCGCATTCCCTTCAAGGACTGCTGCCATAATTAATGTAAATGTATACAAATGTTTGATTAATTAAATCGAAAACATTTGTCATATTATGTTTAAATACATCCCAAACATCTATAGAATCTATGGATGAAACCTTATTTAGGTTGCTGGAGTATTTTAGAGCAGTTTCTTTTTCACACGATTCTTCAACAGCTTGTGTTGATTAAGATATAATATATGAAGTGTTGTGGGGGTGGTTTAACTCACCATAATCTCTAAAGACAAATCAACAGTGTTATGTGTTTTTGAGAGGGTGAATGTAATTAATCATTTAATTGTTATGTAGGAGTCGGTATAACAAAAAAACAGTGTTCCTTAATGAAATAATGCCAAAATAATACACTGGACTGAAGAATACTTTTCTTAAATCCAGCTGTCCTTTATCTACATGTGTTATGTTACTGTTTTCAGTTTACACACTTGTTTCAAAAGCAAAGTGTTATTTTCTTTACAGGGCTCCACTTGCTGCAAATTAATACTTTTGTTAGATTTTGTTGTTGTTGTTTGACTGCTCAGATAAGAAAAAAAACAAGCTTGTAGATTCATCATTTGTTTCCCAAAAGAAGCAAGCGGTAATGTTTTTTTGAAAATAAGGGACAAAAATCGTTCTTGGATAAAAGAAAAAAGTAAATGGGAAATGAGAAAGATATAAAGAAAAGAACAAACACCTGAATATAGAAGCCTGTGTGTGTTGCATGTTCTCCCCCAGACTTTTGCTTGTGTGTCTTTCTGCAGCGATTTGCAGCATTAAAGTTATAATCCTTAAGATTTTCATGAGATCATCCCCTATTCTGGAAATATTTACGGTCTGCTTCTTTCAGCAAGCCATATAATATTCTCTATACAGTTGTAGTATATTTTACTGATATGTGGATATTTTATCTGATATGTGAGTCCACCATTCCAATGCTGGATTCAGATTGCCTTTCTAAGCAGAAGGAGTTCACAGAAAAACGATGCATGCATGTAGCCCAACACAATTTAATCTCACTGACATCAGCCTCAAGGTTCACTTTACACCACATCAGAGCTGTATTATTACTCCTAATGCAAATGGAGCATTGCATATCGCCACTGCTTCACATAAAAAGCATTCAGCTGGTAAACATGACTTTTATTGTAAAGCAGCCACAGGAAATGCAATGTGTTTGTCACCGCTCTTAGAGCTGGCCTCGATCATTGATCAGGAATATGACTACAGAACAGGAGTGCAGTCATTTTCAGCACTGTTTCATCAGCAGATCATTTTTTAAAATTTTGTAAGGGAGTGATGGAACAGTCAGCTGCAGACAGGCTACACACTTCTGATTCTCAGGAAGATAGACAACTTACTGGGTCCTGTTGAACCCCATGAGCACAGTTTTGCAGTATGAAATCGCAGTTGCAATTATTTTTCACAGACATCTTTATTATATCATTGTGAGTCTGTTTGGCTGCACTGTGAACAGATACGCAGGTTGTTTTTGTATTTCTGACAAAGTAGTTGCTCAAGAGTGTTTGCTGTAGCTTAACATGAAACTGGTGACTCCAGGGAGCAAGGCAGTATGCTTCTAAATAAGACAGACAATTTAAGGATAGCTGAATAACACAGTTCCAAGATTTCTATTGCAAAAATCTAGACTAAGAGTTGACAAGAACATTAATGACTTTGTGTTACTCCTGAGGGACTTTTTGGACTGTCTGGACAGGTGCCAGTAAGTTCTGTGGCATCGACTCCCTGGTGTGAATAGGACTATTATTTTTAAAGTCTTGTCAAATACTTTTTCTGGTGAGACAGCTGAAGATGCAAGATGAAATCATGGGATCACACAACAATCCTGCTTGTGTCCAAACCACAGTGGTTCAGATCAATCAGCAACCTATGAGGAATTACTGGCAGCTATGTCAGGAGCTGCAGGTGTGATGTAACGTGCAGTGTGCGTGGCCACTTGTAAGAGAAAACAATGGTGGCTGCTAAAGAAGTTAGCGGTTACTAGCACCAGTTTTATCAGAACTGGAGAGCATTTTCTCATTGGAAAAGATGTTTTCGGCTAACTTTGGGTATGAGAGTTTGACTATGTTATGTTTCCTGATTGGCTGAACTTCAACTTCAACTATCATGATAGATGGTTCATCCATAGACAGTATAAAGAATCCATGGCGACACCCACGGGTTTCTGAAGAGCTGCTTGGAGTGTGGTGGCTCTGGCTGCTACCATCTTGTCAGTCCTGCCTCTTCCACCTCCCGGCAAAGACGTGGATTATTGGTGGACCTGAGGCTCAAACAAGCCACCTGTAACAGCACCCAAAAGTCGATCAAAGCAGCCACACTGTTAATTCTGCATAACTTTAATCCTTAATACAATTTGAACAGCTGAGTTCAATCGAATTTCTCAATGCAGTTGCCATGAACCAGGAAATTAGTGGCCCAAAATCTTTTTTTGTACCAGGCTGTACACATGTTTATTTCTGCTGTGAAGTTTGACATTTTAATATGGGGGCTTGTGGAGACTGACATGTTCTGTAGCCAGCCTTAAGTGGCCGTTAAAGGAACTGCAGTTTTTGGCACTTACGCATTGGCTTTACACTTGAGTTCATCCAATCACCTACCAAGTGACATCGAACTTCATCTTCCCAGACAGTTCTGTGTAACAAACCATCAAGTGTAGTCAGGTTAAAAAAAATACTTGAACTAAATAACATGTACAATTGGTAATCACCTGTATAAAAAGGAATGCAAATGCCATCATGTACAGTAATATGGCTGTAACACATTAATTTTAAATATAGAATTAAATAGTCATGTTGCAGTTATGTCACAAGACATTGAAATTTCAGATGAACAATGATTGAATGGAAACACTTCCTAGCTGAATATCTTTCAAGGGCATCAAGAGGAATTTCTCCTTTGAGAAAGAGTTTCAGCAAAAAAAATTTTTTAAAAATCTATAAAAGGCAGAGGATGTTTGTATCGAGTCCTTAGAACAAATGGAACCATTTCTTCCACAAATAATAAAACAAACATTGTTTTGAATACAGTACAAGGAGATATAGCACAAATGGTCTTTTGTGCAATGGGTTCACTCAGGTTTGGGGGCATGGAGTCCTGGACAGACAAACCGCATATTTAAAAATAGCTTGAAATACTGTATGTGTTACAGCACTAATGTGCCAGTCACAAAGGGATACCTTTACAATCAGACTGTTGGATGTAATATATTAACACCTGGCACAAATAGTCTTGGATGCATTTGCTAAAGGACTTAGTATTTGTCTTGCTCTGTTAATACTGTACAGTATCCACACACCTACAGCTAGTTAGGCAGCATCTGGTGGTTATAAATCCTTCATGGCAGCAAGATTTAGAGTTGGCAATCAGTACATGTCTGATGAACTGGCAGGGTGTGTCAGCGTGTTTTATCAATTTAAAAAGGTCACACTAACATTTGTTCCTTCGGTGGAAATTGGTTCACGGGAAGTAGGAAAATGGGGAGGTTAAAAATAAGATGAAACAGGATTGTGGCCATAATTATGCTAATAGAGCGATCACTCCTGTTCACACCGGTGGTAAACAAACCAATAAATGGAAATAATATTTACAAAGGCCTGTCTTTGTTTCTGTATGGGAGAAGGTTGCAAGCACACTTAAAGGATCACAGCAGTAAAAATGGAAGAGGAAATCCTTTTCATGAAAAGGACTATGAAACATCTACATACACAAAACATCTACTCTGTGTTATCCTCAGATCCTCACTCTCATTAAGACTCTTACTGTTTTTCTCTTGCTCAATCATTGCAAGACAATCAGTCACCCACAACCAAGTGTGCAGAATCCAACAGAGTAGAAAAAAATAGTAACCTCAGAGAGACAGCATCAAAGAGGCATATTCAAAGAAGTCAGCAATCCATTGAAACAGAGCCAGAAACGGGGAAGTTAAAAAAAAAAAAAAAAAAAAGAAGAGGTTTCAATGATATGAAAATGTAAACTAGGAAAAGAATCACACTTCAGCTATGTTATGCTATAGACTTTCCCAGCACATATCTAAACTGTGTAATTCAGAACAAATAGCATGCACACCTCCTCCCAAATATGGTCTTATTGTGTTATTCTGCAGATTTAACAAGAACCAATCAAGTTGTTTGTCCTTGAAAAACAAGATGGAGGAAGGCTGGTGCTAAATGTCAAGTTGTTTCTCAGATGAGATATTGTAGTCGAAACAAAGTGTTGCTGTGGAGCTGTGAAAATGAAATAATGAATAATGAAACGAGTCATCATTTCAGCAGCACACAGCCACGTGTTTCCATTTGATGTTGAGGCATATGAATACTTTTTCTTATACGGTGGATTTGTAAATACTTGTAATAACAGTACACGTTAAATATGTACATGCTTAAAAATATTAAATAATATAATTCTGGTAGTTTTTTAAAGTAGGAAAATGTATCTTTGTTGTTGTTGTTACAGGAATTGTTCATTTGTTTTCATTTCAAGGGTTACACAGAAGCCATCTTCAAGTCTGTCAATTACACTGAACAAAAATATAAATGCAACACTTTTGCTTTTGCTCCCATTTTTCATGAGATGAACTCAAAGATCTAAAACATTTTCTATATACACAAAATAACCATTTCTCTCAAATATTGTTCACAAATCTGTGTAAATCTGTGATAGTGAGCACTTCTCCTTTGCCGAGATAATCCATCCCACCTCACAGGTGTGGCATATCAAGATGCTGATTAGGCAGCATGAATATTGCACAGGTGTGCCTTAGGCTGGCCACAATAAAAGGCCACTCTAAAATGTTCAGTTTTATCACACAGCACAATGCCACAGATGTCGCAAGTTTTGAGGGAGCGTGCAGTTGGCATGCTGACAGCAGGAATGTCCACCAGAGCTGTTGCCCGTGAATTGAATGTTCATTTCTCTACCATAAGCCGTCTCCAAAGGCGTTTCAGAGAATTTGGCAGTACATCCAACCGGCCTCACAACCACAGACCACGTGTAACCACACCAGCCCAGGACCTCCACATCCAGCATGTTCACCTCCAAGATCGTCTGAGACCAGCCACTGGGACAGCTGCTGCAACAATCGGTTTGCATAACCAAAGAATTTCTGCACAAACTGTCAGAAACCGTCTCAGGGAAGCTCATGTGCATGCTTGTCGTCCTCACCGGGGCCTCGACCTGACTCCAGTTTGTTGTCGTAACCGACTTGAGTGGGCAAATGCTCACATTCGATGGCGTCTGGCACGTTGGAGAGGTGTTCTCTTCACGGATGAATCCCGGTTTTCCCGGGCAGATGGCAGACAGCGTGTGTGGCGTCGTGTGGGTGAGCGGTTTTCTGATGTCAATGTTGTGGATCGAGTGGCCCATGGTGGCGGTGGGGTTATGGTATGGGCAGGCATATGTTATGGATGACGAACACAGGTGCATTTTATTGATGGCACTGTGAATGCACAGAGATACCGTGACGAGATCCTGAGGCCCATTGTTGTGCCATTCATCCACGACATTCACCTCATGTTGCAGCATGATAATGCACGGCCCCATGTTGCAAGGATCTGTACACGATTCCTGGAAGCTGAAAACATCCCAGTTCTTGCATGGCCAGCATACTCACCGGACATGTCACCCATTGAGCATGTTTGGGATGCTCTGGATCAGCGTATACGACAGCGTGTTCCAGTTCCTGCCAATATCCAGCAACTTCGCACAGCCATTGAAGAGGAGTGGACCAACATTCCACAGGCCACAATCAACAACCTGATCAACTCTATGCAAAGGAGATGTGTTGCACTGCGTGAGGCAAATGGTGGTCACACCAGATACTGACTGGTTTTCTGACCCCCCCCCCCCAGACCTCCCTAATAAAACAAAACTGCACGTTTCAGAGTGGCCTTTTATTGTGGCCAGTCTAAGGCACACCTGTGCAATATTCATGCTGTCTAATCAGCATCTTGATATGCCACACCTGTGAGGTGGGATGGATTATCTCGGCAAAGGAGAAGTGCTCACTATCACAGATTTACACAGATTTGTGAACAATATTTGAGAGCAATAGTTATTTTGTGTATATAGAAAATGTTTTAGATCTTTGAGTTCAGCTAATGAAAAATGGGAGCAAAAACAAAAGTGTTGCATTTATATTTTTGTTCAGTGTAAATATAATTGACAGAGGAAGCAACACATGTTGTGAAACGTCGGGACCCGCTCCTCTGCGTAAGCCTTCTACTTTCTATCTTGTATTTTTACCCTCCCATTGTTGAGGTTTTAACACTATTTGGCTTGTTTTTAAATTCAATTATTAAAAGTTAAGTTTTAAATACTTTTGGTGGAGGGCTCCACCAGCCTCTGAACTTTACAAAAGACCACCTGGTTCAACTACCTTCACCTCCTTTTTTTAAAAAATAAATCAGAACTTGAACCAAAAAAAACAAAGAAACAAACACCAGGCCAGGCTCCGGCCTGAAACCACGGACAGACCTCTGGAGTAAAGAACCTGTACCTTGGAGACTCCAGGATCAGTGGCGCAAGCCCAGACAACAGAACTTCCAACCATCAGGACTCTGGTTTGAATCCCACCTAGGACATACTCAACCTTTTTGTTTTTGAACAACACAAGACCACTAAGAACTTGAACAAAAAAACAATGAAACAAACACCAAGCCGGGCTCCGGCCTGGAACCACGGACAGACCTCTGGAGTAAAGAACCTGTACCTTGGAGACTCCGGGATCAGTGGCGCAAGCCCACACAACAGGACTTCCAACCATCAGGACCCTGGTTCGAACCCCACGCAGGACATACTCCACCTATCCTGTTTTGGAACAACACAAGACCACTAAGGTAAGAGCCTTCCACCATCATGCATGCATTTCTCAGAGTGCCAGCTACACAGAGAAGCGGAATTCAAAACGGCTCCTCCACACACACACACACACTCACCACTGCACTTACCCAATTCCCTACACCACAACCCCTCATGTCCCTGAACCTACACACCACCAGAACTCGCAACTCTTCCCACACAACCACTACACATACCCCCACTCTGACAGAACCACCGGACCCAGAAACAAGACAACTGAGCAAACAATATTTCAAAATCATACAGGCCATCCATCATAAAGACATCATGGACACTGCACTCATCACCCGTTCATTTCCACCCGGCATGACAAGGCAAGTACATAGACTCACAGACTTCATTAAGCCAGCAACTCCTACCCCCGAAACACGACAAAAAATACAAAATAACACCACACACTGGATGATAAATACAATCACTATACTCCAGGAACATTACAATAACACCCTCACCAGCACAGACACATCCATATACAACCCCATAGCAGCCCAAATAGCGGCCGGATGGGCTAAAAAGAGCTATGGCAACAGATTAACCACAAACACACTGGACAAATTCAAACAACTTCTACAAGGACAACCAACCCGGACTACCCCCGCCAACCCAACCACACACCCAACACAGCCGACCAGACCGTTTACCACCACAACCCTTCCGACCATACCGGAAGAGCACTTCCCTCCCCTACCCAAACCTGCCACCCCCACTACACTTTCCTTATACCTAGGCCCCCGCACCTCCATCACAGAAGAGCTTAAATCACTCCCATCACCCATTCCTATTTACACCCCTGTCACTCTGAAACCCACCCGTACAGGACCCATCCGCCCCCCTCCCATCACTAAGAAACCAGAGGAACCAAAAAAAGAAAAAACATCACCAGCACCTAAAACCTCCACCCCCCGGAAAAAAGTAACTTGGGGACCCCTCCCAACAGTCCATGACAGACACCCCTCGACCCCCCCTCACCCCCATCTCCCCTATCCTTCCCCTGACTAACACCACACAAACAAAGGCCCAAATCCACAACACCACCCACCCACCACAAGACATCGAAACACTACACTCCATTACACTCAACACTCACTCCAATGTCTCAGTTCATATAACAGACACCATTCTCCCTTCTTCCCCACAGGTGGTTGTCGATGGTGACCGGGTAGATGGGGCAGAGCGGCACGCACTCCCTCAAAAAACATCAATCCAACACACCCAGGATGGGGCACATATGATGATAGGGTACAATAAGGTCAATCATAACCTAACAGCATACCCCTCTGACCCCTCCTCTCCACCTAATCTTGGGAGTGACGTGCTGCCTGCCGCATCTGCCTCGGGAACCTCGAAGCCACCTGCCCCCACCTAAACCCATCCAAACCTCCTCCCCCCTTCCTCCCACACTACCCCAACCCTCCCCCTCCTCCCCCTCTCCCCCCACCCACCTTTCCCAAACCCACCCCGAAACTTCCTCCCCCATCCCCCTTTGCCCTCTATCACACTCCACCTCTGCCTCCCATTCACACCTTCTGGACTCACCCACCCCGGACCCCTCCATGACCACAAGACTCAACTGCACGGTACCCACTCACACTAACCCTAAACACAACACAATAACAACACCATACCTAAACTTCTATAGACCCAATTACCATATCGCACGCCCCACCCGCAAGATCCAGGATTGGCTTTTTCGACCGAAAAAGCCAATCCTGGTCTTGGGTGACTCGAACATCAACCGGATACCTGCACACAATCACTCAGACATACAACTGGACAGTTACCCCGGAGCAAACACCTATCATTTCCTTAAAGTTTTAGAAAAAAAAAACCCCACAGCCACAAATCAAAATCGTCATCTTCTCCATCAGCCTCAATAATAAGGATCAAGATCCGAAACAAACAACCATTAAACAACTCAAAACCCTATTCCGTAATGCTAGTTCGACCTTCCCCAATGCGGATGTCTATTTCCCCATCATGAATTTTTCACCCAACCTCACACCCACCCAAAAAAGCAACCTGAAACTCATAAACAACACCATGGCCACCCACTTCCCAATATTAACAGAAATCCCGCACGATAATTTCATAACGGAAAAAGATAACATCCACTGGACACCGACTACTGCAAAACTCATTTTCCAGAACTGGTTAACCCAGCTGGATTTACAATAACTCATAAACCCAACCCGGACCCACCCACAGACACACACACCACACCATCCACCCAGGACCTGGGGTGGAACTCCCCCTCCAATATCCTTAACCTCGCCACCCTTTTCACCCCTTCCATACCTCAGCTCAATCTTTTACAAAAGGGCCTCACCTTCATCCCTCAACCGAAACAACTTGACCGGGAGGAACTTCAAAGGGACCTTCACCAGTTCCATAGAAGACTGAAACTCATTGATCACTTCCACCTCCAACCCCACCGCCAATCCCTACCGTTCACCCATCCATCACATTGGGAACCAACAGACAACACATTACACCCACTCACCCGCAAAATCATCCGTAAAAATAAAAGGGCCCTGCAACAATTCCGACCTCCGAGGGATATCTCTGATAACCTCTCGGAGTCGGAACGCAGGGCCCTGAATCAATTAACATCCAACCCAAATATCATCTTTAAACCAGCAGATAAAGGCTGCAAAATAGTCATTATGGACCGTCAACAATACTTATTGGAAGCAAACAGACAACTTAACAACCCCACATATTACAGAAAACTAGAAAACACCATCCAACCACAAACACAGCACACTGTTCGACAAATCCTGCAGACACTCTATACCAAAAAATACATCACAGCAAAACAAAAAGAATACCTAGCAGGACCCAATAATCCCCGCCCACGTTATTTCTATCTACTTCCTAAAATACATAAAGAACCCAACACCTGGTCCGTACCCTTTGAGGTTCCTCCCGGTCGTCCCATTGTGTCCGATTGCAACAGCTCCACCTATCACCTATCTCAATACATTGATCATTTTCTAGGCCCCCTCTCCACCCACCATTCCAGCTACATCAAAGACACCTACCACTTCATCCAACTTATTCAGTCCATAAGCATCCCTCCCAACTCCCTCCTATTCACAATAGACATAGACAGCCTCTATGCAAATATCGACACCGAACTCGGCCTACAAACATTACGCAATATTTTCAATAACAACCCAGACCCCAACCGCCCAGACACTGAACTCCTCCAACTTATTCACCTCTGCCTCACAAATAATGACTTTTTATTCAATAACCGATTCTATTTACAAATACACGGCACTGCAATGGGACAACGATTCGCACCCTCATACGCTAACCTCTACATGAGCGAGTGGGAGCGAGAAGCCTTACAGAAATGCAAATTACAACCCACAACTTTCCTCCGATATTTAGACGACATCTTTGGAATCTGGCCCCACCACCCATCCACCTTCCCAGATTTCATTCACACCCTCAACACACACCACCCATCCATTAAAGTTAAATACTCCCTGGACCCCACACACATCAACTTTTTAGATACGACAGTCTTTTTTAACTCCACACACAACAAACTACAGACAAAAGTCTACTTCAAACCAACAGACACACACGCACTTTTACATAAATCCAGTTACCACCCAAAACACACTTTCAAAGGCATCATCAAATCCCAATTCATCCGTTTCTTCCAAATATGTTCCAATATTCAGGACTTCCATACAGCCACCAACACATTATTCCATAGCTTAAGATCTAGAGGATATTCCAAAAGATTCCTCCGTTACATCAAAACATCCACCATGGCATCTCTCGCTACCACTCGCTCCTCCCCTCCCTCCCCCCTTTCCCCCTCCCCGACCCCTGACTGTCTTCCACCCCAGGTCCTTATGGGTGAACCAGCCTTGAAATCGGTTCCCTGTCCTAAACTTACCCACCCCCCGGTCCCTATTTCTAATTAACCCCTCCCCCTACCCGAACCAGGGTCTGTATCCTTCTCCCCACGCCTTACCTACCCTCCTCCCTAACCCTAACCATCCCCCACCTCCCATTCCTGAACCTACCCCCTCCCCCTACCCAAACCAGGGTCTGTATCCTCTCCCTTACCCCTTACCTGACCCCCTCTCCAAACCTAACCACCCCCCTCTCCCATCGCCTCAACCTAACCTCTCCCCCTACCCGAACCAGGGTCTGTATCCTACTCCTTACCCCCTACCTGTTCCCCTCCCCAACCCTAACCACTCCCCACTCCCATCGCCTAAACCTAACCTTTCCCCCTACCCTAACCAGGGTCTGTATCCTCTCTGCTACCCCTACCCGTTCCCCTCCCCAACCCTTACCACTCCCATCGCCTAAACCTAACCTTCCCCCCTACCCGAACCAGGGTCTGTATCCTCTTCCCTACCCCCTACCCGTTCCCCTCCCTAACCCTAACCACTCCCCACCACCACCGCCTAATCCCAACCCCCTTCCTAACCCTAACACAGATCTCCAGGCTGGCTCAGACCCTCCACACACCCCTCCTCCCAATCCACAACAAATCGTACTTTTTGTATCTACCTTCTCACACCGTATTACAGGACTACATCGGATCATTAAACACAACTTTATAGACTTACAATCACAACATCCAGCTTTTCATAACCATAAAATCATCTCAGCCTTCCGGAGGCACAAGAACCTACAATCCATCCTCATCACTTCCAAATTCTCTGACCACAGACCCACACCCACACTACAGTATCATCACCACTACAAAACCAGGAAATTCATCCAAAACCCACATAAAAATACTGCTTTCCCCACAATAGGTCAACTTTCAATTTCCACCACAAACGTAGTATACATCATCACATGCACACGCTGCCACAAACATTACATAGGTGAAACCAAACATTCCATTCACACCCGCCTCTCACAACACCTCTATAACATTGGGGAAGGTTGACTAGCTACCCCTCTAGTACAACACTTTCAACTCCACTCCCCCTCTCACCTAATCATAACTGGACTGGAACACAACGACCATTGGACAACCGGACAACGCAAACGCACTGAAAAAATATGGATCAATAAACTCAACACCACCACCCCCTATGGACTCAACGACAATTAAAAAATCCTTAAACTCCCCCTGATTTTTTTTTTTTTTTTTTTTTTTTTTTTTTTTTCCCACAAATACACCCTCCCTTACAATCATCTGCTAACAGCCTTCCCTAGTGGTTAAATCACCAGCCCTTTAACCACAAAGGGCAGGGTTCGATCCCCAGTCCCCCCTACACTTTTCACTTGATTCAAATCTACTTTCTTACCAAACAGCTCCTCCCCCTTTCCAACGACTCAGACATAGCCTAATGGCTTACTTAACAGACCATCAACCAAGAAGACTATGGTACAATTCCCAACCCATCTCCTATCTATTTATTACTACCCATTACTTGGTACATATTTAACTCCTCAAATATCTCCACCACCCTCTCTCCATCCACTCAGCCACCATAGTTTAGGGGCTTACCCAACAGATCTGCATTAAAGCAATCCACTGTTTGATTCCCACTTACCCTGGTAGACTTATTACCCTCTATCATTAGCCTACCTGATCTCCCCCCCAGAAGTTTTCCAAGTCACATCCCCTCCCCCATCTTCATTTATTTATTTTTTTTTTTCTCAGTAATTTTGCCTTCCCCAATACATCCCCTCTTCTACCCACTCCATAAGGAATTCCTAGTACACTGGGTAACCCATGAGTCTAAAACCTGGGACACTTGGGTTCGACCCCCAACCCTGACTATATTACCCCCATAAAAGGTTATTTTATTGTCCTTGAGTCCTTAATGTCTACTCCCCTCATACCACGCTTTTCTCCCTTCTTCCTCTTCCCTCTTTTCTTTTTTTCTTACAATACTTTAGGCCAGCGCACAATAAGTTTTAATCCAAAATCCCAAACCCCAACCCCAAGCTGGTGGTAGTTGTGTGAACAAACAGAGTAGCCTAGACATGGCAGGAGGATGGAAAATAGAATAGAAACTTTATTAAGTTCTTTACATGCATTTTTACCTGAAATACAACCACACATACACACACACACAAAGGGCTCATAGACGACATGCAAATGTGGGAGTAGTTAGGAGGTTGGTACCTTGCTCAAGGGCACCTCCGCAGTGCTCAGGAGGTGAACTGGCACCTCTCCAGCTACCAGCCCAGCTTCTGTACTTTGGTCCATACTGAACTTGAACTGGTCACCCTCTAGTTCCCCAAGTCAAATCCCTATAGACTGAGCTACTGCTGCCCCAGCAGATTGGGTTTTTTCCGGGGCACAGGCAAAAATCTTGATTAGTCAAAAACTTACAAGAGAGCAAAGTTACCAAAGAACACAAAGATGTGGTCATAGCACTAGTTATAAGGAACAATCTGCCAGCGTCTGGGAGGAAGAGCCAGCCTTTTATACTGCAGGAGTTGATTGTGAATGAGGAACAGGCGGTGAGGCAATCAGGGAAGTGAGAAGGAAATTGGAGGCCATGCCCAGAAATGTTTATGTAACCCAGGTATAAAACTTGGTTAACTAAACCATAGGTTTAACCTTAGAAGGAAATAGTTGTTTTATTAGTTGTTTCATGTGTTAAAATATCTTTAATGTTTTCTGAGTTGCACTTGAAAGCAACACGTTCCAGCTGCGCTTGAAAGCAACACGTTTCCAACTGCACTTGAAGGCAGCACTCAGGCTCACCGCATCTAACCAAACGGAAGGCAGGTAGCCGTTTAGCAACCAATTAGCGTGCATGTTCCGCCTATGGTGAAGGAAGCAAGTCTGTACGCAGTACTTTCTACTTCCTTTTGACTCCGGCCGCGACAGCGAGAAGGCAGCAACCGCTAAACAAAAGCGGTAAGATATTGATTGTAGTAAAACTACCGCAAATCATTTAAGTTGATGTTAGCTCCAACTAGTTTCTTTGTTTACAGTTAGCACTGTGCTCAAGTGGTTACACAGACGAACCGTCTGTCATCTTGTGAGAGCTGAGAGTCCCCGCCGGCGCTCAGCACTGGAACAAAGCGCATCGGTGAGAGTGATATTTTCGGTGTTTCTGATGACTGTTAGCTGCCGCTACTCATAGGCTGAACGGGTTAGCTATACGGAGATATACTGTGGTGAACTGTTGCATTAAGCTTGTTGCTCTGTGAACACTTGGCACCTTAATCTGTGCACTTAATACACTAAACTGCACATTTATTAGCTGATTAGCATTGTGTTTATGTTAGTACATGTGACTGCAGGCAGCACAAAGTACATGTTGATCAGCCATTTGTGTTGATATGTGTGATTAAAGGGAATGGGTTGAGATTTATGTTTCTAATACTGAATTAAAGAGGGGAATGAGTTTATTATTTTGTAATACAAATTGCAATGTGAAGGAATTTTCTTCTTTCATTTATGAGCTAGGGGTTAATTTCATGATCCTTATTATAGAAACTCATATGATGATGAATGAATGAATGAATATATTTTGCTAGTTAAATCACAATTTTTGGTATGTTATTGTTTTGAATTATTACCCAATGATTCATGAAAGGACACTTGATTTCTAGATTTGAAATTATTGAGCTTTAGTGTAATGAAAGGCCAGAATGTTAAAGGTGACATTGTCATTATACTTTAGTGTTATTGTTGTACAACGATTAGATTGTTTACTTAAAGGTCCTGTTTATCAAATTAAACAGGTCAGGTCTTTTGGAGACCCCTAGTCTCCATAGGAACATCCAGTCTGTTGGAGAGGATCCAGAGCCCTGGACGGAGTGATTCGAGATCATTCTGTGATTCATAGATGGCGAGCCTCCCAAAGATCCTAAGGAAGCTGGATTGACTCTTCGTCACTAACTACAATTGGTGGTAGGGCCAACCTGGTTGGCAGGATTGCTACACACCCAAAGGAGTTAGTGGTGACTCTAATCACCCTATTAGAGGAACATTTGGAAGGAACACAAACAAAATAGTACCGGTACTAAGAAAAACAAGACTCCTTATTTTAAAGGCGCCATTTTATTTTCTTTGTTATTTTTCATATCATTGTTTATATAAATGTTGTAAACTTTTGTTATACAATACTCACTAAAAGAGTTTACTGTTGCAATTTCCTTCGTGGTTGGTGTTGTTCATTGTTCGGCTGTTCAGGTCTATGGTACATGAGCTCTTTCCGAACCTAGCCATTCAGTGTATCTACTATAAGTGGGTTACAAGGGACAAAAAAACTTGGCGAGCCAGCCAGGAGCTCTGTGAGTGGACCACTATAGCCATACATGAACATCATATTCGATTGCAAAAACCAGAATATACTTTGAACTATATAGCCCTTAATCCTGATTCTTGGTAAATCTTTTAAAATGGAGATTGTTGAGAGGGAGAGTATTAAAGTTCCCAACTCCCTTATAGTCAGTGGGTTGTCTGGTACTCCTACAGATGATGAAATTGGTGACTATCTCAAACAGTATGGAAAAATAAGTCGCACAATAAATATTGACGATGTATTGTCAGAATTTAACGGTCAGGCCATTGTTGAGTTCGAATCAGGTACAGCAGTACAAGCACTTGAGCCCATCTTACCATTGCATAGGACCAGTTCTGCAAACCCTTCAATCACTCACCATGTAAAAACACTAGCTAGTGTTTACAGCAGTAAGGCAGGAACTGAGACCACTCATACTTTTCTGTCTGAGCTTAAGAGCATAGCCAAAATGAGTGGGAAGCCGTTTGAGGATATTTTGCAAGAGGAGCTGACTAGAATAACTAAATCTCTTGCAGAAGAGGCCCCAGTGGCAGAGGTTGAGGCAGTTCAGGAGCCTACTATCCAACCACCCACTGAAAATGCACTGACCCCCTCTCAGACTGCCAGAGCTGAATCCCACCTTACACAGACTCAAACTGAACAGTTCCCTGAAACTACAGCTCCACTTGGCTCACCTGGTGTAGCAGAAACCATACGCAGTTTCAGCTTGCCTCCTGATCATCTCAGCACCCCTGAAGTACAGCGAGTAGTAGTGGAACATGTTGTGAAGAGCACAGAGATTGCAGCTCAGCTTCACTCGCATGTTAAATTGAGGACCTTCTCAGGACGGGTTCCTTTTCCCAACCATGAGGTCGACTATGACACCTGGCGATCTAGTGTCGAATTCTACTTGACTGATTCCACTGTCTCTCAACCACAGTTACTGAGAAAAATAGTTGACAGTCTTTTGCCCCCCGCTGCTCATGTAGTGAAGTCTTTAGGTCCCAGAGCCACTCCTCGTGCTTACCTGGACTTGCTTGACTCAGCATATGCAACGGTAGAGGATGGTGATGAATTGTTTGCTAAATTTCTCAATACTCACCAAAACTCAGGGGAAAAGCCATCCGCCTATCTGCACAGGCTGCAGTCATGTCTGAATGAGGTTGTGAAAAAGAAAGCAGTAAGCACCTGTGACGCAGACAAACAACTACTCAAACAATTCTGTAGAGGGTGTTGGAACAACACACTCATTGCAACACTCCAGCTCGAGCAGAGGCAGAATATTCCACCAACCTTCTCAGAATTTCTGCTGATGTTACGCACAGAGGAGGACAAGCAAGCAGCTAAGGTTAGTCGAATGAAACACCACTTAGGATTTCCTAAGGCTAAAGCTCAAGCTAGCATACAAGCTGTGTGTACAAGTGAGGTGAATGATTTTGATATGCAAATCCAAGATAACAGAATGCCCTCACTCATAGAGCAGATACAGAAACAGATAACTAGCATGCAAGCTCAGATTGCAGCTCTTTCTGTTTTCAAGGGAGATAAATCTGTCAAACCTAAAATGACAAAGATGCAGAAAGCTAAGCCAAGTCAAAACCAGCCTAATGGCCAGAAGGAGTCACTAGCCCAGCAAACGACTCCAAGGCCCAGACCATGGTATTGCTTTAGATGCGGGCAAGATGGCCATATTGCCACAAGCTGTAGCAACCCCCCAAACCCAACACTGGTCGAAGCTAAAAGGGAAGAACTAAAAGAAAAGCAAAAGGCTTGGGATAAGGAGAACACCTCTAATGGCACTTTAAACTCGTAACGGCTCCTATGGAGGGACTGGTAGGAACCGACAAAGAGAAAAGTCCCAAACAAAAGCAAGACACAACTGATGAAGAGGAACGTCCCAACCCAACGCAAGACTCCAAACTCAGAGCAATGCTAAAAGGGCAGCTAGTCGGACCTAAAAAGATTCTTAAAAGACTTGTTGGATGTAAATGCACTGCCAATGTAGCAGTTAGTGGAGTGGAGAGTAATTGTTTGATTGATACAGGTTCTCAAGTTACGACCGTATCTCAGTCATTCTATGATAAATACCTGTCACAATGCACAATTGAGCCTGTGAACAATATACTCGAGGTGGATGGAGCAAATGGCCAGCCTGTGCCTTATAATGGCTATGTAGAGATAAGCATGAAATTCCCTAAAGAGTTCATAGCCTCAGAACCCGAGGTGCAAACCTTAGCCTTGGTAGTGCCAGATAATCGCTCAAATAGCAGTATACAAGTACTCATTGGCACAAACACCCTTGACCCTCTCTATGAGGAGTACTGTGATGATGACACTTTAAAAACTGCTACTCTCTGTGGTTATGCCCAAGTACTAAAAGCTCTGCAACACCGACACCAGCAATTTTCCAGCGGCACGATTGGCCTTGTCAAACTCAAAGGCAGTACACCTGAAGTCATTCCAGCCGGCCAAAAGGTTCTTATACAAGGTTTTGTAGGTGCCAGAGCGGTATGCAGTGAAGAATGGGCATTGCTCGAAGAACCATCTACCTCAAACCTACCTGGTGGAATCTTTATAGATCGTTGTCTCATCACGATACCAACGCAGGCTCCTTACAAAGTACCTGTAATATTGAGAAACGAATCAGACCATGACATAATACTGCCCACTAATTGTGTCATTGCTGAACTAACAGTTGCTCATGAGGTTGTGCATGATGCAGATCCTGACAAAGAACTGACTTACCTGAACAAAGAATCCCCTCAGCCTGACAAACCACAGTGTGCAGTCTGCATCTCTACTCAGCAAGAACTAAATACAAGTCCAAAGCTGAAGTTTAACTTCGGCGACTCTCCAGTTCCTGAGGATTGGAAAGTAAAGATAACACAGGAGTTAAGTAACTACGCTGATGTTTTTGCTCAACATGAGTTTGATTTTGGGCATGCAACAAAAGTAAAGCATCATATCAAAATGAAGGATGAAACGCCTTTCAAGCAGAGATCACGCCCTATCCACCCACAAGATTACGAGGCAGTGCGTCGTCATCTCCAAACCCTCCTTAAAGCTGGAGTCATTCGTGAATCTGAGTCCCCTTTCTCGTCACCCATTGTTGTTGTCAGAAAGAAGAATGGTGACATCAGATTGTGCGTGGATTACAGGAAATTGAACCTCCAGACCATCAGGGATGCATACGCATTACCTAACCTGGAGGAATCATTTTCTGCGCTCGCTGGGGCTCAGTGGTTTACAGTGATGGATTTGAAATCCGGCTATTACCAAATCGAGATGGAGGAGAACGACAAGCAAAAAACTGCTTTCGTCTGTCCTTTGGGATTTTATGAATGGAACCGGATGCCACAGGGAATAACTAACGCACCATCCACTTTTCAGCGCTTGATGGAGAAGTGTATGGGCGACATCCATCTTCGCGAAGCGCTAGTTTTCCTTGATGACATAATTGTCTTTTCTGACTCCTTGGAGGAGCATGAAGCTCGCTTGCTAAAAGTTTTAAACCGACTAAGAGAACATGGCCTCAAGTTGTCGCCAGAAAAGTGCCAGTTTTTTCAAACGTCAGTGCGCTATTTGGGGCACATTGTGTCTAGAGACGGCATTGAAACCGATCCGGAGAAAGTCAAGGCCCTTAAGACCTGGCCGACGCCAAGAACCCTGAAGGAGCTCAAGTCTTTTCTTGGGTTCTCCGGGTATTACCGGAGATTTGTGCAAGATTACGCCAGGATCGTGAAGCCCTTAAACAGTTTAACTGCTGGTTACCCGCCAACTCAAAAAAGGCGCAAGCAGACCAAAATCGACAGCAAATATTTCCACCCCAAGGAGCCATTTGCTGAGAGATGGACTCCTGCTTGTCAACAAGCTTTTGAGGAAATAATCGACAAACTCACATCTGCTCCGGTGTTAGGATATGCCAACACCAAGTTGCCATACGTCCTCCATACAGATGCCAGCACGACTGGGCTTGGCGCTGCATTATATCAAGTTCAGGATGGACAAACTCGTGTCATCGCCTATGCGAGTAGAGGCTTATCGTGCAGTGAAGCTAAATACCCGGCACACAAGTTGGAATTTTTAGCCCTTAAGTGGGCTATCACTGACAAATTCCACGATTACCTCTATGGCAACACCTTTACAGTAGTCACAGATAACAACCCGTTGAGGTATGTACTCACTACTGCCAAGCTGGATGCTGCCAGCTACCGCTGGTTAGCTGAGTTATCCACCTTTACATTTGACATCACATACCGAGCCGGGAAGCAGAATCAAGATGCTGACGCCTTGTCCAGGAGGCCTCATGGTGAGTTGGTCAACGACGATCAGTCTAAAGAGGAAAGCCATAGGGTTCATTCCTTCGCTTCTCGCCATCTATGCTCAGAGAGCAATAACTTCTGTCCCATGGAAGTTGTTACAGCAGCCTGTCAGAGTCACACTATTACACATGTGGAGGAAAACTTACCCTCTCCTTGCCTCGTAGAGTCCCTCGCTATCCATCCGGAGGCCATTCCTGCCGAGTTTGAGGAGGAGGGAGTCCAAGATGGTCTGCTCACAGTTCCCAGGTACATTAAGATGAACTAGCCAAACTGCAAAGAACAGACCCTGTCATCAGCCAAGTCATTGAGTTGATTGAGTCAGGAGAACTTGCACCTGCCAGCCTAAAGTCTGAATCACCTGAAAGTCGGCTGATTTTCAGAGAGATGAACCGTCTTGAACTGAAGGATGGCTTATTATACAGGAGAAGGCAGTGCGACAGTAAACCAGTCTGTCAGCTCGTCCTACCGAATGTACTAAAGCCATCCGTGCTCACCAGTCTTCACGACGAAATGGGGCACATGGGGATTGAACGCACACTTGAGCTGGCCAGATCCAGGTTCTATTGGCCAAGGATGGCATTTGATATTGAGACAAAAATCAAACAATGTGAGAGATGTGTAAGGAGGAAAAGTCAGCCAGAAAAGGCTGCACCCCTTGTCAATATCCAAACCAGCAGACCTTTGGAACTGGTTTGTATGGACTTTTTGTCATTAGAACCAGATAGTCATAACACCAAAGACATCCTAGTTATAACGGATCACTTTACGAAATATGCTGTTGCTATACCAACAAAGGATCAGAAAGCCAGCACAGTCGCCAAATGTTTGTGGGAGCAGTTCCTCAGCCATTATGGGTTTCCAGAACGCCTCCACAGCGACCAGGGACGTGATTTTGAGTCGCAGACCATTAAAGAGCTCTGTGCTTTAGCCGGCATCCGTAAAGTAAGAACAAGTCCATATCATCCTAGGGGGAACCCAGTAGAACGCTTTAATCGTACATTGCTAAGCATGCTGGGAACTCTGCAGGTTAAAGAGAAGACAAGGTGGCGTGAACATGTAAAACCCCTTACACATGCGTACAATTGTACAAAGAACGATGTCACAGGGTTTTCACCCTACGAGCTCATGTTCGGACGCCAGCCCAGGTTGCCCATTGACATCGCGTTTGGGTTACCAGTTAAAGACAGTTCGTCTACTTCACATTCGCAATATGTGAAAAGTCTAAAAAGTCACTTGAAGGAGAGCTACCAGCTTGCTATGGAAAACTCAAAGAGAGTAGCTGACAAAAACAAGAAAAGATTTGATGCCAGAGTGAGAGAGGCCACACTTGAAACAGGAGACAGAGTCCTGGTGCGAAATCTCCGCCTTCGCAACAAACACAAATTAGCTGATCGATGGGAACCGACAGTTTATGTAGTGCAGAAGAGGGCTGGAGACTTACCTGTTTATACAGTGTGCCCTGAAGGCCAAGAAGGTCCCTTACGTACACTACATCGTGACCTTCTATTGCCATGTGGGTTTCTCTCCGAACCAGAAGAGGAAATAGTTCAGCCAAAATCAACTCGTAGGCCCAGAACAAGGCAGACATCAAATCAAGTCAGTGAACTGCTTTCATCATCTGAGGATGAAGAGGAAGATGAGCAATGTTTTCATTCAGTTAAAATTACTGAGACGAGACCTTCTGGAGCCTCAAACATATCCGAGTCCCAGAAGAAGACATCTTTTGAAATTGACACTCTCACCGGAATTGACACAACTACTGGAATTGACATACCTACTGGAATTGACACACCTATCGGAACTGGCAACTTACCTGAACTGGAACCTGTGGAAAAAGATCCTGTGGAAAAAGAACCTAGGGAAGGAGAACCTGTGGAAAAAGATCCTGTGGAAAAAGAACCTAGGGAAGGAGAACCTGTGGAAAAAGATCCTGTGGGAAAAGAACCTAGGGAAGGAGGACCTGTGGAAAAAGGATCTGTGGAGCTGGAAACAGAGGGAAACTTACCTTTTGTTCATGAACCTGAAAATGGCATGGAGAAAGAAAATGATGTTAATGAAATGGAAAAAGAAAACATTGAAACTGAAGCTGAAACAGAGGCAGGAGAACTAACAAAGCAAATGGAGACGAGTGGAGGAACTCTACTCAGTGAAGAAACTGAAAGAACCAAGGAATACATTCCCATAGCCAATCCACCTGTCTCTCAAAGTGAATCCCAAAGAGATGCCCTTCAACTAGCCACCAATAGTGGTACAAATCCTGCTGTTGAAACAAAAAATAGTAACGGGGAGGAAACAGTTGAACCTCCACGGAGGTCTGAACGTGTCAGAAAAGCACCAGGGAAGTTCACATACCCTCAACTTGGGAATCCCTTCATCTCTTTTGTCCAAACCATAGTGGAAGGCTTTAACAAAGCTATGGTTGAAACCTTTGAAAGTAATTAGTCCTTGAAAGAAGAACATGAAGGGACTCATGTTATGTAAGGAGGGGAGGGTGTAACCCAGGTATAAAACTTGGTTAACTAAACCATAGGTTTAACCTTAGAAGGAAATAGTTGTTTTATTAGTTGTTTCATGTGTTAAAATATCTTTAATGTTTTCTGAGTTGCACTTGAAAGCAACACGTTCCAACTGCGCTTGAAAGCAACACGTTTCCAACTGCACTTGAAGGCAGCACTCAGGCTCACCGCATCTAACCAAACGGAAGGCAGGTAGCCGTTTAGCAACCAATTAGCGTGCATGTTCCGCCTATGGTGAAGGAAGCAAGTCTGTACGCAGTACTTTCTACTTCCTTTTGACTCCGGCCGCGACAGCGAGAAGGCAGCAACCGCTAAACAAAAGCGGTAAGATATTGATTGTAGTAAAACTACCGCAAATCATTTAAGTTGATGTTAGCTCCAACTAGTTTCTTTGTTTACAGTTAGCACTGTGCTCAAGTGGTTACACAGACGAACCGTCTGTCATCTTGTGAGAGCTGAGAGTCCCCGCCGGCGCTCAGCACTGGAACAAAGCGCATCGGTGAGAGTGATATTTTCGGTGTTTCTGATGACTGTTAGCTGCCGCTACTCATAGGCTGAACGGGTTAGCTATACGGAGATATACTGTGGTGAACTGTTGCATTAAGCTTGTTGCTCTGTGAACACTTGGCACCTTAATCTGTGCACTTAATACACTAAACTGCACATTTATTAGCTGATTAGCATTGTGTTTATGTTAGTACATGTGACTGCAGGCAGCACAAAGTACATGTTGATCAGCCATTTGTGTTGATATGTGTGATTAAAGGGAATGGGTTGAGATTTATGTTTCTAATACTGAATTAAAGAGGGGAATGAGTTTATTATTTTGTAATACAAATTGCAATGTGAAGGAATTTTCTTCTTTCATTTATGAGCTAGGGGTTAATTTCATGATCCTTATTATAGAAACTCATATGATGATGAATGAATGAATGAATATATTTTGCTAGTTAAATCACAATTTTTGGTATGTTATTGTTTTGAATTATTACCCAATGATTCATGAAAGGACACTTGATTTCTAGATTTGAAATTATTGAGCTTTAGTGTAATGAAAGGCCAGAATGTTAAAGGTGACATTGTCATTATACTTTAGTGTTATTGTTGTACAACGATTAGATTGTTTACTTAAAGGTCCTGTTTATCAAATTAAACAGGTCAGGTCTTTTGGAGACCCCTAGTCTCCATAGGAACATCCAGTCTGTTGGAGAGGATCCAGAGCCCTGGACGGAGTGATTCGAGATCATTCTGTGATTCATAGATGGCGAGCCTCCCAAAGATCCTAAGGAAGCTGGATTGACTCTTCGTCACTAACTACAATTGGTGGTAGGGCCAACCTGGTTGGCAGGATTGCTACACACCCAAAGGAGTTAGTGGTGACTCTAATCACCCTATTAGAGGAACATTTGGAAGGAACACAAACAAAATAGTACCGGTACTAAGAAAAACAAGACTCCTTATTTTAAAGGCGCCATTTTATTTTCTTTGTTATTTTTCATATCATTGTTTATATAAATGTTGTAAACTTTTGTTATACAATACTCACTAAAAGAGTTTACTGTTGCAATTTCCTTCGTGGTTGGTGTTGTTCATTGTTCGGCTGTTCAGGTCTATGGTACATGAGCTCTTTCCGAACCTAGCCATTCAGTGTATCTACTATAAGTGGGTTACATTTAGCTTAGCTTAGCAGAAACAATGGAAACAGGGTGACACAGCTAGCCTGAGAATGAGAATGAGAGTGAGTGAGAATGAAATGTTTATATCTTTAAAAAGCTGTTAATAGTGAGGTTAGGACATTTTTGCAGGGTGCAGATCATTTTTTTCAAGTAAAATGGGCACTCTATTATACTTATCAGTTCCACACACTATCACTTACTATTTAAACTGCATTAGTGCTCACCCAATTGTTTGTTTTGTCCAGTGAGCTGCCTCATGATCTGCCGCTGTGTTACCGTATGCTATTAAAACTCCTCCTTTAGTCACAGCAGGTGATATTTCCTTTTTCTGCTCCCTGATTGGTAGCTCATGCTCAGTTTGTGTAAGGAAGGAAATAAAAAGGTCAAAACCAAAAGTTGACTCAAATAAATTGGTTAAAGCAAATACACAAGTCATCTTGACTGAAACGGTGGAACACACTAGTAAGATCACGGATGTTTTCGAGACAGTCTTGTTGCTATGGTAACATTATTTTTTGGTCACTGCAGGGGAGTGTGTTCATTTTCTCTCTCTGAGTAGTGAGGGTATGGCGACCCCAAACTTCCTGATGGCATTGAACAAAGACTGTGCTCTTTGTTGGAATGAGCTGCATTTATGATGTATTTTGTACCATTAGAAGTAACACAGAAGTAATAACACTTACAGCCAGAAATATGGATGGATGTGCACAACAGCAAAATATTTCACATAGTCTTGTGGATGTAAAAAGCTTTTTTTAGGCACAGAGGACATGTACAGTACTCACAGTACACTATTAATCTTTTCACAGTAGTGGTTTCAGGACCTGTAGTAGAAATGAATGGTTGCTCCTGTTTACCTGCAGTTCTTCAGTGAAAAAATACAGTTGCAACCATGGTATGCACGATGTAAGAGGACCTTTATGTTTGTAGTAGTGTCCAGTGCTTGTGTGACAGGAAGAATGTTTCAGAGGTAATTCATTTGAATTTATTTGACAGTACTCCATTTTTTTGGACATGAAATTTAATTTGTGACTACAGATGCGTGTTAGTACTGGTCACTGTTAAATGCAGTCAGTGATGCAAAAAGAGGAAGGCAGATAGGTGAAGCAGATTCTTACCTAGTGTGGATTAATTGTTCATCGATCTGTTTGTAAAGCCTCGGGGCTCCAGTAGAGGGATCGCGCTCCTCTTCCTCATTCAGTACAGAGGAGTGAAGGCATGAGCTGTACATTGTTTCCTCATTCTTCTTCCGCTACTCTTCCCCTTGTTTAAGGTAATAACCTATATGTTATGGAATTTTCTATCCTTAGGTTACACGAGGTCACGTGTGGGCCTTGAGGTCCTGAGCAGTATTAATTGTTTGGCTTTGATTGGGAACAGGAGGTGCCAGTCTATCTCAACACTGTGGTGGCCAGGGTCGAAGAGACCTATTGCTGCCTTCTTAGACATAATAGATAGCTGGCTGTTGACGTTCCAATCTGCGTAAACAGACATCTGTGTCTCCAGACTAGAATATGTTGACAATAACACCTCCATGGGTAAAGACATTCTCTTTGACTAATTCTGGGCCTATAGTATTTGTGGTGTTATCTTGGGGTTTAAAGTCTGTCCACTAGGATGAGTGGGGCAAAATGTGAGACCGACTCAGGCACTTCTGATGTACTTTGAGAGTGTCTCTAATTCTCCTTGGCCAAGCGTCAATAAATATTACAGCATAAGACATCAGAGGCTCCTGAACACTTTCTGAACTCCTGACCTCACCATTGACCTTTGACTACAGCAATTTCTCCACAACACTATACACTAATAAACATGTTAATAATACTTTCTCCATGTTACTGTGGTTATGTGATAGAAAGATGTTTATACTGATATATGCTGAAAGAGTCTCTGGTTAACTTACAATGTGTAATTGAGTAGCCAGAGACCTCAAAGCCATAGTGTCTGATTGTAATGGTAAATGGTAAATTCACTGTACTTATATAGCACCTTTCTAGTCTTCTGACCACCCAAAGCACGTTTACACTACATATCTCATCAACCATTCATATACATATTCATACACTGCCATGCAAGGTGCCAAGTCATCTCATCAGCTCATCAGTTTAGGAACTAATCGTTCACACACATTCACACACTGATGGTACAGCCTTCAGGAGCAATTTGTGGTTCAGTATCTTGCCTCAGGACACTTCGACATGCACACTAGAGTAGCCAGGGATCGAACCACTGATCATCTTTTACTGGATGACCCTACTCCAGCTCCTGAGCCACAGCCGCCCAACGATTGCTGATATGTGCTGTCAGGTTTATATGTCTTATTTAAAGTGTTTGTTATTACAGTAAGAAAACAGTTCATATGCAATTAGGACTGAAGTTAACAAGTTAAAAAATTAAAGGCACAGTGTGTAAGATTTAGTGGCATCTAGTAATGACATTGCAGACTGCAATCAACTCAACTGTCCTCCCACTCCCATTCCAAGTGCGTAAACGAAGCTACGGTGGCCTTCGTTTGCCATAAGAGGTCATCATCAGAACCACACAGGTAGCCTTATGAGGCTATTGAGGTTCCTTTAGACACATACATTTAGGTAGATATTCTGTAAAACTACAGGCTATAGCAAATGTCACTGTTACTTTTCTGCATTGTGTTGGTATATTTGTTGACTTTGGCTAGTTGTTCTGCATGCTAATAAAAGATTAACATTGTAAGGGTAAAAAGCTAAACTATTGCTTCTTAATGTTTTAGTTTCTTTCATTCAGACTGCTGCTCCCTTGGTGTTTCTTGTACTAACACTAACACATCACGGTTAGCCAGAAGCAGCAAACATTTCTTCTTCTTCATCATCTACGTCTTCTTTTTCTGCTATACATTCTGTAGAGCCCTTTGACCGTTCTGGGCTACTGTAACAAACATGGCGGCACATGATGGCGGACTCCGTGTAAGAGGACCTGCTCCATATGTAGATATAAAAGGCTCATTCTAAGGTAATTAAAAAACATAATGATTCATTTTTAAGGTGATGATATATCACTAGTTATGCAATGTTATATCCCATTTCTGCACATAGATCAGCCTAAAAGTTACACACTGAACCTTTAAGGAATACATCTCATGATCTAAATGGCATACAATAATTTAGAAAATGGTTAGAAAGATACACTGGTCATGTTAACTGTGGTCCTTGAAAAACAAGTATTGGTTTTGTTTGCATTGTTTAAAATGAAATGCATCTTGTTTTCTCATTCCTCTCCTACTACCCTAACCCTAACCCTATTCCCCTTGTTTAAGGGCACATACTGTATAATGTCAGATCCTGCTTTAGCGTACTAAATAGCGTGATTGTATGGAATTTTGGACTCAGCCAATATGTCGCAGTAAAAAGCATAATAATAATTATAATAACATTATTTATATAGCACCTTTTAAAAGCGGCGTTTACAAAGTGCTTTGACAGACAGGCATGAACAACATAGATGGTGTAAAGCTTCTCATTTGTATTTTGTGACAGTTTTCTGCTGTTAAGAGTGGGCTTACCTGTGGAAGTCCCTGATCTTATTTCATTTATAGCCCTTGCAAATAAATAAGCCTAAAATATATCAAACAAAACGTTTTTACAATAGACTTCTTCATATTTTCCCTGCAGTAACAGTCCTGGGTGAATATCACCAACCTTCCCTTGGCAAATACAGACATTCTGAGTGTAAATAACTTGGGGAGCTCACAGGAACAACCTGTTTGAATAACTGTTTGGGAGACTGAGTGGAAGCCACTATTTGACCACTATTCTCTCTCTTGCCATCTGATCTTTCCTTTTTTTTTTTGCTCCTCACCTACTATATTGTCTCACTTCTCTCTGGTCATCTGACCCTCCTCCACGCTGCCCAATATAACAACTTCCCACTTTTTCTCCATGAAATGTGGCGGTGAGGGCGGTTTTATTTTTATTTCTTCACTTGTGTTACCTTTTAACAAGGACACACTCCAAAACAAATGTGATCGCCAATCACAGTGTATGTGGATCTATACATGCTGCAACGGGTGACTCCATACAAGGATATATTATACACGTGATTAAATTCACATCACGCAAACTGTCAGAGCTTGACAGATATAGAAAAGTAGGCTTTGCCCCTAGACATGCTTTAATAAACAGATATCATAGATAAATAAAATCCAAAAGACTGGCATGTGTTGTGATTTTCCTGCAGGTTAGAGCAGAAAATTGTATAATAGAACACACAACAATGAGCCAGTTAAAAAGTCCTTTTCAACTAAAAAGTTCCAGGAACTATGAAACCAGAGGAACTAATCTCAGGAACTAAAAGTGCCTTTTGCACATTACATACAAAAGACCATCTGAGCATGGGTTTAGTTCCTTGGTCCTTGGAGCCCCAGGGAACATCTTATTAGATGGTTTGGTGTGATGGTTTTGCCACAGGGCATGCTGTGGATCAGATGGACAGTGCATTTTAAGAGCATCTCACACAGCTCATTGTGCTTATACACTGTGGATTTAGAACTTGAACAGACATTCGAATAGTAGCTGTGTGACAGCCTTAGCTTATGATTAGGTCATGATTCTAATGGAGTAGGCAAATGTGGGATTGTTAACATCTCATATAATCAAAATACTGCATTCTAGTTTTCTAACGCAGTATACAGACTAGATCCCTGTGATGCTCTTCATAGGTTTCTGAAGAGCCGTTGTGATTGTGGTGCCTGTGGCCCATAGGAGCATGGGTGGATCTGAGGCAGGCTGAATTGCACCTCGTTTATTCCGACAAGGCAGAACTTTGAGCCAGTTGTAATGAATGGGGAAATTAGCTATAGAGACCAAACCGTTTTTTGTACCAGGCTTTAAACATGATTATTTCTGCTCGTTTTTCAGCCAGCTTCAAGTGGCTGTTTGGAGAATTGCAGCTTTTGGCACTTCCGCATTGGCTTGACTTCACAGCCACAAAGGTTGCCACCATGCACCTGCTGCGATGATAACACCATGAAAGTGGGCATCACTCATTATCACATTCTGGAGAGCTGTTTGTGTTAGCTGATCTATGAATTCCACAGCACCACATGGCTGATGATATGTGCTATTATTATTCTCTCTCTCCTGTCTCCTGGCCCTGTCTGCATATCAAGCAACCAAGCCCACACAATTCCAAAGTTCAGAAACTGACTTAACTGTTAACCACCATCCAGTTATCACTGAGAGAGTTAATGGAGAGAGAGAGAGAGAGAGAGAGAGAGAGAGAGAGAGAGAGAGAGAGAGAAAGAAAGAGAGAGAGAGAAAGAGAGAGAGAGAGATTGTCTTTGTTTTTTCTCACCAGGGTGACACACACACACATACACACAGATGCCAACCAACAATACTACTGATCCAGACAGTAATTAGCAATGTTCATGCCTCCCTGAAATGCTGCTGGCCCACATGCTGTGCCTACCAGTCTGGTACCAGTGGAGCAAACGCACACACACACACACACACACACACACACACACACGTAAACTGACTCACATGAAATCAGGCTGTAATGTCCCAGTCTGACATCAAACCAAAATCCCTCTTTAAGGCCTGTGATCAAACTGAGGCAAAAATAACCATGTTCAGGGTTATTACTGTAAGGCAAGTCTTATGCTAATCAGAGATAATGAGACATCACGTGTCATGTCATATGTATTAAACACATGCAGACACACACACACACACAAATGACCACAATGGCAAAATCTTCCCACATTTAATAATAATAATCAGTGATTACAGATTGCCCTTTTAAGTGAGTGTGAAAGTGTGAGTGTGAGTTCATGCAGTGGGGGGTTGTCTCAGGCTGTCATGTAAATCACAGCGGAAGTCAGACTCTGTCAATCATTGCCGTCTGCTGTGAAAATGACACACAACCAGACTTCAATATAACCAGAGCTGAGTGACATTTAACACAAGTGTGTGTGTGATTGTATGTGCATTGTTGTGCGTGTGCATTATTTTATGTGTTATCATCTTTTCATTTCCGCCTCCTGCCTGCTTTGAAAGTCATAGAGATGCCAGGCCATGGCCCTAAATCATTACAGATGTGTGTGTGTGTGTGTGTGTCTGTGTGTGTGTGTGTCTGTATATGCATGTGTGTGTGCACCTACTGTAATTCTCTCATTCTAAACACAGCCTATCTCTTCCGCCCATCACTCTCATCTCTATTTCCTGTTTTTCTCCATATATCAGCTATTTACAGAGTTGAAAACGCAGGGCTCCAGATATGGTTGGAATTTTATTATTCTCCTCATAATCTAGCCTTGTTCTTTCTTCCTCCATCTTCACTCTATCCTGTATTCCATCTACTATCATTGTACTTTGCTTCACTGCCTGTAATAGTTGTATAAATATGCCATAAAAAATAAGACAACTACAATGAAACGATATATATGTCACTTTATTAACTCACCTTTTCATCTACATTGTTATTCTATTACTATTATAATTAACGTTACCATGTTCATGCAGCACGAAAGTGAACAAATACATTCAACCGATCATTGGTGAAGGTGAGCATCATATTTCAGCAAAATTAGCAGAATGTGGTCGGCCATCTATTCCTCTGAGACTGCTTCCTACTCCCCAAGTGGGTGCATCTATAGCAGCTTTGCACCAAAGACATGGGTGATAAATTATATATTAATACAATTCTCCTGTGTGTAGGTGGTAGTCGCAGAGGTGGGGAGGGGTACACAGGATCTGTGATGGAAACCAGGAGGATGTGATTAAAGGGTGCACATATAATACACTCCAGTGTGCCTTGTTAGAAGACTTGACCCTTGGAGGGCAAGTTGAGTCAGGGCGGACAGGGGAAGAGGAATGGGAACAGATGTGGTGTTAACGTGGATTTCAAAAGAGATTTGCTGATCAAGATTAGGGCCACTCAAAGGCCTGGGCCAATAAGATGGATGTGTGTGAGAAGGAAACAGAGGGTGGATTTGTCTGAGGTATGAGTCAGAGGCGACCGTACAAATTGGAAGTCCCCTCAGCCCCTGCTATTAGCATTCTTCTGGAATAAAGACCAGATGTAGAGGGATTATTTTCACGATTCAGATTTAAGGACAGTTAAATCCAATTTCTCTATTTCTCACAAAGTCACATATGCCATGCGAGTCACCTCCATTCAGTCTTTTATTTTTGTGCTTAAGAATCCACAGTCATACCTTGTTTTGTCCCTGTCTTCAGAGTACTCTCACAATCCGTTTTTCACTTCCATGTTACACTTCCCGCCGTTGCCTGCCTGAATCTTTGTGTTTGCTCATGAAATTTGATTTCTATTTATGTATACCCCGGCGTGTAGATTTGGGGTGTATTGGAATTACACTTTGCTCATAAATTCTGCCAAATGTTTCTCTGATCATCTCCACAGGAGGTTTGGAAGACTGGATCTTAAATGTGTTACAGTAGGTGCACTAACACCAGGGGTCTCATTTATAGAGCTGTTCATGGATTTATGCTGATTTCCCATGGTATGCTTACCGTTTCATAAAAATACAACAGAAAATCTGAACTCAGTGTCAAGCACTTGAGATGTCTCATGCACAAATTCACTTAAAATGTATGTCAAGTAAAACAGATACGAACAAATACATGGTTACAGCAGCTCTGATTTCTGTTATTAGCAGAGAAATCTAAAAAGAGCTCTTTTTGAGAGATAATAGCAAAACACAAATAGATGAATCATCCTCATGAGCAAAGTGTAAATCCAGAGTTGTTGCCCTGTCATAACACAATATGGGAGAGTTATTTTTTCCAATTTAGAACAAAACATATCTAATTGAGGTTTACATAAAACAAAAAGTTTTGCAAGATAGTCCTTGAACTTTGTAAAAACAGTTGTAAAAACATCACCACACTAAAAGGTATTTAGTAGCTGTTCTGGAACTTGTGATTGTATCACAGGAGCTTCCCCAGCATCTAGTTTGCCCTGGCTGTCTTGGAGATGTTTAAACTTCCAGTTGAACAGATCAACCCATGGTGGACAGGTCTAAAAAAAGAACAAATTCAATGCAGCAGAACCACTGATATCATCCCTATTATTCCATGCATTCTTTCTCCTTGTCAAAACTGTCTACTTATCCTCAATGCAACTTGACTGCCTACAATTCAGTCAGTGGTTCCGGTGTGTTATCGTAGTAGTTTTCGACGTTTTGTCACCCCATCCCACCGTTCCTTTTGCTCTTGATGGGCAAAGATCAAAATTACCAACCCTGCTGGAGGACTGGGGGGTGGTTCGTGGGATGACATCCTCTTTTTTGAGGATAAGAGTGACCTGACGCTTTACTAAGATACTCCATGTTCTTTTTTTTTTTTTTTGTTCTCATTTTTTGGGGTCTTTTGTTGGCCTTTATTGGACAGTGACAGCTATAGAGAGACAGGAAAGACTGAAAAAAACAGAAGGGACAATATGCAGCAACTGGAGCATCATACCAGGGCTGCCACTGAGGCGCCCTGATGTTCTTGTTCTTTTGAACAACTTGTCACCTACCTGTAAGCCCAGTATTTCATAATGTTTGACTGATTTGAGTCTGATCACACAGGACACCTGTTACATGGGTTTACATTCATCTTCAGAGGACATTCGGCTTCTCTTCAGAGAAATACAGACTCTGAGACCTCAGGATTCCTGTCTGTGTTTCAAGCTGAAATATAGATGGCTGAGAAATCCTTAGTGATCTCCTGCTTGCTGTGGAATAAGTTGCGAATATTGAAACTTCAGGGAATTGGTACCTCTCACTAAGTACAAAGTGCAGTGGTTGCAGTGGTTATAGCCACGGAAAGTAAACCTTTTGGGATTACCAATGCATGAATAAGTGATTGCTTGGAGTTTAGATTGTGCACGAAGGTTAGATTCTTGCTCACTATTTTTCTTTTATTCCGGTGAAAGCGTGTGGTATATCTTTGTCTCTTTTCAAAGTCCATCTCTATTCTCAGACTGTACCTCCTACATTCACTCCATTATTAATAAGCTTCTGCATTGGTTTCATTGGCCTTTAATCCAACACACCATCTTCTTGTGATCACCAGGGTCTCCCTCCTCTGACCCAGGCTCTCTTTGTTCTCATGTGCCTGTAATTCCAGATCCGGTCATTTCTATGGAGGTCTTCACACACTGGCATAGACAGAAGAACAGAGAGATTGAGAGAAACTAAATGAGCCTCCTACCCCCAACCCTTGGGAATTAATGTGAGGTCACATACAAGGAAATGAGTTCCTGAAGCCACAGAATTCATCTGAAGACACATCCACAGTGGTCTCGTTTGATCTTGATCTGATGTTTTATTCAGAGTAATCCAGGTCATACTAACCTACACGTTAATTACATGTTCTATTTTGTCACCTTTTTTAGCTTTCTTTTAATGCTCATGGTAGCCAGAGGATCATTTTGCAGAGGGTACTTGACAGCTCGGTTGTATGATTCACCTAAATTAGGTTTCAAATTCTAATGTGGATCATTTAATGCATGAGGAACTCGACCCCACGGGGGCTTGGCTGTGAAGTGTGCCAGCACATTAAGGCTTTACTTGACACGGACTTGTAGCACAAAGAGCAGAGGCAGAAGTGCATCAAGATATTTTCATCAATGTGAGGCGTTGCAAAGGTAAACAACACTGGGTGGCTTGTTTACTCTCACTGGTTCACAAAATTTTCCGAAAACAAGGCACCGCTGATTTTGTCAGCCCAACAATTTGGTTTACTAATTCATTTTAGCCCGTGGGTTTGCTGCACTTCATCTGGCCCACGGTAAATGTCAAAATCAGTTATCCCACTATGGGCGTGCTGTACAATGCCAGCAGCCCACTCATATCAACAGGAAAGCGATCAAGTAGTCTGTGGGCAGGCATGCAAAGATAAACAAAATAAGACAGATAGATAGATAGATAGATAGATAGATAGATAGATAGATAGATAGATAGATAGATAGATAGATAGATAGATAGATAGATAGATGTGCTGAGTGCTGCCTGGCTTTCGACAAAAGTTAAGTGTGAAACTGTCTCATAGACACACTTTTCCGTTCCCTGTGTTCTCTCTAACACACTGATGACAGAAAGCTATAATGGGAAGATAGCAATGTGTGATGATAGAGAGACAGAGAAGTGGATGGTGGATGGGAGGGAGGAATGAATAATGGAACAGAACCTCGGCGTTCTTGCTGAATGATTACAGCTCATGGTTTGCTCGCATGGGGTTTTCTCATCCCTCCTCATCTCTGCACCTCTCACCATCTATCTCTCTATCTAGTTGTACATCCATTCTAACAGCCAATCATGTAGGGTAATCACATGACTGCTGGGCTATCCAATGTACTGTCCTTTTGTATATCCTGCACTCAGTCGAGCCCTTCCTTCAGTCATTTATATTATCAGCCCAATTATTCATACTATCTTTATGACTCATCCATCATATACTGCATTTCATGAGAAGTTGGAGATACAATTAGAACACTCCTGAAACAGTTGTTAAGTCTTTCAAAATCGACAACGACTTCAGATGGCTGAACTAAGAGGGATTGTGTGACCCTTTAACCTTAATTCAGAGTATTCTTTGCAGCTTTGGTGTCAGATGACTATCACTACTGGAAAAAAAAGAGCTAGAGTCCGCAACGGACT
Organism: Sciaenops ocellatus; assembly: GCA_033000465.1. NCBI lineage: Eukaryota > Metazoa > Chordata > Actinopteri > Sciaenidae > Sciaenops > Sciaenops ocellatus. The sequence continues at coordinate 8,147,564 of CP136867.1, read as the reverse complement.
AGCCTGATATTCCCCAAAGCGTGTAAACACATAATATGATCTCAGTTTCATTGTACTCTACGGCAATGGTCCAAGGTGAACACGGTTCTATGGTACCTTCTGAGGAAAAAAGGACTTGATCGATAAGTGTGCAGTGCTTTTGGTTGTTAATTTTTATGTGACTGGCTGGTGTTAAGAGTGCAATGTCAGGGACATGATGAGTTTTTGATCATGTCAGTTTTGTGTCTCGCTGATACAGCAGTACCCAGTCTCCACATCAAATTGCACCCTAGAGGGTTACAGAGAAATACTGATACACAAGTCTAGAGAGAGGAAAGAAAGCAAGTAAGCAAGGAAGAAGATTGCTATAACATGACACTGAACGCATTTGATTGGATTTTGGATTGTGGTTGGGACAAGATTTAACAAGAAAGACAAATAACAGTTGAACAGGATGCAGTGATAATGCATAAACAGCATTTGTCTGGTGTATTATGCATGGATAAAGTGATTTAAGGTTGTTACCATCTTGTTTTTATTTTCATAACAGTCTTTTTTCCCATTTTTAGATACGCACTGTTTGAGACAATATCAACATATGAACTGGTGAATGTTGATGCAGGGAAGATGAAAGAATCAGGGGCAGAGAAAAGCAGAATAAACAGAAATCTGAAAAATAACAGTGGAGAGACTGATATGGATTTGTGTATATAAGGCTTGAGAAAGTATATCTGCCTCAGTACTATGACCATCTGTTTGTAGCATGTTTTACTGATTCAATACTCACACAATAAGTCTTTGTTGTGTTCATGTTAAAAGTACAGATTGATTTGAGCGAATGGAAAATGTTTTCTGATTTGCACAGTTTAAGCCATTTCTTCCTATCTATCTGACCCCAAAACCCAACCAGGCAGCGTTGCAGCTGTGATGCTGTTATGGTCCGACTTCAAACCCCACCAGGAGCTTTTCAGAAGATGAGCGTTTAGCCCGTTAGACTTTGTTAACTTGCTCAGATTTGGTTGTTGTTCTTGGTTTAGGTGTTTCTGAATGTGTAAATATGCTATGTTGTTAAATTGTTTCCCTTTTGGCTGTTTCTATGACTGTTCAGTTTGCATCCGGTGTTTTATTTTGAAAATTGATCGGATTCTCTATGCTATTTCTGGGGTTTGAAACATTGACTGGAACAGCCATGTATAGCTCCGGTGGCCACGGCGCACATTCAGTTTTCTACAGTTCTTCCACATGACATTATTTGTTTGAGCTTTGACAGGCACTCTTTTAATTGTGCCATCTCATTCAGCCCTTCTGCGATAGTTTTATGGCACTTTGACACATGTGGAACAATAGCACCACCAACTGTTCATGTTTGAAGCACTCAAGTTCTAATATTCACCAAATAGCAGTGGATGTAAATGTCCTTGTAACTGTAACTAATTTTCAGAAAATGTGCAAAAGAAAATGTGAATTAATGCATTTTCTTTTGCAAATTTTCTGGAAATTAGTTACATGTTCAACTTATTTCTATGCTACATTTGCATGGGGACACTGTAGGGGTGAGTTTCTTTTGTGCTCTCAGCAGATTTTAAAAACAAAGATATAGTAGTGGCTTTTAGTGCAGCTCTTTTCTTTCTGGCAGGATTTGGGGTTTTGCATTGGGATATTTCTGCCAGAGGGTGGTACTAATGAAAGCAAATCTTAGGATTAATGTAATGTCTTTAGAATAAATTATCAAAACTTGGACGATTTAGCAATGTGAGAAAGCTGTTTTGCTTTACAAGAAGATAATTGGTGATAAATGGATAGTTAACCCCACATGTAAAAGAAGTCCAGATCTATACAGTTTTTAAGTCAACTCATGTTACCCAACAATCAGAAGGCAATATTCCACCATGTAATTCAATCTCTGCCTTTTCCAAAAACAATTCAGGTGCACAGGGATTAGATGTTTAAAGTCGATAGACCATAAAATGAGCATTAAATTTCACAAAACTGCAGCATAATCCAAGTAGTTTGTTGCCAAACAATTGCACTGAGACCTAAAAGCTATATTTTCTCCATTATCTTTCATTTTCATCTCACCACCCTCCTCTTATTAAAAGCTCTTCTTGTTGGCTGTATTGGACACAACCCTAAAATTCCACATCACCTCAAACAAAGATGACTACAGATGGGTTTCTAAGCAACACCGTCAATGACATGCGCACATGTGGGGGTTGGAAAACAAACCAGAATGACTGGCAGCTGACTATCAACATGGAAAGTTGTACTATGCCTTAAACTGTATGAATCCCCTAAGTAATGGAAGTAGTGGAAAATGTATACATAATCCCATGGAGAAAAACTTTAACAATTAGCTTGCAAGGGCAGAATTGCCTATCAGCACCAGCTATTTTGTCAAAGTGCTGGATGCTATGATGGCAGCTGATAGTTTTGTATTGAAACTGCAGGAGGAAGTGTGTGTATAATATAGCTTTATAGCTAATATATAACTTTTTATATATAGGTAAGACAGCTCATACTGTTACTTGAGTTTATTGTTGTTTATTTAATATTGCTTACAGCGTTTGTCAGGCTCTGGATTAAAGCTTTGCCGGTCAGTTTATGGGCGTTTCAAGTTGACTTGGTGACAACAATGGAAAATGTATTAGGCATTAGGTTAAAAAAAAAAAGCAAAAGCAGATTTTGATTTGCTCATAGAAACCATCGCAGACCTGGATTTAGGTCAGGACAGTGTAAGAGCAAATGACATATTGCAGGGATTTGGGCACGTGATGTGCTTTGATTTACATATTCATCACTTCAAGTGCATACCTTGCAGGAGGTGCCTTATCACAAGGTATAGTGCTGCACATTGCTTAATTTGTTTCTACGTGTGCAACTCCACTGCTGCAATTCCACCCCTGGAGTTAAGTGCAGTGCAGACATAAAAACAGCATAACATGAATATGTAAGGCATGTCCACTTTTACTTAAGTTCACTTGAAAAAACATTTTCCTTGTGTGCCTTAAGTACTGTAATATGTTGAGCACTCCAGTGCAATAAAAGAGGGGATTTAGGATTCCACTCTAGAAACACAGTAATACAGTAGACCACTGTACACAGTTAACACACCCTCACACAGAAGTAGAATACTTTACTGTTTAACACACTCAAGTTAAAACACTCAGTGTCCACTAAATCACCAATCACGTATCACCAATGCAATATCCATGCACCATTATGTTAAAGAACTTACTGAAGTGATTGTGATATTAAAGGTAATACCTCAGCAGAATGACAAGAAGTCAGTAACGATGAATCCAAATTTTGGTTTTCTAAAGCCTGTGTGAGACATAAGGTCAGTACTTTAGTGTTCACATCAAATAATTGAAGTTAGAACAGCTGTAATATGTGTATTTCCATCATACCTATAAATCAGATCCATAAGACAATAAACACAGTTGTAATAGAGAAATTTCCATGGCCTCTTAGGTTGGTGTTTTCCATTAGGAAAGCATTCAGTATTTCCAAAATTGTGTAGGCCTTCGGCAGTACAAGCTCCTAAGAGGTGAAGAGAACATTTATATTTTCATACTGAGGACAAACCCAGCTGAAGTTCAACAGTTTATATTGCAGACATGCAAAGATATCATTACTCTTTGTATACCTTTGCATTTTTGACCCTGTGACATTCTGAAAAGCATCTGAAAGCACTCCCACTCAAAGCAAAACAGTTTCATATCAGCAGTGTCTCAGCATCAGACCTTTTGAAATCTCTTTCATGTTTTTGCCTGATGAAGCTATATTTTCAGCAATTAGCCTTCACAGTGATGTTTTTCATCTGTCTTGTCCACACACAGGCAGGTGATAACATTTGAAAATGCTTTAGACTACAGGCCACAGGCTTTTGGCACATTTTGACCCAACTAATAAGTGTTTCTTTTTTACAAGTGACAGAGGTGAGCTAAGAAAATTGAATAAGACAAATGCCTCCCTAATGTGTGGAGTATATGTAAAACAATGTGACAATTCCCCTCTGTCCAGGTCACGGGAGCTTAAACTAGAACATCTGTCTGCTGTTAGCCTGTATTTTCATGTTTAGGCTCATCTCAGAAGGAAGGCTGAAGCTCAGAAATGTATAAGCCTACCATTTGTTAGCTTGTTAGTTAACCAGAACCAGAATACTAGCTGAAATATGGTAATATACCAGAGAACATGGGAAAAATAACTTTTACAATCATGTCTTCACCTAGCTTCCCTTAACATTTCAACCATATAACATGGCAGCATATTATTACATCTATGTTGGTGTACAAATATAATATCAGAGAAACACTTGCTCAGCAGTCAATTCTTCTAATAGTTCTTTTTAATTGGCTGTTTGAGTTTGTTTATACAGCAGCTGCAAGCTAGGAAGCAAACATTAACTATTGATTACCGCCAATAGCAGAACCAGTAGTGGGTAATGCAGCATATACTATGCTATCTATAGCAGACAGACTAAATGCTACTAGTCCATCACCCCAACGCAAACTGAAAATGTTAGCGACTAGCAGAACATAGCAGAGCTAGCAGCTAAACAGCTAGGTGTTTTTGTAAGAGGTTGCTAGTGACCAAAACAGAGCCAACACAGAGTAAATATTGGTCCATTTAAAACATGACCAAAAACACATCTACAGATGACTGGCCATGTTGTATTTGTAGCTTGTAGCCACATCATTACTGTAGTCTTAAAACTACAAATCTGTTGGTTTCATTTAGCACAAAATAGTGTAATAGTAATTTTATCTTGCAAATAAAATGATTATCCAAACTGAGCTCTGTCTGGTTGAGTCTTCTCTCATTCTTACTGTCTCTCCTCTCACCACTGACCATGTGATGGAAGCCATAGAAAAAAGAAACCACAGATGTTTGACCTCTTGCTTCCTTTCCGGCTTTCTTCTCCCTGTTTTCTTTCCTTCCTTTCTTTCTCCTGGCTCCCTCAATCCCTGGTGGGCCTGCCGAGCTGTCACATAGTACTGGAGCGTGTCCTTAACTCTGTTTTGTCATCCTGTCATCCTGTCTTCTCTCCTACCATCCATCCATCCGTCCATCCATCCGGTCCTCCCCCAGCTCCCAGGTCTCTGTGTCCCCTGTGGGATTTCTGGACGGCCAGAGGGCGGACCCTTATGTCTGTTCATGTGTGTTTGTATGTATTTGTGTGTGCGTGTTTTGAGACAGCAACAAATGCCATGTTGGAATTTACAGGTGAGCAGTCATGGAGCAGTTGCAGATGTTGTCAGGACTGTGCAGCCACACTCGCTCCCTCTTTTCCCCTCTCTGTACTTTCTTCTTGGCACACTACTCTTATAACTCTCACAGATGTTAACATGAATGGTCAGAGATGATCCTGAGCTCAAACACTTTGACCAGCCTTCTCACAGTCTTTGTGTACAGTATATGCATGTACTGTATTTATGTGTGTGTGTGTGTGTGTGTGTGTGTGTGTGTGTGTGTGTGTGTGTGTGTGTGTGTGTGATGAATGGGCCAGTGCCAGGCAGCGTTCCCTCGGTGGCCTTGGATCAATCTGCTTATCTGTTAGCTGCCAGCACTGCCAGTGATTAACGACCAGCTCCACACACAGCACATCCTTATTCATTACCACACACGTCACACACATGCGTGTGTGCACGCGCAGTCAAGCAAACACACATTCGCACGTGCGCACACACACACACACACACACACACACACACAACACATCCTTTTTCATTATGGTAGACGTCCACATTGGGGACAGTCTGGAGTTGGGAGGCAGAGAGGTGAGAGAGAAACAGGAAGGAGGGGTGAATGGATAGGTGCAGCATAAACACTGAACCACACATGCATCTCTAACCACTCCTTTCACGATATCTCTCATTTTCCATCGCGGAGCATCTTTTTATCTTCGTTTTTTGTTGGTCTTTCTACTTTCTGACCTCCGGGCACAGGCCCTCTCATGCACTTGACCTCTTCAGTTTCCTTGTCCCTCCTGTCCTCCAGTGCCTGTGTGAGTGTGTGTGTGTTTCAGGTACCTGAGACACTGACGTGGTCAGTCATCAAGCCAATCAGAACAGACAAGAGTACCCCAGAGGCGCAGTGTAGGGGAGTAATGGTTTCTACTGGTGGCAACGGGGGTAGCAGTAACTCGACAAGACAGATGTGTCTTCTTAAAAATGCGTCACAAGACACAAACAGTTCCAGAGGTGGAGGAGCACTGAAAGATTTTTTTGGTGAAAAAAGAATGCTGCTTAATTTTAGTCTGACAAAATAATGACTCTGAGTGTAATTACGAGCTTTTCCAGAAGCTTTTAACCACATTTCACGGTCTGTATTTCCAAAAGTGTGAGCAGAAAGGGCGAAGCAATTTTTGTCTTGCGTCATTCACATAAATATGACAGCTGCATCATGTTTATTTCCCTTAAACAGCCAGTGACGTTAGTTGCAGGCTAGCTGCTAATGGACGCTCTGTCCGAGCACACAGCTCCCGGTTAAGAATAGACTGTCACACTCAGGTCTTGATAGGTAGGCTAGACTGTGTTTGGAATATATGTGTTCTTTTGTCACCTTGGCTGTCACCTCACACAGCCACATACAGACAATCAAATGCATGTGTCATGTGCTTGTATGGAGCTCTGGACACATGAAGCTTAAGTGCTGGAAGCCAGATCACACTGCATTCATAAGATATCAGAACATGCAAACTCGGAAAAGAAACAGTCATTAGAGGTTGCTGTTGTTCGGAAGCATGATGAGCTTTTTTTACTCCTGTCCATCAGATAACTGTCCAGTCTAATAAGCTGGAGTTCCCACAGCACAATGAGGAGTATGAGCCAAACACAGAGAGCAACCTGCAGCAGACAAATAAGATACAGCAAACAAAGTCTGGTGTTTTAATATAGCTGTAAAAGATACAAGAGGTTCAATTTCATTGTTCTAAATGGTTTAGCAGCACTAGAGATAACACATGGAACAGCCCTTAATGCCTATGTTTTAGTAAAAAACTATGTGCTTTGTAACTTATCAAATGTAATTGCCAGCAGTCGTACCGTATCTGGAAGAAAAAAAAACACACTGTGGAAGGTAAAAAGGTTAAGTCCTCAATCATGACTGTAAACTCCAGACCTCGGTGTATCCTTGAATTTAAAAATGACTTTTGAGCACAGATAAAATCAGAGAAAAAAGTACAAACTGCCATCTTTGATTTTTTTTTCTGTTAATCTGAAAGCTACATAAAAAATGAATTTATTGGCCACTTGGGGGCAACCACATACAAGCTGAAAACACAAAGCTGACATATTACAGTTCAATCCCACAGGGCATGGTTCTGGCACAGCTCTGTGATTCCAGAAGCTGTGCGGTGTGTTTCAGAAGCGTCCCAGAAGCGGCTCTCCGCTCTTCTCTGCAGAGGCTATGCAGCTGTTTTTCTTTTGACGAACACCACGACCCTACTAAAACTGGTGGCTCTTGGCAGGAGATGAAGCTGCGTAGAAAACGGACCAAAACAGCGTTGCAGCCGCACAGTGACAGAGCTGTGCCTGGTGTGATCCAGCGTTCAGCGCCATGAAGCTGATAAGGCAAATGTGTTAGCCAAAAGTTCACATTCACATCGACATGACAAAGAGCAATATGTTTCTGGACACTTGATAAATGTAGGTCCAATATTTGCTCCCCTGTTATCTCTGCTTTGGTCTTCATCAACTCCTCTCTTTAGCAGCTCAGTGCTCCAAAAATTGAGTGCAGCTCAAGTAGTCCAAATCTTTATATTTCCTCCTAGATAATTAAAGTTCAAGTTACTGTATACTGTATAGAAGCATGCAAGTACACACACACACACACACACACACACACACACAAAACGCATACACATGACAGAGTTATTGGTGAGCCATATTTCTAAAATCTACCACCATGGCAAAAGGCAATATGCTGTAATTCATGTGTGGGTGGAAAGAAGACAAATGATGGGAATAGAAATGGGTAAATGGGGTCCTGTGTACAATACAAGGGGCATCCAATTAAAGGAGTTAGAGGGCAATGGGTGAAAGAGAGAAATGACAGAGAGAGTTGATGGGGAAAAGAGGGAATACAGATTTCATCAGCCACTTCCTTTCACTTTTTGTGGCAGGCTAAAGAAGATATTTATTCAAGTCAGACTAAATAAATATGCAACCAGCCAAGCAGATGAAGAAAGACAATGTCAACAGAATTACTAGAAGCATCAGCTTCCCTCTCTCTCTCTACTGCTCTGTCTCCATGTCTCTCGCTCTATCGTCTCGCTTCCTTTTTTTAATTTTTTTTCAGGCGGCATACGTGCAGCTGTAGTCTATGTGTGAGAGAGAGAGAGACAGAGAAAGAGAGACAGGCAGAGAGATAGAGCCATCCTGGCAGCTCGCCTTTGATCTCATCTTTGGCAATAACGCTCCAACTTCAAATGGCCTCAGTGGTGGCAGGTAGATGTCTCTGGCACTGTTACCAAGAGTCTATTTGCATCCGAGACTGACAGTCGCTGTGCATGTCTCTGTATCTCTCAGAACTTAAGTCTCGTCTCACCGCAAGTCTGGCAAAGGCTTTATGAACTAAACAGTGTGTGCTCGCATGTGTGTGTGTGTGTGTGTGTGTGTGTGTGTGTGTGTGTGTGTGTGTGTTTACTGTATGTGGCTGCTTGTCTGCTTTTTGTCACGGCATTAGAGCGCGTTGATGGAGATGTTTGGTGAGTTTGTGTCATGTTTGTTTCTTGCACATTCACGCTTTGTTAATTTGCACACCAATTCAGCTAAAACATCTCAAGGGGATGTAACACACTGACTGTTAATTAAATGAAATTCACTTAGTCAGTGTGTGTACATAGGCTTCATCTACATGCAAGGTTTATCATTGATATCTATAGGCAGTAGCCTCTCCATACTCCTCATAGACTCAAGACTAGTCCACTTTTTGTTTCTTCTTTTTAGACATGTTTCTTAGAATCATGCTGAGATTCTTAATAATTTCTGACATTTCTAAAGATTTCTTGTTCAATTTTTCATGTACCAAGAACAGTATTTGTCTTGAACTTTCTTGAAATTTCTTGGTTTTCTGTCCTAAGCAAATTAACTTTAATATTGAGCCCTTCAGAATGTATAACATGGTTAGCTTGATCTATGCGTAAAGGTTATGTTTAAAAACACACTTGTATGGCTCTATGGATAGCAATGTTCACCACTTCAGTCCAAAACATCTCACCTACTGGTACAAAATTATATATTAATGTTCCCCAGGGGACAAAACGAAAGACTGTGGTGATTCTCGGAAATTCAAGCGTATCTACAAAATGGATTGGCACGTCATTTTGTACAGGCATTCATGGTTTCCACATGATGTATCTTGATGGCTTTGGTGATTTTGGTGTCACCGTTGTATTGTCCAGTGCTATGGACCAAATACCACTAATACTGAAACTACAGCCACATATTAGCATGCTAACATGCTAAAGTAGGTGGTAAACGTTGTCAACATTATATCTGCTTAACATCAGTATTGCAGCATTGTCATTATAAGCATGTTACCATGCTGATGTTAGTATTAGCTCAAAGTACATTTATTTCACCCAGCCACTAACTGCAGATTCTTGTTGTCATTCAGACCTAGAAGTCTGTGATGTAATGTAGGAGCCAGGTTTTGACAAGGAAGAAAAATGCTTGGAATAAAAAAGACGATATCTTTGGCTCTGCTATATCGATTCTTTTAACTGTCGATCATGACTCTGACAATGTGATAGGAGTGCAATGCTAAATCAGAAATGGCAGAATAGCCTGCGACTGTTTCAAAGAAAAGGCTTCAGAGGAAGCAACAGATCAAGGCAACATTCAAGGTTTCAGGGCAGAGAGAAGAGTAGTCTCTGGCTGTGCATGGAAAACAAAGTGCAATAGGCTCCCACTATGACTTTCTGCTGCTTGAACACCCTAAACACTGAGTGAAATCTCAGGTACTCAGTCTCTTCTTCTTCTTTTTCTTCTTATTTTTCTTCTTCTCTTTTGCCATTGAGGACGCTCTTTTTTGGGGCACAAAACAAAAAGACTTGTGGTGTACATCAGGGTTTGTACACTTTATTTTCTATTATTTTGCTACTTTCAGGTACATGATCTTTAAGCTCAACATACATTTTCATAAACAGAATGTCATGTTTCTATATTGATAACAGATTTCAGAAATCTTGGTGTCTTCTGTGTGTGATTGTCTCAGCTTAACTAACTGGAAATCAACATACTCATAATGTTGTTACATTTTGTGGAACTTCTATTATGTCTACTTTTACTTAGTTTGACTATTGAAACACCTGTACAACTGTTTCAACCAGCAAAAAGTATTGTAATGTAGCTATCCATCTTTGGAAGTAATAACATTTAGCATAAAAACTGCTTTGTAAAAACAACTGTTGTCCAAAGTTCCTCGCCAACTGCCACATATCTGCTCTATGGGTGTTGCGGACCAACCTGTTGTGCACAAAACATAGACCAGACACCTACAGTGATTTGTCTCAGTGGGAAGAGAACATTTTTACACCCCGAGTCTCCAGTGTGAATACTTTCACCCCAGCGCTCAGCTTGGTCTTGCAGCCCTGAGCCTCTCTCTCTCTTGCTTGGCCCACTGCCACCATCACTAATACAGCTAACCTTTCTATCATAACAGAGCTTCACGCAGACACACTGCAGTTATTAACCTCTGCAGTAGTGCCTCCTTCCAGGGCCTAATTGCTGCCAATACCATGTTACGGCTCAATCTAATAAAGATTATACGTGCTGCGCCAAAAGGACAAATTGTTCAGTAGATTCACTCCGTTCGCTCATTTGGTCCTTGTTGGACATAAAGTTATGTGAGCCGAAGCATATTGAACATGGTAGTAATATTCCCAGATATGAGCACCCTGATTAACTATTTCAAAGGAGGGAGGAGTAGAAAGACAGACACACAGAGAGAGAATAAAGGAAAGGCATAAAAAGAGTTCAGATGAGGGAAGGAAAATATGAAAGGAAATACAAAAAATAATAACAACAAAAATATAAAATAACCTAATAAATTATCTATATGAATTTACAAACATTATGCTGTGTAGTTTAAAGTGTTTTTAATGAAACATGTTGTCATTGATTTGTTATTATTCAATAAAGTCCAAGGAAATGAATAGAGGATGTTTGCACATACTTAAATGTATGAAACATCCTTATAATATCAGTATCAAGGTCCCAAAAATAAATACCAATTTTTCAGAGGGTAAGTTAGGGCAAGGAGTGCCCTTATTTTTAATTAATCACTACCACAGCTCAGTGCCCCATAGTGGTTTTACCCTGACCCCTAGAAAAACTGAAAACTTAGTCTAACTCAGAGCTGCCATGTTTCCTCGAAATTCTGTTTATATTCTACTAATATATTTTGCCAATTACATTTTGAGTGGAAACATAATTGCTGCCTGGATTATGTTTCCTGGCAACTTAGGAAGTTCCTCATTTATTACGCAGTTGTAGTCAGGGTGGATGGTAGGCATAAAGGCAGGACTGTAATACCAACAACCAGGGTTCATGCCATGAGTTTTGTATGTGTGTGCTTAGGTTAAGGCAACAGAACACTTTGCTTAAGGTTAGGAAAAAAATTGAGGTTTCAGTTAAACCAAGAAAATACATCTGATCTCCAGCCTTGAATTACTGTTGACGTTTTCAATATTGTGGCGTCCCAGGGGAGGCTGGTGTATTTACAGGGGTAACAGGTTTATGTTGATCAGTCATATGTGTTTGACATTTTGTTCTACAGTGTTCCCACTGTTCCTACAGTTTATCTGTTGTTATTTCAGTCAGTAATATGGTTAGACAGTGAGTGTTGTGGTGTGTAGATTTGGTGGCCCACCTCCAACAACTTGCCACAACAAACAAGAGCACATTCTTTTCAGAACTTTAACCAAGTAGGTGTGCTAAAATAAATATAGAGACATTTATTATGCTTTATGTGCTGTGAGGAAATTGTAGTTATATTGCAAGGACAGACGTTGCAGGAAACCAAATTAAATATGTTCTCGAACATTTTTCTGATACTGTCAGTTTCAACATTTTGCAACTTGTCAGATACTTTTTACTTTACTATTTAATGTGATTGAGCTTAACAAACGTATATGCTGTTATAAATTGGTAGTTTATAAATGTATCTTTGTAGAGGCAGTGCTGCTTTGACAATCACACACATTACTGTCAATGCATTTTATTGGTTTTAAATCAAATCAAATCAAATCAAATTTTATTTGTATAGCCCAAATTCACAAAACACGTTTGCCTCAGAGGGCTTTACAATCTGTACAATCTGTGACACCCTCTGTCATTAGACCCTCGGTTCGAGTGAGGAAAAACTTGGCCACAAAAAACCCTTTTAACAGGGAAAAAAGGTGGAAGAAACCTCAGGAAGAGCCACAGAGGAGGGATCCCTCTCCCAGGACGGACAGACGTGCAATAGATGTCACATGTACAGAACAAATCAACAGAGACATATTTTACGATTACAATGAATGATGAAATGATTACAGTATACAGAGTACACAGAGATATGGTAACAATAATGACGGTAATAATATAAGTAGTGGACGTCGTGCAGGACCACAGCAGCAGCCACGATCCATGAGAACCTGCTGGACGAGAGAGCACAGAAACTCCGGGGAAGAAGTTTAGTTAGTAACATGCATTAACATGCATTAATGAGACATGCATGTTTACAGATGGTGATGGTGATGGGGAGAGAGAGAGAGAGAGAGAGAGAGAGAGAGAGAGAGAGAGAGATTTGAGTAGAGTTTTCAGTAAAGGGAGATGTGACTACATCTTCAACCAGTACCGTGCCAGACTAGGCATAACCCTGAGAGAGAGAGACAGAGAGAGAGACAGAGAGAGAAGGAGGGAGAGGGAGTCCCCCGGCAGTCTAGTCCTATAGCAGCATAACTAAGGGATGACCTGAGCCAGCCCTAACTATAAGCTCTATCAAAAAGGAAAGTCTTAAGTCTACTCTTAAAAGTGTTGACCGTGTCTGCCTCCCGAACCCAAAATGGTAGTTTGTTCCACAGAAGAGGAGCTTGGTAGCTGAAAGCTCTGGCTCCCAGTCTACTTTTGGAAACTATAGGAACCACAAGGAACCCAGCATTCTGAGAGCGCAGCGTTCTAGAGGGGTAGTAAGGTACTATGAGCTCTTTTAGATATGATGGTGCCTGACCATGAAGAGCTTTGTATGTAAGGAGAAGAATTTTAAATTCTATTCTAGATTTAACAGGTAGCCAATGTAAAGAAGCCAAAATGGGAGAGATGTGATCTCTGATCTTGGTTCCTGTCAGAACACGTGCAGCAGCATTCTGAATTAGCTGCAAAGACCTAAGAGACTTACTGGAGCAGCCTGATAACAAAGAGTTACAATAGTCCAGCCTAGAAGTAACAAATGCATGGACTAGTTTTTCTGCATCCGCTTGAGATACGATGCGTCTGATTTTGGCGATGTTACGTAAGTGGAAGAAAACAGTCCTCGAAATGTGTTTTATGTGGACATTAAAGGACAAATCCTGATCAAAAACAACTCCAAGATTCTTTACGGTGGAGCTGGAGGCCAGGGTGATCTCGTCTAAAGTAACTAAGTCTCTAGAAAGAGAGTTTCTGAGGTTCTTGGGTCCAATTACAAGAACTTCAGTTTTGTCTGAATTTAACATCAGAAAATTGAAGGTCATCCAACTTTTTATATCCTTAAGGCATGCTTGGAGTTTAGTTAACTGATTGGTTTCATCAGGCTTGATCGATAAATATAATTGGGTGTCATCAGCATAACAATGAAAATTAATGGAGTGATTCCTAATAATGTTCCCTAGAGGAAGCATATATAAACTGAATAGAAGTGGTCCTAGCACAGAACCTTGTGGAACTCCATGACAAACTTTGATATGCATGGAGGATTCATCATTGACATGAACAAACTGAGATCAATATAAAAAATACGATTTAAACCAGCTTAGGGCGGTTCCTTTGATGCCAATTTGATGTTCCAGTCTCTGTAAAAGAATTTGATGGTCAATGGTGTCAAATGCAGCACTAAGATCTAACAGGACGAGTACAGAGATGAGTCCTTTGTCTGATGCCATTAGGAGGTCATTTGTAACTTTGACTAGTGCGGTCTCTGTGCTATGATGCACTCTAAATCCTGACTGGAAATCCTCAAATAAACTGTTCTCATGGAGAAAGTCACACAGCTGATTGGCTACAGCTTTCTCAAGTATCTTAGAGAGAAAGGGAAGGTTTGATATCGGTCTGTAATTGGCTAAAACCTCTGGATCTAGAGTGGGCTTTTTAAGAAGAGGTTTAATTACAGCTACTTTAAAAGACTGTGGTACATATCCTGATAATAGAGACAGATTAATCATATCCAATAAAGAAGGGCTAACTAGAGGTAAAACGTCCTTGAGCAGCCTGGTTGGGATGGGGTCTAAGAGACAGGTTGACGGCTTAGATGAAGAAATTACTGAAGTAATTTGATGAAGGTCGATGGGAGAAAAACAGTCTAAATATATATCAGGTTTTACAGCTGTTTCCAAACTTGCTGTGTAAGAATGCAGATCGGTGCCTGTTAAGGGCAAGAGGTGATGAATTTTGTCTCTAATAGTTATAATTTTATCATTAAAGAAGCTCATGAAGTCATTACTACTTAGACCTAAAGGAATAGATGCCTCAATTGAGCTGTGGCTCTCTGTTAGCCTGGCTACAGTGCTGAACAGAAACCTGGGGTTATTCTTATTTTCCTCGATTAGTGAAGAGTAATAGACTGCTCTGGCACTACGGAGAGCCTTCCTGTATGTTTTAAGATTATCTTGCCAGATTAAACGAAAGTCTTCCAGTTTAGTGGCACGCCATTTGCATTCAGATTTTCGTGCCTCTTGCTTTAATTTGCGAGTCTGCTGGCTATACCATGGTGCTAACCTCCTTTGTTTAATTATCTTCTTTGTCAGAGGTGCTATAGAGTCGAGAGTTGTCCGTAATGAGTCTGTAGTACTATCAACAAGACGTTCTATTTGTGAGGGGCTAAAGGAAGCAGACAAGTCCTCTGCTACATTGAGATGGTATTGAATTCAATACTGAAGGAATCACTTCCTTAAATTTGGCTACAGCACTGTCAGATAAACATCTGCTGTAGGAGTTTTTGCCAAAAGGCTTATAGTCCAGTAATATGAACTCAAAGGTTATTAAAAAATAAATGGTCAGATAGAACAGGATTCTGTGGAAAGACTATTAGATGGTCAATTTCAATGCCATATGAGAGAACAAGATCAAGAGTGTGGTTCAGACAATGAGTCGGTTTATTTCCTCTGACAGAAGCCAATTGAATCTAACAAAGAGATAAACGCAGCACTAAGACTATCATTGTGGTTGTCCACATGAATATTAAAATCACCTACAACTACTTTATCTGTTTTAAGGATCAAGCCTGATGCAAATTCTGCAAATTCAGATAAAAATTCTGAGTAAGGACCAGGAGCACGATATACTATAACAAATAGAATTGGCTGTAATGTTTTCCAGGTTGGGTGAGTAAGGCTAAGAACAAGACTTTCAAATGAATTATAATTTAGTTTAGGTTTAGGATTTATTAATAGACTTGAGTCAAATATGGCCCCAACTCCACCACCTCGACCGGTACTTCGAGGAATATGGATATTACAATGACTGGGAGGAGTGGATTCATTTAAGCTAACATATTCATCCTCCCGCAGCCAGGTTTCAGTAAGACAAAATAAATCAATATCATAATCAGATATTAATTCATTAACTAAACAGCTTTAGAGGACAAGGACCTGATATTCAAGAGTCCACATTTAACTCTCTTATTTTGGACTGTTGGGGGTGCTAGTTTAATTTTTATTAAGTTTTTATGATGAACTCCTCTTCTGTTTATTTTATCTTTAAATAATGTAGGTGGACGGGGAACAGACACAGTCTCTATACTAAAGGATTGGGTGGGCAGCTGCTCTAATGGAGGCGCAGAGAAGCGTGTAAGACTGCGACTCTGCTTCCTGGTCTCAACTCTGGGTTGTCACGGTTTTGGACGACTAATAAACTTGGCCATGTTTCTAGATATGAGAGCTGCTCCATCCAAAGTGGGATGGATGTCGTCTCTCCTAATCAGGCCAGGTTTTCCCCAGAAAGGTGTCCAATTATCTATGAAGCCCACATCGTTTGCTGGACACCACCTCGACAGCCAGCGGTGAAATGACGACATGCGGCTATACATGTCATCACTGGTCACACTGGGTAGGGGTCCAGAGAAAACTACGGAGTCCAACATTGTTTTGGCGTATGCACACACCGTTGAAACATTAATTTTAGTGACCTCCGATTGGCGTAACCGGGTGTCATTACCGCCGACGTGAATAACAATCTTACTGTATCTACGTTTATCCTTAGCCAGCAGTTTTAAATTTGACTCGATGTCGCCCGCTCTGGCCCCCGGGATACATTTAACTATGGCCCCTGGTGTCGCTAACTTCACGTTTCGTAAAATGGAGCTGCCAATGACCAGAGTTGGCCTCTCAGCGGGTGTGTCGCTGAGCGGAGAAAACTTGTTAGAAACGTGGAGCGGTTGGTGGTGTACCGTGGGCTTCAGTTTGGGGCTATGCCTCCTTCGGACAGTCACCCAGCCTCCCGGCTGCTCGGGGGCTGCCGGGGGACGGCTAGCTGAAGCTACCTTCGGTGGTACCGCACCGGCTACAGGGGACTTGCTAACTATAGCAGCTACTGACTGTTCGGTGGTGCGGTACCGTGCCTCTAACTCACTGAGCATCGCCTCCAAAGCAACAAATAAACTACATTTATTACAAGTACCATTATCACTAAAGGAGGACGAGGAGTAGCTAAACATGTGGCACACAGGGCAGGAGAGAGGGGGAGAGGAGAGAGAAACCATTGCTATAGCTAGGCTAGTTAGTGAGGTTAGCAGAGACTGGTAAAACTATCGGCTTTGATGTGTTACTAAAGTTAAGAGACCTGTTCGTGCACAAGCATAACAAGTCTATGGATAGTGTAGATAATCGCTGATGTGAGAAATATACAAAAATCTGTTTAGGTGAGCAGAGCAGAGAGCACCGTGGCAGTAACGCCTATAACCGGAAGTGACAGAATACGCTTACCGCAAAGTGCCGTCAACTGTCGTCCTCAACGCATAATCAACCAGCAACACACAAACCTGCAATAACTGATATTTTTGGTAGCAGAAACAAGTTGGGAACACTATATTGACATATCCATCCGTCCCTACATCCATCCATCTATCCATCCATCCATCTGTCCATCCATCCATCCAATTTCATTTATCTGGGGTCAGGTCATGGTGGCAGGGCGTTTCAGACATCCCTCTCCCTAGCAACACATTCCAGCTCCTCTTGGGGGATCTCGAGGCATTCCCAGGCCAGATTGGCTATATAGTCCCTCCAGCTAGTTCTGGGTCCGCCCCAGGATCTCAGCTGTGTCCTTTTGATGCAAAGGAGCCATGACAAGTTCCCTCTGGATGTCCAAGCTCTGCACCCTATCTCTTGGGCTGAGCCCAGCCACCCTACAGAGGAAACTCATTTCAGCTGCTTGTATCCACTACCCATTGACATATATCACCTTTTAAGTTAACTTGTTAGCAAACAGATTTTCTGTTCCTGTCCAACTGAAGAATATGAGTCCAAAATCTACTCTATTTTGCCTCTGTTTTGGTCTCTACCACCTCCCAAGGGAAATATTAGCTCTTTAGTTGCTAAATGCTCCATGTTTGCCAGGTAGTTGCTAACTATGTATGTTTTTCATTTTGTGATGTGCAGTATACAGTGGGTTTTTAGAACATTTGCATTAAAAGACTGCTGTGGCTGTAAAAACACTGAGAGAGCAGCGAGAGTGAACCAACATTTGCTGGCCAGACAGCTAAACAATGAGCTGAAACTCACTACGAAGCTGTGTAAATGCAGGTGATAATTTTCTGTAGCTTCATTACTACGAGCAACCAATATTGTCACATTGTTTTCACATTGTCATTTGATACATTGTTATTATAAAATATAAATTAAAGGACGATTAGAGAAAATTTACAGCAAGCCAGTCATTATTGCAAAATAAACCCTGATGGGGTGATGTTATTTTATCACTGTACATTACACACATTACATTACACAGCTACTTACGAAATAAACCAATAATTTGACACAAAATATTGACTCATCCAGTCTATGATCAGAATTGCATCCATAGCAACAGTCTTTTATTCATAGCAGTGTTCTGCTATACAGAAATAACAGATCATAAAATGTTATTGATTGAGTGTTCAACAAAGCCGTGTAATAAGTAAAGTCTATCCACTAGTGTACACTGTTGTACTGTTTTTATGTCGTGTTTTATCAGCAGGCATACTTTATAAGAAACACATGCATGCCACAGGCACAGGGATGCCTTGGGAAACATTTCTCCTTGGTGCAAAATGCATCACTGAAACAAAAATAAGGGGGTAGTTTTATAAGGTTTGTGGATGGTAAAAACACAGCGGGATACCTTTAAATAATGACATCACTGCTGTGTATCAGATCTGGCGAGCAGTGTCAGCCAGATGCCAAATATGTCGCTGAACATTTTTTAACATACCTGTGTGGGAGCGCTGCAACAGTATCTTCCCAAATCACACACAAACTAAATTGTCCATGGTTTAAATTTGTACTTCTCGTTCTCCCCATAGTTGGTGTCACCTCCCACATGCAAGCACATGCACACACTGTAATTGGCATCGATTGAAAAGCCAGTCTATAAAGTAGGGGGAAAAAAAGATAGACAGGCTAACGGTAGAGAGGGAGAAAGGAAATCCTACTGCGTAATAAGAAAGAGCCATGAGATATCCAAATTAGCTTTAGGTGGAGTTCAGTGGTTGAGCGAAAGTGATTGAGTGCTGTTTTAATGGGAGAGTGGGCGGAAGTGGAGAGGCTGAGAGGCTGCATGCCACGGCTAGCTCAATCAACACATACTGACTCTGCTCTCTCCTAGCAATTACCCAAAAATGCATTTATTTCACCGCTACAGCCAACTATTCCCCTCCAAAAATTACTGAAACCTATGCAACATCATTAAATCAGCCAGAGCACCGGTGCAAGACACTGTTAACACGCATACAAATTACAGCAGCTGTCATTAAAATACATCATTAATTTACACTGACGCTCATCACAAGTTACATTCCGAAAAAATGAATCTGTGCCTTCCAATGAAATAAACAGGAATGAGCAGACATGCAAACAGACGCCTCTGCATTTCTGGATCCATCACTCTTTGGCTAATATAAATGGTGAGAGCTATGACATTGGAGATGTTACAGGAGTCTTGTTATGGGCTGAGGAGGGAATCTGATGTGTCCTGGTTAGTAATCCAGTGTTTTGTTGTTGGTAGATCTGTTACAGTGACAGAGAGCTGACAATATAATTATTTCCCCTGTGGGAGCTGACTCCTGGTGATTAGGTGGCGGCGCAGTGATATGTGATGCAGATGGTGATGAGGAGTAGGTGTGTGTGTGTGTGTGTGTGTGTGTGTGTGTGTGTGTTTACCTGTGAATGTGCCTTTACGGTCAAATTCATGAATAAACATTTCATCACAAGACTGCAAGATACGTGGCAATGGTGTGTCATAATTTGTTGATGCAAAACAAAATGTCCCTCTGGGATTTCATGTCAGCGTAGCGTGTGTGTGTATCCATACACACACACACATTAATGCGCGTAGGCGGTTGCGCCTTTGTATGTGTATGAGTGTGCACTCATGTGATTAATTGCACCGCAACGGCATCCAGTGTCATTCACATCTTTATCTCAAGGTTACAGAGTGATGAACCAAAGAAGATAAGCAGCCGGTGAAAACAAACGCTTCATAAATTGCCATGCACTTTTCTACTGTTTACCCCCCAAAAAATCTGATTTGGGAGAAGTAACAGATTTGAAATAGGAGGATGTGCAAACAGTCAAATGTCAAAAGTGAAGAGATAGAGCACTGGAGAGACAGACAGAAAGAGAAAAAGGAGATGGAATCATACAAGAAAGAAGGAGGGAGGGAATGAAAATCCTTGATGCTAACTTTTTTTTTTCATTCCCTTGTCTGTCCGCATGAGCGACAGAGATCAGAGATGGAGAAATGTCACTTAGCAAGCATTAGGCTAGCACTTTCATCTCTCCTTAGATCAGAGGGATGGGGGAGGGACTTTTAAAAAGAGTTTTAAAAGGCTGCGAGCCTCCCTTTGCCTTTGAAATCATCCCATCACTCATTTTTATCAGCACTGAACATGTAAAACACGTCTCGACTCTACATCTAAAAAAAAAAAAGAAAAACATCTAAGATTTCCCCAAATCTGAACTTTAAAAAAATCTCCAGCTAAAGGGAGGGCCAGATTCTTATTCCTGGTGTTTGGGGGATGGAGAGATGTGAAGCCGTAACCTCGGCTTGCTGTTAGAAGGTGGAGAGTAAAGCCGAAAGCCCATTTTATCCTGGTTCTCTTTAAACATGCTGTCCACCCCTCCATCTGTCCAAAATGGATGTTTGGACTTGGCCAGGATGAGTTCTTTAAAGTGAAAAAGCCAGATTGTTGTTTGCTGTTGTATCTCAGTGTATATCACACATCCACCCTCCCACTTTGCCTACCCCGTTCTCCATCAACGTGAAGAGCTCAGGAGTCTCCTTAGCTTTAAGAAACAAGCCTTTTAAACAAGCTCCTGTTAAAAATAATGTTGTCTGCTGCTGTCTGTTCCTACAGTGATACATGCTTTTACCTGATGTGTTTGTTTTGTTTGTCTTGTTGACGCTTTGGACCCAAAAAAAGCAGTTCACAAATAAAATGCATTGCATTATTGCTTCTGTCTATAATTGCAAGACTTGTCATACATCTAGAGGATAAAATCTGTCATCTTTAGCATCTTTTTGTTGTTTTGTTTGTAGAGACATGTGATTTATGTCCTTGTAACACAGAATCCGTTTTGTTTTCCTTCATGTTGGTTCTTCTTCGCTGCTGCCGCTATGCAGAATGCAGACGCCAGAAAGACTAAGTGATTATTGTGTTTTCAGCTACTGTAACAAGGATCCATAAACAATGGCAATGTAATGATGTCTTCAGTTACAACACAAAGTGAAATTTCATCCTTTTATTCTGTCACATCTGACTGCTGGAGTGACTTTACAGTTTATAAGCTGCAAATGGCCAATGGATGCGTTGTCCCACTCAAAGTACAGATGCGTTGATGTGTACAAATGTGTTGTGTAATGACATGCACACACTCCACATGATTGATCCTCACAAATCCAAACCTGCCTATAACTCACCAAACTTACTTCCAGGTCGACTCTTTCACACTATATCCGTCCATCCATTTTCTGTATCCTTTTATCCTCATCAGGGTCGCGGGTGGCTGGAGCTGATCCCAGTTGACTATGGGCGATAGGCAGGGTATACCCTGACAAGTCAGGGCAGAAGGTATCACAGAGCTGACACATAGAGACAAACAACCATTCATGCTCACATTCACATCTACGGACAATTTAGAGTCACCAGTTGACCTATTAATCAGTCTTTGGACTATGGGAGGAAGCTGGAGTACCTGGAAAAACCCACGCAGACACGTGCAGAACATGCAAACTCCAGAACAGAAAGGTGTCAGCTGGCTGGAGGATTCAAACCGCAACCTTGTGCTAACTATTGCCCCCAAGTGCCACCCTGTTGGGATGTCCAAGCTTTATTACTCTATCATGTGAATATCTTGCCAGTCAATACATTGTGAACATGTTGTGCCAGTCAGTTCTCCTCTATCTGAATCCATACAGTGACTTTGTATTCACCGAGGCTTTTTTTACTCCAATATATTAGAGCTTCAACAATTAGTTAAATACTCTATTAGACAACCGACAGAATTAATCATGGAGGCAGTTAGTCAGTTGAAACACATAATTCAAATGTGTCACCTTGGGCTGTAATAATGGGCAATTTGAAATGTTTTCTGACATTTTATCCATTAATTCAATTCATAATGAAAAGAGTCATTAGTTGCAGCTCCAGATGTACTTGAAAAACTCATCATCAAAAGTTGCAAATCAGACACTGTGAAAGAGTTAAAGCACAAAGAATGAAGCCAGCATTAGTTCATTATTTTTAATAGGAAATTGCATAAAAGACCAAAACCTGTCCTACTAACAACAGTTGTCTGTGCAGCCAAAGGCTGACCTACAGAACATTATCTTAGGTCTCTACAACCACCCCCAAACATAAAAGTATAATTAATTTATTTTTTACTTTGTACACTTCATTAATTCCACTTTGGGGAAATTCAATTCACTAAGCACCTGTGCATAGAATATATGTGTATATAAAGCACAGCGCTGCTGCAACATTGTCTTCAGGTCTTTAACTCCTCCATGAGGGGTCCTAAAAATCATTTAAAAAAATATATATTGTATTTGCATGCCATAAGCCTTTATTACAGTGAACTCAGGAACAATATTTATCATTTAACACTTTGCAGTAGTACCAACGACAACCCCCCTCCCCACATCTTCTTAATATTAATGCAGTTGTCACTGTGGTCAAGGCTTTTAAATGATTGAATGTAAGACAAATCAATACATACTGACATAAAAACTGCATCTAAATCAAATAATTCCAAAACCCTCTAACCACTGAGAAGTGAATGGAGTCTATATTTGCTCTAAATTTGCTTTCTCTTGCAGAGCAACAGTACAGTAGCAGCATTGAGACCTCCATAATGGCTCCATGTGTCTCCTGAAACAATAAAATTGTGACAGGAGGAGGTTCTGCATGCAGCGGTGCTGTGCACTAACATGCTGAAGCACAACAGTCTTGCAAACACATTTGGAGGATTTATTTATGTCTACAAAAATAGAGGGAAACAAACAAGAACATAAACGCTGGAGTCTGTTGGATTTTCTGGTTATACGTTATCCAGCATGCACTTACATTTGAATCCCATGACCGGCCAAGAAGGTGAAGGAAACAAATAACAACTCACCTTTAACAGATGTGTACGTGTTGCTGTCACAGTATAACATCCAAACTGCTGTGGTGTCAGACAGCAGAGTACTGTGGACACTGCATGTCCCCATCAAACCTTCCCACATTGAGATAAACAATTTAGTAAACTGTAATACATAATAATTAATTAGATATAGTAGACTACTCAATTGACATCATATTGAGCCGATTTAATGAAAACAAAACCTTCAGTGTATGATTGTCAGAAGAGTAAAGATGCGCTGATTCTGTTAATCTCATAAAAAACAAGTTGCAAATTGGTTTAAGAATGAACTTTGCTACTCCAATTTCAATTTGTTCGATGAGTCAATTATCTACTTTTGAGTTGTTTCCAGTGCTGCAAGGCTCTTTGTGCCAATTCTTTATTTTCAATTTCCACTGTGAAATAACCTGATTTTTTTTTTTCAAACGAGGAAAGAAAAGCATTTAATTTTTTTTAAACAAAAGTTGTGTTTCCTTTTGCCAGGAGATGAATAATAAGTTACTGAGGTTCTCTTGAGGTGACGACACCTCCGGAAATTTTAATAAATGTGTTCTCAAAATAAAAAATAAAAATAAATGACAGGCTGTTGCACCTGAAGATCCAGTGTGTCAGATTTAGGGGGCTCTATTTAGAGAATATGGCAGAAATGTAATATAATATGCACAAGTATGTTTTCATTAGTGTATAAAAATAAACAGAAAATAAAAATCATTATGTTTTTGTTACCTTCAAATGAGCCTTTCGTCTCTGATCCTTCCACAGAATCCGCCATATTTCTACAGAAGCCCAGACAAACTAAACACTGGCTCTAAATATGGCCTTTCACATTTTTTGCGTGTGAGTTTCTTCTTAATGTTGGTAGAGGGTGATATTTAATGTTTATACAGCTTGAAAACCAGCAGAATGTATGAAATGTTGATTATATATAGCTGACACATTCAATTACTGTAACACCAATAGTCCCACTGTGGCTCACAAGCTACTCGAAGGCCCTGTTTCAGAAGTTAATCAGCTCATTATGCTGATATGATGTGAATTTAAGTTTTTTAGAAGGTGATCAGCTGATAATTTTTACAGAGAGGACTTCCTGTTGAATGACAAACACACAATCTGTGTGTACAGTGGTGTTGTAGCACAGAGTGATGTGTCTTTTCAGGCTACAGACACCAGCTGCAGAGAGAATATTGACCACAGAGCAGGCACACTTTTCATTTTCGCCATTACAGAATTAACGTTAATTAGCGACAGCTGATCTAATCTGCAGCTGGTCAAAGTAAGACTAAAAATGAGAAGCCTGACGCCTGTATGTTCACAACAGATGAAAGATTTGTCAGCATCGGAACTTAACAGTTGGGTATTTTGCAGATCGAGAACTGGATTTATTTTACTTTCACAACAACAACACGTCTCTGTGAAAAATCAGTGATTATCATGAATGAATCATGAATTATCACTATCATACAAAATACCTGAACTGTGACCCTTTCTTTGAAAGGTGTCTGCATGTGTGTGTGTGTGTGTGTGTGTGTGTGTGTGTGTGTGTGTGTGTGTGTGTGTGTGTGTGTAGGCTGGTGTGGGCTCTGTTGAAGTTACAGTTGAATTGTCAGAGCAGATAAAAATTAATGACTTTCCTCGCTGAGCCTGAGCTCTCTACCTCAGCATCACAGTGCATCGCCATGAGCTGCGACAGTCAAACACACACACACAAACACACGCACACACACACACACACACACACACATACACGGACAGACAGACAACCTGAATAATCCTCAGATAGGCGCGAGTATGTGTGGGAGAACGATGGGAAATGCTCTTAAATCCGCAAACACACACTGAGTTCACTCTCTCATACACACTCGTAATCACATATCTCTTGGTAGACTTTGTTTCAATTAACATTTTTATTACACAGAGGGAAGTGAAGGAGGAGAAAAAGGGAATTGGAAGTCAGAGAAGTCCCATCTTGTTGTGTTTGTGTGGCACGCGCACATACGCATACATGCAAATGAGTCTTTGTGCACATTTACGTTGACTGGCGTAAGAAAAATAAATTTGTCATTACGGATTGAGTTAGAGAGAAGTTCTGAAGCTTGGCAGAGCGAGGGGAGAGGCAGGAGGAGCAATGGAAAGAAGGGAAAAGATAAATAAGAAAAAAAAAGATTTAAATTCATTAATTTCCTTCCTGCTCTTCATATGCAGGAAGCTTCATACAAATTGAGTTTTTCTATCAAGTATTACTGGCTGAGTGAACTGAGGGTCTGCAAATGAAAATGGGTCTTAATTGTACATGCACTTCTCCCTCTTTGTGAGCTTCCATAAGTGGTGTCATGGCTTCTTCAGAGTCCCGTCACCTCTGCTGAACCTTTTCCTGATTCCATTAAGGCCTCTGTGGTCAAGGTCTGTATGGTTATTAACCCCTTCCAGCAAAGCCACCGGGGCTCTAATTCCTAATGAGCAGTTATCGAATGCAATCGAAAAAAAAGCATCAACCTCCAAAGGGGAGAGAAAGTGGTATGAGGCGTAGAAAGGAGGGAAAAGTGAAGCAGTAGATAGATGAAGGCAACTAGAGCCAGTCATGAAATCCCAAAGGACTAGACCTTGATTATTGAATCAAATATACAGATATTTTTAAAACATTTACAGTTATTTTCTCCGCAGCTGCTGCTGTCACTGATCTGAACTATTTGCATTAAGTCCTACTGTAGCTTATCACGCTGAAATGGCAGCCCACGACTGCAGGCGTTCATTCATTTCCAGGCAGTTTGCAGCAATTTTACTTCATTTTGGATCATCAGTGGGATTCGGCCTCCCACTGGCTCGCTCACGCACAGCAAAGAATGAAGTGAGAGAGGATGAGAAGAGTGAAACGGAGAGGAGCTAACACGGTAGTTTACATAAAATCACCACATGGAATCTATTGTATCAGATCTGTGATTGTAGCCAGCGCGTAATTCTGTTTTAATTGAGTCATTGAGAAGGCTGCTCCCCACTGTCTAGAAACAGTGAGATAGAAATGCAATAATCTCTTCAATGTCACCCGTTGACATGGCATGACTGTCGAGGAGCACCAAGGACAGGGGGAAGAGAGGCAGATAAATAGAGAGAAAGTGAGTATGGAGGTTAAGTAAGATGGAAGGATGAAGAGGCAGAAATGCAAGAGAGAGCGGTGAGTTTTGGCTGTCAGAGTTGATTAGCGTCAGCAGCAGACAGGAAGATTGATGGACACTTTAGGGAGAAGGTGTGTGTGAGTGTGTGTTGAAGGGTGGTAAAAAGGCCTCCATTAACACAGACGTACTCACCTCGGAGAAAGAAAATGTGTGCTGAGGTGCTACATGTGTGGATGCGTTGCATTGTGTGTATGTACATTACACTGCATCACACTTCTAGTCTAACCTCATGATGGAGAGGGTAGGGCCCGACCCCTCTGCATTCCCACATCAATCACAGCCTCATTCCCTCTGCCAGCCCGAGAGCTTAGCTGTGACCTGTGACCCCGCCCCTTCATGCACCACATGGAGTGCCAACAGGAGCAAACTTGGACTCTATAGCTTCAAAGGTCAGGTACAACATTTCCCCATGAAGCAGCCGTCTTGAGATTTTCCACCATTCACAGCTTGAGCGTGGCTGAATAATGTAGGGTGCATTGCCTGTGGAAAAACAGAGGCGCCGCAGATTATGTTCTGATGATCTACACCCCTTCATCCGAAATGAAAGAATACATTTGAAGAGCACTCGGGACAATTACACACAACGCTGCTGAGGTCTGGAGCCATATTGATTAACATTGAAGCTGTTTAACTTCACCTGGACTGAAATGAACTTTCAGTCCGTGTTTTTGTATGAACGCAACGTACAAGCATCAATGTGGAACCACTCCAAGTTGAACAACTACTGACAGTTCACTAAAACGCTCCTCTGTTATAATAGTCATCACAGTCAAGTCTGTCAAGCTTTGGACTGTGTGTTTGGTCTGACAGAAGTCACAATCATTTCCAACTGTGTTCAGCTAAAAAGCTTGCTACCTACTAGGGCGGCAATTTCACTGGCAGCCACCTTTGATGCCCATGACGCCACTGTGGCATTGGTGCCCCGCTATCTGCCTGTTTGTTTTTTTTCCTTTCCCCTCTCTGCCTCTATGCCCTCTCCTGTCCTGTTAGCCACCGGTGTATGGCAGATGTGTTTACAGCTAACAGAGCTAATAGAGCTAAAAGCTAACAGAGGTAAACACTGGATGCACTCCACTTTAGTGCTGCTGCTCCAGTTAACACATAACAGCTAATGGCAAGGGTCGTCTGTTCAAATGGTGTGTAGTCTGTCAGCCAGTGCCTGAAACCATGAAGGTTTTCTGACAAAATGTCGGCCTACAGGGCAAAAGCCATGGTAGCTTTCTTTTTTGCATATTCCTCTGTTTATTTGTGTTTGTTGTCACTGTGTGCTCATGGTTGCTGTAAGCTATGAATGTAAACAAAAAGGTGTATGCTAAAATATGATGACCACTAGCCAGAATCCAATATGCCATTAGCGCTTAGCACATTAGAATATAAAGTAGTACCTACCTATTTTTATCCAAATGTCATTCTGTTTTGTTTTTGTTGCATGGCCTGCTGGAGCAGGTTAACAGTGCTGCCAATATCCTGATCACTTCTAAAACAGTCACTGTGATTATGTGGTTTGTGACACAGTGGTTAACAACCCGCCTCTTGCTCTTGTAGCTGGAAACCCTACTGTCAGGCCAGGTGATGATCAGGTGGTGCTTATTTTCCAGGTAGTTTTATTGAAGCAGGTAACACAAAGAGAGACAGAGACCTCAGGACAGCAGCTGGAGTTTGGCTGCTAGACAACTTCAACAAACTTTTTTTTTTTTTCTCCTCATCTTGGACAAGCTCCGAAATAATGAACTTCAATGCGACATGCTGCCAACAATATTGTTATGTGAGTTTTGTTTGAGTAATGCACTGTCTTGTTGCTCACATCGAACCTGCATCTCATCAGTCCGCTTTCTGTCTGCCTTTTGCCTCCGCTGTCTGTTCTTACCACAAGGTGTGCATGCACACAAACACACAGACACATGGATGTGGGGTATCTTCTTCTGTTGTTTCATTCGTGGTACACCAATTCACAATAAATACTGCCTCCACCTTGTTTGCAATCATGACAATTTTAGGAGGTCAAATTTCCTGTGACCCCCCCACTTCCCCGTGGAGATGCGTGATATTAATAGTCTAAATTTGAACATAAAAAATATCTTTTTATGTCTCTTGAAGTGTTACACTGTTAACATTAAAAACACATTAATGTGTTTAGAAATTGAACAGTCAATTCAAGTGGATCAAAAGCATGATTTTAACCTTGATGCCCTGACATGTGGTCTTTGTGCTGTCAGAAAAACTGGCCCGCTGCAGGCCAAGTGGCCTTGCCCCTAAAATTCCCCAAATTTCAGGCCTTCCACCTGCAGTATTAACCGTTCACTTCCAAAGCCAGGGGTCACATCAGGGTTAGGGTTAGAGGTAACACATAAAAGAACACTCCAGCATGTGGTATTTCCCCGAAGTATTGACGCCAGTCCTGGCTGCTATCGGAGTTTATAGGGAAACATGAGTAGTTCTGTCCTACTCTTTATTGGATTTGGGGAAGATCATCATGGATTATCAACTACTGGAAGATGCTGACTTTTTGCCAGGCACATACTGCTTTAGCCTCAATCTTTTAGCTCAATATTGAATGCATATTTAAGACCCCTTTTACAACATTGCCATCTTAAAACAAGTCAGCTGGAAACATTAAAAAAATCAGTTAGTCCAACGTTAGCGAATTAATTATCCAGCTAGCTGCAGCTGCAAATCTTTTGTCTCATTGTCTTTTAAGAAATAAGAAGCCTGCTGTTGTCTTCCTCTGTCTGAAATCAAGTACACATTATTCAAATAATTTCTAAGAAATGTTATTAGTAAATCTGCCACTGTTATTGCAAATATCTATCTCCCACTTTGTTTCTATTTCTCTCTCCCACACAGTCTTCTGTCCCAAAAATGCCGCCCTCAGTGGAACTTCTTCCCTTCATCTCAGCAACTTCCTGTCCTTCTGTCTATAATCTGTCACCTGCTGAATAAAACTTCTTCCTCACTCATGTTACTTTACACTTTTCAACTCTTCTCTTCCTCCACATGTTTTCTCTCTTTGGTCCTTTATTCCACTTCTCACCTCTCTGCTCTTTTTCCTCTCAGCTCTATCGCAGCCTTACCTTCACACCCAACAGGGTTTTGATATGTTTCTATTCCCTTATTCTCTTTGCTACTTCTTTTTCTTTACTCTTTTTCTCACTTGTAATGTCCTTGGTTTGATGTCCCGAACCCAGGCAGAGGGAAAAGTGAAATGAGCGAGTGTGGTGCAGAGAAACAATAACAACAGGACGTGAAACCCTCTCAGACTTTCATTACAGTACTCCGGACTGTACATGTCTGTGTGTGTGTGTGTGTGTGTGTGTGTGCATCGTGATATGTGTATGTGTGTACGCACATGTGTCTTTGTCTGAAGACTGTGTGTGTTAGCCTGTCTCTGCATGTGTGCAAGTGTGTCTGCTTGGAATTACGGTTACCCTTGAGATAGAAGTCAACCTTTGAAGCTGCAAACTGCCTCCATAAGCACCTCTAAAGTGGCTAAAAAAAAAAAAAAAAAACTGTTCGGTAAACTATTTCCACAGAACTGACTGAATGGAAACCTAGATAAAATGTCTGTGTGCTTCTTAAGCTAAGATGGCATCTGTAGTTTTGGGTGTAATCAACTTTAGCTTGTACTGGTTGATTAAAGGAGCTCTACATTCAATTTAAAGCACATCCACTTAAAGGAGACTTTTGTTTTTCAGATTATGTTTTGTTGCACTGATGCAGAGGTTTTGATTTTTGGAAAGGGCTGTAAAATGTTCAGCTTGCATAGTGACCAGTAGCATTGCATGAAGACTCTAATTAACACTATAACTGTATCTACAAAGAGACACAAAGTAGTAAAACGATCAGATAATCCAACAGCAACTTTTTGAATGGATCGATAGTCCCACTGCTTTTTTTTTCCATGACAAGAACCACTTCTTTGATGTCAGCGAGAGGCACTAGCTCTCGGAGCGTTTCAAAGCTTGCTGCTGCCTTTTCGAGACTTGGGGCACAGAGATCATCACTGCTTTTTTATTTGGTTATTTCTGTCCAAACTTTAGCGACAGTGTCAGTAGAATCATATTTTTGGACCTCAGATACACTGGCCTCAGACAGCCTTCCGCTGGCCGTCACTACATAGAAAGATCACTTCCAAGTGACAGACAGGCAAAAAAGAGAAAGATGAGATTGATCAACCACCTGAAAGTTTCTGCAAAGCTCCCTTTGAACTCTTCAGAGATCATTCATGTCTTTTCACCTCTCTAGAATACATTGGCCTCTTCTGTTACACTATCGTATTTCGAATGGTGTTTGGTCTGTCACAAAGGTAGTGTCTCTAAGGTGTCCCTGGCCATTCACTGCTCTGTTCTCTATGGAGGGATGGCAAGTTATAGGCAACTTTACTGGTGCAAGAGTCAAATGAAACTGAAAAAATATTTAAATCAAGAAGTAAAAGTAGAATAAGTCCTTACAAACTAATTCTGGTTTGATCTGCAGATATAACAAGCAGAATTTCATCATATGAACATTATCAAAATGAAAGGTATTCTCAGCTTTTGTGGTGTGATTCTGAATTTTAGAAATTGGATTTTGTATGGACAGTCTCTAAGAGTATCATTTATGTATCTTCAAAAACTCAGAAAACCTTTTAGAGTTCTTTTTATTATATCTATTTTATTACAGAATTTTCATTTGAAATTACTGTGACTTAGTTTGCATTTAGACAAATGTGGCTAACCACACCTGCAGCAGCGACTGAATGAACTACGGTATAAATGCACAAATGAAATGAAGCTATTAAGTTTTTTTTGAGGAAACAATAATTGAAATCAGTTTTATATATAATAATCAATTCTAGAAGTGGGAAAGGGATAAATAAATGGGTGTTTCTGTTAATGCTCATCAGGTGTGTCAGTCCCTGGAGCCAGAGAATCAAAATTTGGGCAATGTGTTGGAGCCTGAACCAAAGGATGGACCTCTCGATTTACCAGTCGATCTTCACTCCAGCTCTCACCTGTGCTCATGAGCTTAAGGTAAAGACCAAACAGATTAGAGACACAAAGTAGGGAAGGAAGCTTAGCCTGCTGCCACCGTGACTCAAAACTGGATAAGCAGCAGAAATGATGAAGGGATGAAGGGATAAATCGATGGATGGATGGATGGTGAAGCCTGGGTAAAGTCAACAGCTCCATAAACAAATGAAAATATACATCAAAACGTGATTCTTTAAACTGTAATTTATTCGTATTGGAACATATTTTGAAAGAGAAGTTGTGTGTTGTTCTATTGTTGTCAACACAAATAGAGTTTCTTAACAGCGACTTTTGCTTTTAGAGACCATGCTTTCTTTTTTTATCTTGTTGCTGTCGTTGTCGGACTGCTTCCTCCGCCGTGAGAGTCTGGACTTTAAGTGTTCTGAGAACAAAAGTATTTGTTCCTTTTACTCTGGAGGTTGTATAACTGCTGATACAGACTAATGCTTCTCTATACTCTCTATCTGTCGCTTCCTCCCTCTCCCTCTCTGTTTATCTCTCTCTCTCTCTCTCTCTCTCTCTCTCTCTCTCTCTCTCTCTCATGGTTGGAGTTTGACCTGAGGGTTTTCTCTTTGCAGCGTGCTGAGGTTCTGATTGGAAGCCAGGATAACTCCAGCCCACCCACCGTCATTCGTGTAGAAATCATGTGGATTGACACTGAGAGGGTCATCTTTGTGTATCTGTAACTGTATGTGTGTTTGTGTGTGTGCAGAAATGTGTTCTGAGCATGCGTGTAATGAACTTGAACACACAAAAACACATACTTAAATGGAAGATTCCAATCTTGAAGCTGTGTACAATGTACGTTTGTTATTAATCTAAAAGGTTTAGCATAGGAGTTATTTTTATTATTGATTTCATCATTGTTTATCTTTCCCTTAAAGCTACAGTTGGCATCTCCCTTTCCCAAATAACCTACCCAAACCACAGTAGAACATGCATTTAACTGTGAGTGAAGAGAACAATGACAACATGAATAAGTATAAAAAATGTACTGAGATGAGAAATTTTACAGCCTTTTATTTGCTGTTTGCTTTTCTGCACGAGAAGCTTCAATAAATATTTTCATTTTTTCCCAACTGTCTTTATGATGTTTTTGTAAGATGTGCTTTGAAAGCCTCTTTCCCTCACATCTGACATGAATAATGTACTGTAATAAGAGCAGGGAAGCTGTTTTTCAAATGTGAGCAAAATGCTCTTGAGCAAAACACACTCTACATTTGATGTCTGTTTTATTGTCTCTTTCTGCATTGTTTTCTGATGTACAGTGGGTGTTGTTATTGGAGAGCTCTATCTATCTTGCGAATCTTAATGACCTCTTAACATACAAACGATGAGTCTATGGAGAAGTATTTTCTGTTTTATTTGAAGGGACTGACAATAAAACCACATTTCTGTGTGTCAATGTTTTACAAATGTTATTTTGTGTATTCCAATGCTGATACACAGCTTACCATAAGATCGTATGTCAGTATATCAACTAAGGTTTCATGAAGAACACTTTAATCTTAGTCTCTGTGTTTGGGTTTATGTTTATGCTGCAGTTTTAAAAGCAGGTTGTATCAGACAGATGATAAATCTCCACAGAATATGTGTTCTTTGTTCACAGCAACAGACTGCATCAACATGCATTACACATCACACAATATAATTAGGATTAGTTACAAGTCACCTTTATACGTCTCTCTCTAAATTCCCCTCACTCATTAGTCTGCTCCGTTGGCATCAAAGTTATTCAGTATTGCCAAAGCTTGGATACTATTAGATGAGATGCTACTGATGTACAGTGTATTCCGACATAATCAATATTAAATTTATTTTACCATTATCTGTGGTGAGAGTTTCAGACAAAAGGCGAACTGCACTCACTGTTAGTGAATACTTTGTTTCTGAGAAAGATCTCGATATGGAAACTGAGTGGAGGTCACACAAAATAAATTGCTTTTATACCAAATTATGTTTATTTTTCTGACTTGTGCAATAATTAATTTTTTTATTGCAAAATACTGGATACTTTTACCCTGTCAGACCTCTGAAATGAATTAAATGAAACAGTTTCAGATGAAAAAAAAACAAAAAAAAAAACGCTTGTTTTAAACTACTTACAACTGATAGACATCTTAAACCTGCGACAAGGTGCCACACGTCGACATTGTTTTGTGTGTTTTATGGGGGAGGACACAAGTCAGAAAGGTTGGAAACACGTGTCTTAGTTGGCACTGAGACAAAAAACAGCTCTGCAATTTCAATGCAAGGGACTACATTGTTGGAGGCTGCTTCAGACTCCAAAGAGACAATGAAATATGACCCAGGAAGTCCAGTTTGAGTAACAGATCTGTGAATTTGAAGGCATATCATATGCCAAAACACTGCAGAGTGGTTTGTAATACTCTGACACAGGATTTTACAACTCTGGAAAGTTATCAAAGTGGGAACTATTTCATCTTTTCTTCAGATGATAGCAAGGTAAAAAGGAGAAACACACCATTCATATTAGAAATAATCCATCCTGCGATGCAGCAGAACTGAACCAGGTTCAATCCAGATTGGTCTCATTGAAATGAATCTGGATGCTGCCTCTTGTTCGTCCGAACACAGCATTAGATGCCACTTGAGCCTTGGCTGTCTTTCCCCCCCTCAGCTGAAAGCATTTCAAAAGTCGTTTTACTCCTCTTGGATCACGCAGGTGCAATATATTTTGTCAAAAAACAGTGACATTGTCCTGGTTCTAAATTGAGTCTACCAGAAAGTTATGAGTCCTCTGATTTGATCTGTAAACTGCTCACATTACCAGATAATGTTGTTAGCCAAAGCCCTACACAAGTTTTCTTTCACCAGTAACTCTGTGAATCTGAACTCTTGGCTTCAGGGTTTTTACCAGATAGAAATATAGCAATGTAGCAAAACATTAAATGAGTGTGGTATCTATTTCTCGTCACCTCTGTACTAGCTACAATACAATAGTTAGAAATAATCTTGGACTATAAAAATAATGTCCTTATTCTTTGTGCTATAATTGCCAACAGCCATTTTCATCTCTCTTTTGAAAACCTGCAGTGCTGTTAAGTGTCATTTTCCTTTAAGCAGTCATAGATTAAAGTTTCGCCTTTCACTGCTGCCACTCAAACATCAACTCAGCCAACAGGAGTTTTATGACACCACGAAAACACTTTCCCATTGTGTTTTCCTTGATAGCTTCCATTGTCTATCTTTACCCTTTTCATCAGAAGGAAGCAAGAAAGGGAGACAAGGATGGCAAAAAAAAAAAAAAAAAAAAAAAAAGGATGGGGGGCTCATTACAGCTTAGGGGATTGCTGTCTTTCTATCTGCCTCTTTCCATCCCTTGATTTTTAAATCCCTCATGCTTGCCCTCGCCCACCCCCCCTTCTTGTTAGCAGGACAAGCTTTGTATTATAGTGACAAGTCGATGCATGTGTGAGCAGGGAGATGTGCATGTGTGCCAGGCAAAGGGAGCAAAAAAAAAAATGTGTGCGCACTTACAATCTTTGTCACATGTATGCAGGGGGAAGCCATCTCCCCAAACTGGCCCTGATAGCTCCACTCATTCCAAAAGCAATCAGGGACTCTGTGGCTTCCTTTCTGTCTTTCAATCACTCCCTCCATCACTGATGTAATTTGTCATTAGCAGAACGAGGAAACTTTTAATTGAGTCTCAACTGTTTGGGAGTGAATGACAACTCCTTCCTCATCTCATTTGGACTGTTTTTGTTTGCTTTGCTTTTGTTTCAGTGTAAAGGAATAACCTTTGCTTTTATTCATATTTGATTAGCCCTACATGGTTGTGTGTGCAGGCATGTGTACGTAATGCCTAAATGTGTGAGTCCATGCGTGCATGCTTGTATTCAGAGTTGAGGGTCTGGGTGAATCTCTGGCTGGTTGTCCTGTTTTGACCTCTCCATTAATTTCACCATTAAAGCCAGATCTCAAGGTGAATTGAAGAGATTCACAGAAAGGTCAGTGCACTGCATTTATGTATATTCAACAAAATTTTAATTAAGCAACAGTCATTAAAAATTCACATCTTGTCGTGGCTGCTCAGGGGGGTTGAGTGTGGTGGAGAATGGCATAAAACATTTACTGTTCAAAGCCATCTGAGCAGAAGTAATTTATTGTTAGCTGCAGCAGCAACTGCCTGCAAGTACCTAGTGGGAAATGTGTGGAAACTCACTGTTTTCATGGAAACTTTGCTATATTTGAAAAGATATTATTATTCTATTTCTGTAACAAATTATTAAGTATTTGTTAAGAGCTGAAATCAAGATCTGAAAGTATCCAATGTGACCTTTATGTTTTTAAGCATTGTTCCATTGTTCCTTTCCTCTGTACCAGAAGGCTGAAAGTGCCATACAACAAAGCCTTATATTATACAGTCAGGCCTAGAATTTTGGAATTATAGTGGCAAGGCTACTTGGCTTACAGCTGGGAAATTATTGTGAGGCCACAAAGGCCACATGCTAGGACATTAAGGCCATGTGAAAAAATGTAATTTTAATTCACTTAAAAACTTAAATCAATTTCTAAAAGCCTTAATACCCGTTTTAGTACAACATGTAAGACTTCTAGAGAAATAAAAAGATATTTTTTTATCAAAAACAAGTTGTGCATACCAACATTACCAATAGGGAATAGGCAACCGTGTCATGTCACATTGCATTCTGGGTAGTGGTCACCATATTTTAGGATACAGCTCTATGTTTACATGCATCAGTCACAGCAACCACGAGCAGTGACAACAAACACATCAAAAATGTAAAAGCAAACATGGCACCGGTCCATTAAGCCGACATTGTTGCTTGTTTTGTCAGCTGAAAATTAATGTTACATGGTTGGTGCCGCTGGCTGGCATCTGGCTAGCCAGCCAATGATAGTAACTTTAGTAACAGCATGAAAAGACGTTGTCCGCTCCATGGTACAACTTCAAAACGAGATCTTTCATGCTTGGATTTTTCTTGGTCGTGCCGAAGACCGTTTAGAGAATCTTTGGTCATATCACATGTTAATTACGGAGCAAGGCAGGGCGAGAAATGAAAAAATGAAAGAAAATATAACAGGCAGATAGTTTAGCATCAAGGCCACAGTGGCCAATGGGCATACAATTTTCAGAAGGGCATCAAGACACAGGGGCAGCGGCAGCCATGGCTTCCGGTGAAGTTCCTGCCCTCCATACAATATAATTAAGATCATAATTAACTTTGTCAGTTATCTTTGTAATCTTCCTAGTTCATGGAATGTGTTGATGTGTGACTGGTGTTGTAGCACAGTCTTAAAGCATTATGGGAAATGCCCTGTAGCGAGTTTTGTAAAAAAAAAAAAAACTCATAAAATGCATGTCATTATTTGTTTTATCGCATTAATGTCTACGAAGAAAATCTGCAACTATTGTGACACTGTGTTACATTCTTATTTGAAGTCAGTTCAATTACATTGTTGATGTCCAGTCCAAAAATACAATAAGCAAAAGATTTTCAAAAAAAAAAAATCTATATTCATTTATGTAGCTGCTGTTCAGGTGGTGTATTAAAAACAAAGTTAGCAGCTGATAATGTTAGTATCCAAGCACAAGTAGGACATCAGTACAGAACTGAAAGAAAACACAATGCAAGGCATACAGTATTGATCTCTGCTGATGCACCGACTGCTCTATAAACTCTCCTAACTAAAATGCTATTCCACACTTTTGGGGATTTGATAAGGAAGTACATTGGGAGACACAAAGTGCTACGTGATACTAAAAGCAAGCAGGTTAAAGGGAAGTAAAAAAACAAAAAGGATAAAAGACTGAAACCCAGACTCAGAACACAGGAGGAGGTATATCTGAAGGTTGTGCTTATTTGCTGCTGAAAAATATATCACTAAACACTGGGGTAATCTCTCACCTTGCATATCTGTAGTGAAGTTGTCCGTGAAAAAGGAAATTGATAACCTGCTGCCTCGAGCTGTGGTCTGCATAACTGTTGCATTCACATTTGGTTCTGATGATCACAGTGTTGTACTGTAGATGGATCCCATCAGGACTTTTCTGAAACAGTCATTTGGAAAGTCCCACGTGTACTTTCTCATTACTATTTTGTCCGTTGCCTCTGCTAGTGAATTCAAAAGGCCTTGTCTACAGTAAAAATCTCTGTCTATGTCAGCAAAAACCCCAATCTGGTCCTGAGGTATTTGCTGGAGCATGGTGAAAGTTGAGCTGTGGCTGTAGCCAGGGCCACAAATTTCCGCTTCCTGTGACATGGAATATTAAAAGTCTCCTGTGTGAAAGTCCTGTGGGATAATCAACCACTATCCGTGCATTCAGTGAAACAATCAGGAAATAACTTTTTATATCTCTGATTAACAGCTTTATCGAGGCCGGCGCTTGCTCTCTGTCATTGACTGTCTATGTCTCTCGATCAAAGCTCTCTCTCTCTCTCTCTCAAACCATTGGACACAGACTAGAGAACTTCTTTGTGTCTCTATTTTGCAGCATAAATTGTGAGACAGACACAGATTTAGAAGCAGGTACATGAAATAAACAAAGCCAGAACACACACGCATGTAGATTATCAGCGTTTAGTCCATGAATGGTCTCATTGGATAGTCTCAGTTTCAGAGACATTTCAGGGTGTATGTGGAGGGTTTACCCGATCCAAGTGTCTAATTGGCAGCCGGAGTGTGACTTCGGGCTCCGTTTTTCCAAAATTTGGATATGGCTCAACTTCTCCGCCGGTTTTTCGGTTTTTCGTTGACACCTCCGTGGCGTGGACAGCCGGAGTTGTGACAGACTCAAATGGATGGAAAAACCTTCGTTTTCGCAGCAGCACTGGATCCTGTCTGAATCCAGCCTGTGTTTGTCCTGTGCTACCATCATTATATCCCCCCATTGGTCTTTATTTTAACCTAAACCATGTCCCAAGTAGTGTTGGTGCCTTAACCCTAACAAAACCTGAATTAGGTCACACATGTAACATAAAAGCAGCAAAACAATGCACCATTGAATGAGCTCCATAATTGTCACAAGCTCCATTCTTAATGTGCAATTGACACACCGGGTGAGGTTGTGAGGTTGTGTGAAGATAACTGTATGATTATATGTTACAGTTAAACTGATTACAATCAAACATTTTAGGGAATCCCTCAAAAAGTATAAAACCAGCAGCAAGTTGCTAGTCGAGCTCCCTCAAAGTGAGAAAACAAACCAAACTGCCATTTGCCATAGAAACACACTTTTCATTTTAAGTGTCTAAATCCAGATAAAATATGCCTACAGATGTAATTTAATACATGTTCATGTCTAATGAGGTTTTGGCCTGTTAAAAGGAAGGTTTTCCTTGCCACTGTCGCCAAGTGCTTGCTCATGGTGGGAATTGTTGGGTCCATAAAGAGTATGGTCTAAATTTACTCAATATAAAAAGTGTCTTGAGATATGCGCTATATTAATACAATTTGATTGAATTCAATCTAAATATAGATTCCTAGCCCTAGTATTGTGTTGTGAGGGAGATCCTGACCCACCGTGCATAGTGGAAAGAGATGAAGACAGTTTAGGTCTGAGTTCAAGTGTTTTGCTCACATCGTATCACATAATCACCATCAGTAAACAGCGGGACTTGCCCAGCTCTCACTGCTGGAGATAAATGCTGTTTTCTGAGGGGGCAGTTGACAAGGAAGACTGACCAGGTCGCGCCGACTTTTACACAGAAATTTGATCATCTTTTCTCATCTAAGTTGCCAGAAACACTACCTATTACCACATTACTATTGTTTAGAACAATGTGGATTTCTCCAAATTTCATCACATAACTGTTTCTCACACCGAGAGGGAGGCTGTTTTCCAAGAGACAGTTTGACGAAGAGCCTGCAGGAAGGACTGACCAGGTCAAGGTGACTTCTCAAAATATAATATATATTTTTTTTTATGTAGCTGTACTATTGTTTGTCCTTTATAAAGGAAATATTAGATCAGTTTTAGTGCTGTTTGTTTTTTCCTCGTGATGTTTTTTAAAGTCTATAGCTCTGGCCTGTGGTAGCCCTGTGGCGGTTGCTGTCGCTGTTGCAGTGGCTGTGGAATAACTTTGTACTGCCGCCAAAACGGCTCTGCCGATGTTCTTTGCTAACGCCGATTCTCCTGACATTTTCGCAGCGCGACCATGGCCGACAGTAGAGTGTACTGGGTGGAGGCAGGCGAGGGTAGGATCTTGCTGGCCTTTACGCAAGCAAACGTGACAGCTCAGTCAAAGTGAGCCCCCTCGTGGCTGGCTATAGTGGCTACAGGTCATAAGTCCCGCAACCTTCATAAAAGTGACACTAAAAACTCAAAGTACTCTTCAAATAAAGTTTTCCAAACGTGTTTGTTATTTTAGGTAGTTATTATCACGATAATCCATGTCCAAGAGTCCATTTCCCCAGATGAGATGGTTTTTATTCGTTATTTGACACTATAAACACACTCTGACCTCCTCGAGCTTTTATTTTGGTACTTCCGGTTACCGGCATTTGAATTTGCATATTAGCTAAATATTTAGTTTCACCCGAAACATTTAGATTTAACATTTAGATTTATATTGAACATTTATATTTAACATTTAGATTTATATTTATATTTAACATTTAGATTTAGATTTAGATTTAACATTTACATTTAACATTTACATTTAACATTTATTTAGATTTAAATTTAACATTTAGATTTAGATTTAGCATTTAGATTTAACATTTAGGTGTAACATTTAATATTTGGATTTAACTATTTAAAATATCTCTAAGTTGACAAATATTGTTGTAAATGTGCAAAAAAAATGACTCAAAAATTCACACCCGTATGTTTAAACATTGTTTGAAGCTAAATATGACAAAATGTTGCTGTTATTTTCAGTGTGAGCCGCTTTACAAATGGCACCCCATAATTGAGAAGGAAAAAATGCTTATCTGAGTAACGTTCAAAAATTCTTATAGAGGATCAAAACATTTCACTTTTTTAGACAACATAGCTATCAAACGTGAGGACACATGGAGTGGCTAAGTGAAAATGGGGTGTTATTTACACATGTATTTACACATTATGTTTATTGTCGAGTTTATCATCATGGACATCATGTAGAAAGTAAAATGGTGACTAGTTTAGGAGCTGTGACACAAAGGTATTTTCAGTTTGCAGAACACAAATGTTTGATAATTAATTACCGATTGGTTATTGTTTATTTAGAGATCATGAGTTGGCACATTGCCAGAACATTCACAGATTAAAGTGCATGTGAACAGCTTTTGTCTTTTTCTCTGTCACATGCTGCACTGTAAGTGTGTACATACCACATTATGGTCACATGTTCTCGTGTGACAGCTGCGTGGCCCCACTGGCATTATCATACAGAGCTTGGCACTGCTGATGATAGCTCAAATCATCAAATCCCTGATGAAAACAACTAATTGTGCTGTTCAGAACAAATCATTTGTATCAAATCCCACTGGCTTACTACACGACTTAGGCAATGACACCTCGTGCATCAAGCAAGCTTTGATTTTCCTCAGTACCTGTGTGTGTTATTGTAACTCTGAGCAAATTCAATCAATTCTCCCTCGTTGCTGCGTGAACTGATGGCTCTTTAATATCCACATTTCCCATTTACCTCACAGCTTCAAACATGCTAGTGTAAAGGAAATGGATACACAGGAAAATACACAAAGCCACACAAGGCGACAGACCACACGTACTCTCTTGGGATTCCATTAAAAGTCATATTTTTGTTGGATTGCATGCCTGATTGTTACAGCAGCTCAGTCTAAGAAGTACATCGAAAATTGCAAGCGAAATAGAGGACAGAAGGTAGCTATAGGAGGCAGGAAATAGCTCTGTGTGTGTGTGTGTGTGTGTGTGTTTGTGTCTGTGTGAGTGCACACATGCTTCAATAATGGTATTTCTGGATATATCCCAAGTTATTACTGTAAATCAGACGGGCTTTCAAGACCTTTAACACAAAGTAACAGTCCCTAACAGCAGCCTCGAGCTGCCATATAGAAATTACATGAATATGGATTAGAGAGAAAAATGGTATGGAGGGAAATGAAAGATACATGGAACGATCGAGTGAGGAAGAGGAAGAGAAAGAGAAAGAAAGATAGAGGAAGAAGAATTATTAGGATAGAGGACAGTGAGAGAAAATGCGGGGGAATGAGGATGGACAGATTGGAGGGTGGAGGGAGGTTAAATAGGAGAGTTGTGCTTGACAGAGGTATAACAGCATGAGGTGGATAAGAGGGGCGGGTGGAGAATGTGCAGGTGGAAGGGCAAACCGAGGCCAAGGTTTGGAATGAAAGGAATGGATGTGATGGAGAAATAAAAAAAAAAAAGAAGAAGAAAAGAGCCATTTCACATTAAGAGTCTTTCACCACAAGTGGACCACTTCCACCCCTGGCCCTTTGGCTGAGACTCACAACCGTCTGCTCTCATATGCAAACCAAAGAAATTTATGGAAATGACTGGTCCAGTGTGGACTTAAAAATAGGATCAGCTCTCCAGCTTGCTCATGAATCATGCATCCTTTTTCAAGTCAGAGACTTTAACTAATGGGTCATTGTGAGGAAAGAACCCTCATTTGGCATCATGCTATAGTATATGATTATTTCAAAAGCATATGGTGGCCTTAACACACTGGAAGAAAGAATTCTATATAAGCTTTGTCTACTAATAGCACGATCCTCAGTGTCCAAATTGTCCAATAGTTTGACTAAATTCCTGCAAAAGTAACCACATTCCTATTAGCCTTAATTGTACTTTGTGTTTTGTGCTAATTAGCTAATATTAGCATGCTGGCAGTCTAAACTAAGATGGTGAGCATGGTAAACATTATACCAGCTAAACATTAGCATGTTAACATTGACACTGTGTGCATGTTAGCACCCTGATGTTAGCCTTTTATCTCAAGAAAATGCTGCTCCCACTATGTACAGCTTCAGAGCCGCTAGCATCGTTGTAGTCTTTTTTTAGCTAGGTAGTGCTAGCCTTTGGCTCTGGCATGTTTATTTCTGAACAGAGATGTAAAAAATATGCCATGTGATGGGAATTCTAGGGTTATGTAGTACAAATATTCACATCAAAACACAGGCAAACCAGGCTAGCCGTTTCCTTGCCTCCAGCCTTTGTGCTGAGCTCAACTTAACACACATACAGGACCTTGATTTAAATCTGCTGACCTTGTTCTAAGAAAGCAAATCATCTGAATTTCCCAAAATGTTCCTTTCAAGCACGCTGTACCAAATAGTACAAAAATGTGTGTGTGTGCACATTCATATGCGTGTATAAATGTTCTATGCTCAGTCAGGTATTAAAGTATCAGAGGTAGAAAGGGACTACCCAACAGGCTTTGCGGTACTTTATCCCTCGTCACACAGACAAGAGATTTTCAATTATCCCTCCTCAATGCCAAACGTTCTTTTAATATGAATGTGTGAACGTTCATGCGCACACACATTAGTCTCACACACACACACACACACACACACACACAGAGCTTACATTTTGCCCACATTTTCTCGCCCCTGTAACCTGCACATCAGAGAACTCAAACTTCATTTTGAGCTTAGAAGTTAAGAGTTCAAAGAGATTGAAATCCACATATGCAGTCACACACCAAAACACACACGCACACACACGCTCAGCCTGCAGATGTATTCCCACTATTACTGTGTGAGGAACACTATTAAGGAAGTGCTGTGTTTGCATCTGTTCTGAGAGTGTGTACAGCCCTGAGCGAGTCATCTATTTCAGCAACCTTCCCCTCTCCTCTAGTGAACGCAACAGAACACTCAGCACCTCTGAACACAACTCTCCAGGCTTGAGAGGGACAGGCCCTGTAGTTCAGCATGTCTCGGTGTCGATTTCTTTCTCTCATTATCTGCGTTTCACACTTTCTTCCACCACCACTCGTTCTCGGAATCTGTCTTTCCCTCTGGGTTTTTTTTTTCTTTTTTTGTTAATTTCAATATTGTATCAATGCGAGTGTTGAGCTCGCGAGAGGGAAAGAGCGAGATGCTGACTGTGTG
Source organism: Sciaenops ocellatus (assembly GCA_033000465.1). NCBI lineage: Eukaryota > Metazoa > Chordata > Actinopteri > Sciaenidae > Sciaenops > Sciaenops ocellatus. The sequence continues at coordinate 8,104,311 of CP136867.1, read as the reverse complement.
TCTACATCCAACAGCACGAGTGACATTTTGCCGACAGTAACACTGCAGACAGATAAGGTGTCATTTGATACAAGAGTTGCGATAACGGTCAGAAACTGAATCTTGTAATCCTAGCATGTGCTTCTCACATGGACTCGTGTTTGTGTGTATGTGCATGAATCTCAGTGTGTGCCATCCCCTGCTGTCAGGACACGCTGTGAGAAACAAAGCAAATCATCCGCACATTGTTATCCAGTGACATTGCAAAACTGTCAAGGAGCATGTATAGTGTGTATTCCTTATTTTCAGAGTTTCTTGGAGCAGTGCAGGCATGACACATGAAACATATACATGTGCACTAGCACATGCTAGTTTGGATTTCACACACTGCTGTCCCTTCAGTACTGTAATATCTGTTGTCTCCATCCGTAACTGCTGATTTCACATGTATGCATGATCATGTGGGCACATGGACAGCATGCACAGCATGTATGTGTGTGTGTGTGTGTGTGTGTGTGTGTGTGTGTGTGTGTATGTTTGTCTGTGTGTGAATGAGAGAGCAGTGATTTTTTTTCTGTAGTGCTACAGTGCCATCTACAGTTGGCTTTCGCTCGGAAACAGAACAGCACCAGAGCCGGTGGCCAAACGCGAGCAGTGGCCTTCCATTCACTCTCACCGTGGGATCAAAGAGTGTTTCCTCTCCCTCTCTCTTTCCCGTGTGTGTATTTCAGTGTGTGCCTGTGCGTGTTTGTAAGTGCTGCAGCGAGCACAATGGACACACCATAAAGGTGAGAGGATGCAGGAGGAGGAAATAGCCTTGTGTTTGTGTGTGTGTGTGTGTTTGTTTGTGTGGCTTTTCACTTCTCTGGCTGACAACTAAAATACCATACTGTTCCAGTCTCACAGACATGGCCTTTTCTTTTCCCTCCGAGCCCTTTTTTTCACCCCACGTTCTTCCCTTATCTACTTTCACTTCCAAGCTCACCGTTGGTCCAGAAGTTTTGTTCTCCTCTCGTACTTTAACATCATTCTCAGCTTCTCTACTTAAGAATGACACTCCTCTCTCTCTCTCTCTCTCTCTCTCTCTCTCTCTCTCTCTCTCTCTCTCTCTCTCTCTCTCTCTCTCTCTCTCTCTCTCTCTCTCACTCACTTTGCTCCAGCTCTTATCTTATCTGTACTGTTCGCTTGAATTATAAGATGCAGTTTCCTCCCAGACTCACCAACATAAATACAGTCCCACCACGGAGAAACTTTTTCACCAAATCATTTGAATTCCGTTCACTGCAGTCCGCTGTCACTGCTTTTCCGCCGTGACATTGTGTTGCATGGCGATGTGGTTCAAATTTTAGTCTGCTTAAGGAAGAACACTGAAAAGATGATTGATGACCGTGGCAACAAGATGTATGAATAAGAATAGCATTTGGATTACTGTGTTTGGACAGAATTGCTTACACATCTTCACAAGCCACTTCTGTCTTCCTCTCTCTCTCTCTTTATCTCCTCTATCTGTTTATTCATTCTCTCCCACAGAGACACTGCTCTCCTCATCTTCCGCTCCCCACCTTCCCGCAGTCCCTCCGCTGGGGTTAATGAATGACTTGGCAGGAGGCGGTAGCTGTGGCTGTGGGGGAGCCAGTAGGGCTCGGAGAGGTGAAGAGACACTCTTCCTGTCACCTCCCAGCTACTATTCTCACTCACCAGGCTACACTACCACGCAGCCCTGCCAGGAACAGGATGGCACCGGCTTATTGGATTATCTGTTAGAATGACTTCCTGGTCCTGGGTAGGGTTTGCACACTAAAACAAACTGGATCTTCAGCCAGATTTGTTTATCTCAGTGTAAGCAAATAAAGAGCAAGGCCGTACAAGTAAGAGACAAGGTAGCAGATGCTCACATTCCTCATCACTCAAACTCTTAAGCTGAAAGGGCACATTCAAAATGAGGTGCTGGAACACTGTACACTGTTTATAGCCACACAAGCAGCACAGCTGTGGATGGTTGTGGTCAGTCAGTGCATCATTTGATAACTTTTAGGTGGTTTGCTACTAAAGTTTGTGCAGACATGCATGGTGCTCAGAGGATGAATCCTAATGTCTTTGGTGATCCTCTGACTTTTCATCTTGCACCATCATCAGGTTTTGGTCTAGAGTGAAATAACATCAACATTTTTTTTTAACCAGTGAATGTAACAGCATCAACTTTGATACAGAAATTTAGACTCCCCAGAGGATAAATCCTAATTACTCAATCCTGTGACTTTTTATGTTGTGCTGACAGGTCAGGTTTTTTTTAAGTATCTAGTGAAATATCTTCACATCTACTTGATGGACTGATACAACATTTGGTGCATCATTCATGGTTCCTAGACAATGTATCTTAATTACTTTGGTGAATCTCTGATTTTTCATGTAGCCCTACCAGCAGATGTACATTTTTGGTTCAGAATGAGGTATCTTGACCATAATTGTATTATGAGAACTGGATGTGTGAATGGCACCCATTCACTTGTTTGAAAGTTGCTTGCCAAGTCCATAAATGCAAACCCACTGACTTTACATCACATACATTATAGCTTTTCTACGCTCTGGGATGGTTTTACACGGTTCAGGGTTTAAAAATTCATAGTACAAGGGGGGGTGGGGGGGGGCAGTCTAAGTGCCCTGTGACAGTGACAAAATGCCAAGTAGTGATGCGAGTAGTGAAGCCATATGCAGCTCTCTTAATACATCCATGGTCTTAACAAGTGAATTGCTGTGAAATTTGGCATTCATGTTCCTCACATGATAAATAACTTTTGTGATCAGCTGACTTTTCATAGCACTATCATCAGGATCAGGTCAACACTTTGTCCAAATACCTTCAGAACTAAAGGCATGAACTGCACTTTGCATTCAGTGCTAATTAGCAAATGTTAACATGCTAACCAGCTAACCTAACATACCACATAATACCAGCTAAATATCAGCATGTTGTCAACGCGAGTATGTTAGCATGCTGACGTGATTATTAAGCTCAAAGAACCACTGTCCATAAGTACAGCCTCACAAAGCTGCAAACATGGTTGCAGAAATTTAGTCTTGATAGTTAGCTCGTGCGGCTCCATGGATGGCAGTGTTGGTCTTTTAGTCCCCCAATTCGGTCCAGAGTGAATTTTTAGAGCTAAGCTGTGAGCATGTTTACACACCAAACTAAGAGGATGAATGTGGTATGTATTACCTATTGAAGATCACCATGTAAACATTGCCACTGTGAGCCTGTTAGCATGAAAACTGATACATCTTTCTTTTACATTTGAGCGCAACTGCTGAAGAAAACAAATTTTGGACCTTGTTTTTTTTTCTCCCACAAACACATTTTCTCCTCAGAGTTGTTCAAGTGGTGGTGGTTTCTTAGTCATAACTTTCATAACAATGACAACGTGAGCCAAGAAACAGAACAAATGGTGGGAGAAAACTAGTTGCATATTATGTTGCCCTTAATCCAATAACGATTATGCAGTTACTAAAGCCACAAAAACACAAAAACACCACCTAAAGGGAAAGTCTCACTGCAAAAACTAAATAGCAAAAAGTACTGTACTTTGATGAGGTTCTGGGCTAGAGATGCCAGCAAATACATGTTGATTTATTTACTAAGCAGTTTGGAGGCGTTTCTCATTTTTTCCCCAAGATACATATTACTCACTTTTGCACCTGCAAAAAGCCAGCATCAGATGTGCCGACAGCCTTCTTTTCTACCTGATGAATTCTTTCAAAAGAGAACCTTTTCCAGTCTTTTGTGAATCCCCTAATGGTAGTTCATACTAACAGTGCTAATGGGCACATATTTGAAAGCTATCATAATCCTTTTGAAAAAAGTAGCAGATCACTGACTTTATAAACTGTCTGTCTCATCTGCCTGCGAGGTGTTTACGGAAGGTGTGTGTGTGTTTGTTTGCGAGGGGGTCTTCAGAAAAGCACCACGTTGAGCTAGAAGCAGCCGTGGAAAAAGACTTAGGGCAAAGTCACAAACAGACAAATGAGCTGATTTGTTGGCTGATTGAGCACTGCTTGTTGATTAAATCCCTTTCAATGTTTGCTGTGCTGAAAAACAAGAAGGGAGAAAGAAAGAAAAGAGAACCACTCACAAAAAGGGCATGAAGGAGCGAACTGGGAGACAGAAGGAGGCCGACTATGAGACAAAAGCTTTTTGAAACATCACAAAGGCCTAGATGTTAGTTGTCATTTGACTTGCAGGAATTTTAGAAATGACAACCCCCCCCACCCCAAGTTTTAAAGGGAAGGAACAAACACAAGAGGAGGGGTGAGATGGGCTGCATGGGAGGACTGAAATACTTTTTGGTGCAAAAAGTAGAGAGTCAAGCTGAGAAGGAGGGATTGTACGTGTGCATGTGTGTGTTTACATGCCTCCTTGGAACTCCAGTATGATTCGAGTATGTCTCCGCCTATGTCACCCAGAACAACAGTTGTCATGGGAACATAGCTGTCAAAGGAACAGGCATATTTCTATCACAGTCTTTGTTCTTCTTGTTAATATAATACAACACCACCCCCCGTCAACACACACAAACAGAAGTTTACTTTTGTTTCTATTTTGATGAGTTTTTTGCTTCTTCTTCTTCTCTTGTTTCGCAACTTCTCTCTTCCTCTCCCTTTATGTAGTTTTTCAAGGAAGGATGTACAAAATTACAGTCAATACAATTAAATGTTTTCCACACAGTTCTTAAGGTGCTAACAAGTATAACAAGTCAATCAAAGGTAGGAATGTGTAGCTGACCTTCTCTACCTGAATGGTGTCCTTTTTGCAAGAGTTTTGCCTCTTGTAGTATGTGCATGCATTGCCAGTCCTCTTTCCAGGTTTCTCAGTCAGGAGTCGTGTTTCTGGCCAAATGGCGTATGTCACTCTACTTTTAGCAATGTCAAAAACCTGACATTTGTTAATTAGTACTGAACACCATATACAGGCTTCAACCAACTCCTGAAGAAAATATGTGGCTCTTTAACAATAAAATGTCCCACTATGTTGCCAACTGTCTTGTGTTTGATGGTGGGCAGGCAGCATGCAGTAGTTTATCAGGGCTTTTTTTTTTTTTTTTTTTTTTTTTTGCTGAATATATTGCAGCTGTAATATTTACCCTGCAAAAATGCCAAATCAAATCTGAGTTAAAACTTTTTAGATATAAGCAAATTTGGCTGTCAGTGCAGTAAGTCGTTTCCACTTGATAAGATTTCTTGAAATAAATAACAATGTTCAGGTACCAGAAGTCAAAGAGAGAAATTACTCAAAATATATTACAGTAAGAGTACTTTTCATTTAGCGCCATCGCCACGTCAAAATTTGTGTTTGTCATATACTGTGATTTATGACCAAGTACCTGCAAAAATAATGACATTGCCATCAGCATTCGATGTACTCAGTGTTCAGTACTAATTAACAGATGTCAGGTTTTTGACATTGCCTGTTTGTTACATGACTTCAACATTTAGCTCAAAGCACTGCTGTACCTACAGACACTGTGAAATTATTACCTTTGATGATACTTGTGACTAATAGTGGGTTAACCGTCATCTTCTTGTCATTCTGTCCCAAGATAGAGTTGAGAATACTCCGGCATGTTAGCCAAAGGACTATGTTTGTAAATGATAAACGGACTGTAGTTATATTGCACTTTTCTAACTTAACCAACGAAGCGTTTTACAATTGACCTCTTATTCATTCACACACTCACACACCACCAGCAATGGAGCTACCTTGCAAGACATTGGTCTGTCAATTGGAGCAACTTACTGTAGGTTCAGTGCCTTGCCCAAGGTTACTTTGATATGTGGACAGGAGGAACTGGGGATCTAACCACCAACCCAGGCCAAATTTGAGGTTTTAAGCTATATAAATGTAACATGTCAATGTTGTGCTAAAGTCAAAGTATTGAAGGTTTAAGGAGCATCAACTCTGCCAGGCTGGTTAATTACTAAAAGCTACAGGCAATGTGCCAAGTTTCATATGGTTACTTAGTGTGTAAATACAAAACATAAAGGACATTTTAAATGTATAGTTACAATCCATCCTTCTATACAATGCATATACTATACTATACATCATCATCAAAGTAAATGTCACTGAATTTATTCATGGTTAATCTGTATTGAGGGATGTAAAGCCGCTTGATTTCTCAGAGCAGTTGATCAAAATGTTTTTTTCTGCATTTTGTCTGGTAGTGCTAAATCATTATCACATTATACAACATTTGTTTCTGAAATTATTCAATTACATACAATTTACATTCAGTTCATAACAGGGTATCTGTTGTGACAAATGGGAACCTGACGTGCGAGGGATTTGTGTTTCAGCCTCCTGCTTTTACCATTTTTCTCTATCCACAAAACTTAATGACTGTTGGTTGTTGATAAGTCAACAATTTCACAATCTGATAATCAGTGATTAATAGTGTGTTTGTTGCCGGAAAACACTGGGAAATTACATTGTTGTGATTCAGGGAGCGTCTTCTCCATTATGGCGGAGCGCGTTACTCGTGATGTGATTTATATTTTTGCCGCCTGCCACTTTGATCAAAGCAATGCAAATGGATCAGAGGAATCGGGTTCAGTTTGGGCTTCCATCAAAATCCTACCTGCCATCCTCACGGGAAACAAACTCGGGATAACTGAGTCAGTGATCAGAACCACAACCGTCATCATCATGAATGAAGAGCAGTTTTGTTTATGTAGAAGCTAACAAGCGCCTATTGTCCTCACTGTGAAGGGTCTGGTGTGTCTGTTGTCTTTTACAGGTGGAGGCTCATCGCTGTGACTTGTTTCCTTTCTGTCCATTAGGCTACATGATGCTGCCATGGATGATAGCGAATTCATTATCTCTCTACCACAGAAATATATTATTTCATCTTTTGGCAATTTTGAAGTAACACCTGCTGCATCCTATCAATTTACACACTTCACCTCCCTTACTTTAGCATGGAAATCAGACTCTTGATATCCTCTGAGTCACCATTGTTATTTGCGCATTGTGAACAGGAGAGGGTTTTGTTATCTCTACTTCACACTGGAGAAATGCTCATTCACCAGCCTTCGAGGTGGCTACCAGCAATGTAGATTAGAACAAGTACGGGGTTTGTTTGTCTTGGGGGTTGTTATTATGATTTTTGTTTATCTATTTGTTTTCTTTATTTTATGGAGGGGTTTTCACCACATGGAAGCTGCTTATAATATCAATAGCAAGCCAGATGCGTCTGCCAAATTCTGTATTTTCCTCAGGTGCCGGTAAAGCAACCACATCATTTCTTTTTCTTTTTTTTCTCCTCTCCTTTTCATTCTCCTCTCCTCATCCTCCAATATGGTGATTTTTAATCATCTAATATCATGGCACAATGAACAGATTGCCATGAGTCGCAAGTTGAGGCCGCGTGAGACAAAACAAAGAGAGGAAGTGGGAGAGAAGCAGCTCTGCCTCTAATTAAAAAAAGCGAATCTGATCAGTGTGTATGTCCATTCTCTTAGTGTTTGTGTGATAATGGATTCAAGCTTGTATGTATGCACCTGCATCTGTTTGCCAGCATAAGACAGCAGTTAGCGGGTCAAAGAGAGAGATAACATTAGAAAAATCCTCATAACTTTGTCCATCAGTCATTATCAACCTCCAATTTACCTCAGGACCTCAGAGACAGACGAGAATTAATCACACAAGAATGGAAATTGAAGTTGAATTATATAGATACAGTATATCAAAAGATATAGGATACATTTACATTTAAGTTTTACTGGAATATAATAATGTCACCATTGCTTCCCTTTTGTAAGGAAATACAACAAACATATAAAAGTACTAGTAAAAGTTTTGCTCTCAGTTGCAAACCTTCCCAACACAGTGGATAAAATAAAAATTCACTGGGATTAATTATCTAATGAAACAAACAAATCTCTGTGCAACATTTATGGGTATCTGTTAGATGTTGAGATATTTCACAGAAAAAGTGAAAACTTTAACCTGCTTTTGGTTCTAAATAAAAATTCACAAAGTCATCAAAATGCATCCTCTGGACACTATTAATATGCAGACCAAATTCCGAGTTAATATATCCAATATTTGTCAAAATATTTTATTACAAAAACAAAACTGATCTCCTGGGAAACATGAATATCTGTGCAAAATCTGGACCAACGTTGTGGACTGACTGACAGACCAACATGCTGCTAGCATGGCTAGGATTTGGTACTGTGCCTCTATGCACTATTGTCGTCGTCAGGGAAAGAGAATTGTCCCCCAATGCAGAGACTCACTGAAGCAGATTAGGGTTTTCCCAAGGGCTTATTATTATTTATCATATAGCAGATACAGCAGACAACAAAACAAGTGTTACTGCCAAGCAGAGCAGGCTGAGTAAGTGACTTACTAGGCTCAACAGTTGGCAACTAACAAGCAGAGAAAACTGTGCAATATTCATGCTATACCATAGATATAAGCTGTACTGAGGGAGGGCAAACGCGCTATGAATACAGATCACAGAGTCTCATGCAGAGAGTTGAATCAAGACTCAGACAGGAAAATATGGTGCAGACTGTGATTGAATAATTAGCAGGTTCCCTTCTCGTGTGAACCATATTGTTAGAGCCAACAGTAATGGTGGGCCCCGTCAGAATCAGCACCATGGACAGCGTTACTACTGGAGATTGGCTTTTCCACTGAGTGACCAGATCAGTCTTATGTAATCCAATAATATGTGCTAAATACTATATTTATGAAACATTTATTTAAACTGCTGTGTCAAAGAGTTGCTGATTCAATGCTAAGGTTGGACTTCATGGTGCTCTTACATGAAATTGTAAGTAATATCTTTCAAATGGTTTTTGATAGATTAATCAAAAAAGATAATTTCATACTCACCAGCATAATATTATTAACACTTATGTGATGTCTAAATGACCTGCCTTACTCTACGAGCTATTCAGTCCATGTGCAAGCCTTATTGTCTACTTGAAATACAACTTATTTTTACACATGATATGCTTGTAATTATATTTCTATATTGATTGATTTTGCATTGCCCTATACTATAACACTGTCTTACTGGGATAGTTTGAATAGAAGAGTATAGAAATCAATGACATTGTTGTTGTTTTTTGTTCGTTTTTTTCATTATTCCAAGCTCTTTCTTCTTAAAACCTGCTGCCCATAATGCAACTCTGCCGCCGACAGTTCAGTCAAAGATTCAGGTGTGTTATGTTTGTAGTGACTAATGTTGCCTCGGGCCACTAGCCTCAAGCAGAGATGAGGAGATGGATACAGAGGTCTGGTGAGTTCACTATACAAGGCTGCTACTGGCTACTGGCTGTTTTATCTGTGGCTTTTTCTGTTCACTTCATCAGGTGTTTGTCCTCCAGAAACGTATCTATCTTAGCCGTAATGCAATGCTAATCTAATGCCGGTCAATTCACTTTGCCTTACTTCGCTAGCTAATTTATATAGCTCGCTGGTGCAAGGAGTCCCTGTGCAGTGATGACAGTCTAAAGTGATGCTCTTCAAGTGCCTCGAGTGGATTTTTTTCTTTAGTTCAGAACTTTAAGGTGCCTTTCAGTTGAGACTTTGAAGGCCTATGGCACAATGCTAGGTTTGGATTTGTTGCTTTTAAGATATGGGGAGGTGGAGCAGGGAGTTTTGCACATATTTTCAATGTCAAAGTATGGCAGAGCCGAGCTATTTAAGAAATAGTCTCACTGTACACCCTACAGCTTGTTAAACACAATGTTCTGGCAGTGGTTATCATACTGACTTCTGAGAAACAAAATCACAAAAACCCAAGAGATCCATTTCTGTCAGACATGGATAATCCAATTGATTACCTTACTGACAGCGAGTAAATTAATAGAAGGCTAATACAATGCAGTTTGACATCCCACAGTACAGTTTGAAAGTAATGACTCTAGCCACTGATTTAAAGTGCCTTTCTTTACCTGAGATAGAGCAGAAAGAAAGGCACAGTAACACACATTTATCATTGGGCTGTCTGGAGAACTTTTATGATTCTTGGTTCTCACATATTTATGTCTTTTTGATGTCATGTAATACAAATCAAAAATGAATAGCAGTGTGTGTGTGTGTGTGTGTGTGTGGGGGGGGGGGGGGGGGGGGGGGGGGGTTCTGATGGGGTTGTTTAAGGTTGAATTGAAAAGAAAAATCTATTTTATTATCCTGATTTTCATTTTTTCATATACCTGGACTACAAAAAAAATAATCTGCTATTGTACTGAATATATCCTATTTCTGTGAGATCACAATCAGCTCTCAGATAAGAAACTTAACTGATGATAGGCTATTACAAAAGCAATATGTAGCAGAGCCAGTGTATTGTGGATAGTGGAACTGATCTCACAGATACAGTTCCAATCTGCATCAGACTGCTTCAATACCAGGACAAGAATCAGCTCGCCCATTCTTGTTCAACACAATCACACATGCAAGGCTACAACATATTATTTAGAAATGATACTAAGCAACATTTTTACATTGGCAAAGGCCTCTTCAGTGTATCACACAAAGTGTATTGTCAGCTGAAATGTTGGAACAAGTAATATTTAGTTATTCCTGTATAACAAATACAATATTATGATTTAGGTTACTCAACTAAAGCTAACTGGTCGTGGTTAAATAAGACAAAGATGATCTATGAGGCTGTATGGAGACACGGTGGTGCTTTGAGCTAAATGCTAACCTTAACATGCAAACCTGCTCACAATAAGAATGCTAACATGCTAATGTTTAGCATGTTCAATAGTGTGTGCATTTCTAATTCAAAGAGTAAGGTTAAAGAATTAAGTTTCACATCCCCTCTGCTATGCTCATCTCTGGCGCTTGAGCAAGAACAGGGTGTTTTGTGTTGCATTTTGTGTCTTCTCTTCTGACATCACAATTGTAAGTCTAGACTAACGGACTAGCTTAAAAGGAACACTTTCTGAATACGGGCTGAATGCATTTTGACACAAAAATGGTAATAAATGTGTGGAATATTTGGTATTAAGTAAATTATTATTACATATTATTATGTAAATATTGGACAAAAAAATCGGACATGCTTGTGACAGTCGGGGGATTCATTCTCTTGTCTCATATTCCATGGAAGTCTACTGTATTCAGTCATTGTTTAGATATTCATTCTAGATGATTATTGCATTTTGAATATGGAAAAATACAGATCAGTGTGCCAAGTGGCCATTTAACACAGTTTTAAATCAGAGAGGAGAAACCTTGTCAAAACACAGCAAATTAATGAAGCAAAGAATGTTAGTAATTGAATTACATGCATGTATTAATGCCAAATCACACTGTGAAAATGCTGATAAGCTTGTATGTTTTGAAAAGTTTTATGATGATGGAACCATTCACTTCAAGGACCAGTGGCTTCAGTGGTATCTAGTCATGAGGTTGCAGACTGCAACCAACTGAATACCCCTCCCCTCGCCCTTTCCTTCTAAGCAGGTAGGAGAACCTCTTCAATGTAAAAGTGCAAAAGGGTACTGCTGCAAACATGGCAGTGCAGCATGGTGGAACCTCTGGAAGAGGACCCGCTCCCTGTGTAGGTATAAAAGGCAAAAACACAACAATTCGTAGTTACAGTCCAAAGGAATAAGTCAGTGCTCGGCCAAAATCTAACAAGAATTCAAATTTTTTGGATGACATGTTCATTACAAAGGTTTTTATTTTTTTTTGGAGCTGTGCCTTGGGAGCAGTTTGTGGTTTGGTACCGCCGCAGTGCTCAGAAGGTGAACTGGCAGCTACCAGTCCACGCTGCATACTGTAGTCCATGCTGGTTTTGAAACAGCCACCCTCTGGTTCCCAAGCCAAGTACCTATGGACTGAGCCTCTGCCGATTCAACCAAACACAAAAACTTACATCATGTATTTGAGCTCATCCTTCATCCATTCACACAGTCAAATAATTTTAATTTTCTCATTGTTTAAAACACATTTCTAAAGTTCAAAAGACTATTTACATTCATATTCAGTCACCGTAGTTTCTCATGCTAAAAAGGTACACTCTATACATTGAGATTTTCATATTGTTAAAATATGAAAAAAATTCAGACCGGTCTCCCTCCTTTGACCTTCTGCTACCATATTTTATTTTGTCACACACAGAATAAAGCTTCCTCCCACATGTTTGAGTAGGAAGCAAAGACTTATGCACTGTATGTATGGTATGTACTTTAGTCAGGATGAATATATTGTTGTTACTCTGCATGCACACACGTACACAATTCTAACACACACACACACAAAAAAACTAAAAAACATTGAAAGTGAGAGAAAAACAACTGTAGGCTATAAAAAGACAGAAAGAGAAGGAAACAAAAATGGCTAAAAGCAGATGTGAAGAGGCAGCACTGGGCACTCAGAATGAAGAACTAAAAGAGCTCAGTGGTATAATCGGGAAGGTTTTATGCAGTGGCCATTTCTGTCGCCTGTCAAATTATGTTTCAGCATGTAAAAAAAAGTGAACCACCGTTGTTATACAAAATAGCTATTAACTATTGTCCATCAAGAGAGCACTTGACTTAATGCATCCCTGTGTAGTTTGACCCCATGTTTAAGCATAATGACAAGCTGTGAGCAGAAAGAAAGAAAGAAAATTCATGCTCAGGAACAGCTACAAGCAAGAAATACACACGCAAATGTTATTTCCAGACCAAATCACAGGCACCACTAACCACCAAAACTATTTTCAGTGTTCCACAACAGTATCTGCAAGTCTATTTAAATATCAGTCTTGCATTATAAATTCCATCATTTGGTGTTACATTAATGATGGAGTTGATGGTGACTGCCTCAAGCGTTGCTGCAGAATTTCTCATTAGTCGAGTCCAGTTGGGGTGAAATCAGGTGAAAATGGTATTTACGGTGCACGGTTTGCATCTGACTCATAATCCTCAAATTAATCTGAAACAAATCAGACACAGGGGACAGTGGCAATGACAAAACAGATTTTACTGAATGGATTACACTTATTTATGTTGTATTTCTTAGCTTTTGCAGTCCATGTCCATCTAATGTCTAGATAGATGAATTAGATATTAGATGAATTTTTAGGGCCAAGGTTGGCAATATCTGTTGGTTGGTCCACTACTTTGGTCCTGACTGAAATATCTCAACAACTATTGAATGGGATGGTATGAAATGTACAGATATTCATGGTCCCCAGAGGATGAATCCTGTTGATGTTGATGACTTTACCCCCATAAGGTTGACATTTTTGTTTAGTAGAAATGGCAACAAACATTGGATGAATTATGGCAGTGCAACGTGGTTTTCATATTTGGTTTAGATATTCATGTCCCCCTCAGAATAAATAACACTTTGTTGATCCCTTACCTTTTCACCTAACGTCCAATAATGTTTTATGATCAAATACCTGCAGAACTAGCATTTGCATACCAGCCAAAATGTTGGTATGCTAACACGCTAAAGACAATGAACATAGCAAAGATTATACCTTCTAAACATCAGCATATTACTGTAGCTTTGTTAGTGAGAGCATTTTAGCATAGCAATGTTGGCATCTGTCCAGTGGCTGAAAGGATTTAGCTATTGTTACTCCTAAAATCCACCGGGCCCGTCCGCGGCGCATTGCGTGAGCGTCGTGTATTTGGTCCGTCCTCCACACGCTGTCAACACCCACCGGGAGCGTTGAAAAGCGGCGCGTCTTGCAAGCGTCACAGTGTTTACCTTTTGTACAACGGTGTTTACCTCTTGTACAACAGTGTTTACTTGCTGATTTGATCGTTTTCGTCGATATTTGCTCTTCTACCATAGTAGGATTCATAGTTAAATGTCTTTTGTGTTTTTTGTGTGATTTAACTTAACTGTGTGTTTATTGTTGTTTCATACCTTTTGTGCTATAGCCTGTGTACTTCTGTTTACTGCTTAAATTACAGTTATAAGCTACGTGAATGAAGGCTTTGTGTCTGTGTACTGACTGTTTAAAGTACTGTTACAAGCTACGTGAACGACCCGGAGTCTGCTCATGGTGTTTTAATTTGAAAAACGACCGGATTCGCTCTGCAATTTTTGTCTGACTTCCTGTCAGAACGATCCGCTCTCTGTTCAGCTTGATGCGTGTGACTCGTGTCGAGCGTCAAAAACAGAACAGATGCGTAATGCCCGCGTGGCCGAGAGTCGAGACACGTCCGGGACGCACCTGAAACGGAGCACTACGGAGCTGGTGGAGGTTGATACATTGACTTTAATGGCCGCGTATTACTCGCGATGACGCAACGCTCACGCGCCGCGCCGCAGACAGACCCGGTGGATTTTGGGGGTTACAGTTAAAAAAACAACAACATAGAACTCAAATGCACAACTCATAAGGCAAAATTCAGGTAAAGAGTCTTTGCAAGAGAAATGTTTAAGGATACAAAATCTATTCAGGCAAGCAAAGTTAAAGAGCTAGGCTGAGGCAGAATCCAAATCCTTAAGGCTAGGCTAAATCCAAGCTGGAGTATAAATGGACGCTGGGAAGCCAAGGCTTTTGGCACATCTGTGGCAGATCTAGTGTCTTAGAACTGGTATATATACATGGGGGAGTAATGAGGGGAATGATGAACAGGTGAGTTATGAGGGTGAGCAGGTGAGAACAATTAAGTGTAGCTGGAGGAAGTGGCTGGGGCTGAAATGACAGGAGAGTCACAACATGAACCAATGAATGAATGAACGAATGAAACTAATGCTGACAAGCTACATTTACTTAGGTAGGCTACTCTACAATTATGAGGTACTTGTACCTTAGTTGAGTATTTACATTGTACGCTACATTATACTATCTATACTGCACTAGAAGGAAGTATACATTTTATTCCATTACATCTATTTAAGAGGTAAAGTTAACAGTTACCTTAAAGATCAAGATCAGCTTCTAAAATATAATGTATTTATAAATTTATTGACTACCCAACAGTATAGAAGGTAATTAAAATTATCTTCACCACTAGCTGGGTAAAAAAAAAACATTCATTAATTTTAATTAATTAAATCATTAATTAAAACATAACATTAACGTGTGTATTAGTACAATAATGCATTAGTAATAATAATCCAACAATACAAGACTTAGAGGGGGCATTCTGTCACCTAATGAGTACTTTGACATTCTAATTTAGCTCCTAATACTTTCTTAAGTAAAAATATGAATGCAGGACTACAGAAGTATTTTTATGGTTTGAGATTAGTATTTTTACTGAATTAGAAGATCTCAGTACTACTTTATTTTAGTACAGCCTCAGAGCTGCTCATGTGGCTGTAGACGTTATATGATACTCTTTGTAACAGTGTATGTTGTTACACATAGTATCATGTTTGTATCATGTTAAATGGCAGATTATATAATATAATGTGTTTACCATATTATTGTACTTTTAGTTTTGAGTATTGCAGCTCTCCATAATGTACTAAATTGGATATTATCACATATTTATTCTCATACTGATCATACTAAATGTTACAGCATTGGATGCAGATTAACATAATGACTCCACCAGACTAAACAAACACTCGTGTTACTCACCTCTCCTCTCTTTCTCCTTCCCTATTCACCTTTTCATTCTAAGCAAATCTGTTTCTGGCATGCAGTCCATCCTTCACCCGACTGGATTACCTGCCAG
Organism: Sciaenops ocellatus; assembly: GCA_033000465.1. Classification (NCBI taxonomy): domain Eukaryota; kingdom Metazoa; phylum Chordata; class Actinopteri; family Sciaenidae; genus Sciaenops; species Sciaenops ocellatus. Next base: position 8,088,672 of record CP136867.1, on the reverse strand, counting down.
CACCAGCTGCCAAATGTGTACAAGCTTTTAACACTGTGACTCAATTGGCTGCTTTCCATGCATTTTAAGCGCACACATACACACTTGCACACTAAACAGCCGCACACATGCAAATGTACGCCATCCTCAACAGCTGCGTTGAGATTTGTGTAAAATCAACACTAAAGCTTCTCGCCACACATTAGCTAAGCGCTGAAGTTTCTCTACCTTGTTCAGCTATAAGGTGATTATATTATTAAACCACTTTAGTGACATAGAACAAAAGACAGTGAGAGAATGAGAAAAGGACTTGTGATTTCAGCACAATATGTGCAGCTAAATTACACTTTAGAATTGAACAATATGTTAATGAAACATTTTCATTTTCACGACATAAAATTACTTACCTCATTACCTACAGTCGTCGTATAAGCTCTGATTTAATCTCTTAGGTGTAGAACCGTTATGTGATTCTAGATTCTAGGCTCTTCACATAGCCTTTACCTTCAGGTTATTTTGTAACTTGTGTGCACAGATTAGTAATACATGCTGTCAAATTAATAAACTTGCGTGCATGACTGAGTACTCTCAAACTTCGATTATTTTAACAGAATGTCTCTGTCGAAATGAATCAAAACTGCATCTAAACTAGACTCCCCGGGGCCTGACAACACCACAGTCTAGTTTGCACTGTATCAAGCTACACATAGGCAAAGCTGACCAGAACTATACTATAAAAAACTAGAGGACTAAGGACAAATGTATGAGACAAATGTGACAACCTAACATTGTTAATATGAAAGGAGTGAATTTAGTATTTGTGGACACTTCCTAGACTAAATATACAGCTCCTTAACTGACGTTACCTCCGTATTGAGTAGCCATAATGACTTCTATGTTTGGTTTCTGCAACTTGACACTTTTTCAAGAACATGACTTACTAATTTGTGCTTGTGAGTTATAACACAAGCTGAAAAAAACATACTGTTTGGCCACTTGAGGGCTGTAGAACAAGCTGTAAACACAGCATTGACTTATTAGCAGTTTATAAAGTTGTTCTGATGAACATATTAACAAACAGTTTTCCTATTTACACATCTGGCAGACATGGGGCAACATCAGCATTAATATGGACTCTACTTTCAGCGTTGTTTTGGTCTCCTTCAACTCCTGAGGGAAATATCTGTCTCTTTAGCTTCTAAATGCTCCACTTTGTTCACCAGCTAGTTGTTAACTTTGTGTGTCTGCCATTGGGTGCTGGGAAGGTATCGTACAGTTGGTTTATCTGAGCTTTTCTACTGAAAACAGCTGTCTGCTGCAGCTGTAAACATGGTTGATAAAGGTGGTAAGACTGAACCAAATGTTAAAGCCGCAGGCTGTAAAAATGAAACAATGAGCTAAAAATGCTTCACAGAGCTGAAGGGAAGTACAGAGTTGGGTCATAACTCTCACTGAGCCTTTCACGAAACACAATCACTTGATCCATTGTTAAGATAAAAATAATAATTAGCGCAACTGTAATCCAGTTTATTTAAAAGTATTATTTACATATTTAGATACAACTTGCTCGTATTACTCATGTAATGGAGCCTTCCCACCTCCCAGTATTGTATTACTCTTTACAGGAATAAATCTGGAGTGAAGGAGAAGCTTAGGTAAAGGCAAAGGAGTCACAGAATTCCATTTGCATGTGTTCGTTGCACAATCTTCAGTTGAATAACTCGCCACCCGGAAGATGCATATTATTTTATCTGCATTGTCATGCCGCTGTTAACTTTTCTGCACCGCTATTTTATTTTTTATCAAAACGTTGTCGTACTTTCCTGTCTGTCAGCATGTTTTGCAGGTGAATGTAGGACCAAAGGAAGAAATGTGTGGAAACTTTGTGTCAGTGTGGCCTGATCCTACTGGTGGGAGACAAAGCACTATAATAAGCACAGAGGTCAGCATTTTCTATTTCTGCGACTCCACACACACAAAAACAATGCATCAGACACACACACACACACACACACACACACACACACACACACACACACACACACACACACTAAATGACAAGCATTTCTGTTCATCTGGCTTTTTTTATTTTTAAAGCAGAGTTTTGTTCACTTTATTTTCTGCCAGTTTCGAAAATTATGCTACCATCAGCGTCAGTAACAGTTTTTTCTCTCGTTCAAGCTTTGACTGACAGTCTATCTAGTAAGCTGCCTGGCAGAGTGAAGTAATAAAGGAGACAGTGGACATGTCTGTCTCATACGAGCAGGACTGGTTTTGTTGTTTGCCAGGCAGGAGACACTGGAAAATAAAGGGATTGTGGGGGAGAGACGGAGAGAGGGAGAGACTGATAGACTAGACACACACATCAGTAATGTGAGAGGAAGGATCACATCTCTCTTGCATGGGTGCACACAAGGATGTTCTCGATTTCAAATTTGGCAATGCAGCAATAATGCATTTGACACAAACACTGTATGCCTGTTATTTTTTATTGATTTTTCTTTGCTGTTATTTGACTGCCTTTTAGAATGCTATTAGCAACACTGAAAGTAACTGAATGATACAGAAAATTTGCTGAAAACTTACTGTTCAGAGTCAGTTATAGAGTTTGGTCTTCTTCTGTTCATTATTTTTCATGGACACTGGTAATTCTCTTTGAGTTTGCAGGATTTGGAATTTGAAGGATTTTCAAGATAAATGTTTAGAGTCTAAATCTCAGATAAATACGTGGTTAAAAGTATCTGGATAACCAAACAGTCTGTGGACAGCAAATATTACACCCATATGTGCCTGCTGAACAATTCATTACAAAACCACAGCATTCTTTATTTATTAATGTTTATTTTTATTGGGAAAGGTTTGCAGTTTATATCCTTAGCTAGTTTGCACTGCCTGTCTCTAGATGGGACTACAAATAGACACAACTCAACATGAAAAGAAAAACAAGCAACACAGAGCAGCAATCAAACAGCAATACAATAAAGATAATATTAATACATGCATATGTTTGCTATGATTGACTGAACTCTGATTGATTGATCAAACACTGATGTTGGGTGACCAGGTCTAACTGCCAGTCAATGGTCTATTTAATTGTAGAAGTGTTAAATGGGGTTGAGGTCAGGGCTTTACACCTCAACTCAACTGGGAAAACTTTTTCTTTATGGATTTTGTGCACTGTGACATAAACTGTGCCTTACAGCTAGAAGCATATTATTGTCTAAAATGTCAATGTATGAAGCAACATTTTTTTTTAATTACATATGTCTTGTGCTATATGTCATGAGACAACTATGTCACCAGACAATCACAAAAAAAAGTAATTTTTAAGATATTTTCAGGTATTCTTCGTGGCATTTTAGAGTTTGTCATTTCCTGATAAACGATAAAAAGTTGTTGATGACTCATCCTTCACTCAGGGGCATATACTAATGACGCTGTTTCCTATTCTATACAGTTTATGAGTTATTCTAAGGATTGCGACATGCCTCTATGGCCGGGCCTCACTGATTATTTTACAAAAGCACAAATTTAAAACTTCATTCAGTGATTTTGGTGAAACTGGATCAGATTTTATACAAAATATATTTGCTGGTTTTCCCTCTGATGTCCTCCGGCTGCTCAGCTTCAACTCTCTGGAGATTTACAGTTTCCTGATGGACAGACAACTGTAGCCTAACTGCTTGCTAAAGTGTTGTACTACTAATTAACAGTTGCTAACTGAATCTGCCGTTAGCAGGCAACAGAACCTGGCTCAGCATCTGGATCGGGTTCAAGTACAGCCTGATCGAAAGTAAACCATTAACTGCGGTGGTCAGCTGTGTCACTAACTTGACTTAGCCCCGGATGCCAGGAGCCAAACTCGGCAAGAGAACCACCTCTGTAGCCTACTATATTCCCTGCCAGACTGGCCACTGCTGGTTTTGGAAGCTGTGTTTGGTCCTGGATCCAGCCATGTTCACTGGAAATGTTGACACTAGCTCACAGCACTACCAGCAATGCATATAATATACAATAATGGTGTTGAGGCTGAATCTAAACGTTCAAACTTCACTGCACTTACAGGGCCATGGACCTAACGTTTTCCGGAAAAGTCAGGAATTAGTTGAATTGTTTCTGCAGACTTCAGCAGGCTTCACTTGGAATTATTCATAGTTCATGAAAACAGAGATGTAAAAGAAATTAATTCATTCATTCGTTATTAATTCATCACTTCACAACATCACTTTGGATGTACAAGTTGATGTTGCACTTTAGCTCTTCTAGTTTAATGGCACGATACCACACGTTTGTTATGGTTACATTATTTATTATTAGCAAGTCGACAACATTGTGAACGCAGCTAAGTAATATTACTTAGCAACAGCAAGAAGCCCATCTAGGCGTCAGTCCCAGATTTACCCATTGGAAACACAACACTTGAACCCAGCTGGCCAGTAACTGAGCTATCTCGCATAGCTAACAGCAACTACATTTTCCAGTGGTTTACCTTACTGTCCATCAGGAAACTCTGTAAATCACAGAGAGTTGAGGCAGCCGGAGGACATCAGAGGGAAAACCAGAACATTTTCTTCACAAAATATGATGCAGTTTCACCAAAATCCGTGAAATATTTGGTGGTGTGTGACTTAGAGCCATAAAATGCACTTCTTGTGGGACATCACACTGGTGCCAGAAGTTACATAATGTGAGAACAGGTGCCAGTTGCACCATTCGCCCAATTACAAGTCTGTAACATTTTAAGGCAGAAAAGTGACTTGTACTACTTTAAGAACAGTTGAGAAAAATTGTTTCAGATGGGTTAAAGGAATTTCACACTTTGCACATTTTATCCCTTCGCAGCATTACCTTGAACATGTCATAGTACTGAAGTCCATGAGGGCTCAATCTGCATGTCCCAAGGGTGCATGTTTGAGTTCAGCAAGAGCCTACTGGTCCATGCTGGGGTGAAGGTTGGGCTTTAGCAATGCTCCATAAACAGCAAGCGGCAGCAAGTAACAAAAAAGCTTTCAGGTGAGCAGACATGAAGGCAAGAGAGTGGGCAATATATGTTACAGTGAGACGAGTATGACATGAGTGTGGAAGACGATTTGAGACGAGTGCCTGAACTATCTTCATTTCTGGTATATAAATTTGACTCTAACTTTTATTTGGTTTAATAAAAGCCCCAGCGAACACACAAGCGTACAATCACACATATACACATCTAACTAAACTCATATCAACACATCAACACACCCCCATTTCCCCATTCAGTTCAGATTTTTGCTTTAAAAAATAAAAACAGGACTTAGCATCAACCTTGACCTGCAGTGTAATGGAGACACCTAAATAAAAGCAATTTTGCAAAAGAAACAGAGCGAGGTACGAAGACCAATGTGAGAAGTCCTCATCTGTATGATTCACCTTGCCCTCATAACAAAGCAAAACAACACCTTATTTCATAAATAACATCTTGTTTGCTACTGATAAAGCAAATCACATTCTCTCTCCCAACAAATGTAGCTCCCGAATCTCATAAACCTCTCCTAACCTTTCATAAATCTTTTTTTTTCCCTTTTATCCTTTCATTCTTTGCTTTCCTTCTTTGTGACCCCTCCCTCCCTTTTGGATCTGCGGCGCTGCTTTATTGTCTTGATAAGTCATGGCCGGCAGGATTTTTTGCAAGCACAATGCACTTTTGTTATGAAGGTGGAGGGATTAGTGCTTGAGATTACTTGATATCATCTGTAACTCTTACTAGAAAGAGCATATATAAAGGGCTTTAAATAAAAATATCACTTTCCTTCTTCCTAAAAGTTTCTCTCAGCTCCTCATCTTTGATTGCTGTTGACATTTCTAAATTTGATTAATGAGAGAGACAAGAGAGCAAGAAGACTTAAACAGAAGAGCAGGCAAAGCTCAGGATCCAGACAGACACGGTTAAATCCAACCTCCTGCTTGTTCTGATTCATGTAAGATAAAGGTTTTTGGTTCTGGTGGTGTTTGAGCAGGATTTGGACCCTCCACAATCATGTCACACAGACAGGATTTAATAGGGAGCAGGGGCTTTAAATGTCCAAGTGGAGTGGAGTTATGATGTTCCTCACGTTGTTATCACTATCAGTCTGTGTTTGATAGACGAGAGAGTGAGAGAGAGAGAGAGAGGGAGGCAAAGAGACGGTAAGTAGAAGTAAATGAGACTGTGTCTGTTTAGGCTCTCCAGGCTGCTTGATTCCAATTTTTATCTTATTCCTGTTTTGCCTCTCCGAAAAAACAGTGTTGTTCCCCGAGCATGGCTCTATCTTCATGGCTGTCTCCCTCGAGATGAGTAGCCAGAATACACCAAAATTGCATCCTTAGAAATTTCGATCTATTCTGTTGCTCCTTCCTTCCTGAGGTTGGTCATGTAAATAATGACAAAAAGGTAACAGAAAAAAATCACTCCTCATTAATGGAAAAGGCCCTTGAAAGAAAAGCAGGAAGAAGTTGGGAGGGGGATGCTTTTAAAACTCCCTCCCCCCTCTCTTTGCTTCTCCTGCTAGATCCAACAAGTGTCTTATTTTATTTTGTTTCTCTTTTCCTGTGTGTAGAATGACCTAGACTTACCTTCAGTGAATGGAGGAGGAAGAGAGCTTTAAAAGATGCACTTACCCTCCATTTGAGCAATTTCAGGGGCTGTGTATATGCTCACACACATACCAGCTGCCCCTACGCCATCTCCATGTCCCCACAGCATCCCCCTGGACTGAAGAGATTGTTTTCTCATGTTTTTCCTTTTCCTCTTACCCCCTCACTACACACACACACATACACACACATCCCCCCCCCCACTCCACCCCCCGCGTGTCCCTTCCCTTTTTCCCCTCAGTCTAATTATTTAGCAAGCGAGGGAGGCAATCTGCTCTCCCTTGTTGCCGCTCAAGTGCCCATTAGAGGGAACGCGCTTCATCTTTCTAATGAACTGATCACGTTAAATGAGTTGAAAACTCTCTGGCAATGCTCACGTGTGTGAAAAGAAAAAGAGGGTGGCCGGTAGGGATGAAGGGGATTTAGGGGACAAAAACGTACGGGAATGCAGCAGAGAAATGAGAAAGAAGAGAAAGAGTGGCCGTGAGATTGAAGTAGTTACCCTCATAATGTTTGGACTCTTTCTAACTGATTTACTCTCTCTGCCTCTTTATTTCTCCCCCATACTCAAACACACATACTCAGATTTTCTATAAAGCAGAGTGCTCTGCTGCTCCTGTTCTTTTACTCTTTATGGTTGCAGCCTGCAGTTACACAATGTTTTACAATTAAATCTCTCTGATGCTGAAAAACTCCCAGGTTCTGTTCCAGGAAGGTTTGGGTATCAGCTGCTGCAGTGGATGTCAATTTGTCTCAGAATATGGAAAGTAAAACTCAAGAACACGCTTCATTTGTTCAGTAAGACCAAGGGAAGAAACACTGAATGAGAGACTGAGTTACAGAAGCTGGTGAAACAGTCTGGATGGCTGGCCAGGATTACAAAATGAAAGTGGGTGAATGCATCAGTCATGACGATGATTCAACATTACCAGTTTCAACAATGAAATCCAAACAAATACTGAAACGCTAAAGGTAAACTCCACACGACAGATGAACATGAATGTGTGGGTGGTGATCAATGGCAGGAGTCTGAATTGAACTGCAGACAATGGATGGCGATGCATAGTGACAAGGAATGGGAGGAATAGTGAGAGATGATGGGAGAAAAAAGGAAGGAGAGAAAGAGAGAAGGGGAGAAGGAGGAGGAGGAGGTGGTGGAGAGGAGGAAAAATGGTCCTGTCCCCAGGTTTGGGTTAGAAACACTTATAACTCAGGACCATAGATTATGACAGTCCAATCTTCTGGGCTGCTGCCTGAAAAATAACCACAAGCACCCAGCTGCCACACATACAAACACAAACACACACATAAGCATGCAGAGGGAGATGGGGTAAAGTAGAATGTAGAGAAATGAAGGGCCAGGCGAAAGAGAGAAGGTGGGAGGCAATGGAAATGAAAGAAGGATATGGATGTATGCAGAAAAGGTTGAAGTGAAAAGAAAGCAGAACTGTAAGCAGGATTGATGAGAGCATAAAGAGCAGGAGAAGTGTGAGTGTGATGGGGAGGTTTGTGGAAGTAGCAGATGGGAAAAAAATGATAGAAAAGACTAAAAGGAGAAGAGCAGAGAACAAAGAGAAAAGAAAGGTTGCTTGGAGTTAAAGGTCCAATCTCTCTCTGTGGTACGGCACCATCTTCCAAAATATTGTTGCCCCAGCATGCGACTTAAGTGTTTTTATTTATTTATTTTATTTCTTTAAACCGTGCATGGTCTCATTGACATGAAAAGATGTCTTTTGCAAAGCACACCTCGGCAACAGGGCAGTAAAAATAGCATAAAAAGATGAGACATAACAGCATCAGACGTACAGACTAGATCCTGAGAGGCCAGAATGTAAGGGAGGGTACAGACACTGACAAACAAAATTACATCCTAGCTCTTAAATCCATTATGTAAGTGATTTCACCAAAGAAATGAACTCATTCAATTTTAAAGCACTCTGTAATTAACACCACATAGCGGGGGCAGAGTACCTATAAAGATATTTTGCCTTGCTCATACAAATGTAGGGAAATGCAGTCATCTGTAAAATTTATTGCAAGTGCTGGTCATAATGACCGAAGTCTCAAGTGCTTTTGTTGACAATGAAGTACCTGCTTAACAGACCAGTGTGTAGGATTTAGTGGGATATAGTGGCGAGATTGCAAATTGCAATACCCTTTCCCTCATCATCATCATGGCAAAAGGCTCTATCCAGAGCTAGTGCTTGGTGTCTCCATTCTGGGCTATCCATTGTGAAAACATGGTGGTTCAACATGGCAGACTTGATGAAAGATTTTCAGTTTTAGGCAATTATGCACTAATAAAAACATACTTATGAATATCGGGTGACATTTCTGTCATAGTCTGCTAATAAATCTCTCTAAATCTTACACACTGGACTTACACATACTAATTCCATGTCGGACTGAAAGTAGCACCTACATGTGTCCCTGCGTCTGCTTTGAAAGTATCAGTTGTCCCAAATTATCAGTTAGCAAATACAAATACATTCGATTCCATGGGCTAGTCTTCATTGCAACAGATAATTTGTTACCACATTCTCGAGAAAATCTGATAATTTTGTGATAAAAATGTGTAACCAGGACACTCCACTCCAAATTTCAAGGCAAGATAACTTTAAACTGGCAATTCAAATGAGTACCAAATAAGCACCATCTTGAACCAACTGTTGAAGCTAAAATGAGGTATTTCTGTTTAAAGGTCGTTCGATTCATAACATTGGCCTCATCCAAGGTTTACAATGATTTTATCATATCCTTGGACTTTTACAAGGCGGAGCATGAACTTGAAGTGAAGTTTTTTGATCAGTAGATAGTTTTTGTTAATAATGAAGAGGACATTACATTTCTTTTGTATTAACACTAACCATATTATTGGAGTTTATTTGCCTAAGGGAGTAAATTTTTTTGTGAGGCTGTATCTCATTCAGGATAATTGTTAAAGTGTTGAATTTTCTAAACATATTTTTTAATGCTGTCGCCTGTTAGAACATTTATGTCAAGTTTTACACAGACTCGTAGTAGAGCTGGATGAATAGCTGATGATCGACATGGATGAAGAGGAGAGGTTAAACTCAACGTTAAACCTTGAAAGAACAGCAGAAAGAAAAAATCATCCCTTTCACCAGCTGCAAGGTACTCTCTCACTTGTCTTTCTCTTTTGCCCTTTCCCAGACACACAACATAAACACACTCTACTCCCCGAACACCAAGTGAATCTAAATATAAAATGGCAAACTTTACTCATATAATAGAGTGTTATGGGACCAGTGTTAACAGTAACATTAGAAAATGTCAAGGGGAGCATTACTGTGCTCTCATTTACAGCTCAACTATACACACACTTAGTATTTTAGTGCTACATCCTTCTAATGAACTGATCATTATTTATGTAGATTAATAATGCAGAAACGCAGGTGAAAATCAAATGGTAAAACTATCATTATGTAGTTTGACAGTGTGGAGTATAATCAGTAACTCCTTTGCATTTTATCCTTATTTTTCTTTTCACTTTCTGTGAGCAGAATCATTTTCTGAATCCTCATCAACTCAGAAGCGTTTCTGGAGTAAGCTGCAGTAAACTGTGTCTTCTTGCAGCAAAACGCAAACTACTTTTGATGCATGGGAGCATAAACTCCAAGTGAAAATCATTTCAAACTAATCTACATTTATCTACAAACTGCAGGTATTACAGGTAATAGTATCCAGTAATATGGGATAGATGGTGACTCAGGAAGAAATGTGTCTTCCCCATCTTACCGAGAACCAATTTATTACCTCCTCTCTCATCCTGGTGCCTGGAACCTTTGTCACTGCCAATTTCATCCCATCCCAATCCGGTCACTTTTACTTCAGATCCAGTTTAAATCCTGAGAAATTATTTTTTATAACTGAAAAAAAGAAAAGAAGCTTTGGGCACCGCATTTACTGTGGAAGAAGAGGTGCAGGTAACCAGAACATCAATAGAGTAAAAATTAAGCCTCAAATGTTTGCGGTAATAACTGACACGCTCAGCCCTTGAAGCAGCAGTTATTACCACAAATACATTTTGGGAAACATTTTGGGAAAAACACAACTTTCTTACTGAGTCTTAGGTGACAAAATCATATCAATACCTCTCATGTTTGTGAGGCAAATACGAACGATAAGAGCCAAGAGATTAGCTCAGCATAAAAACTGGAAGTAAGAGTGAAATACATATTTGTGCCATCAACTCCTGTCTAATAAGTTTTTGCGAACCATCACCAAACATGTTGACTCTGAGATAGGACATTAAATAAAAGGGAACAGTGTAATGGTGCAGCTTCCTTCATTTTGGACATGCACAAATCATGATTTTTTTGATTATTGGTCTTTTGCACAGATTGACATTCGGAATATCAGTGTAATTTTGAGTAGTTATGGATGTCGGTCCATGGTAAAAACAGTCTGAGATAAAAAGATGAAGCTCATTGTGGAGCCATTCCTTCCAGAAAAGTAACAAAGTCAAATTGTTCTGATGCTACTCTTCAGTTTAGAGGCAGAATTAGCACTACGCTGTCCCTCATTTATAACAAGCACATGGCTGCCTGTCTGAGGATGGATTACAGCCAAAGATCACGTCACTGCAGAGCGGGGCGGAGGGGGGGCGGACATCACCCAGTTAGTGTAGGGAATGATTGAGACTGATGAGACCGTTATGCTGCCAATCAGTGGGGTAGAGGGCAAAGGATTCAAAGAGTTAGTTCGATACCTCGAGCTATTGAGAGCTGCTGTGACGCAACACGTTGAAAAACTTTGAGCAGAAGAAGGATGTTCAAATCAAGCAAGCCAGTGGAGGCGATATAGCTCTGACCACTGATTTCCTGCCATTTTGCAGACTGGGAGATGCAGTCCAGTGAGTTTATCACTTCTCTTGGGTGTTGGGCTATCTGAAGCAAAATTAACTGGTATTTTTTTGTAAATTATTCAACATTGCAAGATAATTTCACCATTTCTGTTGAAAAATTAGATATTACATTTGATTCTGATCACACCTGACTTTAAAATGACATTTATGTATTTTGGGAACTGACTGTAGAAAGGTTCATTTCTCACTTTCTAATTTAAAGTTAAATGGGCCGATGTTTTCTTCAATTTGAGTCTCGGGTGTTCAGAGGAACAAATATTAAGGGGAGAAAATGGCAGACAGAAAGAAGTTGAGAAGACCGAAATGGAGATAAAGAGCAGGGGATAGAGTAAAAGGAAAGTCGAGTAAGAGTTGATGAGAAGGTGGAAGGAGCAAAGACGGAAGGAGGGAGGGGCGGAAAAGACGAAGGGGAGAGGAATAGTTAAGAGTAATAGAGGTGAGAGGCCAGAAGATAAAAGAATGGACAGAATGTGGCAATGGAGAGATATACAGCTGCAGGACTGTGAGAGGTGCCGGCGGAGCTCATTACTGCTTATCTCCGTGGTAGGGGAAATAGCACATGTTTGTGTGTGTGTGTGTGTGTGTAGGTGTGTGACATTCAAACACACTCTCGATTTACATTTCACCACACGGCAAAACCATAATTTGAGATGAGTCGTGGAATTTGATTAAGTGGACGTGCTGGCCCAAGCGATGTGGAGTCAATACATATCCCAGCATGCACTTAGCAGCAGGTTGTTTGCGCACTGAATGAAAATGGAGACGTGGATTTGTTGTGAACAGCCCGAACATTTCAATTCAAGTGGTGTGCGATCTCTCCGTCTCACTCGTGTCTTTCTTTCACAGCGCGCTCTACCTCTCTGCACTTTGCCATCAATCTACGACCCTCCCCCTCATTCAACTGCTCTCACTCCATCTTTCCGTCCCTCCATCTCAGCCCTCATCAATCTACTGTCTCGCTGTAGACCACACTCATGACGCTGAACTTCTCAACTCTTCCTCTCGCCCCTAACTACCCCTTCTCTAGCCCTCTTTCGTCGTCCCTTGCCCCGAGTTGCTCCCTCCATCAATCATGCATCCAACTCACGCACTGCCAGTCTGGACCTCTCTCTCCCCTCCGCCCACCCACTCAAGACATTAATCTCTATCAGCTGTCTACACTCAGTAAGCTAGACAAGAGGCAGGCTGCTCTCTTTGCTCTCTGTCTTTGTCCTCGTGTTTTCTGTCTCCCCTCTCTTTTCTCTCTTTGCAGCTTTCAAGCTGACCCCATAATTTGGCGTCTGCTCCACCTATGTAATGGTATTCATTTGATGGAGCCACCTACCAGTCCTCTCTCTAATTTTACATCCTTTTACTCCACTATTTGTAACCTTTCCTCCTCCCCTTTTCTTCCCACTCCTCTGTTTCTGCCACCTCTGTTATTTCTAACAGATCTATCCGCTAATACTGCTTTGATCTTTGGGGTTTTAATAAGTTTAAATTGGAAATGTTGGTTCACATATCCTTCAGAGATAAGTGTTTGCATTTTAGTGGTATATGGTATGTAGTCATTATCCTGGTCCCAGACAACTTGGCTGCTCCACTTTGTATGCAAAGAACTGTTCTAGAGCTGAAACGATTACTCAATTAATCTCTAGGCTACTTAAAATCTGTATTTAGCCACACTGCTCAACATTTTAAAATAATGAACTGCTTCATTCATTCCAATCAGGAGGCTAAATGATAGAAAAGCAAGCATAGGTATTAATTAAAGAAATTTGTGTTATAGAATGTATCATAACTAAAGAAGGAGTGGAAGTACAGCTTTCATACAAGCTACACAGGAATATGCCTCGACAGAGGGTGTGATGAGGACCAGAAGACGTGTTGGATAGATGTGACCTGCAGCAGGAGTCCTCTGGAGTTCACTGGGCTGGAGCTTTAGCTGTTTTACAGTCTGGGCTCTGATGAACGCTGTAGGGTGGAGGTGGGACACTTCTATCAGGCCAATGAGATGACAGCTGACAGCAGCCCAGAAAGGAACAGATTTAAATGCTGACAGCAAGGATCGGTTAACCGATAAATAATCTGAAAGTTTAAAGGAGCAACAGCCAAAGTAACCACTAAATTACACCAGGCATGGCTGCGACTCAATCTGGCTGCAACCCAGCGGAGCTGATTGTGTCCAAGCTGGCTCTGACCACCAACTGTGTGCCATTTTGACACTGCTGACAATGTAGTGTGCTCCTCACTCAGAGCCTCTTGGCGCACTCATTGAATCAATGGAGCTCCAGACTAAGGAGGAGGAAGGAGCTTCTGGCTGCGCCACTGGCCAGGTGGAGCTGGTCATGCCTGTTCTAGACAATGATGGTGATTCCACCAGAAGCACCACAACCACATTTCAGTGGTGTACCGGAAGCAGCTCCAAAGCAGATCAAGCTGGCTAGAAGTCAGACACAGAAACAGCATAGAGAGTCCGGTCAAATAAAATATCCTGTGCAGAATTCAGATCATAAAACAGGCAAAAGGGAAACTACAATTTAACTACGTAGCCTACTTACTCATGGCAGAAGCACATAAAGTAAGGACACTTCTGAAATGCTCCTAGTGGTGAATCCGAGTGGACAACAGACCAAAACGGTGCCACGGTCATGATGTCATAGAGTTGTTCCAAGTGGAATTTAAGGGTTACAGCTATTTGTGTTGGAAATAGTTTAAAAGCATACATGAGGCAGGTCTAATGTATGAAACATAGAGGATAAGGTTTCATTCTTGAACTTGGTAACATCTGCAAATGTTTTAAAAGCAAGGACCTCTTACTGAGAGTACACATTCCCAGAGCTTTCAACCCATGATCCCACGGCCTTTATCAGAAATAGTTCTAGACTTTGACTACCTGGCTAAAATTTGACAAGGCTTTACACCAATAACTTCATAGCAATAACCCCTAAAAACGAAAAAAAAAAGACAGATTTAAGGTGAAGTTGAATTATTGATCGTACAGAGCTGAATGTCCCCCTTGAAACAACATTATCATTTTGTCATTGTCATCTTTATTTTCTCTCTCCTCTGTGAACACTTGTCTGCTGGATGTTCTCTGTCTCTGGGCTGCACTTGTTCTCCTGCTTGTGCTCCTCTTGACAAAATATTATGTTGTCAGTTATGCTGTCAACACACATATTTCAGCATCTGTGGCTTCACTCTCTCTCCCACACACACACAATATTTTCTGTATTATACGTGTTTTGTTCATTAAAAAATCATTAATAGTTGATACTGGCATCATAGAGTTGTATTCAGTGTTGACTGAATCCAGATCATTCTCTGATTATCTGTGTACTGACTGCCTAAACTCAGAGACCTACAGCAGTCAAAACAAAGACTTTGATAATTATGTGGTGGTAATACAATCAGTAAAGAGATGTTTACAAAAATAAGTTAATTTGATGGAGGATTGTTTGATAGTAACTTGTGTTAGCTTAGTTTAACATAAAGACTGTAAACTTACAATCTCCATGCAGTCAAAATTGATGTTGTGTGTTTTTATCACATAGCGCTATATGTCACCTATACACCACTATCTGGCCCAACCATGATTAATGACATCATCGTCATTTTTGAGGTATTTACAGGTATTCTTAATGATACTTTTTAACAGTTGTTAAATAGTATCATTAATAGTTGCTGATGACTCATCCAGCACTCAGAAACATGTTTTACATTCGCTTAAATGCTTTCCTGCTTTTGATGTCGGCAGACTTTATCCACAGATTTTGGTGAAACTGGATCATATTTCACACAGAATATATAAAACATTCATAAAAGATCTATTACTGCCAGACTGACCACCGCTGGTTTCAGAGGTTGTGTTTGGTCCCGTTGTCCGGCCGTGTTCACTGGAAGGTAGACGATGACACTAGCTCATAGCGCTACCTGCAATGGATAGCAGTGGGGCTGTAATGCACACTCGCTATTGGCTACTGTAAACGGCAATCAATATCTGCGTCCCTCCCTATCAGCCCCGTTTTACAGGAAACATGTAAAAAGGGGATAGCAAATAACAGTTTCAGCTCACAAATGAACACATTGTATTTCACATGTTTAATCTTGTGTACAGTGTGAAGGTGTAAAATCTTTTGTTGTATGTAGTTCCTGAGTGGGCGTATTGGATTCCTGGAATGGAAGGTAATTAAAAAACCAGGAAGGGTCATTATGTCTTGCAGGGAGATTATTATAGTTTACAGGATGGTATACAAAAAAAAATAAGTTAGCACCCTGGCAAATTACAAAAAGTAAAGTTGCCTAAATCTAATGACACTGCCATCACTGTTGGTTGTTGCTTATTATACTAATATTAACATGCTAAACTCAGATGAACCTTAATGTCACTGTGAGGACATTAGCATGCTGCTAAACGGTAGTCCAAAAGGTGGCCTGCCTGTCTCAGTCTGTTATGTCTTTCTGGCTCCTTCAACCTGTCCAGGTGAGTACAGATGTTGTGAGTGTAAATGTAGGACCCGGAGCATCTCCATTTAGTTCCCTCAGCAGTGACCTCAGCACATCTGACCCCCACACTTCATGGACCTGTCATACAAAGACAGGCAGCTCTACCACAACAAAGACGGTTGTAGTGAGACCACTTAGTCCAGATGACCTTTACTATTCTCTGACCACCTCATACTACGTCTCTCTCTGAGACACACAAACACATAAGCACACACATGTTTGCTATTATTCCTCTTTCCAGTCTTTTTCATCGACACACAAGTGTGAGAAATCTGTGCACACACATACAAACTGTAAACTATAAACTGTATATACACATGACTGGGATTGACCACACTCACACACACACACACACACATACTGGGCTCCAGGGGGACCCAGGAAGACGTACAGGGTCTGCAGGCTGCAGCTTCATCCATCACCACTAAGCCCACCTCTCCATTTCACCACCTTCTATCCATCCATCATTCTCTCCCTCTCTTTCTCTCTTATTCTGCCTCACCCCACTCACTGCCTCCCCCTCCCTCTTCCTCTGTCATTCTTCCACCCCTCTCTTTTATGCTCTCGCCTCGTCTCTTTCCCTTTAACCTTTAAGCTAACCTCTGCCTTTGAGCGCCGTGCTCTCTATCCATCTTTGCCACGTCTCTCCTCTCTCCGCTTCCCCTCCCAATCTTCTTCATCTCCCTAAAATTTCCTTCTGCGTGTCCGTCTGCTTGCTTCACTGTCCACCTCATTTATCTTTCCCGTAAGCCTCTTTCTCTTCTTCCATTTCTGAATTTCTCCCTGATTGAGCACTTTATACTACTTTCCTGCATTTTTGCTTTGAATCGTATTACTTCTTTTTCCCCGATCTGCGTCGGCTCACTCCCATTGTTGTTTCGTGATATCAGCAAGTCTTGGATATCAGACCTGCATCATACACAGCATTCATGATCAGCTCCTTTGAGATGTATGTCAGAATTCAGATTGATTGCAGAATTAAAACACCTAGCTTCCACTAAGTTTGGAAATCACATTTCTGTTTCAGAATTCATTTTGAAGTCACCTCCAGCTGTTCATCTTCATCAACCTTGACTTTAATTTAACTAGCGATTTGGATTTGATGTGGATTTAAGTGGTGAAATCAATACTGGATCAGGGCTTTCACCTGGATTCTCTTAGTCAATCAGTTTAATGGAGCGAGTATTTAGGGGCACAGGCTCTCTTGTACAATCAGTAGGAAACACAGTGAATGCACAAACAAGCTTTTGTCATCCTCCCAAAACTTTCATGAGTCCTGTCACCGTTTTTTATGTACCTCTTTGTGACTGTGGATGTGTGTGAGTGTGTGAGCAGCGAATGTGAGTGCGTGCGTGACTGTGTTTGTGTGACATTTAATATCATAGCTCTCCCTGGCATGCTCTTCATTACACTGCACTCAGTCTAATTTCATCGGGGCCTGCAGCCGTTTGAAAACAGGCCAAATACTCGATGAGAGATGAAGAGAGGAAGAGGAAGGAAGAGGAGGAGGAGGAGGAGGAGGACAAAAGGGGAGAGGTGAAACTCAGAATGGGCTGTTGATATTAAACAGCGGATCGTCTGACATGATGCAGCCATGTTCGTCCACACGCTCACGCGCACACGCTGATGCACAGACACGCCTCCCACACAGTTTCTTTATTAATCCAATTCACAGAATTAAAAGCTGGAAGATGATTCGCTTCTTTAGCCCTGTCACCCCCCTCACTCGCTCCTCCTTTCCCTCTCCTCTCTCTCTCTCTCTCTCTCTCTCTCTCTATCAGCAAGAGGGATAAGGGGCTAAGATTAATTCCCCAGTTTTGCCAGGCTATTTGATAAACAGCCGCTTGTCTTTGGGACATAGCTTAGGAGAAACACAGTGAATGAATCTGCATGGAGAGCCAACACAAGCAGCAAGAGGAGGTGCATGAGGAAGCAAAAATGTAGGGGGGAACGAGTGTACAAAGGTGGAGGTGAAATGATGGAGATGGGAAGCGCAAATGAGAATGATCAGGAGAGGAAAAGTCAGGCAAATAAAACAAGGACGTGGAAAAAAGTGACATGGGTGGAAAAAGAGATTCATGGCCAACCAAGAAAGAGGAAGAAAAGTTCAAAAAGAAAGAGAGATCGGTCATTATGTACACATCTGTGGTTAAAATTGTACTTTTTCTGCAGTGACAGCACTCCTTACATTGATGTTCTCCACCCACAGGGTGTACAGTAGATTAATGGTACCAACTGACAATGTTGGTACTATAATTTGATTGGTGCAATATCTGACTGCACTAAAAATAGTTTGGGCTGGGGGGCTGACACTGTTTGCCATCGCCGTCTGTGATTTCAGTACGCTGTACGTTACTCCATGTTGTGATTTCAATCACGGAGTAATGTACAGAGTGCTGAAGTTACCGTACTCGTTCTCTATAACGTGGGACGGAGTGTGCCAGAGCTGCTAATAACTAAGCAGCAGATATGTGGAGTCATTGTGACTTGGACTCAAGTCACTTTTTTGACAACTTGAACTTGGAAGACCTGTGACTTAACTCGATTTGAGAAATGATGCCTTGAAAGACTAGTCTGCACACTATGGGAATGACATTGTCACGATGATTACCTTGTCAGTCAAGCTCCTTGTGACGCTACCTGATGGTCTGTAGATCAGATTAGTGATGGAAAGTTCGGTTCTTTTTAGGGAGTCAGATCATTTGGCTCAGCTCACCAGCCCTTGCAGCTCCCAAACGGCTCTTCATTTTACTACTTATACCTTTTTAGCACTGTTTTGACTTATGATTTGCATGTGTACACATTTATCACGTATATATCCAATACATCCTTTATACTAAAGTATTCAAAAGTAAAAATTACATTTTCTAATATCAATAAATTGCTGTAGCCAGTTGTTTTCATTGCGTTTACAGACCCTTGTAACTCTCTGAAACCGCCCAATGAATGCACTAACATGCTTGTAGAACCACTCTGCTACACAAAGCAGATAGAAACCTATAAAAACTTTTTAAAAAGGACAGCCATTGACTTTTGGATGCACAGTTCTCATGTGTCTGTGAAGGTTGTTTGTGGACCCTGTTCGATATGACAGCTTGGCTTTGCAAAATTCTGCATTCTGCCTTTGTGTTTTCAATTTTTTTTTAAATGCGTCCAAATGCTGCTTCTTTTTCTACTGTCACTCAACGGCTCACGTACCGGAGCAGGCTCCCATCGTTCACTTAAAAGAGCTGGCTCTTTGAACTGGCTCGTTCACGACCGACACATCACTAGATCAGATCAGATCGTCGTCATCATGCCTGTGTCAAGAGTCATCACTTTCAAATTTTTCAAAGTTTCACATGTGAAGGAAAAGGGTGAATTCTTTGACCTGGCCATCAAAGATTTCAAACTTTGTTCATTATTTTAAGTCTCATTCAGAACTCAGAAAGTGTCTCTGAGGGTCGATGTTAGCTAACTTTAGCCAGATACAATCTGTCTGACTTCATCTGACTTGTGACTTGACTTGGGACTTGCTTGAGTCTTGGACAAAAGGACTTAAGTCACATGTTTGCTCAGCAGTGCTGATATGGCATGCATAAGAAGTACCACCATTGTGTCTAGCAACTTCAGCCCTCAAATGTCAGGCAATTGCTGCCATTGAGGGCGAACATAAAGGTTTGAATGTTTTCATACAAAATGGTTTTCTCCTCTTATGAAAAATAGTAAAATGGTACACAGTATACTAATGTATCATCGTTTATATTCTCTTAAACAAAACATGAGCAAAATTCAAATTTCAGATTTACTTTAATTAACCGAAATGAGCATAGATGGAAATGAATTAATTTGACGTCCTCAACACAAAGAGGTGTGTGTGTGTTTAACAAGTGAACGACAGCTGTCATTCAGCTGCCTCCAACATTAAACCACCCATGCTAACATGATGAAATTATACGCGACAACCATGCCTCATCAACAGTTTGAATCCAACCCCCTGGTTTGTACTCACTGCGTGAAGGGCTGACCCTCGCCTAACTTCCTGCTTTAAAAGTCTGACAAAAACAAGGTGTATTTTTGTCTCAGGTCTAACTGAGGACATGCGTTTGAAAGCTCCAATGTGTTATTTTTATTGATAGGTGCTGAGAGGCTGATGTCTCTCAAAGTCTAGAAATAAGGTGAGAGCGCCCTCACAGCCTCTGTGCAAGTCAATATCCTGACTTTAAAGCGATTGACAAGTTGTTTTTGTGAACAAATCCCTCAGTTTTGGCATGTAATCCTGTCTGCGTGGAGCGCCGTCCCTCATCTAGTCTCTTCCTTGTCAGACGGGGCTAGTGCCTGATTTTATTTGGCTGCCACAAAACAGCAAAAGAGAGACGAGGAGGGGTTGCGGGTGGAGAATAATACAAATCTGATGTTCTTTTTCTGCACTGTCTCCCTCTCTTTTGTCTTCCCCTTTCATTTTTTATTTAACTGTGCCTAACCCTAGTTTTCTCTCTAGTCCTCCAATTTAGTATCTCCCCTACCGTCTTCCTCTCCATGGTTGTTTCTCCTAACCAAACGAAGGCACGAGTAATTGTCGTTATGAAAACTCTGGCATGCTCCCCCTCCACCCTTGTTTCACTCTCTTCTGACGGGCCTTTAAATTGTTTCCCAGACAGCCTTTCACCTTGATCGGGACACTAAATCCACCAATTAAATCATCCAAATTGGCACTGTGGGCGCAGCTAGAGGGTGGAAGGGGAATGGGAGTAACAGCAAAGGTGATTTACACTACTCCATCTTTGTGTGCATGTGTGTGTGTGTGTGTTTGACAGCAGGGATTGGCTATACAGCCCTACAAAAACAGACTCCAGTAACTACAGAAGCAGCGAAGTTTAGAAAAAGGGGTTTAAAGTTCTCAGGCAGGATGGCAAACAGATGTGACACAGATAACGCTTTATCTCATTTTATCAAGAAGATCATTGTCATATAATCAACACAATACATAATTCAGATTTTGCACTCTGCCTCATGATAATCTTACTTAAAACTGCAGTGTGCATCAATCAAATGTGTTCTCTCAGTTTTCTAATCCATCTGAACTAAAAACTCTAGTTTGATTATTAGTTACAGCCAATCATTCAGAGGTGACAGGCTTTCTGACATCTGTTTTAGTATTCACTACCATTCAAAAGTCACTCATATAAAGTAACTACAAAACAGAGAATGCAGTAAGCGCACAGCAAAAAGATGTTTTCACAGAAATGACAAACTTCTGTAGCAATATAAAACATTTTTCATACATTACTATTCAAAATTTTGGAATTGTCTGCTTGATTCAGCTCATTCAGACTCTTTCACAAGTCCTCTTTGCAAATGGATGTTATTTTCTATCAAGGGTTTGCAAAAAAGTTTTGAACCTGAAGACCAAATTGCTGTACAATGGTTGAACCTGACTGATAACTGAAGGGGCAGGAAGAGACAAAGATCCCTCTGAGCAAACAGTTAAATAAGAAAATTATAATAATAAATCATCAGTCAGTCAGGTGAAAAATGGGTCATAAACTCTTTTTCTGAACTGTCATTTTAATTAGTTTGAGAAAATGAACAGATTATTAGTTACAGCCAATCATTCAAATGCAACAGGCTGTCTGACATTCATTTTAGTATTCACTATCATTCAAAAGTTTGGAATCTTTTGTTATACAGTAACTACAAAACAGAGAAGCGCCAAAATGCAGTAAGTACACAGACATTTTTTGCATTTTTTGGCTTTCAGGTCCATCTTGAAGTTTCTGCAAATTCAAAAAGATGTTTTCACAGATTTTTTTTTTTTTTTTCATATATTACTGTTCAAATGTTTGTAATCACCTCCCACAAAAGCTTGGTTCAGCCCAGTGAAATGGCTCAGAGGAGTACTCTATATTTTTGAATGGTCTTTCATGCTTTTAGGTTGTAGAAATTCCTCTTTACAAATAGATGTTTTTTGTATCAAGGGTTTGCAAAAAAAAAAGTTTTGAACCTGGAGAACAAAACGCTGTACAACGGTTCAACCTGACTGACAAGTGAAAGGGCAGTAAGAGACAAAGATCCCTCTGAGCAAACAGTTACATAAGAATATAAGAAATCACCATCATTGGTCAATTAAATGGAAGTGCACAATAATGTCTATAACAAGCTGAAGGTTTGTTGATTTAGCAAATCTGTTCTTAAAAGTTCAAAATAGAAAAAAGTTTGTCTTGGGTTAGCTCTATTGAAATACGATCACAGAATATCGGCTGAAGATAACTATGTGCCGACAAAGACTGCAGAGGGCCCAAAGAAAAACAAGAAATTCAAACTTGAAGAGTGTCCAGGGTGAAAATGTTCGACAGTATTCTCTCCTGTCACGCAACACAGTGGGGACATCAACTAATTATTCTTCTTTTGGGGCCAAAACAACATAAACAACGGAAAAACATTGATGTAACAAGTGATGCCAAACTTCTGTGAATACTAAAACAGATGTCAAAAAGTCAGATATTGGTTATATACTCAGTTTTGACCAAATATGTAGTTGCTGCGTTTTGCCTTTGTAGGGCAGTATAGCTGCTGAGCTTAGTCCATCTGACAGAAAGGTCCCCAGCCCAAGGCTTAAGGTGCTATCTGTCATGCCAGATGACACAGAGGCTGAATCCATGACTGGGAGGGGGGTTATCATATCACAGCAGCTAGGAAAGGAGGCAGGGCAAGAGGGAGGGATGGAGGAGAGCAGGAGTAACTGTAAAATAAGAAAGGGTGATGGTGAGAGAGGAGGAGGATAGAGGAGATGAAAGCAGAGGTGAAGACAGGACACAAGAGGAGGGGAGAGGAGAGGAAAGGGTGTAAGAAAGGAGATTTAAAATGAGACTGGAGAAACAGAAGGATTCAGGAATGGAAGAGAGACCAAGAGAAATCGAGTGATACTGGAACAGAGATTGGTGGAGGAAAAGCAATATAGCAGATCGGACTTGAAACAGTAGGGATAGAAACTGAGGGAGATAGGAGGTGAGGGAGGTGAGGAGATACTGTATCTATGTAGGAAGGAGGGATGAAAGAAGAAAAGATATGATGGAGGGGATAGAGTGGGGAAAGAAAATGGAGGAGGGGGGAAAGTGGCGTTAAAATCAGAGAAGATTTGCTTGGTGGTGCACACACTCACACAACCATACACACACACACACACACACAGGGTGTAACTCTCTTTTCAATTACATGTGACAGCTGCTGTCCCCCTGATCCATGCAGTTACTGTGGCAATGGTGACAGGAATTATGGTGGAGCAGACAGGTGAGTCAGAGGGGAGCAAGGGGAGGGAGAGGTGGGAGAAAGACGTGGAAATGGGGAGAAGGCCAAGGATGATCCGAGGAGATGTATGCTGGAGACACAGCATTCAAGAAAGCATTTTTTATACATTTTTTAAATAGATTGGACCATGAGCGTGGTTAATTTATCTACAGTACCAGTCAAAAGTTTGGACATACCATTACATGCAATGTTTTTTCCTTATTTTTTATTATTTTCTGTAGCAGTAACAGTATAAAATGACACATGGAATTATGTGATAACCAAAAAAAGTGTAAACAAAACAAGATATGTTCTATATTTTTGATTCTTTAAAATAGACACCTTTTGTTTTGATGGCAGCTTTGCACGCTTCTGGCATTCTTTAAATCAACTCCATGAGGCAGTTACCTGGAAACAGGTGTGCCTTCTTAAAAGTTAATTAGTGAAATTCTTTACCTTCTTTTCTTTGAGAGATCAATTGTGTAGTAATTTATATCATGGCAAGAACCGCTCAACTAAGAAAATGGAAATGACAGTCCATCATTAATTTAAGACATGAAGATCAGTCAATCTGGAAAATTTCAAGAACATTCAATGTGTCTTCAAATGTAATTTGAACCATCAAACGCTATGATGAAACTGGCTCTGATGAAGACCGCCCCAGGAAAGGAAGACCAAGTGTTACCTCTGCTGCAGAGGATAAGTTAATTACAGTTAGCAGCCTCAGAAATCACCAATTAACAGAGCCTCAGATTAGAGCCTACATAAATGTTTCATTTATGTGTGAGACTGTGTGTGAATCAGGCCTTCGTGGTCAAATTGCTTCAAAGAAACCACAACTGAGGGAGAACAAGAAGAGGAAGAGAATTGTTTGGGCCAACAAACACAAGTGGAGTGGTGGTTCCAGCCATCATGTCTTTCTGAGACTTTCTGAGAAAAGGTAAACATGGTATCTGCATGTGTGGTTCCCATCATGAAGCATGGAAGAGGAGGTGTGATGGTGTGGGGTGCTTTTCTAGTGACACTGTTGCAGATTTATTAAACATTTAGGGCTACCATAGCATTCTACACTGACATGCTGTCCTATCTGGTTTGTGGTTAGCAAGACCATTATTTGTTTTTCAACAGGACAATGTGTAAGGGAGTTTTGACCAAGAGGCAGAGTGATTGAGTGCTGCATTAGATAACCTGGCCTCCACAATCACCTGACCTAAACCTATTTGAGATGGTTTGAGATGAGTTGGACTGCAAAGTGAAGAAAAAGCAGCCAACAAGTGCTCAGCAAATATGAGAACTCCTTTAAAACTGCTTCCAGTTACCTGGAAAATCATTCCAGGTGACTACCTCTTAAGAGATTACCAAACACGTACAAAGCTGTCATCAAAGCATGGGAGGCCACTTTAAAAACTCTAAACTGTAAACATATTTTTTGTTTAAGGCATTTTTTCCCACCATACCAGGCTGCCCTTTCTCCAGTGATGGCACAGTACTAGCAAAGTGCAGAGATCTGGAGGTCTGGCTAAGCGAGTCTAGAGTTTACTCAACATCTCCTATTCTTCCAGGCTGCGTCATGTATAACCTGTTCTTTACTTGTTTCCACTGTGTTTCCTACTTCTACTGACCACTGAATTTGTCAGCTTCTTCCTTTGCAGCTCTCCAATCAGTCATTAGAGAAGTTCACTGTTTTGTGTTGCTTTGGTGCTGTTCCAGCTTTGACCATACATCTGTCTTTCATTAGCTGCATGGTCGCCTCGCCAGTTCTGACCGACTGCCCGTTAAGGATTGCGAGCCAGCTGAGCACAGAGAAAAGCATCTTTTAACATTCTCTATTTTGAGAGTTTTGCTTTAGGGTTCAAGCCCTGAACGCACAAAGCTCACATTCACACACAAGCAAGATTAATGATTCCTAAAAAAAAAAAGTGTGATTTGGCATGTTTTAGTATGTCAATATCAGCAGAAATAAGTGCTGATACTGTGTTTATGAATACATTTGGAATCATTTAGGCAAACAAACGAACAAGGATGAGAGGGAATGAGATAGAAAGAAAAAATATGTAGCTAGGTGGTTTGGTCTCTAAGGGTTCATTGAACAAACATGGTTTGCTTGGTTTTATTATTTATTTAGTATTTCTCATTCTGGTTTCTCTGTTACTGAACTAAATAATCACAGGAGTTAACATCTGTTAGTGCAGTCTGAGCTGGATACAGCAGACATGGTTCAAAACAGAGAGACGGACAGTGTGAAACATACCATAACTGCATCTCTGTTGGGTTTCAAACTTAGTTCAGTCATTGTTCGGCTGTTGTTTCTAACAACACAGTGTAAACAGTGGCGGTGGTTGGTGGTTGGCTACTGTTATACAGTCGAGATCACACACACACACACACACACAAGATGAAGGGATTTGGGATTTGAAGAGTAAACTGTTTGCAGAAAGTCTTCAGCGCGTCTGTGCACTCGGTGCTTCAGAGTGTGTTGCTCACTGCGTGTTTAACCCACCACCCTTTAGGGAGGCTTGTGGGTGGTTTTGGAAAGGGATGACAGGATCAAAAATAGGTGTACCGTAGGTACGCAAGAACACCTGCACACCCAGATAGACACACGTTCATGAACACATACACACACACACACACATACACACAGACACACACACATGGCTCGTACACTAACTGACTGCTTGAACTCGCTCCATGGGCTGCCTGCAGGCCCACCAACACAGCCATCATTAGCGGGCTCTATTTTAAGGCTGAGGCCACCAGAGATAAGATGTCTAAAAGAAGTGGTTTTCATGAATTCTGTAGGTGCAATACATTTAATATTTTAATTAGATACTGATGTTAAAAAAAAAAAGTTTCACTGCTGTTACAAATGTCTTTATTATAAAAATATAAAAAAATAAATAAATCTTTCCTCAAGAATGTGAAAATTAAAATACAAATGTCTGATGTTTAGAATCATATTTAAAAATATTTAAAATGTGAAAATATTCATAATTCCACTAAGGCATTAAAGGCAGTAAACATGACCTATTCATCTGCACCATCATACTCATTTTTAGCCACGCACCAACATGGCCCAAGGGACGGGAACACTTATTGGACACTTTGGTTTATGACTATGCACCTGACCATGAGCATCAGCTGCACTCTGTGTTGAGTTCATAAGCAGAAAACTAAGATGGTGAACATGGTAAACAGCTAAACACAACCTACTGAACATAAGCGTTTTAGCATTGTTACTGTGAGAATGATAGCATGCTAATGCATTTAACTCAACACAACAATTTGCCAGTACAGACTCAAAAAATCATTGTATTGCTACTCAGCACAAACAGTCAGTTTAAACAGTTTGAACAGATGCAAAAAAAAAAAAAAAAAAAAAAAAAAACTGAAAAAATCAAAATGGGCATTGTGTTTATAGTACTATAGCTCCCACGTGGGCCACCCATCCAAATGTTGATATTTTTAAGCAACATTTTTTATCAATTAAATGAAAATATTCTTTTCATTTTATTACAGGCTCTTGGTTAAAATTGGAATAACATTTAGATTTTTGCAGAGATTTACAGAGATGAGTCTTCATATGTCTATTTCTGCATGGTCCCTTTTCAGTAACATGGAGAATGATACAGAATAATTTCTCACCATGTATATTTTTTATGTCCGGTGAAGGGAGACAATTTTCTGTCATACTGTTTTCCTTGATGACATATAAATAAGATTTATGCTTCCCAGGGACTCATAACACTTCAGCTATTTTGAGCACAAATTGGCTCTTCATTTGGTACACAAGTATATAGAGAGGTCGGATACCACTTGGGTTCAAGATGTTGTACTTTTTCTAAATGTAATAAAGTTAGAAAAAGAAAAACATTTAAAGTGAGAATTCAGCGGTGTCAGAAATTACCTCCACTTTTAAGACGGGACAAGAAAGACATGCATGTTTTTTGCATATATCACATAAACATGATAATATTGCAACTTCAGCCTTTCCACTACATTACCACCTCCCACTTCCTCCTGCATGATGGATATATTGTTAATACATCAAGCTAAATATTCTATGACAGTAAATGTATTGTGTCGCATGTCTTCTTAAAAACCATGAAGCTAGGCATGAAGTAATTGATATGTTTTCTCTCTCCTGTTTTACTGAAGCCATAAACATGCACTGCAAAATTATGTTCCAGGGGATTTCTGATTCTGTGTATAGGGTGACCAATGAAATCACTTCCAGGAAAAGAAAACATAAAAAAACAAAAGGAAGACAAGCCGAAGCTCACTGCTAGTGGCATCTACACAGCAGTTCATCTGTTCACGTAAGGGATGGCTGCACTGAATTCATATCTCAAAGCATAATCACATCTCTTCACACAGACTGGCCGCTGTGTCTTCCTCATAATTCCTAATCTAAATATTAGGCCACACACACACACACACACACACACACACACACACACACACACACACACACACACACACACACACACCTTCATCAGAGATAACAAAGTGTGGTGTAGGATAGTGTGACCTGGCCTCTGTTTATGAGCAGATGTTAATATTTGTCAAATTACAATCACCTCTTGCAGGATTTAATAATTCAGATACACACACACACACACACACACACACACACACACACACACAAACACAAACACACACTTGGTCCAGGTGGAGCGGTAGCTGCAGCACCCACAAAGACAGGCTGAATTACCTCACCGTTGGCATGGCGATGGCTCATTTGAGAAAATGGCTGCTGCTCCTCCCCAGCTGAGCTCCTCGGAGGATAAGATTGAATGAATGAATACAATAAAAGAGCACGAGAATGTAAGAAAAACAGGTAGGACTGTTTACTGAGAACAAGAGGAAAATAAACAAGCAGATGAGTAAGAGATGGGGCAGATGCCATGATGAATAAATGGTTTCAGAAGCACCTGTGGCTCATGATGTTGATTTTTTTTTTTTCCTGCTAAAAAAGATCAACTAAATTAAATTTGAAAATCTTTATCTATTTTAAGCAGTGTCACCTCACATCAAGAACGTTCCTGGTTCGGACCCCAGCTGTGCCTTTCTGTGTGGGATTTGCATGTCCTCCGCATGTCTGTGTGGGTTCTCTCTGGGTACTCCTGCTTCCCCCCACAGTCCAAAGGCATGCAGTTAATTGGCTAATTGTACCTCACCTCTTGTGCAATGTCAGCTGGGATCTGCTCTAGCCCACCGTGACCCTGATGAGGATAAGCACTTAAGGAAAATGGATGGCTATCTATTTATGGCATGTAATTAAGGAGATACATTGAGCTTGAACACCATGGGGTCAGTTGTCCAATACATTCATTTCTGGGAGTATGAATTCAGTGCATTTTGCTCCTTGTAACACTGATTTATTTCACATTATGTTGTAATTCTTACGATATCAGTCTTTATTTATTTGTTGTTGCCAGTTAATGTCAAGTCTGGTTTAATAATACTAGAAACACAACTTGAGCTTTGTCAGATATAAAACAGCAGAGCAATTAGACAATCAGCTAACATAAGTAATGAAATGAATAAATAAAAATGCTTTTAATGTGAAGGAGTGGCAGTAGGAATGCTGGGTTTTGCGTTAGCAGTAACTTAATACTCTTATAAGGAGGCGTTTTCCGCTTGTTTTTTCTTTCCTTGTGTTTCTGGCTGCTTGTCTGTCTCTCTCTGTTTGTGTGTGATACTGGGCGTGGCCTCCAGTTTTCCCTCTCACCTGCCTGATCACCACCTGCTCCGTGTCATCCAATCAAACAATGCAGTACAACAGACCAGCTCAACCTCCCAGACTCCAGATCATTCAGTCTCCCTCGTGGTAACAAATGCTACGGCCTACAGTGTATTTTCGAAACTTGTTATTTGTGCTTTTTGCTAACCTCGATCTCACTGTGCTTCAGGGTATACCGTCCTGCTATCAACCAGTCACGTCCAGCCCAGTCTGTTCTGTTCTGTTTTTGGACTTTTGCCACCACCAACCCTGCAACTGTACTTGGATTCCCTTTAAGCAAGATCTCAACCTGCCACTGTACATTCACCTCTGTTTCGAATAAACTGTTTAAACTGCTGTTGGTCTTTGGCTGGTGTTTGTCCACTAAAACATTACACACAGAAATACAGCTCTGGTTCTGTGCAAAGAGAGTTAACAGTAAACTGAGGCTGTCAGTGATGCTAGATTACATGTATGCATGTTTCCAGTTAATCCCTTGTGCCTGTGAAGGAAATTTGAATGCAACACGGAAATGGCGGACTCCGTCACTAACAATGAAAATTTGAGAGGTAATTACTGAATGTAAATGCATTGAATTGCTACTGCTAAAGATTTCACCCATGACAATAGGGTCTGATTTCAAATCTTGAGGCTTGAAATTATAAAACATATCCACAGACAGGTAGATGGAGGTGTGATAGAAATTGCAGCCTAGAGCAAAAAGTGGAAAATGAAATAAGATGAAGACAGAAATAAACTAACTTTGTTTTCTCCACTGCAGCCAAAGGCAGCCAGAACAGGCAGCACAGGGCCACAGGTGGTAAAATGCTTCAGGTAGAAACCACTACCAGTTGTTCCCATTCGACATTTCTCTCCATTCCACATCTTTGTGTCATTTAAATCTCCAGGGCCACAGGGGTAGGGGAGTGGATCAAAGCTAATTCCGTTCCTCGGTGAGACCTGCATAATGCTGGCACTGTTATAAAGCAGCATGTTCACCCTGAGCAATCAAGATCTGAAGTGTGTCAGTACTGTCTCAGTGAGTTAATGCCAGGCAGCTTATAGCACATATGAACTCCCTGCTAAATAAATACACACCTGAGCATGCAATAATGAGCATGTGTGAGGGCATAAATCTGTGTGTGTATGTGTGTCAAGTCAGGTAAAGTCGGCTTCTTTCTGCAAGTTTCTTTTCTTGATTGAAAAGTGCCGTAAGCATGATGGGTTCAACTACCTACCTATTACTTTGCCTCACGTCTGGATAAGTGGGGCCTTTCTTTGGTCTACTTTTAGTTCTGACTCCAACACTTCTAAGCCCACCCAGGGAACCATTTAGGAGACAGAAAGGCAAAGAAAGACAAAGAAAATGCAGTTACTTCTACCACGTCAAAGCCTCCACAGGGGCCCCGTCTCTGCCTTTCAGATCCCTTTGTATCTTTCTGCCTTTTTAGCTCCCAAGATGCTTTGCAAAAGCAACCAGTGCATGCTGTGTAATTTCACTCTTCTACCTGGTTGTCTCGGAGATACCGTTTGACCAATCAACGAGAGCAACCTCGCGTCTTCTTTCCTCTTGCAGCTCAAGGTTAAAAGTAGACTTCTTTCTGCCTCCTGATTCTCTCCACCTCAGGGGTCAACCGTAGTTCTGGCCTTCTTGTTCTACACTTCTAATTGGGCAGCAAGATCAGTGATCAGCTGACACAACTTTACACCAT
The DNA here is from genome assembly GCA_033000465.1 of Sciaenops ocellatus. Classification (NCBI taxonomy): domain Eukaryota; kingdom Metazoa; phylum Chordata; class Actinopteri; family Sciaenidae; genus Sciaenops; species Sciaenops ocellatus. The sequence goes on along the minus strand of CP136867.1, from coordinate 8,058,008 downwards.
TTCTTTCTAATGAAGCACACACTGTAGTGGCTAGCAGCCAACAAAGGGTAAACCACTGTTTACCGAGTTTAGGTCTGCGTGACTTAAAGCACACATTTGTACTGTACAAATGAAAGATAATTTAACTTTTCTTTGGACAAAAAGGTTAGAAAGGCCTAGTAGCTGAAAGAAAACATAGTTAGTTAGGAATAGTAAAGAGTTCAGAGTAAAAAAATCTTATGCTATTATGCATTACACTGATTCATCCCAAGGGGATGTTTGCACTCTGAATTAGAGGGCATAAAATGAAAGCAAGGAGACTATCAGTGTGAAGATAAGTGGCATTAGAAACATTTAATCAGTGATTACAAGGAGTCATCTGAGTGAAGTTAGTTTTTCCGTTTATTTACCTTGTTTACTCTTCCGTCTAGAACATTCAGACACTCGGATTTTACCAAATATTCCTGTTTGATCTTGTATTTATGCTGCAGTCCCTCCTTCCTGATTCACCCACAATATGCAAATGCAAACCTGTGGGGACAGTGTCTTCAAACGGAGCCTTTCCCGTCTGTGCATTGCATTACCTATTGTGACACATAAGAAGAAACTCCTTTATTCACACTGCAGCAAAACACAAAGAGAACTTGACTTAAAGGTGCAGTGCGTGTAAGATTCAGGGGGCCCTTTTTACAGAATATGGCAGAAATTACATATAATAAGCATAACTATGTTTTCATTTGTGTTTAATAACCTGAAAATAAGAATCATTATGTTTTTACTACAGTAGCCCAGAACAGACAAACCAAATACTGGTTCTTGATAAGGCCTCTGGGGTTTTTGGTGTGTTTCACAACCACCATAGTTTAACGTTCACGCTTGGAATGGGAGGGCTAGTGGAGGAGGTTGCAATCTCCAACTACACTGCTACATGCCCCTAAATCCTACACACTGGTCCTTAATTGGTCTTTAATTGGGATATTACATTTTTAACCAACCGAAATCTAAGTCTAAGTCTAAAACTCCACTAGCAACACATAGAAGGGGCAATGTTAATTGCGCCACACAACTCAAAACTGACACTTCTATTCTTAGGGAGTAGGTGCGATGCAGAGAATATGAAGTTGGTTTTTGGATTGGCACTAGCAGAAACTGAAAAACAGAACTGGTACTCTGTTGCATGAACAGTGTCAACTCAACAAACAATGTTTTATCCATGCCTCTAATAAGAAGAGTGCCATCTTTTGTCTTTGATCAAGCTCCAAGGACCTCCACCAAGAAGGGAGGGCAGCTTGTATAAGGCTTTTACTTTGGGCTTCTACCACCTGGATTTTGATGGATGGTAAGAGATATTGTGGTCTTTTAGTGAATGTATGAAACTGGAAAGTGAGGAGGACTTGCCATTCCAATCCCCAGTGGATATAACATTGGGGATTACATGCAGCGTTGTTTTCTATTAAACCCTTGCATGTAGGTAGTTTGAATACCACATGGAAATGACAGTCTCTGCCACTAAAAATTAAAAGTAAACAACAATCTTCAGGATTATAACTTTAAAATTGTGTTACTCAAAATTTCAGGTTGATTTGGTGACACGTTAGTGATAAGTAACTGCAAGCACTAGTGCAACCTATATTAAATAGGTCCAAAGGTTCAAATAACACATCTATTGGCTACTGGGAGCAGCAAGCAATACAGATCCATAGAAAATCTTAAGAATGACTGAAGTAAATAACTTTACTTAACCATCTAATAATCAATAGGCCAAGCTACCATGTGGAGAGAGGCAGGTACAAAGATACTGAACCTTATTCAAGTCAAAGTGTGGACAGCTCCCAGTGCTGAAATGAAGTCTAAAAAGCTGATGAATAATAAAATTCACTTAATTAAGCTGAACCACAACCTATCTCTGTAGTTCAAACATTGTTTAAATTCCACATGATTTAACCAAAAGTGATTCATATTGTAATTGTATTCTTTTTAAACTGTTACCTTGTGTACTATATTCACATTGTCTGTAATATGAGCTAGCGAATTGTAAATGGAACATTTATACACTCTGTGGTGCCTTCAAAAACCCTCACAATGGACTGGAAATTGCAGTGTCAAAAACATTTTTCGTTTTTGATAAAAGTCCCACAATTCAATACTTTGCAGTTGATCCACCACTGCAACCATTTGTTCACTATAGCCTGAGGAAGGCCACTGAGGAGTTGGGAACATTGTTGATTGATGTGTTTTCTAGCAAGACACATAGCACAGTGACAATTCTCCCAATGCAGAAAACCCTATAAGGACAAGTTTGTTTTTTTTACTTTTAAACTTAAGACAAAAAACAGAGAATGACTAAACCTGTTAAGCAGATAGGATTGCTACGATAAATGGATATTTGTGTTGGTTGTGGCTGTCAAGTGAAACAGCCACAAAAGTATGGGGGAAAAGCAGTGAGAGCTGTTTAACAACACAAGTAAACTTTGGCATTGGCTCTCTTATTTTGATGTATTTAGTTTTGTTTTTGTGATCTGTGCCTTCACCTGCGGTGTCCTTTCAGGGGGCCGGCCTCTTCAGGCTTGAGCCGGGGGTCATTTCAAAGAAGAGGGCTCATCGAGATTAGACAATTTGCTGGGACGCGAACTTGACCAACTGAGGGGGACGATGACATGATTTAAAAGACACTCTTCCTGCCTCGAGGCAACAAAGTATAGTGGAAATCAAAAGTTAGATTCTTTCTTTCTTTTTTTTGTTTCTTCCTTTCTTTCCTTTCCTTACTTTTCATCCTTATCTCTATTTAACACCCCTTTCTCTCCCTCCCTTCTTCCCCTCTGCCCAGCTCTCTGTGTCTCTAACTCTTACTTGGTATCTTACACCTCAAATGGTGCAGAGACAGACTCACTGTTCACTTCATCTACTCCGCTTCTCGACAGAACAGACAGTTATGTGCCCTCACGGCGCACGGTTATGGAAGCACACTTGCGTGTAACTTCCACGCACGCTTACGTGAACACACACTCACTGACAAACAGAGATGAGCATGGCTATGTGAAAAACATTTTACACGCAAAAATGCCCAGTGGTAAGCTACATAGTCACTCAGCATGTCACACACACACACACACATAGACACACACAGATGAGTCATTTATATGGGCAGCCAAATGGACTACCGAGTGCTGCTTCACCTCCCATAAAGCTGCCATAAACCCTCTCTGCCACTGACAGTTGACTGATTGGTGTTATAACAAGGCAGGTATGTGTGTGGATGTTGTCGCCTATGTGTGTGTAAATGTACTGAGGTGGACAAACAGTTCATACCGCCTGTGGTGGATAGAAAAGAAATAGAAATGTTATAAAAATGTTGCATAGTGCAATTATTTTGATCCAAGTGTTGCCACTATGCAAAATGATCTCCATAAATATTGATCTGAGATGAACATTTTCTGCTATAGTGAGCTGTGACAGGAGGTGGTCATGGACATAAGACTGTTGTGTTGCTGGCCTTGGCTTTCCTCACCCTAATCGATATGTCCGCACTTCAGATTAAATCCTTCTCAGAGGGCGATGAAGTTATGTCTATTTCTGTCTCTGCAGACAAAGCATTGCTTTCCTCACCATCCTCCATTATACATTTTTATTTGCTCAGTCAACATATACGGAGAATTTGGAACCTGGCTGCAGGAATTTTCTCCCATCCAGACACAAGAGCACACAGAGGTCAGGCACTGATCTCGCGTGATAAGGCCAGGTTCACTATTGCTGGTCCACTTCATCCTAAAGATGTTGGATGGGGTGGAGGTCAGTTCTCTGCGTAGGCCAGTGAAGTTCTTCCACACCAAACTTTGAAAAGCATTTCTTTCTTATAACCTCCTCCACTCCACCCCTCCCTATAATAAACGTATAGCATTTGTCTTTTTTTAGGCAGGGTAACTTTAGGGGGTGATACCAGGTCAACACAGCGAGTAAGTTTTTCTGGTCATAAATCTGGAATAAACATTGTGTTTTTTTCAGGTGCAGTTCCAAATATTTAATGTGTGTATAAGGACTTAGCACATTATGACTGAAGTATATAATTACTATTAGTTATACATATTTGGTGCCAAATGTAACCATTTCTGGCCACTCAGAAATTGATAGAAATTGTCAAAAAATCCCACCAAAATAGTACATTAAGACTCCAAGACCTTGAGGGAGATCATAGATTTTTTTTGTTTAGCTCAGTTGGTAGAGCAGCCACCCCGTGTACAAAGGCTTAGTCTTTGCTGCAGCGGCCCAGGGTTCGAATCCGACCTGCAGCCCTTTGCTGCATGTCATTCGCCTATCTCTCCCCCACATTCCTGTTACTCTTCAGCTGCATCTATACAATAAAGCCTGAAAAAGGCCAAAAAAAAAAAAAAAAAAAATTGCAGTTGTTGGCATTTGGATGACGAGCACTTCTCTTCTGGAAATTGCTCAAAAACTCCCTTTTTGTTGGTATGCATAAAAATATAAATCAATCAATCAGAGAAAGATTTCACAAATATGATTTCAATTCAAGATTCCCCTGAAGTAGGCTAAAGAATGACAAACAGCTGTCATATATAGTACAAGGGGCTAACCTTTCTGTCTCTTTACAATTACTGTGATACTAAGCAGCAATCTCTGTGGCTGGGAAATGAAGCCAATGCAGAAGTGGTAAAAACTGCAGTTCCACAAGTGGCCACTTGAGGCTGGCTGAATCAATCTCCATAAGCTCCCAGATTAAATTGCCCAACAGCAGAAATAAACATGTTTACAGTCTGCTTCAAAAACATTTTGGTCTCTAAATTGTACTGAGGGTAAATTTCTTTTTAACTCCCCCGTTCAAATTATATTAAGGCTTAAAGTTATGCAGAATTAACAGCATGGCCACTTTGATTGACAGGTAGGTGGTGTTACAGTTGGCTTATTAGAGCACCCAGGTCCACCGATAAGCCACGTCTTTGCCAATATTGTGCCAATACTGTGATACTGAAGGCAAAAAGAACTAAAACTGTACAGGTTTATTTATTTATTCATTTTTGTCTTTTATATATAGATAGATACTGTACTTTCACTGGTTTTGTCCCATGCTTTTCAAGAACCCAAAAGCACCAGGTCCTTCACACATACACTTGTACAGTTATTAGCCCACCACAAATGGAACAGTGCTTCTCTCTAGTTCATATTCTCTCTCCTTTGCTCACATTTTAAATTGGTGCACTCACTCTTACTGCCTCCCTCCCACTCTCTCTCTCTCTAACTGCCTCACACACACACACACACACACACACACACACAGAGGCACACACTCGCAACGGCCCACAGCAGTTGCCGTGCTCCCCGGTGTGGACAGCTCCATCCATTGTGTGTGAATAATGTCCAAGGTCACTGTGTACTCAGAGGGTGATCATAAAAACCATACTGCTGCTAACCACAGGCCTAGCCACTGAATTAGACAGATGCTGGGCGAGACAGGAGAGAAGAAAAAAGAGGTAAGGAGGAGGTTACTGCTGTGTGTGTGTGTGTGTGTGTGTGTGTGTGTGTGTGCCAGGCGGTGAGAGAAAGTGGAGAAATGGGAAGAGGGAGGAGCTGGGGAGGAGGAGGGGGGTGGGGAGAGGAAAGAGGGGAATAGGTGAGTAGGGGTGGAGAGGGAAAGGAGTGGGGTGAGGCTGAGGTATAAAGGAATCCACAGCTGTCTCCGTCTCTGATCAGACAGATCACAGAGGGGGACAGCAGACCTTTGCGCTCCCTTCGTCACTCCTAATTTCACTCTCGCTGGCTGCTGGCCATCTTGAGTGAACTTGCGTGTCTGATTCTGTCATGGGCCACATCTGGGGACAAAATCTGGCCTTCACACCAGCTTAGCGGGGACGTCTTGTCAAACCAAAGACATGTTGTGTGTCCCAAACTTCATTCAATTGAATTTCACTGTGCACAATGTAAGATGACATCTGTCTTAATTGGGGTTGCATTTAAGGTCAGGCTAAGCTCTCTGGGGATGAATGGAAGTCACTGCAATGTTTGCTAAACTGTGTGTGTATTGTCTCAGTGGACACTAATGCAGATTCTGGTAAAAGAGTAGTTCTAGTTTTCACGTCCACATTATCTGTCTTAGATCGCCTTTTAAAGTTCTGCATTCAAACAATTAAATAACCTGAAAACTGTTGCTCTTCCACAACAAAATTGTGCATTACAACTATCATCCAGTAAAGAGTGGGGTTGAATGGGTAGCCACTTTGGCAGACAAATACCAATAACTCCTATTGGCCTCAGCAGGCTAAAATTCAGATTTTTCACTTCTGATAGCCACAAAACATTTTGTTTCTGTTGTCAGGCGACTGTATGAGTATAATATGTCAAAGGGAGAAGCTCAACATTCTGGGAAATAAGCTTTTTGGGTGTCTTGTTGAGTTAGACATGAAGATCGTTACCACTCACATGTCTGTGCAGTAAATATAGGGCTCAGGCATGTAATCGGCGAAGGACACACAGCATCGGCATCTGTGTACGCAACAGACACGACTCCCCTTGTGTCAGTTGGAAAATCTTTTTCTTGGAGGCTACAATGTATTATAACAGCTAGTTTTATAGAAGTTTATTAACATAGGCTATATAATATGAATGACATAAAAGTACTAAGTATACACATCATTCATCAGGTTCAGGAATATACGATAGCAAAATACAAAAAAATAATTTGACAAAGGGTAACATCCATAGGATCAGTCTGCAATGCCAAGAAAAAGCACACCTAGGTCCTCCACCATTGCCTGCAGCCCAAGTGACAAAGTACCCAACCCCTATGCCTCTCCCTGCAGGTGGTGAGCCCACAGGGCAGGGGCTCCATGGTGTTTCTTCTGGCTGTGCCCAGGCGAGCAGAGTGGACCGGTGGATTGGTGCAGCATCGACAGTAATGTGGACGTTGTTGTGGGGAAGAGGGAGCCGAGCCGGAGGGCAAAGCTCTGGATTTTCCAATCCATCTACATTCCAAGCCTCACCTATGGTTATGAGCTTTGGGTACTGACCAAAAGAATAAGATCGCCAATACAAGCAGCTGAAATGAGCTTCTTCCGCCGGGTTGCTGGGCGCAGCCTTTAGAGGTAGGGTGCGGAACTTAGACATCCGAAGGGAGCTCAGAATAGAGGCGCTGCTCCTTCGCGTCAAAAGAAGCCAGCTGAAGGAGTTTGGGTATCTGATCAGGATGCCTCCTGGGATCCCCCAGGAGGAGCTGAGATGCATTGTTGGGGAGAGAGACATTTGAAACACCCTGTTTAACCTGCTGCCATCACGACCTGACCCCGGATAAGCAGAAGGAAATGAAATGGAAAATGGAATTAGACAGCGAGCAATGAGACTCTGTTAGGTAAACAAACAAAACAGAAAGTCACAGGCATCAGTTCACATTAATATTTCAACTTTAGATGCGTTAAAATTACATTAGCGTTACCATAGCAACCACACCAGGTAGACTCAGATGAACTTGGGTCAGTGACGTCAGATCTCAACAGAATTTATACAGAATATATTATATTATGTTTATATGAACCTGTCACACTGAGTCAGCTGCTTCCCTTCTTAACTGGTCAGTAGATCTGTCTCCTGGTGAAGGGGTGACACTGATAGCAGGTTGGGTCTCTGCCAGCTGGCGAGGATGCGCACACACATACAGGCCTGCTTTTTACTCCCAGGGTGCACTGAGACATTCTGTGACCTTGGTAGGAGCAGCAAAATGTACGGCTCTAACAAGAACACACACACGCACACACACACATACATACATACTGTCAGCTGGTCAAAATGGCAGAGTTTTGGATGGAGGAAAGAGAGCATCAATCCATCACTTTGTGTTGCTAGAAATACAACTGTAGCAAGTAACTCACTGTCCTCATTCATATTTCAAGATGCTACAGATTGCATCCAGCTACAAAACAAACCTGAAAAGCAGGCAGTTAGCATGGAAGTAGTTAGAGTTGTTGCTATGGAGACAATCTCGTCTAGTAGCATTGATGTAAACGGGCAGGTTTCAGAGCATTGCACACTGTTGCGAGTCTCAGCTCTTCTCACCGTGAATCGTTAGTCTGAACTGAGCTTTAGAGGCGCTGCTAGGAGAATTTGTTACTTTTGGACAGGCTAGCTGTTTTTTCCTGTTTCATGTCTAAGTTAAGCTGCTTGCTGTAGCCTTATATTCACCACACACGAGTTGTAACAATCTTGTCTAACTCAGCAAGAAGCACATTTCCCAAATTGTCAAACTTTTTCTTTTAACCAAGGCACATTTCAATTACAGTTTTTCTCCATTGTTGAGATGCACTGAAAAGGTGACACAAACATCAAAATTGTATTGCAAAACAGAATATTTATGGTTCAAATTTTTTTAGGCTCTCAAATCTGTCTCAAATCAGCAAAATTATGCTGTTGACTTAATGGTGTCTGAAAAGAAAAGGCTGGAACAAAAAGCAAAACACTCAACACACAGCTAAAAAAGCAAAACACAGTGCATCCAATCTGAAGTTCACACCTGCAGTCATTCAGTTTGAGAAACTGAAAACAAAACAGAAAATAAAGGGAACAAGCTCCTACAGGCAGTTTATGCTCTGTATATTCCCTTTTTTTACACCAGACCATAGCTTTCCTTCCACACTGGACCTACTGTGAGAATCCCTGAACAGAGACCTTGGATTAAAAAGCTTTGTGTGTTGACTACCTTGAGCACAAATGTTGATTCTAGACCATGGAAATAATAGTTAGTGAGCAGACCTTGAGTTAAAGGACCAGTGTGTAGGATTTAGTGGCATCTAGCTGTGTCGTTGAATGCAACCCCTCACCTCACCCTATTCTTCCTAGCATGAGGGAGAAACTTGCAAAAAAAAAAGGCTCTCTCAAAAGCCAGTTGATGTAAAAGGGGTGATAGACCCACAGATAACTATCACACAACTTTGCAGCTCATCTCCACATAGCTTTATAATGTCTTCCAGTTCACTGGTTTTTCAGCCCACAGCTTTACTGCTGTGGTTCACTCTTACTGCCCTCACAGTGTCATTTTTGTCTGCAGCAGCTGTTTTCACCTTAGAATCTCTGAAAAATCCACTTTTCACTACCTGCTCAGCACCAACCACCTGTCAGCTAGCAACTAACCGGTGAACATAGTTCAGCATTTAGTAGCAGAAGACTACTGAACACTACTGTCATATTGGTTCCATATTATGTGGCCAAAGAAATCAGTTATTGCAGGTTTAAGGATGTTGGAGGTTTAAGGAACTTTGACTATGTTGGAAGATAGTTGATGCTTACTTTCAACATGACTCTGTAACCAGGTATTTACACCTCCATAGATACTGCCATTATACATTCAGTGTTATCCCACATGGAGCGGGTCATCAATTCGGCGTGTGCCCTTAAACACAAATTTATACTAATTTTTGGAGTCACATGTTTTGTGCCACTGCATATTTTCACACAGGCAGTAGCAACACGATTCAGTGGTAAACTGTGTTTCGGGTGTGATGTTTGTGTCAAAATGGTGTGAAGAGAATGAAAAAATAATTAAAAGTTCAGTACATTTATTTAAAGTGTTGAGGACTGCATTTGTAGTCTTAGAGTACATCTTTAGCAGCAATGTATCTAAACAAAGGAGAAAAACTATGAACTGGGCACCCTCCGTAGCTGTGAAGTGAAGTCAAAGTAGAATTTCCAAAAACTGCAGTTTTTCAAATGGCCACTTGAGGCTGGCTACAGAATATGTCAGTCTCCAATATTAAAATGCCAAACTTCACAGCAGAAATAAACATGTTTACAGCCTGATAACAGTTTTGCTCATATAGACCATTTGTGACAACTTTACAACTACAACTTTTATATAACTCACCTGTTCAAATTATATTAAAGCTATTATTATATTAAAGTTATTCATATTTAAGATCATTACTGCTTTGATTGACAGGTGGGTGCCATTACATGTGGCTTGTTTAAGACGCCATTCATCCCACCTCAGCTCCACTCACACTCCACGTCTTTGCATATTTTTAGATTAACTGCCAGAGCTACCACAATCTGAGCTTCACAGCAGCTCCTCAGAAACCTGTGGTTGACGTCTCAGATACAACGTCCATGTCTTATACAGTCTATGCTATGACCCACTGTTGTATACTGCAAAGACATCTCTCAGCACTGTTCATGTAACCGACAACAGCTTATCATCATGCCACATTCACTGGCATTCAAAATGACAACCTAGAGTTGGGTTCCGATGATCAGTCCTATTCATGTGTATGCCAAAACGTCTGTGACAATCATACATCAGCACTTTCGAAGAGCTCCATTTTTCCGTAATCACCATAAAGCGAGCAGGGTTTTCAGATTCACGGACTCTGGAGAGTGTTTCACAAAAGCTCTTTTGTAGTTTTGGAGAAGAAGAACAGCAGCTTAGTGTGGATGGATGAGCATAATAGAGAGAAACAGATGCCTATTCAAATGTATGAGCGTTATGAGCATTGTGTGTGCGTGTTTCATGTCACAATTTTTACTTATTTTGTTTGAAATAAATCTACATACATCTATTTGGTTGGTTGTTTTTAATGTCACCTTAATTGGGGTGTTTTTTGTTTTTTTTTGGGAGTGACAGTGTATGTGTGAGTGATTGTGTGTGAGTGTGAATGTGTGTGTGTCCTGCATCCCTTCAGTTTCACATGCACCTACATAATTAGTGTGTTCTTGGTAATGTAGTCTAATGGCTTCACAGGAACACTCTGAAATACTGATGAACATCTGTTTGGCAGAAAACTCAGCACACACTGTCTCTCCCTCTCTCGCTCCTCTCTCGCTCCATTCCCAGACAGAATCGCACACTTCAGTCTGCCATCCAATCAACTGTGTGTATTTAAAGAATGTAAATGCTGTGTACCTGAAAGAATGAATCCAGCCCCAAAAAAAACTTAAACACCTGTAATTACAGAAATATCTTTGCATAGCACTCTGCTTCACGTAGAGGCGATAATTAGCATTTTAGACGGTTCTGTGGCTCAAACACACACACACACACACACACACACGACACAAAATTCTTCCAGTTGTTTATCTCTGCAGTGAAGACCAAAAGAGCCGGCACAGTTATACACTGTTCTCTTTCCTTTTTAGCACACGGCAAAACACACACAAATAAACCAACCTGCTGAATTTATAACAGGTCAGTGACAACATGGAGTACCATTTAGATGAGAGCAGGTGGCTTGTTAGTGTGTGTGCGTTTCTGTGTGCGCTCTTGTTAGGGCTGTACATTTTGCTGCCCCTACCAAGGTCACAGAATGTCTCAGTGCACCCTGGGAGAAAAAAGCAGGCTTGAATGTGTGTGTGTGTGTGTGTGTGTGCGCACCCTCGCCAACTGGCAGAGACCCAACCTGCTATCAGTGTCGCCCCCTCTCCTGGAGACAGATCTACTGACTAGTTAAGAAGGTAAGCAGAGAATGTGACTCCTTCTCTCACTCGTACCTCTCCTCCTCCTCCTCCTCCTCCTCCATCTCATCCTCCTCCTCTCTTCTTGTCTTCCTGTCTCTCTCAAATGTCAGAGGGAAACAAGAGTGAAAAGTGTGTGTGTCAGCTCTGCATGTTTGCATTCTGCTGCAATCAGCCAATGTCATGTCGAAAATCCAACAGTATGTAACCTGAGCCGTATGTTCAGAGGCACCAAAACATACATTTACTGTGATTTTCCTTCCCTACTCTTAGATTGCAGGGCAGCCAGATGAAGGGACGATTGGATGGAGTGATGAAGGGGAAGAGAGATGCCAAGAGAGGGAATCGTGTGACGACGGCAACTCAAACAAGCTCTCTAATTGGGCACAAGAGGCCTCACAAGTTTGGTGGCGGAACACTTCAGAAACACTTTTCTAATATAAACACATCCAGGAGAGCCACGGATAATTACACACGATTGCAAACACACGCGCGCACTTACAAATGCAAAGCAGAGAGGGATATGATGGAGTCATAAACTTGGATATAATGAATTCTGTCAAAAACACACAAATCAGCACACACGGGCCGATTAACAAAGTTAAAAAGCAAAGCAGGAAGACGGAGAGTTTGTGTCTTCCAGTGACACGTGTAAACTTCCTAGCACACATGCACACACACACACACACAAGCTTAATATAATAGGAGTCCCTCAGATCTCAAAGCAGTTGCATTATTTAACAGCAGGACTAGGATAGCCTGCAGTGTGTGTATGTGTGTGTGACTCTCCTTTTCCAGCTATAAATACACCTGGATCTGAGAATCCCCCTGGTCTCACCATGTTTTCCTCCATCTCTTCTTTCTGTCTCTCTCCATCTGCAGGAACTGTTGTACTCTACAGTGATTCATCTATCATCTTAAATATTTCCCAACTTCCATCTAAATGGTACCTGGCATGAAAGCAAAATTCAGTATTATAGGATATTACAGGGAGGGAAAAGCCTTGTGTCACTGCCTGCTGCCATCAAAGAGAAACGTATGGTTTTCTCACACAAGGAAAGTGTGATTTCACCTTGGACGTCTAAAATGCTGTTATCTTAGCGTTGTGAATTATCAAGCTTGCGTCTTCAAGAGGCAATACTGTAAACATTGTTGACAAAGACTGCAAAATTAACTGTCACACCCACAGTGTGATATCACTGCCACAGTGTCACAGCCAGAGAATGCAGACAGCAGGGACAGGACCCTAATGCAGACAAAAGGAGGCAAACAGGATTACTTCGATGATTTATTCACAAAAATGAGGCTAAAGGCTCAGAGAATTATGGTGCAGGTGAGGGTCAACACCAAGAAGGCAGTCTGAAAAGCCAAACAAATGTAGAGGTGAACGGTAGGCGATAAATCCAGGTAAATCCAGAGCAGCTAGCATGACTGAAACTGGTATGAGGCACATGGCAACTTCGACAAACTGGCAGACGAACAAGAGATCTCAGCCAGTATGTCTATGAGTGGCTGATGAGGGTGCAGGTGGGGAGATCAGTGGGGAAGCTCAGGTGAGAGGAATGAGGTTATTGCAGGGCAGATGGGAGTGACAGAATCTGGAATGAAAAGAGAAAAGTCAGAGGGCGTCTGGTGGACAGGTAGAGAATAACACTCAAGAAGAAAGTGGAGATGTGGTGGACGAGAAGCAGAATGAGCAGGAATGTCACACCTGAGGTGCACAACGAGACACACAGGTGAATTTCTACGTGAATCAGTAATTAATTTGCCAAAGTGAATTGTGATTCTCCCAGACACTTTTCCTCCGAATTTAAGACATGAACACCATTATATAAGTTATATTTCTGAACATGACTTACAGGCTGTTCACACGTATAAGCGTTCTCTTCTTTCTCACAAACCTGAAGCTTGCATTATTTAGTTAAGCACATCATTTACACATTTAGGTGTCATTGGACAGTTGTTTTCTCTTGCTATATACTGGCGCAACAAAGTGGTGGAGCAATGTGTTTCCACACATCGGAAACCATTTAGCAGCGAGTTGCGTCAGAACTAAATGCTCAGCTGCTAACAGCTGTGTTTCCTGAGGGAATCCAAGCAAGTGCCATATGTTGTCTCCTGGTTTTCCCTCCCACACATCAGAAGTTTGCATACAGTTGAACCTTCTTTAACTTCTTCAGGTCGACTTGAGAGTCTTGAGTTGGAGGGACATGAGCCACGAGGCTGTTTGATGGTTACGATCAATGGCTGCCTGTCATGCTATGATTTGGGAGTCTACAGTCAAGTTAGCAGCTCTGTACATTCTAATGCAAGCATGCGTTAATATGCTGGTAATTAGCAGGCAGAAAGCCAAAGTCCTGGGCTAGCCTCTGTTCCACTAGTTACAATGCAATGAGCAATTAATTAATTGGTATTCATGAAAAAATGTACGTATGTACATATGAAATAGCGCCCCCCTCAGTTGACCCTGAATAAGAATATTATATTGTTTCCAAACAAAATGACTGTGTTTATCTTGACATATGAAGTTCCTAGTGAACTATATGACTATATGACTGCTAAGTAAGGCTATGGTCAAAGACTGGATCTTATTGTTATTTGCGATATTACAAATGTCAGTGGGATTTTTAATGAGGTCTTCTTCCAACATCTGGAAATTTCAGTCACTTTGGCTCTCCATACTGTTGTACAATAATAATTAAACTATTATTAAACTATTAAACTATAATTATCCCAGCATGCTGAAATGTGCTACAGTTAAGGCTTAAAGTATTTAGTCATAAACCAAAGTACTGAAAACATCAAATTCTCAACTGACTTTGATAGGAAGAGGATCGTTCAGATAATCACCAAAGTTATCAGAAATCACCTTGTTGGGGTGTTAGCATTTATTCCAAATAATGTATCAGTCTACCCTTTAGATTAAGTGATGTTTCCTTGCTGAAGGCACACCAGGAAAAGCCAATGACTCACCAAAAATTATCCTCTGGCCACCATGAATATCTCTCCGTGGTAACCCAACCAATAGTCAAGAAATTTCACTAAAAAAAAGTACTAGAGGAAAAGTCAGGGGGTCACCAACGTCAGTAGACTTCATCCTCTGGGGAGCACGAATGCATCGTACAATATTTCATGGTAATCCCTTCGATATTTTCGATATTTTTGATATTTTCTCTATATACCTTTTTCCTTTATTCCCCATTGAATATGAATTACCATCAAGATACTCAAGCAGCTTCTCTTGCCAGTGGAAGACAGCCACTACAATTTAACTATACTATAATTGTAGTAACTTATTGATGTCAATACTCTATTGTGTATAATACTGTTTAGTAAATATTTTTCAAATGAATCTGGATAAGCTTCTCTATGATGGCAGGTCAGCTACAATTTGATTGGAGTACAACCAGCTTCAAACAAAATGAAGGGGAATCGGTCATTGCTGTCCAAGGTCTCACATTTGTTTGTTAATTTGAGGGGTTGAATGGGAAAACATAGTTGACAAGCCATTTCTTTCCAATGTCAAAAGTAAAAAGATTGCGATACAAATCCTTGAATTATTTTTACATAATACATGATATTATAATTACATGATTGCACACATTCAATGAGGACACAAGCCCCAGAATGAGTCTCGGAGAGAGTCACTGTGAAAGTTTCGTAACCCTAACTGACTTTTTTTTCTGAACATTTCTGTCTGCCAGTCACTTACCCACTTGCCATTCAGGTGCCTGCCCAGTCTCGCCAGCAGTTGGCCTCCTGCTCCTCAGTCCTCAATTACCCTCTTAAGGCACCAGGAGGCTATACTTCATCAGAACTGCTTGCCGGATGGTCAAACAGCTTCAGAAACCCCTTCCCCAACACTCAGGACCACTTCACACAGTGATTGGCCAGGTGTGTGGGGTGAGAAAGTAAGCAGAGCTTGAACTTCTCTCAAGCTCTCTTTTTCCATTCCATTCCTGTCACTTTTTCTGTTTACAACCGAATGAAACACTGTGAATGCTTTCCAGGAGAGACAGTCTGAGAAAATGTGTCGCTATCCCCAAATGATTATTGCATCCACCCACTCTCTATGACAGTCAGCTTTTCACCCTGCCTTTTGAGTATAGCCACTCGAAATAACTAGAAACACTTTTGCCTTCCGACATGGTTAGACAACATGTTGGATGAACTAGTTATTTACTAGTGAACTAGTATAACCCAAACCTTAGTATATAAAGCCAAATTTCCCAAAATTGTATAACCAATCCAGCCATCACCTGTTTTCTGCTTGGCCTGTTTTTGACCTCTGTCTGGATTTTTGCCTACCGAACAGGCAGTTCCCTTTGGACTAAGTTGCCAGATCTGACTGCTTACGTGTTGGGGACCTTTGGTAGCCTCTTCAATTCAGTCAACCCTGAGAGTAATATAGTATTTTCTCTATCCATTTGTTTTATTTCAGACTGAAAGGTTTAAAAAGGAAATGAACATAGTTCACTAACTGCTAACCGTTGGACTCTCAGAAACTTCAGGGAGTGACAGATGGGCTGCTTTTCCCGGGCATGGACTCCAGCAGGTAAAGTTTAACTGCTTTGTTTTATTCTTATTCCTGTCACCTGTAATTTCACAGAATTATGTTTAATGTCTCTCAGTTTTGGTCCTTGCTTCTGCTGGATATCGGAGCTCCTCTGCGTGTTACCAAGAATGAGCCAAGACACCCAGAACTACCTCTCAGAACTCATAGGTGAGACATGGAGCCTAATTAACTTCAGGCTGAGCAATCTTCACAGAAACCATTCAGTATTGTGCATCACTCTGATACCAGACCAATTCATCTACAGATCACCAACTCTGTCTCCTAGAGATAATGTCTATTTAATACTCATTTATTTAACCAAATACAGATTGAGGGAATCTAATCTATAGAGGAGTTGTAGTAGATAGTGTGTGGATAGTACTAGTACAAAAAATCATACTTTAATCCTAACGACGTACATCCTGGGGCCTACAAACCAAGAGAGCTTTGGTTAAGGTTAGGGAAAGATTGTGTCTTTAGTTAAATATAAGTAAAGTAAAGATGGACTGTCTTGGTGTACATCATCAGCAAAGGCCAGAGATGCAGTCCAAAAGCCACTAAACTGGAAACATATACGCCTGGAAGGAATTTGTGACAAAGCATAGACTGTCAGCTAAATGGACCACAGCTTCAGCAAATCACTCTGGGTTCTGACTGCCAACTAAGTACATGAAAATGAAACTAAATGGGCACATTGCGGCCACAGTCTACCCCTCATCAGATAGAAATGTCCTGCAGGATAATGTGTCATGAAGCAGGCATCATCTATAAGTGGTTCCGGGAACACGACAGTTACTTCATTTTACTCTCCTAACCTGCACAGTTTTCAGACCATGACCAAATATATATGATTTTTGGAATGAGGTGAAATGGGACGCTCACAGTGGGTTTTAAAAATCATCAAAATGAGACACTGTGTGACCAACGGCAGTTACCAGCATCTCGTTGAATCTTTGCCTAGAAGATTACAGGCTGTTCTCGAAGGAAAAAAGGAGATGTACTTGGCATCAACATGGTGTACCTGCTGAAATGGACATTGAGTGCACATGAATCGATGCTGATGGTACTGCTGAACATGATGCTCAAGTTGCAACATCCTTAAATCACCTCTTTCACAGTCGTACAAGTACAACCAGATTCACTGAGACAAAGGCCATCAGAACAAAATGCATTTAAGGAACTTGCTCATATTGATTTGTGTTTTACTAGTAAAAAAAAAAAATAAAAGAACTCCAGAAGGTGGACCTATGGTCAAATCATTACATCCACTTTTATAGAAAATCAAGAAACACATGCACAAACACATACACACACTCAGACTGAAAACATTGTTGCACTTACCGTAGATGAGCAGCGCACAGGTCCGGGGATCAATCAGATAACAAAACAGAAGACAAAAGCGAGTGAGGGGGGAAGGAAAAGAAAAAAACAGAAATGACACAACAGTCAAGAACAGGCCGTTCAATTGGGGAGCAGAAATGCACTTAAGCTGTACAATCTTACAGTCCAGCAGTGGGAAAAAAAGAAGGCGATTAAGAACAAAGAGGAAAGGGAAGGAGTTTCTCAGTTTATCTTTTTCTTATTTCATCTTTCGCTCAGAGAGAGTGGCAGAGAGCAGAGACGTGGTTGGATGTTCCACATAAATCTAATTTATTTTGCTGTCTCCTGCTACTAATTTGCCAAAGGAAGGATTCTTGTCAAAAGAGTGAGACGTGAAGCTCTTGTTCTGACATGAGCAATTGATGGTATTCACTTTTTGAGTCCAGCTATAAAAATAAGTGGGCCCACTGCAAGGCTGAGCTAATTGAGAGGAGAAAAACACATTGTGTGTTTGTGTTTGAGCCATTTGAGAGCACCTAACTTGTATACTAATTCTAGATAAATTTCTAATGCAGGCGTCTTATAGTTCTGAATAATGAGGAGTGTGTTTGTTGCATCTATACACTCTGCTTCTTTCAGACCGAAGCTTGCAGTCTGTAGATAAGCACTTGATCTGAAAATCCCAAATTCCCTCAGTTTTCTTTCTTAGTTTATCTGCCTCACCCTCCCATTATTGTTGTCTTACTCATCTAGCTAAAGGGTTAGTTTGATTTTTCTTGTCTTTAAAAGCTCATTCACCATTGCAGCTGTCTTGCATGACCAGACAGACAAATGTGGGGGAGAAAAACAAAACATCAGCATCAAATAATAAAAAATTTTAAAAAAGTCAGAAAAGCTTTGCCCTTCTTGTCACATTTCTCACGTCTGTCTCTTTCTCTCGCTTTTCTTCGCTTCCAACTCTGACTCACTGAAATCTCAGTAGTTACTGGCTGCTTTTCACAGAGTCTGTAAAAAAAAAAGCAGCCTCTTTCCTTGCATAATATTTCATGGGGAAAAAAGATTCTTTGAGTTGTAAAGCCTTTATATAGTCATAAACATCATATTTGTTCTCATTTTAATAAGAACAGATCCAAGAGGTGAAAAATGTTCATTAAATAGACAAACTCCACATATCATAGCATTCATAGCCTGAGCTTATTTGCAAAGCTTTACCACCGTTCTTTTATTACGTTTACAACGTTAAAAACATACCGACATTGCAAAGATATTGCAGAGAAGAGAGACTGACGCATTTGTCAATCTGGATTACATTTTGATATTTTTGTCAATTATGACTATTTTACTCAAAACCCCTGTTGCAGAGATGCGGGGAAGCATCGATTGTGGTGAGAAGCACAAGCTTTAAGAGGAAACGTCTCGCACACTTGTCTTTGAGTCAAACCAAACAGAGAAAGTTGGAGCTGTTGTAACAAACTACACAGCAGGTCAACTTGCTGGCTGACTTACCTGCTGTATTCATGCACGCAAACTTATTTACGTTAGTGTGAGGCTGGCTCGCTTACAGCCCAGCATGTGTCCATGCTATACAAGTGAGCAGCATTTTTCTATTTTGGATCTTATCTGTGGAGGCTCTTGCCAAGAGTTAGAATATTGATACTACTCTCATATCTGTCTGTCAAATATGTAGCCAGGAGGTTAATCTAACTAGATTTAAGATGATTAGCCTGGCTAAAAAAAAACAAACAAACAAATCTGCTGCATTATATCACGGGTATGTGCAATGACACTAGCTATTTACCCCTGCCTCCAGTCTTCACACTATGCCAAGCTAACCGGCCCCAGGCTTCAGCTTCATACTGATATGAGAATTATATTGATCTTCTGATATAACTCCCAGATAGAAAGCAAATAAGCGTTCCTTGAACTAAACTGCCAAATTCTAGATGTCGGTTCACACTTAAGTGCCTTGAAAGTATGCACATGTTCGTTATATTTTATGTCAGGACAGCTTAAAGTGCATTGTCACATTTATACCATGGTCACTTCTTCTGTTTGAGATGTCCTGTTAAAGTTTTAATGGACACTTTCTGTGGATGTTGTCTCCAGAGTCAAAGTGTGTGTCTCTTTCAGGTCACTGGTTTCCAAACTGCCAAAATATCTAATGGGTAACCGGATAACATCAAGCAAGCTTTCATCTTGTCTGCACCTACACAGACATATAAGCTGCATGTATATGATCTGAATATTGCATCTACCCCACAGAGAGCCTGTGTTTTTCGCCAGTGCAGTCTGTTTGTTAGCAGACCCCCTTTGGAGTCTGGGTCACTGTGTTCTATTACTGCGCAGTATGCATGAAGCCAAACAAACACCCTGGCAATAGGCAAAGCAAACAGTTGCTCAGCACCCTGCTGCCATTTAAGGCACAGTATGTGGTCTTCTCTGTGTGTGTATATGTTTGATGGGATTTGGATAATGGAGGTTAGCACACAACATTTCCAGTAACTTGATGAGGTTGACAAATGTGTGTGTTTTTGTGTATCTCGGGCGAGTGTGAGTGAGTGCGCGGATATAAAGGAATATTGCGCTTGTGACTTTAAGAGCACGTCTGATGTTATGTATGTGTAGGAGTGTGTGTTCCTGTGCATATTTGTACACATTGCAGATGTGCTGCGGCCAATGATTCATTGTCCTTCTGCAGCCGACTATCAGACTCTGTCCGCCAGCTCCATTGTGTCCCAATAACACCCTTGTCTCCTGCTGATAATTATCTGCACGGCTGCTCTCCTCTGCTCTCCTCGCGTCTGAATGGGAAAGACAAAGAGCAAGTTTGTAAAAGAGCCTGAAAACTTAGTTAGGGAGCGAGGAGGGGGAAAGAGAGAGCGACAGTCGGCGAGGTGGGGTGGGGGCGTTCGGGGGAGGGGCAGGCGGTGGAGCAGACAGACGAAAGGAGAGGAAGGAGAAATGACGATGATGAGTGTGGATAGGCAGGGAGAATTGAATCTTTTAATCTCCCAAAGTGGGAAGAAAGCGACCTGAGGCATTTGTGATTGGATTTCCTTTAAGTCCACAAGTAGGTCAATAGAGCTAGCATTGCTCATTAGCAAAGAGGGAGGGCGAAGGAAAAGTTTTGTGTCGATACAGTGAGCATCATTCATTTGCCCTTTCCTCAGAAGAGGAGGAGGAGGAGATGGAGCAGAGGGAGTGTTGTGAGAAAGTTGTGCTATGTGGCTTTTTGTTGACTGTCTGAAAAGGGTGGAGGAGAGGTTGGAGCTGGTGGCATATATAATGAAGTAGAGAAGACTTGCAAAAGGGCATTCACACTAAATATCAACCATGTGGCTTGTAAAAGAAATAAAGATTTCTCGCTGTTGAAACTGAGAGGCCTTATTAAGCCAAATGAAAATTATCTGAGGTCACATCCAGCCAAACAGAAAATAAATAAATAAAACAAACGCCAACATTTGTAAAGTCTCATATTTATCAACCCTTAAAATGGCTGCCACCTACATTGGGGTGTGAATGAAAGCATTAGCCACCAATTTTGGCATTTGGCTGAATAATAAACAAGTGCTAAAAGCTGGGGGTAATTCTTCCAGCCGATTTCTTTCTGCACAATTACATCTTGCTCTTAAAGCACAATTAGCAATATGGTGCCAAAGGCAACTGGCGAGAGGAAGGAGCGAGGTGGCAGAGCAATGGAGGGGCAATAAAAAGAAACAAAAAGGTTAAGTTGAGTGGAGCACAGTTTGTATATAAATGTCAGGATGTGAACATGAACATTTATTGTGCTTGGGTGGGTTGTTTTGCAAATTGCAATGCCTTTATCCTGCTGTCATTCTAAAATTGTTCAAATTAGCAGTTTAGCTTAAAATGAGGGTAAAAAAAAATTACAACACACTTTTAATTAAAAATACAGAGAGAAATATGGCTTTCACAACTGACTAACTGGAACTACTACAAGACTGGCAAATCCAGTGTTTTCCTTCCAAAATGAAACAGAACTTGGAGTGAGGCTATAAAGTGCCATGTCACATTGCATGCTGAGTGTTTGATAGGCTAATCTGGCATTGTTTTTGGCTTCTTGCCGAGAGTTAGATAAGAACATCGAAACCACTCCCACGATCATCCATTAAGTACAAAGCCAGAGCCAGTAGGCCATTAGCTTAGCTTAGCATATAAACTTAAAGCAGGGGTAAACAGCTAGTCTGGCTCTATCCAAAGGCACCTCTAAATTTTACTACTACACATTATATATGATTTGTTTAATCCATATGCAAACAGGGCTGATCCAGGCTAGCTTCATGCTAAGCTACGCTAATCACCCTCTGGCTCCAGCTTCATACTTGATGCGTAGACATTAGAGTGGTATTATTCCTCTCGCATAGCTCTCAGCAAGATAGCAAATGTCAGAATTTTTGTCTCAACCAGATGGCAGGCTGCCAGACTGCCGGTGTTACACCATAGGGAACGAAAGATGAAGTAAACAAACTTGCGTTGTAGCTACATGTCATGAGCAAACAGCGTGTTGTTTGTGGTATTGAAGAGGTTAGGAGCACACCAGCATCTAACCGGACCCAAGTGACATTTGCAGGTACGTATACATGCTGTTTAATGCACTGCAGCTGAACAGCTAATTAGACATCTAGCCTGCAAACCGATGTTAGTGGTGCACTTTTCCCCAGTGAACGTTTGTTTGGTCGCTCGTTCTATAAGCTAAGGTGCAGGACAAGACGTGTTCATGTCGTGTTAGTTAGATAAGAAGGAGACTTTAGTAGGAAAGTCAATGCGGGTTGCTGTTCAGAGTTTGTAGCTCCTGTGTTGCTGTGTGGATCAGTGTGACTGCCTGCTCTGCCTGTGACAGAACGCTGACGTTACTGCTCTATGTAAGATTTGATTGGCTGTACCTAATTAAGATTTCCATCTATGTAGATGGATACAAGAACGCGATTATATCTAATTCATGTACAACAAGGGGTTGCCATCATGAAACCAATAAATATAAATTTCTCCCTCTTGGTTTTTCTGATTTTTTTTTTTTTTTTTTTTTTTTTTTACCTCAAAGGACAACAGAGGTGATTTCTACAGCAGATATATGCTGCAGCAGACTTAAGAAGGCAATTTATTTTCAGTTGGACTTTAAAAAGGAGAAACTCTGAGCAGCAGACTGGTGAGTATAACATGGAATTAATGCCTGTGGAAATGTAGGCTACAGGTAATTTCACCCCCCTGTGGTTTTTTACCTTTATAGGTCAACTCATACATATAAGTGAGCCGTAACCACCATGCTACAGACTGGACCATCTCAAGTACAGTGCAGTACAGCTAGGTAGTTATGATTTTGGTGAGATGATTAATATTTCTGAAGCCCTGCTGTTATTGATTTAAAGGTCTAGTGTGTTAGATTTAGAGGAGTCTATTTACAGAATGTGGCAAAAATGGAATATAATATGCATCACTATGTTGTCATTATAATCAGTCTATCTGAAAATAAGAATCATCATGTTATTGTTACATTAGAATGAGTCTTTTATATCTACAGACACCACAGGTCCTCTTCTATGGTGTCTTGCACCACCATGTATCAAAATAGACAAGCACCGGCTAGACAAGGTGTTTCACTTTTTTTTACCTGTTTTGCAGCCACCATAGTTTGTAGTTTTACACTAGGAACAGGAGGGCAAGTGGAGGGGGTTGCAATGCACAACTACACCACTAGAAGTCACTAGATTCTACACGCTGGACCTTTAAGGGTCTTATTTACTTCTAGCTTTTATTAGATTGAAATGATTTTAAGTAAATTTCAATTTCAATTAATGCATGCTGTTCCCTCAAATACATTTAAATTGTGGTTTTGTGAAATAGACACTTTTGATGATGAGCAGAAAACATATTAAGTGGTCAATACATAATAATTTCATATGGTCCTTTCTGTTTGGATTTTGCAACAGTTCATATGTGTTTTTCTTTGGATGGTCTGCCTTCCTCCATCACATGCAACTTCTAAACCGCTTGTGTGTTTGTCTGTCTCTGCAGGATGTGCCATCAACCGGTGTTTCCCTGCAATTTGCCTAATGCGTTCTGGGATAGGCTCCAGCCTCCAGCATGCATTTATTTTTGAATTTAAGTTTAAAAGTTGTGTATATGTCTACATACAAAGATCAGATGCATGGCCACTTTATTTATGTGAATATTGATCATATTTGTGAAGATTGCATTGTGAAGACTTTTTGTATGAAAATGTTTGCATACCTATATTTAATTTGTTAAAAATTTAATGTTCTTTTATTATTCATACTGGCTGTATATTTACAGCAGAAGAGAACTGTATGTCTGCTTAGGGGAGTATGAACTATGGGCTGCAGTCTTGCACTCTAATTTGTACTGAACTGAAACTGAAGTACAAAAAAAGCAGGCCAATCAAGCACACATACACATCTCCACACACAAACAAATATCCATAAACCTGCCTGTGAATGTGCACACACACACACACACACACACACACACAATGTACAAGGAGCTGATGCTGATGAAGCAGTGGCAGCCTTTGGGCTGAGACAGATGATGGATGGAAGGCGGTTGATGACTGTGTTGGGTGGCTGCTCACTCCCTTTCATTTTCCCACTCACCCCTCCCCATACAGTGTCTCTCTCTTTGTCTCTCTCGTCTTCTTACTCCCCTCTCTCTCCCTCTCTTTCTCTTCTCCTTCCTCCCTTCACGTCCATGTCCAAATCAACCCCCGCCCCTCTTTTCTCAGGTGTTGAATGATGGAGGGTGGATCTGTCCTGCCTCCACTCTTCCTTCCTGCCATTCAGGGTGTCAGCATCTCCCACATCCTCCACTGTTTGGACTCGGTGCAATTTATAGAGCTACTGTGGGACAGATGGGGGTGAGGAGGGAGAAGACGGAGACACAAACAGACATGCAGGGAGGTAGATAAAGAGGGAAAGAGATGGGAATCTAGAGAGAGATGGTGGGACAGATAGAGACAGTGAGAGAAAGAGAGATGGGAAAGAAGAGTAAGCTAGAGACAGCTGAAATGATGAGGCCGAAGACACTCTAAAGCTCCACTTAGACCATATCAGTGATCAGCGACAACGGGGGAATTTGTCTGGCATCTGTACAACTCATACCCAAGATTCTCAGAGTTATTATTCTCTGGATTATCTCTGAAGCCACAATTTTAACCTAAAAATGCTCATCATGAGCACAAATCCAACCTCGTAGCCTCATGAGAGACTTCGTGTCAAACAGCACCGACATTGTGGCTGCACCAGAAAGTGAGAACAGATTAAACTGTGTGAGATGGTTATTAGGATTAGCACAGAGCAATTAAATGTTAATGATATAATGAATAATGAGCCCCCACTCGTTCTCATTAGCAAACAGTTGTTAATTGTATACAAGGCCACTAGCTGCTGAAGCAGGGAGGGAACGATGGGATATTGGAAAAGAGAAAAGTAGTGCAGGAGGGCAAAATAGGTACAGAATTACTACTTCATTATGATTTCTAGATCGGAACACATGATGCACACCTCAGACCAAAGTCCAAAGTCAAACAGCACCTGCCTCAGTACACTTCCTGACATTTTGTGTAGACCCGAGAGTAGGTTAAAGAACTCTGCAGCTGTTCGGGGAGCACAAAACCTCTCTCATTTCCTGAAAACGCCCAGAAATCTGAGACAGCACCGATAACAAAAGTAGTCTTCTCAAAAACAGGATTTTAATAGAGGGTTAAGGCCTGTTTCTTAGAAGCATGTACTATTTTTTTTTGGTGAATAACCCATTTATATATTTATTTCTCTTTTTCTTTTTTTTTCTTTTATAGTCCTGAGGAAGCTGTTTTTTTCAGCATAACCAGAGCGCCCCCATGAGGCGGTAAGCTGGAACCGCCGACTGTCCAGAGGGATGAGCATCACTTCGGAGACCTGGCGGGCAGTGCACTGGAGTAGATTAAGAGGGAAAATTATTTATAAATTTCCCTTCAATTATTTATTGAGCAATTCCTCCCAGTGTTTACTCAGGGGTTATTAAATATTATGCTGCTAAGCAACTTAAAAGACAGAATCGTCAGAGGACATCCCGGGATACTCCGGCACTCACAGAACTCAGTGCTTCCAGAACCAACATTCAGAATGCAATTAAAAGAGCGGCTGCTCAATCAATTTTCTCACTATTTCACTTTTTTCTTCCTTTTTTTCTTTTTTTTTCTCATTCTCTTCTTTTTCATTTGTGTTCAGCATTTGCTGTCTCTGACCAAACACAGAGTAGGGAACTGTGTGTGTGTGTGTGCGCAGACAGTCGTGTATGCGTGGCTGAGGGGTAATGGAATAACTGCGACTCAGCTAATCCGATCTGTCTCTCTTTCTCCATCTCCAGCCCCTGTCTCCCTCTCTCTATCGCACTCTCTCAGTACATTGAGGGACAGACCTCTGTCTGCTGGCTCGGAGACCGTCAATAGTTTGTCCAGATAGTGGCAGCAGGCTCAGCCAGGGAGAGGAAATGTAGCCTTGGATTTTGTCCTTCTTGGCTCCCACAACAAGCCACCTAATAGGTTTTGGTAAGCGGGAAAGAGAGAGAGAGAGACAGAGAGAGGTAGTAAGAGGGGAAGACTACCTTTAGCCAGACTGTAGCTGAACATTACGCGGTCTAAATCATCCTGGCTGACACTGATAACACACATATGGACACGTGCACACACAGAGTCATCCTACCGGTGTCTCCTACAAATAGCCACTCGTGCAAACACACACACACATGCGATGAGAGAAAACAACAGAGAGAGAGAAAAATCACGTCCAAATGACCATACTTTCATTCCACACAGAGAAAAGCTCACAGGGAAGTGGGTGTTTGACATTTCTTCAGCCCCTCTAACTGCCTGTTGGCCCTTGTAGGGATTCATTCCATCTGCTCTGATCCCTCGCAAGCAAGAAAAAGATGTTTGTGTGTGTGTCCTTTTGCTTTGGGTGGCTCACTTTACCAAGAGGGAAAAAGAGAAAACACAAACCATAGCTATCATCCCTCTCCACTCTCACCCACACTCGCAGTCTGACTTGCCTCTCCTTTTTCACTTTGCTTTGCTATCGCACGTGTGTGTGTGTGTGTTTGGCCAGAGGGTAGAACACTTCACAGAGCAGAAAAAAAGACCAATAAGTTGGAAAAGAGGAAGCAAGAGGAGGCAGTCAGTGTAAAGAAAAATGTGTCATCTGCTTGATAGTTGCGAAAATCAGAGCAGATTAGTGTGTTTGTGTTTGTGTTTGTGCGGGTATGTGTGTGTATGTGTGGTGTCATGTCAATTTATGTTGACAAGGTTTGCTCCAAATGACACACACGCACATGCACACACACACACATCTCAATCAACACTCAGTCGAGAGGGCGGTTGGTCTCACACATTGCAATGGAGCAACACTGACCCCTACTGAATGTAGCCATATTTCAAATGCATTGAGTCAGTATCAGTGTGATGTTCCTAATCACAGTGTTTCATAGCACGTCTTGTGAGAGTCTAGACTGAAGGAATAATAGGTTTTCATATATAACAGAAGTCATTCACTTGAAAGAAATCTGCAGTTTCTCGAGTTCCATGAAAACAATGGAGGATAATCGGGTTGACAGGTGATGTTCTTGCAAGTGCATCACTGTGACTCAACAATAACAATTAGAGGGTTTTAATGAACAACAACAGGAATATCAGTGATTATCTTTAAAGACGTCTCCTGCACTCCCCTGTCTTCTCTTTTCTCTTCAGTTTTCCTCTTCTTTCTCTCACCAGACTCTTAAAGGCCACATTTATCATGTTTGGTTTCAGTGGTATAAACTTTTAATGACCTCCGTCCCTGCTCTCTTCAAAAGTAATGATTGTTCAGGAGCGTGAGCTGGTATATTTCTCACACGGCGCTCAAGGAGCACTGACGACATTTTCAAATGGCAGTTTGGGGATTCGGCTGCAATCTATCGGCTGATTGAACCTCTAATGTCAGTGTGTTTTTGATTTGTGTGCGCGAGCCCGAGTTGGACGGGAAGACAGGTTTGTTAAAATACCAATAAAAATGAGCGGTGGATGGGGCCAAACCTACTTAGAATCTTTCAGTTTGACTTATAAAGATCTGATAATGTTTCACCTTTTTCATGTTTACCACGGAGAGTGCTGTGCTTTACTTTACTGCCTTCATTGATGCCAAGTTCATACAAATATTGAGCTGTATATTAACTAAGTAGAAATATACCTAAATGAAATAAGACAGAGAGGTGGGTGACTGTTTCAGCCCTGAGCAGTGCCTGCATTCACACTCTCTGACTTCTAAACCTATAAGACGATAGCACAGAATGAAAGGCGGGGGGGCAATAAATCACTTGCTGAGTGCACAGTAATAACTGAACACAACACAGATGAATGTATGGAAATTTTTATCAGCTGTAAAGTATAGAGGACAATATTTAGAGAGTTCCAAATTCAACCTCAAATAATGAAAGTGACAGAGCGATGTTCCCCCATCTCCAGCAGATATTATGTCCTGTGGTAGAGCACAACTGGAGCTGTGACACCGACCTCAAATTGAACCTACTTGAACCTCAAAAATCTTGAGCGCTCAGCTGATTTAAGGCCAAAAGAATGGTGTCCGTATTCCAGGAAGTTAGCATCAGATAAATAATTGTTAGCATGTGTCCTTATAAATAATTGTTTCTATGATTTTAGACCACAGACTGAACGGAATGATGAAATTGTTGACAGATTATTGCCATGAAATTTGTCACACACAGCCCCCATCATAGACAGTTAGCACCATCATCTAGTCAAAAATTCCAGTTTGTCCAATAACACCAAAACTGCGACCACCGCCTCAGCTGCTCTTAAGCTAATTAGTGAAGATGATCGACATGGTATCAACACTATGCGGTATATCTACTGTTTGCATGCTGATGTTAGCATTTAGCTTGAAGGACAGCCTCACAGTGCCACTAGCATGGATGTAGATGCTTAGTCTTGCTCAGAAACATGTTTTTGTATTTATTGTAAAGGTAGCATTGCTAGTATTTTTTTCACAAAAGTGTGCCATAAAATACAAAGTTATAAACTGCTGTCATATTATTAGTTCCTGTTTTACATCATTTTTAAGTGAATAAATTCTAAGACCTAACAGGAAAACATTTCACCATGATCATATGTGTATGATTATCTGTTAAGTTAGTTAGTACCCAAAGACATTAAAATAATCTTTCTAGGTAGAACAGTTACAGGTTCAATAAAAAAAACTTGGGTGAGTGTGAAAATATGCAAAAATATACTGTATGCACAATCCATCACTCCACGAGCAAAGGAGAGAAAAAAGGCAAGAATTAAATCCACTTTCTGCAACTGTAAATATATTCAAAATCACTTGACGTTGTGTAAATGCAGACATACAAGTGGCATTTTCAGCTTTCTTGACAAGGAGACAGAGAAAGTAGTTAAACAGAACAATAAAACTGCCACCTGATGACAGTGGCGACAGGAGCCGCTGTCTTTTGGGAGCGTGGGTGAGTGTGTGCCTACAGCTAAACGAGGGGAAATGACAAGTCAGAATGGCATTTTTCAATGTTCTGGATCGTCATAGTGCTGCCGCCATCAGCTCAACATGAGTAATCCTGGCTGAAAATGTTGCACCACAGGAAGAGTGTCTGCTTCTAAAGCTCTGTGACAATACAGTAAATGCATTGAACAATGCATTGATCAGTCCCTTTTCCATTTTCATGTTGTTCTTTTGTCATGTTGTCCACCCTTTCTATTCTAACTTTTGATCTTTCATGTTTTTCTCTCCTCGTGTCTGTATGCCACCTCCCTGATATGAAATTATGCGAGAGCTCAACGCTGATCAATGCATTTGTTGGGTGATGTGGGTGGTGGGGAAACATGCAGAGGGCATAATAAAGGGGAGAGGAAGGGTCACATAGGTGAGAGGAAGAAAACGGATTGTATAAAACAAGAGAGGTGGAGCTGCGCAAATGAAGACGGAGAGAGGGAGAGAGATCAAGAGATGAAAAATGAAGGGTGGACAACAGGATGAAAGCACAGCATGAAAAGAGAGAAGAAACAGACTCACAATTACAAAGGCACTGACATAGCCAAGTTATATTAAGTTGAACAGCTATGAGAATTGTCAAACACCAGCAACCAGACTGAGGCAGTTTTCAAAGCAACATGAGACAATTCAGTTCGAAAGAGCAAAAGTAGTCAATGCCCAAACTGCCAGGGGATTGATTGGTGAAACTGCATAATAATTCGGTATTGAGGGGGAACTTGCTCGCCTTTTCACATGTGCAAATACTGTGTCCATGACAACATGAAGAAATTGCATCAGTAAAGCAGTACAATCAGTCACAAAATGACAGCCTCGCGACCGCAGAATTGATCCAGAACATCTCAGGCTGCACTGTACATAAAGAACTTTGAAAAGTTGGAATTTCTTGCAGAGCTGCGAGTGTAAAACTACTCGTATCTACGCCAGATGCAAAAAGATGCACAAAGATATAGTATGATGTTTGTACTTGCATTCAATCCTATGGTTGTGTTGCTACTTCTAAATTATCACACTGGTAAAAGATTACTTCAGTTCCACACCTTCCAAATCAGACGGGTCCTGCATTATTCATATTTATCTTGTCACTGTCCTGACCCGACCTGTGACAAAATCTAGTTTACAAGAACTGTATTAAGAATGGATTTTTTTGGCACCTCAGAAGTAGCAGAATAAGCTAAAAATGCAACAATTTCACTTCATTTAGTTGTTATGACAAATGTGTCAGCAATTTGCTTTCAGTACATCCAGCATACATTAAGCAACATGCATACATTCATTTGGAGGCATGTCTCAAAAATGTAAGTATCCTTTTAGCTCTGTTTTCGGCTTCCACCAACTCCTGACAAATATAATATCTGGCTCTTTATGCTCCACTATGTTCACTACCTACACTGAACAAAAATATAAATTCAACACTTTTGTTTTTGCCCCCATTTTTCATGAGATGAACTCAAAGATCTAAAACATTTTCTATATACAAAAAATAACCATTTCTCTCAAATATTGTTCACAAATCTGTCTAAATCTGTGGTAGTGAGCACTTCTCTTTTGCCAAGATAATCCATCCCACCTCACAGGTGTGGCATATCAAGATGCTGATTAGACAGCATGAATATTGCACAGGTGTGCCTTAGACTGGCCACAATAAAAGGCCACTCTGAAACGTGCAGTTTTTGTTTTATTGGGGGGGTCTGGGGGGGTCAGAAAACCAGTCAGTATCTGGTGTGACCACCATTTGCCTCACGCAGTGCAACACATCTCCTTCGCATAGAGTTGATCAGGTTGTTGATTGTGGCCTGTGGAATGTTGGTCCACTCCTCTTCAATGGCAGTGCAAAGTTGCTGGATATTGGCAGGAACTGGAACAAGCTGTCGTATACGCCGATCCAGAGCATCCCAAACATGCTCAATGGGTGACATGTCCGGTGAGTATGCTGGCCATGCAAGAACTGGGATGTTTTCAGCTTCCAGGAATTGTGTACAGATCCTTGCAACATGGGGCCGTGCATTATCATGCTGCAACATGAGGTGATGGTCGTGGATGAATGGCACAACAATGGGCCTCAGGATCTCGTCACAGTATCTCTGTGCATTCACAGTGCCATCAATAAAATGCACCTGTGTTCGTCATCCATAACATATGCCTGCCCATACCATAACCCCACCGCCACCATGGGCCACTCGATCCACAACATTGACATCAGAAAACCGCTCAACGTGCCAGACGCCTTCGAATTTGAGCATTTGCCCACTCAAGTCGGTTACGACGATGAACTGGAGTCAAGTCGAGACCCCGATGAGGACGACGAGCATGCAGATGAGCTTCCCTGAGACGGTTTCTGACAGTTTGTGCAGAAATTCTTTGGTTATGCAAACCGATTGTTGCAGCAGCTGTCCGAGTGGCTGGTCTCAGACGATCTTGGAGGTGAACATGCTGGATGTGGAGGTCCTGGGCTGGTGTGGTTACACGTGGTCTGTGGTTGTGAGGCCGGTTGGATGTACTGCCAAATTCTCTGAAACGCCTTTGGAGACGGCTTATGGTAGAGAAATGAACATTCAATTCACGGGCAACAGCTCTGGTGGACATTCCTGCTGTCAGCATGCCAACTGCACGCTCCCTCAAAACTTGCGACATCTGTGGCATTGTGCTGTGTGATAAAACTGAACATTTTAGAGTGGCCTTTTATTGTGGCCAGCCTAAGGCACACCTGTGCAATAATCATGCTGTCTAATCAGCATCTTGATATGCCACACCTGTGAGGTGGGATGGATTATCTCGGCAAAATTTGGACAGATTTGTGAACAATATTTGAGAGAAATGGTTATTTTGTGTATATAGAAAATGTTTTAGATCTTGGAGTTCATCTCATGAAAAATGGGAGCAAAAACAAAAGTGTTGCATTTATATTTTTGTTCAGTGTAGTTTCTAAATTCGGTCTGGTGCTGAGCAGGTAGGGTACAGTGGGATCATTAGAGCTTTGAGAACTCCACAGCAGGAAACAAAGTTGATAGTAAATAGAAAATCTGTGGGCCAGAAAAAAATGAGCTAAAATATGCCAAAACTCTCTATAGAGCTGAAGGGAACTGCAGAGTAAGGCACTAATTATCTGTAAGGTTAACGCTACAAGTGACACCTTTCACATTATACGGAATCATTTGATCCACTCATAACATACAAATATAAAATAGTGCAGCTTTAAAAGCTAAAATACAAACAAATCACATAAAAAAACAACCAATGTGTTAGTTGTCCCAACACTTTCTGATGTCCTAAGTATATCTGTGGCCTTCAGCCTCATCCCGAAACCCCACCGAGCACGTCACGGCTGTGACGCTGTTTTGGTCCGTCCTCCACGCGACTTCACACCCCACCGGGAGTGTTTCAGAAGAGGAGCGTTTGGCCCGCCAGACTTTGTTTGCTTGCTCAGATTTGGTCACTTTCTTTGGTTTATGTGCTTCTACACGGGGTGTTTTATTTTGAAAATCAACCGGATTCTCTATGCCCTCTCTGTGTCCGACTTTCGGCCAGCTCGAGTTGCTCCGTGGAGATTGACACGGGCAGCTCACAGGCCTGCTTCTGGCACGCTTCTGGACCAGACCTTGGCGGAAACATTGACTACAACAGCCACGATTAGCTCCGGCGGCCGCAGCGCACATGGAACATGCCACATCTGTGCCTGGTGGAATTTGGGGGTTAACCTCATTCAGTCCTGACAAAAAGGTCACAAATGTATAGTTTCTTTTAATAAAACAGCTGGGGAAATGTAGTTTTTTTTTTTTTTTATTACTCGTTTGAGTTTGGGTAAATAGTGCATTAGTTGGCGACCATTTTTTTAATTGCGATTAACACACACTCATACATGGTGTAGGTGGAATTGGATGAAGGAATGCATCAGTCCAGCAGGGTGACTCACTGATACGTTTTTAATAGTTTTCATGAAACAATAGAGCTCTGTTGCACAAAGGAAAAAGCTATACAAGGCTTTCGGATTTGTTGGCAATAAGAAAACACAGAACACCCTCAGCCTTATCCGGCCTCTATTTTCTAAATTCCTCAGTTAATTAAAATGTCTCACACTAATTCACACAAGAAAGCACGGGGTCAGGTCGTATTCAAGCACACGAGCTCTGGTTAGTTTCTGGGTATGTGTTCAGAGTAGAGTATATATATAATGCATGAAGGTGATTGGATGGAGAGTTTTTGCTCCAGGGCCCCAATAACATGCCGATCTGGCCATGTACCCTATAATGTCTGAGCATTCATACAATGCTTTTTAATATAATCTAAATTTTACTTTGTACTTCATTATATTGCCTAACACATTCAAGGACAAAATGAAATTACATTACTACTGAGAGAAAACAGTGCAGGCCCTTGTTAACAAGGATCTGGCCTGACCCTGTGCTGCTCTGGTGGTTCTCTAAGGAAAAGTGTGTAATAAATCAGACATGTAAGGCTCTTAAAATTACTGGGACAATACATTTTTACTCATTATGTGAGTAGAGTATTTAGGCTTCAAGGTTTCCTTTTGTAAGAAAAGTAGATTTTTCTGTCAGTTTGTATGTTCACTGTAGGTGCACTTACACACACAGCAAGACAGGTTATGTGGTTTCAGAAGCTTCTGCCAGACTTGAAGGACAAACAAGCGTCAAACTGTGAAACTGGCAGGGGAAAGAGTCCAGCACAGCTATTATTACACACAACACACACACACACAATGATGAAAGATTGTGCATGGATGTCCACCGACAATGACAGTGTGAACCCCACTGGTATGTTTGACTCTTGTTCTCTGTCTTTGTTCTGTTCTTTCACACACACACACACACACGTGCAGAGAGAAAGACCAATAGAAATATCTTCCCTTTTTTTGCAAAGAACGCCCAATGTCAACTGGCTGCTCTCAATCCTGTTCACTGAGTACAGCAGAGATGTGTTCATTTGTGCCAAGGGACTGTCACTCACAATGTATTTTATTTATATGGTACTAAATGATACCAGCTAAGAGTTTCCTCTTGAAACATATTCAAGGAGCTACTGAAAGCAATATTTACTAAAGATGAGGAGAATACTAAAGCTAAAAGAAATCACACATTTGACCTTGTTGCTCCTTGTGCAAGCTAAACTCTTCAAGGAACCTAGGGTCATGTACACAATGGCATCCTTTTAGGTTCCATGCCTTGCTTGCGATCTTACATGATAATCATAATGTCCTCTTTAACCAAGGATAAATCTGAAGAGGAATTTAAAAAAATAAATAAATCTAAGAAAAAGATAAAAGCTGTTTTGGAAGCATCATTGCTGATTCAGTCCAATCAATATCTGTTTAAGAATGCGCTGTATTGAGGATATTCTCACCACGTTACCTTGCCATCAGACTGCCCTTTTCCTTGGCGCTACATTGTCTCAGCCCAACTGTGCACGGTGTATTATGCCACAGATCTGACGGCACAGTGAAGTAAAAAAAACATGTTTTTTTGCT
This sequence comes from Sciaenops ocellatus, assembly GCA_033000465.1. Classification (NCBI taxonomy): domain Eukaryota; kingdom Metazoa; phylum Chordata; class Actinopteri; family Sciaenidae; genus Sciaenops; species Sciaenops ocellatus. The sequence goes on along the minus strand of CP136867.1, from coordinate 8,023,669 downwards.
GACCCTGTCCACAGCAGCGCTTTACTCTTCTTCCGTGCCAGGATTTCTGCCGCCTCACCAAACTGGGAGCATGCTGACCGCCGTCTACTGTAGGCAACACACTGACAATGCATTACCTCATACAACCCCACTTCAAAAACCCAAAACTATCCCTTTGAGCCTTAGTAAAGTGCGACAGAGCAGATCAGGACACTGAGAGAAATGAGCTGAAAGCCCTGCATCAATTTCCACAAGGATCATTTCAGTTTTCTACAAGCTAAGATTTGAGATGTACAAAAAGTCTACATAGTGGCTTTAAATTAATCACAACATTAAAGAGGCATTCCAACAAATCTGTTTCCAGGTCTTAGGGAGGCACTGCTGCATATGAGAAAAAACGTTGTGTAAAGCCTTTTGTGGCTCCAGAGAGAGCTGCACAAAGTCTGATAAATTCCCTCAAGTGATGTCGGTCACGTCTGAAGACTAAGTTAGAAATTGAAAGTGAAGTAAGAAAGAAGTGAGCTTACCAGACCTCCGTAGCCTGCTCCTCATCTATGCTTGAGGCTAGCGGCTCAAATTTAGCCACCGGTAGCATCTCCGACCGAACTGTCAGTGGTCAAGTTACATTATGGGTAATGTAGATGCCAGGTTTTGACAAGAGGAAAGAATACACGAAATGAAAAAGATTATATCTCTAGTTCAGTGCATCAGATTTGACAAGTGTAGGAGTACGAGGTAGATAAGTTTAAGAGTATGACACTAAATTGGTATTATTTTCTTAAATACACAAAGAATATGTACACTTTCTTATTGTGTTCTGCCAAGCTCATTCAGGAATGTAACAAAGAGGGACCTCCACAAAGGAACAAAATAATTCAGTTAGAATTCAGCCTAAGCAAATTGTACTGGGATAAGTCTCCAATCAGTGAAGTAGAGGTGCTGCATGCTATGAAACTGTAGGTGCTATGTGTAACATGAACGAAGGCTGAATTAAACACAATAAACCAAAGAAAACCAGAAAAGCACCAGCCTCTCAGAAGTGAGAGGAAGCCATCTTGAAATCACCTTGCTTGTGCAGGTGACAACAATCCCTCAGTGAGGTGGGAGGGGCCAAACAATCAGGAAGACCTGTAAGAGGCAACAGAGGCAAGCCAGCTCAACACCACCTTTAAGTCTATGGCCACACTAGTGGGGTGTTTGTTAGCTCAGTTGGTAGAGCATCCGCCCCATGTACAAAGGCTCAGTCCTTGCTGCATCGATTCAGCGAGTCCACATTCTTGTCACTTCTTCAGCTGTTTCTGTCAAATTAAAAAAAAAATGCTTGAAAAAGGCCAAAAAAATTATCTTTGAAAAACACTTTCTTCACTGACCTGTCACCACATCTGAAAAAACAGCAATAGCATCGACTCCACCTCAGGAAACAGTACATGTCTCTGTGAGAGCTTTTATAAATCAGAAAGGCTAAGTGAGGAGTTCTCTGAGGTTACTCTGTAAATGTTTGTGAACGCAGTCCATGTTCATAGTATCTTACGAGTAACAAGGAAAGCAGTGTCGACTTCATAGCCACACTTATTCTTTCATACACAATAAGGAGAAGGTGAAGCTCAAGGACTTAAACCCCCTCTTAATGGATTTAGTGGACTTACAACAAATGGGAATAAAAGTCAGAATGAAGAACACATCAAAGTTCAATTTCTTCTGCCTGAGCTGCTTTTATGAAATATGAAGGTGTTATGAATAAGGCACACTAGCCTTGCAACACTTGGCATAAATCTTCCACAGTGCACTCTGTGGCCTGTTAAGCACTGAATTTAATATACGAGTGATTTGAAACAGAAGAGAAAAGACGAAGTTTCCTTTAAAGTATAGCTATCAGTTCAAGTCGGAAGAGACATTATTTTCCAGTCAAGCACTGCTAATACTATTGATTGCCTCGTAAATTTAACAAACAGGGTGTAAAGAGGGGGGAATTCTGTGTGATATCAGGGATTTGAGATGGAAATGATCAAGACACTGTAATTCTTTGTCTTTTTATTCAAAGTGCCATTATTCTTTAACGCCTTCTGCCTGCTTTCTGTCTTGTCTGCCCTTATTTTCATTTTCCTGTGTCTCTCCCACCTCAGGGAGACGTTAACAGTCTCAGTAATGAAAGGCAGTGGCTAAAAACCACTAGACAGTGCGGAGGAGCACATGTTACAATTTTAAACATATTAAAAAACTGTGGGAGATCTGAAGGCAAAGCCAAAGCAAGTCTTAATTTTCAAGTAACAGTGGTGATCCGTGCAAGTACTGTAGGTCATGTAGGGACTGTACAAAAAATATTAGGGGAGAGCACAGGATGTTTTGTTTTTTTTCTTACCCCATATTTCTGTTTAATTTCATGGTAAACTTTATTAAATAAAAAGGGGTAAAATATTTATTGAAAATATGTTTTTCATTTGTGCCACAGACATGCGTTTTTCCATATGCAGTGGATATGGGGTGGCCCTTTAAGCCCAGAGCTGTTTGTCTGGCAATGACTGCTTATTTAGCTGCTCAAAAATAGAAACTAACTGTACGTCTTCCAAATGAAATGACAAAATATGTTGTTTGAAGCCCTTTAAAGAGACGCATAAACACATTTTCTGATCTGACGCACCTGTTGGTCGGATGACATGACATAATTTGTTTCCTTTCAAAACCGTTTCAAACCACTGTTGAAAAGTAAATATGTTTTATATTGTGACAAAGTTATGGTTAATGCTTGCAGCTACAATACAACAACAATAAACAACTTGATTATGCTAAGAAAAGGTTCATGGTTTAGGTTACACTAAGCACTGAGGTTAGGGAAATATGGCACTATGGGTTAAATTAATGTTTTATTAAAGATAGGGGACTTTCATTTTCATGGTTACAATAATAAACACATGGTTTAGGTTGGGAAACATACATGTCTTGCTTTTTAAAAATTATTTTGTTATTTCTTTTTTGCAGTGAAAGTGTGATATTAATAACTCTGGAGAGGGTAAAAAATTCAAGCCAGCACATGTCCACACCCCAAAACTTTTCTTACAGGCCCTTATAGTCACTTGGTTGAGGAAGCAGGTAGCGGTTCAATAGTTTATTAGGAGTCATGGCTGCAGCTGATGTTAACTCTTAACTCACCTTTTAGCCTCCTTTGCCACATGCCCTAACATCTGTCCGGCTCCATTAACTCTCTTCGTATTATCTCTTCCAGTATGTTTTCTTTTTTTTTAAACCAGAACCAACTTAACACCAGCTAAGCTTGTAATACATCATGCCAAATGAAAAGCCAAACAGACCCACTCTACATGAAAACACATGTAAGGAGCGTCATTCCTCATAATACCCGCCAATGTGTGGCTTATGATTCACTGCAGGGCTGAAACAGAGAGAGCCCGTACGAAGAACAAGGAATGAATAGACTAAAGTGAAGAGGAAGTTTGCTTTTGTCATTTTTTAAAAGTAATTAAACATCTTCAGAAGAAATGCTTACGTCCGTGGTTCAATTATAGAAAAAAAACAAAGGATTCAAGTGAGCTCAACAGAGACTGTAAGTCACGTTTGAACTCTTCGGTTTGAAATGCACAGACACACGTTGGCTAACATACAGGAATATATATGCTGTGCACTCCCACACATTCAACTGTGAACCAGCCGGTTGGTTTCACAATCCCATCACACAGCAACCCCTATCTATTATACTCACTGCAGATTCAGCTAAGTAGGTATTTCAATTGCTCTCCATAGATAACTTCTCTTGTTATTGGGTTCAAACTTCAAAAAAAGATACCATCTAGAACAGAAGCATTGCTTTAATCCACATTTTCTCTCTCTCTCTCACTCACTCTCACACACACACACAGCGAGAGAGAGTTTAGCTTGAGCTAGCTTTTACCTCACCTTGAAAATAAGATTAAAATGTTATCAGTTGTACCACCTGCACAGTGCTGCTCTGACCCGAACTACAGATACATCACATCAAGCTTAATCCTGAACATGAGATATGTAACACACACTTACACACACACACACAGACACACACACACACACATTGACTAAAACAGCGTGTACAGACACTTGTAATTATGATGTGTAACTCTAATGGAATGGTTTTCTTTAAGAGTACTCCTCTATTCCATTACTACATTAGCATCCAGACAAGAGGACGTATATCATGTTAAAATCTGTGCCGTGGGCCTGATACTGCACAGTTAGGTGAAAGGCTGACACCCAGTGGACGATGAAAGCCACACACTATCGCTCTAAAACTTGACAGTGAGGCTTTTTGGGGGAAGCTTTTTGGTGACAGCTGCAATTTAACGGACAATTATTTTCAAGAGTGAAGACTAGAAACTCAGTCATCACTCATGATACATGAGTAAGTGCTCAGTGTAAGTGCTTCAAATTATACGTTTTGTGACCTACTGTGAATTCTAGAGTCACATGATCTTGGCTTGTGTTTACCAAAGAGAATTACACTTGAGTGCCCTGAAGAGTCAATTTAGAACTAAAGTTCTCTACCGAGTGTGAATAATAAGACACATTTGTCAACTTGCAGCTGAAATGTATGCTCAGAGCAGGAGACAATCAGCGGCAATCAAGGGGACTGCTTTCTTTGCTTATGAAAGGATGCAATTCATATTTTATAACATCAGTTTTAAAAATACAAATACCAGTACGTGGTAGTGCGTGCGCTCCAAGGCTGAGTCCTTACTGCAGCGGTCTGGGCCTTTTGCTGCATGTCGTATCGCCTCTCTCTCTCTCCCTGATTTCCTGTCTGTCATCAGCTGTTGCCATGAAAAAATAAAGGCATAAAAAGCTCACCAAAAAATAAATTAATGATAAAAAAGAAATAGCCAGTCAGCAACAAGGATTTACTCGACATCTCTCCCATTGTTAAGTCTTAAAAAAAATCTGCAATTTCAATTTTTTTAAAAATTAATTTTATTTTTTAACCCTTAAAAAAATAGCAGCAGTTAACATGTCAAATTAAACAACAATCTAATATATTCTAATATATAAATACATAAATAGGGTTGAAATAATATGAAATTGGTGGAAAACAATTGGACAAAGATGCCCAAAACAGCAATAAAAATAAAAACAGAAAATGTGACATCCTATGAAATGCTCGATTTAAATGTAAATAATAAATGATAAAATTGCATTAATCCTCATTCACACTTCCACTGACATATTATAAGATGGTGAGAAGCTGTGTGCTCACCTGTTTCTGCCCTGCAGCCATCTGAGATCTACTCTAGCTCACATTTATCTTTTGAGCAGGTTGGTCACATATACGACGAGTGCTTCTGTGCTCACAGGCATGGTGCAATCAATAGAATGGAAGTTTGAGTATTCACAGAATAAATAGTTATTTATTTTATCAAAAGTGACAACTGACCTTTGTCTGTGTGTGATACATTTCACAACACTTTGCTTCACTACTTCTGACCTTTAATAACACTACAACACCTCTGTAAGTTACTAGATTAACCTTCCTGAAATGCACAGAATAACATGGGACAATCACTTCAAGAGACGAGTACACAAGAAGCATTTTTGCAATGCATCACAGCCACTGTATCACATTGCAAAGAAAACACCGTAGCGTCTTAATCTAAAACAAACAAACAAACACACCAAACTTGTCTTATTCTCGCTGGCTGTCCATCATCATACATCCAGATGAATCCTCTGGTGACGTTTCAGGTTACATTTCTGGGTGAAGCGTTTGCCGCAAGCCAAGCAGCAGTACGGTCGCTCTCCGGTGTGGACCCGACGGTGGGCCTTGAGGTTGCTGAGCTTGGTGAAGCTGCGACCGCAGAGAGAGCAGCAGAAAGGCCGCTCGCCCGTGTGAGTCTGCAAGTGGGCCTTCAGGTTGCTGGGGTGGGGAAAGCACTTCCCGCACTGGCCACATCGCAGGAGGTGCCTGGGACCAGCGTGAGGGTGAGAGTCTGGATGGGGTAAGGGGTTGGTGTGATGTGAGTTTGTAGACTGAAGCTGGGCTTTGATGCTGACCCATGGTTCACCAGTTCTGTTAAGAGCCGCGGCGTGTTTGTCACCTAAGTGAACTCGCTGGACTGAGAGAGGAGGGGGAGGAGCGGTTTTAGACGTGGAGGGAGTTCTGTTGAGGGGATTTAAGTTCACATCCTGAGAGTGGGCTATAGACAGAGCGGCGGCGGCAGAGCCGTTCAAGAGCGTGTGGGGCAGCTTCTTCATCGGTCGGTGGAGGTGCTGTATAGCGGCTTGCAATCTGAGACCTGTGGCTGCTTTAGAATGCAGCTTCATGACCTCCTGCACAGTGGCTTTATGGGAAATGTGGTTCTGCTTGAGTGGTTCTGAACTCACCCTGTGCTTTTTTACTGAACATGAGACAGCTGCCATCCCAGACTTTGCCATTTTCTTTTCCTTATGCTCGCTTTCCACGCACCCGTCAGAATCGACAATAATCTCCTGCTTGATAGTCACACCCAACGCCTCGCTGTTTTGAAGTCTCGCCGTAGGGGACGTCGAGGATGAAATCTGATCTCTCCCTGGGGGAACCAGAACATTAACATCTGCTGTGACAGAGTTGGCCAGCTCGTGCTCTGTTTGCTGGAGAGAACCTCTAGTTTTGGCTGGATCACAGTCCTTTTCTGTTGCGAGTCTGTGACACTGTAGCAATCCAGCTGTTGTCAGGCCTGCCCAACTACTGTCCACCTCTAAAGATGGATCTGTAGCCATGTGCGTTTCCTCCTGCTCTTCAGAAAACACATACGCAGTAGAGATCTGGGGGTCTTGCTTAATGACGTTCCTCAATAATTCCTCACTGCTGTCTGCAGTCTGTTTTGGTTTGGCCTCAGTCATCTCAGTAGAGCTGTGTGATTCAGGCACTGCTTCTCCTAGAAAATAAATGGAAACAGGATTTATATTAATGAGCATGACTACCCATTTTTCAATTGACTGTTTACATGGCTAATGCCTGGTCCGAAAACATAATATTCCATCCATGGAAAACTTTTTATAACTACAAAGATCTGTGTGAGACAACTCATGAACTAATTCAATTTATAACAGAAGGTAAACAAGGCCGTGTATTTACAAAAAAGGACTCTTGATAAAGACAAAATTTTCTAGGTGTAACATAAATTTGAGAAACATGAGAACATTTGTGTCAAATGAATTCCAAGGTCTACGAGCTACAAGGTTAAAATAATAACGTTCCTACAACCCCATTTGCAAAAAAAAAAAAAAAAGTTTGTGTAAAATGTAAATAAAAATAAAATGTGATGATTTGTGAAACATTGAAACCTGCACAAAAGGAAAATTGCACAAAGACAACTTATGAAATGTTGAAACTGAGAAACTTCCAGGTTTCTGGAAAATTATATCATGTTGGCATCAAATTCAAAATGGGCATATAGTTTTTCAAAAACAATACAATTTCTCATCCAATGAAGCATTACTGACATTTGTGTTATTTATTTTTGTTACTGACAATACGTCAGCATTTGAAATTAAGAATTAGAGCCAATGAGCCACTGTAGAATGTTGAAATTACTGCACATACTGTCATTTTCTACATTTTTGGTTTTCTCTACTGTACCGATATCGAACTACAAACCATTGTTACATATCCAAACGGAGAAAGACATCCCGGAGACCTGATAGCTGAGTCTCATTCCCAGATTGTCAGATATCAACAAACAAAGTGGTTTGGAGTGAGCCACATAACACAACAGGTGGCATTCGTGCTGGGAGTGACACTCAATGATCTTTAAGCCACCAAGCCAAAGTGTTGGTATTTGACCACCTGGGAACAAGACTCAACAATCAACTATAATTAATTCCCTATGACTGGTCCCTCCTTTAATATGCAATGAAAACAATAGACCCACTGCAGGTGACACAGTACAATACTCACCATCAAGGGAAGCACTCCACCCTCCCAAATGCACGGATGAACAAGACGGCGTAATGACTTCTTCTTCTTTTACACCCACTGCTGGCAACACATCTTCTTCTGCTGCCTAAATGGCACAGAGAGCACATCAGAGGATTCTGGGAATATGTTTTCATTTTGATTTGTCAGCTGGATGCCCTGTACATAACGCCTCTCAGAATAACACCGCTCTAACGTCAGTGAGAGTACTTCTGCTGTGAGATAGTTTCGTGACCCACCAGTGATTCAGGGCTGCGAGCGGCTGTAGGATTGTCTGCTGCCTGTGCTGTCTCTGGTATGACTTCCTGCTGGCTTCTTGTCCAACTTTCCACGGAGTCACTCTCTATTTTCACACCACAGTCCCTCAAAATATCTGAAAAAAACAATGCTGATGTAAAATAACAGAATACAGTGTTTTTATTTCTGAATAATCATCTTTCTGTGTGTTCATACCATCCTGCTGTTCTTTGTGCCTTTCCTCTGCGGTGTCACCGGACAGCTCCACATCATCCTTGGCACAGTCTGCACACTTTCCAGTCTTTCCTCCTTCTTTCCCCTCGTTTTCACTTAATTTCCTCTCGGCCCACTGCAGCTGAATCCTCAGGGACTCCACCTCCTGGTTCCTGCGCTTCACCTCCTCCAAGAAGCCGTCCTCGACCAACCTGGTGACCTCATACATGGCTGTCTTCACCACAGTCTCCATCACATCTGAGAGCTGGGTCTGGAAAGTCACAATGAGGGTGTCCAGATCCGACATGATGAGATTGTCAGGGTCCTAGCCGCTGGCACACAACGAAATTCTGTGTTGTTGTGAAGAATAAAAGCGAGGGAGAAGGACTCCGCTGGAAGTGTTTTGTTGTTGCTGTTGCTGTAGCAGATGCTACCACAGATTGTTCAGGTTATTCACCATTATTAAAGAACTCTCTCCACTTGTTGCTGTGGGCTTTTAGGGAATGAGACATAAACAGAATTAAATTTTAAATGTTAAAATGTTTGACTTACGATACCCAAACAGCTATTTACACGAAATGCCTTCGTGTCAGCGCGAACTGTCAGCTAGCCAGCTAACGTGACGGTAACGGTAGCATTCGTACACAGCGTCAACCCGTTAACAAACCGTAGCGTTACGCAGTTATGATTTACATAAACCATAGTCGAGTCTAGCGTGTTGGTTTATTGACACTAGAGTTTGTGGGGTCCGTGACTAACATCTGTTTAGCTGAGCGGACTCGTGTGCACTGACCATGTCACCGTGCTAGCCTCTGAACAATCGCTTGTGCTTCTTGTTTTTGCTCGTGGAGTCCTCCGCAACGCAGTACGGTGGCCTCACCCGATGAACGAAACGCGTTTTTAAAAAGTGAAACCCACAGGCTGCTCTAAGCAGTCAATACTCACTAAAGCTCAAGGGTTTGCCATTATACTACACATTATGTCTGTTATGACCGCTTTCTTCTACAGAGCTTTATTGAAAGGAGGCAAAAGAAAAGAGAGACTTTTTTATTTTTACTTTAGATATATAACATGCCTGTGATTTATACGGAGAACATAGTTTATTCTCCATCATTTCTGTTTTTGATGTTAAAATTATGTGATACTTCCACATCAAACTGGACCCTTACAGTCTGATATACACTACTCACAAAAGGTTAGGGATATTCGGCTTTCAGATGAATGAGGATGACTTTTGTTTCAATAAATTGTTTGAAATGAAGATATTACCATTGCATGCTTCTACTTAAATGTCCTACTTTCATTATATAATATCACTGTAGCATGAACTTTTTACATTTTCCATAAATTTCACCCGAAAGTCAAATATCCCTAACTTTTTGTGAGTAGTATATATACACTAATATATGTGTATATGTTAACTTTTTATTTTATTATCCTCCTTGGGGGAAATCTATCAGATTTTACCTTATCAATAATTACATTGTTTAGTTTGTAAGGAATAATGACCACTGGTTGACATAAAAACTATAGATGAGGCAGATTTTTGCCTAGATACGTTTTTTTTTATTATTATTATTCATTGTTCTTGGCCAAATAGCACAAATAGTGTTTTAGCCTATGGTAAATATTTAGGAGCAGTGTAAAGTCACAGTGCAGTGAACTCCAGTTCATAAGGTACCTTAATCCATCAAATAAATCCATTTTAGATATTTTGTAGAGACACCCAGACAGAACTCATACACCATGCCACACAGCGCAGCTGGCCCTATAGTTCTCCAAAACCAAGAAACCTTTCGAAACATACACTGCATAAGTTGCTTTGATCAATGTTTTAAACAACCATGGCCACTTTTCTGTTTTTTTTTCATAAAACATTTACCACTCTGTGTGTCTAACCACAGAAATGTCTCTCTTCCCTCTCCTCCTCTCTGAGGGAAAAGGGTACGGCACCCTTTAGACCCACCTGACTTCTATCAAAACTGCACTCTGGAATGTCATCTGGAGCACTCTTCTTTTTTTTTTTTTTTTTAAAGAACCCTACAAAGATTTCCCTTGATGCTAACCAAACTCTTCATCACGCTACCCTGATGTGTTTACAGTCACATTCCTCATTTGCAATGACATGGCTCAGCACTGGGCTTGCTTCTCTTCTCATGTTGTACAATAAATATTAAGCTTACAGTCATGTATGATTTTCCCTATGTGCCCTTTGGCAGATAATAAGAATTCAAGCTTAATGTATTGAAATATAGGGATAAATAAATACATAGGATTCACTTAACAAATGATGTAATTATATACATGACCATGAAAGTAATTCTGTGTAAATAAACACCCTTACTGTGTACTGCAATACTGTTTATTGAAAAATAGAGGCTGGGTCCTTATACCTTGAATAAACCTTCAATAAACTAAAAACTGTAATTTTCCAATTAAGTTTGTTCCAAGAAAAGATCAAGTATTTTCAAGTGAGTTCATTGATTTAAAAAATGGAAATGTTCGAACAACTTGTAATAAAAATGGAATTAACTGTAATGGCTTTGGTTTCAATTGTTCACTTAGAAGAAACAGTTTTACAATCTGTAATGTAATCACAACGTTACTCAGCATTTTTGTTCAAGTTTACTTAAAGTGAATCATTTTTGTCAGTAACAAAATATGCAGCAATAAATCAAACACAAGTTATCTTTGTCCTGTGATTTTCATATCAACAAAAAGTTTTTGGAAAAAAAGAAAACAAAGTTGGAATTGAAGAGAAGAAAAAAAAACATGACTTTAACTGATAAATGGCTCAGAAATAAAAGCATTAATTTTTAAATCTCTTAATACAATTCTCTGATGTTCCTTCCCAAAACTTCCCTAGTTTTATAAATCTGTCATGTGTTTGCGTTGATGTGATTTGAGATGATCCAGGCGTTTGAAGCTGAGGCCACAGACGGTGCAGCAGTATGGTCGTTCACCCGTGTGGGTACGCTGGTGAACCTTCAGTATGTCTGCCCGTGTGAAACTCTTATCACACATTGTGCACCGATGAGGTTTTTCCTGGGTGTGAATTCTTCGGTGCAACTTCAGATTCCAGAGACGACTGAACTTGTTCCCGCATACAGTGCAGCAGTAAGGTTTGTCACCCGTTTGGCCGCACTTGTGTGTCTTTAAGTCAGAGAAAGAAGAGAAACCTTTGCCGCAGTGGCTGCAGAGGTGAAGCCCTTGCCCCGAGTGAATCCTCTGATGGACTTTGAGGTTACAGGCTTGAGTGAAGGTCTTTCCACACTGGTTGCAGGAGTATGGTGGCACCTGTCCGGCGCCTTTGTGCGTCTGCTTATGGGCCTTTAATGACACAGAGTCTGGAAAGGACATGGAGCACTGGTTGCAGGTGTGTCTCCTCCCTCCTCTCCCTCCTACCTGATGTTGCAACCTCTCACCCAGGTTTAAGGTGTCACTGTATGCATCTGATGGCCCATACATGTTTGCTGTGCCATCTGAAGTCGCGTCAATGCGAACACCCTGGCTCCGGAGGCTTAACCTGCCACCTGATTCACCAGACACATGTTCAGGGTACAAGATACTCGGGTCCTGCAGATACCCTTCTTCATTGATCAGTAAACAGCTGAACTCTCCACTTACATCAATGTTAGTCCTTGAGGGTGAGCCTGTAGGTGAACCAACCATGCCTCTTCTATTCCGTGGAGCACCTGCTTGGTAAGCTTGATGTTCAGCTCCTTCTGGTGCTTCCACATCCCCCTCATAGTGTCCTATGTAACTCAAATCCTCACCCAGGTGGGATGGTGATCCTTGTAACCCATCCAAGTTACCCATGTCTATCATATTGCCGTCTCCATAGCCAGGTTTGTCAAAGCCACCCAACTCTTCCATACCATACCTGCTCTGGAAAAGCTGTTCAGACGGGTCACCTGAGTGTCCGTCCTGGGCTGATTCTGGCCTCTGGTCAAAGCCAACTTCCCAGTTAACGTTGCACTTTGGGATCTTCTGGTCATTGTAACGTTTACTGGGCCCCGGCAGACTTGATGCCTCTGTTTCTGATCAATGAGAGGAGAAAAAGATTTTCAAAGTCATGAATATATGATTAAAGTGAGTAAAATGACACATTTAGCATATAAACACTGAAATGGTTATTTGGCTGATAGTGTTTATCATCTGGTTTATAACTTTCCAATAATCCAGAACTGTAGAAATTACTGTATACTTACATGTGACTAAAAATTAATAAGATATTAATCTGCTTTAAATTCCCTTAAAAAAATATATATATATATATGTTTTTAATGAATCTCTGTAGTATGAAGAGACTGACCCTCCAAACTGGCTCCCCATCTCTCTTGGGACTCATTAGTTTCTGGCGTGATCCGAAGACCTTCCTCCTTGAGCAGTCTGTCCAGCTTTTCACACTGTACACCTGGAGACTGTCAGACAAGCAGAAAGACACCATTAAAAAAACATAAGGTTGGCATTATACTACCAGGCAGGTCTGATTCGATGTTAAAGAACATAAAATGTACATAAAAATAAAATACTGTAAAATATCAGAGGGTACTTCACTCCGTGAGAAGTGTGCAACACTGAAATTCTCATTACACTTTTATTATCACATTATAAAAGTTTGATGGAATCAGCTCATTTCCAAAAAACTTCTTTAATTTCACAAAATGTTTTTACGCTCACCTGAGGTGAGGTTTTTTTGTCAAAAAAACAGTTAATGCTCTTCATTACGATGGAAACAGTTTCTCTGAATATAACATAGCAAATATTTAACTCACATGACTAATAACCCCTAATATTGCCATACAGTAGTGGACAAACACATTTTGAAGAGATTTCAAATCTAAATCTAGTTGAAGCTCCAATAGTGTAATAAACTGTCCTCTACCTGTGGTGCATTCATGGTAGTGTGGCCCTCTGCCACTTCATGAGTAGGTGTCTCTCCATCAGTGCACTGGGAGCTATTTACCTCTTCTTGCAGCACACTTTCCTGTTTAAGATTTTTCTCTGTAGCAAAAGACAGTGACATATTTGTGATCACCCTTATTTCTTGCCATTTATATTTATATTTGAATGATTTAGAAATGTTGAGAAGTGTAGTAGTGGAAGTACTCGACCTTACAATAACTGTGGATCACATGAATATGCGTAATGTGAAAAGAGTGGCTTGTAGTAATTAACCCAGAGAGAATGTGAACCTTTCAGCTCATTGTTTTGTTTTTTTCTGGCCCATAACTTCACTCTTCTGTTTCACTGTCACCACTCCCAGAGAATAGTTTTTTTTAGCAGGAGGCGTACAGGTGGTTTAGAGTTTTTTTCTCTGAATGACCACCTGCTGCTGAGTACGGAGCCCATCTGGTGACATGGGTGGAAAAAAATGTATATTCCGTGACCACGAATTAATAACGCGTGGGAACGAGATGATTACTTGGTGACCACGAATTAATAAGGCGTGATAATTTTGCGTGGCCACGAGAATTGTTAGTCATTGCATCAGTGAGACTGTTGACTTTCTTTTTCGTGGCCACGGAATATATATATATATTTTTTTTTTCCCACCCATGTCACCAGACGGGCTCCGTAGCTGAAACAGGGAAGGTGAACAGATGTAAAATGCTCTGTAGGGCAAAGGTAGCAGGGGTAATCATACATAATGTCATACATTAGACAGACTGACCTGTCGCTCTGGGTTCCTCCTCACTGGACATCCCGACTTTTCCACACTCGACACACCTCTCTCTCCTGTCTCCCTCTCTGTCTTTACGCCGGCTCTCCGACCACTTCAGCCGCCTCTTCAGGGACTCGACTTGCTCCCTGCACCGCGTCACCTCTTCCAAAAAACTGTCCTCCACCAGGCGGGTGATCTCGTACATGGCAGCTTTGAACACCGTTTCCATGACGCCGGAGAGTTGGGACTGAAAAGTTACTATAGTCTCTGCCATTATGCCAAAAAATGTGCGACAACAGTCAGTAAAGTGAAGAGAAGGCAGCTTTGACCTGACACGACTTGTGGAGTGGCATCAGTCGGGCACGGCTGACGTCGCTCTCTTTAAACTGGATGTGCCAGTTTGTTAGACTCAGTGTAGGCAGCGTTAAATAGGTCGTACGCGTATATGAGCTGATCTACCGTTCACTGACTGCCATCACACCGAACCTGATGTTAAACCAACAATAGGTCGCCTGTACTGTCAACGTCAGCTAACTAGCTAGCAGCGCTAGTTGTGATTCAGAGATAACGTCACACACTCCGACCGCGTCACAAGCTCTTAACGGAAGCACAAATGTGTAAAACATATTTTAAGTGCATATAGTTTCTATCTAGCGCAGCATTGTTTTGGTAGCGAGAGTAAATTAATTGCTTAGCTCCGTTGAGCTATCATCATTTCCTCCTGATTCCGTAAACAACGGCACTTCCGTGCTTTAAAGTACAGGTAGCGAGTTGGGACAATCTTAATCATTTCAGCCGGATGAATGTCTGTGAAGACAATCTTTTACAAAGACATTCTAGAGAGAGGTGTCATTTTTTTTCTTTTTTTTCCCAATACATCAGGAGAACAGCTTGATAGAGAGAATTTTTGATACCCTTTGTTCAGTTTCTTTTATTTATTATTAGAATTTATGAATGTATTGTGAAATTCCTAGTACACACTCTATGACAGTTTGTGGAGGTAACATATTATACATTTTGCCAACCACCATAAAACATCAATAAAAAGTAGATATGAAGATACATCAAGCTATAGAGCCCCACCACTGTTATTCAAGTTAATGGCACTTTTGAACGGGATATTAACTTTACACGGGTGATAGGATGCACTGGATCAGGGGTCAAAATATATTATTTAAGTATTTAAAAATATTTTTAAAAGGAAATTTAAAAAAAAACAAAATGCAAGCTGAAATAGTCAAGATGAAAGATTGGACAAACAAATGTGGATCTAAACTGTCAACTGAAAAATCAAAAATATTTCTTGCTTGATGAAAAGCGTACGTGGTATCGGCATATTGATGAAGTGAAAAACAAAAAGATCAACAAGATACTACAATGTCTGTCAGAGTAAGATTGAGGAGAAAGCAGGATTTAGATATCACACGAGAACAATCCAAGATTACGGATGTATAGGTTATATGTTCTGCTGCAGAGAAACCAAGCTTAAAAAGCTTGACATCAAAGTGGCTCAGGCTCTCAGAATTGCGGAGCATTCAAAACATCACTAATTAAGCTTATGTTGCCGTATTGGGAACATTATTTATTCCTCATTTTGAGGTAGCAGCAAAAATAGAGAGTATCCGAACATTTTGCAGTGTACACAGCTGAATTACTCAGAGGATGGCATAACAATGGATGAAAGCCACAGTCATTAAAACAACTGTTTTATTTTTTTTTTCAACTGATATACAAGTAGTATATCAGTAGTAAGTACTCAAATCTTCAAGTTAATTACTTCAGAGTGTATAATAGAGAGGATATAATCGTCACACTCCGGTCCAGCAGGCGGCGGTAGTGCAACTATAAGCTGGTTTGCCAAACGCCATTAAAACTCAAGGAAGAAACTGAAGGCGACGAAGAAGACGTGCGTCACACAAAGCAGTGTCAATGGGGAAGAAGCCATGTTGAGCCAGCTCTCAATACAGTTTATTTATTATACGCTACAGTAAATGTAGTGTCAAAAGTGGATTCATACTGAAACCACGACGAACGGTAGACCGTACCACGATGTCAGCGGACGATTTTCAGACGAAGTATGCCTCCGTCATGGAGAGCATGCTGAAGAGTGCTGTCGCAGAGACGACTAAACTTTTCGAAACTATGGTCGACGAGCTGAAGGCAGAAATAGCCCGAATCAAGAAGGAGAACGAGGACCTCAAATCAAGGTGCAGCCGGGTAGAGAGTGCGAGGAGCCGACCGACTGACAGTGCAGGAAGTGAGCCTCCTCCACGGCGAGACTACGGCTCTGAGAAACGTGACACCGCAACTCAGTGTGGTGAGGAGTGATGCCTAGTTATCTACCATAACCTAATTGAGGTTAATATTTACTAATATAACTGTCTGATAATGCTGTGTGACGTTTTACACATAAAGTGCCAGTGCTGTCTTGTTATGTGCGACACACAACGTTAGCTTAACCTAGCTCAGTCTATATTAAAGCGTGGGATCCAAAACGGGGGAAACCATACCGTGCTATCCTGGCCAACCGTAGAGGTCAGTAACATACTGTGTATATTTATATATATATAAAGAAAAATCTTTAAAGGAGAAAGTGTGTCCAAACTTTTGACTGGTGCCAAAAATAATTAGATTGGGCCGGGTATGTTTGGGACTCAGCCCTGCCAAATAGTCCAATGACAGGAGTACGCTCATCATTGACGGAAAAGGAAGCGCAAAGACGTGCATCGCCGGCGGACCTGAGGCGGGTCTGATGACGCCTGGGTGTTCTAATAAGCCATCCGTAACGGCGCGTACCTGTCAATCAAGCGGTCACGCTGTTATATTTAGGCGCAACTTTGAGCCTTAATATCATCTGAACGGGTGAGTTAAAAAAAAAATTCGCCCTCCTCACAGTTGTCATGGATGGAGAAATTAGCTATAGAGACCAAAGCCATTGTCTGAACCAGGCTGTAAACATTTTTATTTCTGCTGTGAAATTGAGCATTTTAATACGGCATCTTATGGAGACTGAAAAAAACTAAAGTGGCCGCTCAAGGAATTACAGTTTATATCGCGTCCCCCGAGAAACACCAGCCAACAAAGCAACCTGAAAATGGCAAGCCAGCCAATCTACCAGCTCAGTCTAGATTAATGAGCTCACAATGTCCACTCAAGACAGTTTACTACATTAGCTAGTCAGAAATGTATCCATAACTAACGTTAGCTAACATTAGCCCACAAAACCACAATATCACAACATATTTCACACTTTGCAGTAAAGTTAGCTTTGACTTTGGACTTTGCGTACGACTCACCGTTTTTAAGATGGCCATTTTTAACTGTTCACGCTGTACTCGGGAGCGAACACGTCACATTATTCCCGTTTACATAATAATCAGTCCACAGGCTGTCAAATAAGCACAGTTAAATAGTGTACAAAGTATTTACTCTTTGTTAGTACTTGCAAGATTTGCAATCAACGCAGCATTACTGACCTGATTAGAGGCTGCTGTTGTTATCATCAATGTTTGGGATCAATAATTGTTTTCCCATCGCCAAGGGCAGGGACACCCACACTGCTGGATGATATGCTTGGTATGGGATCACACAAGCAGTTGAACACAGCACATCCGTCTGCTTTCAAGTGTGTCCTGTGTGTCACCAGATGCTTCATTACATTTGATGTGTCCCCCTCCTTTATATGCAATGACTGAACATATTTCTGCTGCGTTTTGATAAGCTCCAGTCTAGAGGAGATTCTCTCTGTGGGGCTGTGTGACATAAAATAATGAAGCACATTGAGTACTGGATGACATGTATAGCAAATTCAAAATATTTTTCCAAACTTGACCACAGAAATCAGTCTTAGTAGTTTCTTGCTTAAAAATGAGATCAGGCTCAGGCTCCGCAATAAATCTAAAAACAATCTTGTAGGCATGAGTACTTGATTTGGACCTTAGTATAGTAAAGTCTACAAATTTCTGTTTCTTTACAGGGCTCCAGACTAACTTTTTGCATTGGTTGCACCAGTACAAAATTTAGGTGAACCCAAATTTTTCATTGCGTCGCCCTTAACGCCATAAGGTCACCTTGTTATCGCTCTACATAACTTTCATATAATGTGAATGATTTTTAGACAAGAATAAGGTGTAGAGAAATGCTTGTCTTTATTTGAAGCACAGTTATATATAAAAAGAAAAATAAAGTGTTTAAAGTGCTTCACTGAGCGGAAATTGAACATTTCAAACTAAAACATTAATCAAAATAAAACATTTCCAAATAAAAGTGCTTGTGCTTAAATTTGGCAATTCCTCTTTGGCAATGTTGTATGCAACATTACATTTGATTATCATTTCCGATTCCTCAAAGGGGCCTGATTATTACTGCCTGCCGCTGAAATGCAGCTGGTAGAGGGGCCACTTTCTCTACACACTTGTCACGACATATAGTGTGTTTTTTTTAGACCTGTTGTGTTTTTTTAAAGTTTCGATACGAAACGTTGTTGACCCGCTTAGGAATGCACTATTATCGGCCATATTCTGACCACACTCCTGACAGCAAACGCAGTGCATTGGGTTACGTCCTTTGTCGTACCTCAGCCAGGGAAATTGTTTTAGCCAGTCCTGTCTGAAAGAATGAATTTTGGGCTTTTTAATTTGAGTCTTGGGGCCAGGCTCTATCTCAGACTCGGTTGTCTCCTCTGGTTCAGAGTCTGATGCTATCGCCGAAGGACCGGGGCTTGGCATCTTACCAGGAACAGAGGGCTCCATGTCTTGGCTGGATGGACTCTCAGTAGTGGGGATGGATGGAATGACAGTAGTAGGGCTGGTTGTAGGCTTAGTTTTCTTAATGAAAAAACTTTCAATGTTTCTACCTCTCTTCATTTTCCCCCGTTTTGTCGCGTTTATTTTCTTTTTCCGTTTCAGTTAGGCTACTCCGGCGCTTAGGTCGCTCGCAATTTTTAAACACACACAACTCAGAGCAATGAACAAGACCACAGCCAATCAGAGGCAAAGACCCGCCCGAGCTCTGTCTCTTATTGGTTTAGACCACGATATGATCCTACCATGAGTGTGAGTTCGGTCACAGGAGAACACAGAGAGATGATGCGCTTGCGAAATAAATTGATGTTTTCACACGGGCAGCGTCAGGTGCACCAGTGCGACCTAGAAAAATTATTAGTCGCACTCTTAAAAATTTTGGTCGCATATGTGACCAAATTGGTCGCACTCTGGAGCCCTGCTATGTAGAAAAAAATGATCGATCAGTCACACATCACCTGATCTTTGCACTCAGATTGGACTTGACTGACTAGTTCTCCTGTTTTGTGTGTCTTTATGTTTACAGATCTTGTTCCTTTCCACATGATGCTGGTAGAGCAATGTCAACCATTGAGACACTCATCATTGCACAACCACAAGCAACTATCCGATTATGAGGGGATGGAGTACATTTTGCAGGACCACAACTATGACACCCATGGAGAGGGAAATTCTCAAATGGGACTTCTACTTGTCAAACAAGAGGTGTGTATCTTGGCAGCAAATCATTTTATTTTTCCATTTATGTCTTTTCGAAATTGATGACTGTCATGGTGATTTTTCTCTACACTCTGTCTTGAAGGAAGAGGAAGTTGGGTCTACTGTGGTCTCTGGGCAAGTCTTGAGTGATAAAGCAGGTGAGAAAGCGATTTTAATTTGTCAACTACATTTTGATAGTTCATAAGATTTAATCAAGTCTACACAATTTGGCAAGGTTTACTCATCGTCATTCTTAAATTTTTATGATGTCTCTATCCCTGCTGTGCCTAGATTCACTATGGGCTTCTGGAACTAACAATGAAGGGCCTTTAATTAACAAGGTATGTTCAACTAGAGAAGTACCTTTGCCTCAAAGACATGAAGACACCCAACTGGCCCTGGAACATCGCCTTTTGGGAACATATAGTAGTTTACAAGGAGGCCAGAACCAGTCATCTGAACCAGAGCATTCATTTGTCATCTCGCTTGCTACAATAAAAGATGACATAGAAGAAGAGTCTGATGTCAGTCAGAAGATGTCAGAAGTTGGTACACAGGGAGAATCTGAAAAACACCAGATGGTTTTTGCTCAGCATGAATCAGAGGCTGGATCTCTTGAAAAAGAGAAACCATCAGTGGTCCCACAACAATGTCGAAGAGAGGGCAAAACATCAGAAAATGAACAAACTGATGATATGCAGTCTGCAGAGAAACTGCAACCAGTACCACTCAACAAAGGAGAAGCATGTGATGAATTAAAAAATGGTGTTGCAGAAGTTGATTCTAGTTCCCAGCCAGACATGCCAGTACGACGTAAAAGAGGACGGCCACCGAAGAAAGCAAAACGTTTGCAACAGAAAGAAATACTTAAATCGCCATCTTCTAATGTTCCAACAGTGCAAGAAGTGCATAAATCCTTTATGATAAGAGTGGAAGAGGTTGAGGTCTCATCTGCAAATGATACAGCTAAAATCACTTCATCTGAGTCTTCACAAACATCCAGTCCATTTCAGTCTTCATCCATCATCACTCTCTCAGTCCAGGAGAGTAGAAGATGTTCCTCTAAAAAGGCAAAGCTATCTGAATCTCAACAACCTTCCCTGGATATCAAAGAAGGGGCAATTCAGGCTCCATCCACCGATGTTTCCTCTGCAATTGAAACACAATACACTCCACCAGCTGAGTCACCACAAGCACCATCAGTTCAACCCAGAGAACGCTGCACCTCTGTAACTCTTCAGGATGCAATGCTTTTAGTTGAAGCCATGAATCAGTCAATGGAAGAAAATACCCATGAAGCTGCAGGGAATCTACCCATACCCACCCCAACCAATGAAGCTCAGCCACACATTAAGGTGGTCAAACCAAAACAACAGCATGCGGTCTCTCTGTCCAATACTACTACATTTTCAATTCCCCCATCAACTGCTCCAACTCAAACAAGTGTGCAGTCACCTCAGCAGCACCATCCCCATTGTCTGATAACACCAGTAGTATCCAGTAGACAAAGTAACACAGTACCTCATAGAATAATTTTGGTTCAAAGATCCTCATTAATGCCTCATAACACTGCATCACAGACTTCAGCCCAGCTTCCCACCGTTATGTCAACAGTTTCTGTAGAAAATAATAGTACACTTCCAGGCTCTACAGTTGCAGACTTACCTTTTAAAACACCTTCCTCTGTACCACAGAAAACAGCAGGCCTTACACTGGCCTCTAAAGACCCACAGTCAGTGTCTGTACTATACCCAAAAGTAACAATTATAATTCCAAGACACAAGTCACCTGTAACGGCAAAGAAAAATCAGTCACAGAACATTCATGTGACAGCCCAAAAGAGTGATAATACATCTGGCTACAAGAAATCTCCCAAACAAACTGCCTCTGTTTCTGAAACATTAAATGCACACACAGAAACCCGTCCCAGTTTAAATATACCAGTTGGACTAGTGCCAACCTCAGTGTCAGCAGTACCACCGACTTTTGAACAAAAATGTGCTGCTGTGGTCAGATTAACCAAGCTCCCATTTCCAATATCAACTACAGAATCAGTTTTGGTCTCAGAGTGGCCCACAATTAGATCTTCTGACCCCCTGCCCATTTTGAAAGAAGGTAGCACACATGAGAAACCTTCATCATCTGTAGTCATATCAAAACAGCCATCAGAGATGCTTGTGTTATCCAGTGACATTTGTCCCAATTTAAAAGAAACTTCTCTCTCTGTGTCTGTAAATACCTCTCAGATATCAGAAGAGCCAAATGATATTCAAAAGAAGGCATCATTATTCTTGGAAAACTGTACCACTTTGAAAGAGTCACCTAACAGTGGGAATAATGTGCCAACATCTGCACCATCCAAGGAGTTGGAACCAGTCTTTGAGAAATCAACAATAGCCATCCACACGACTGACCCTTTAGCTGTTTCTGGTACAGCTGGTGAATGTACTTCAAATTTGGACAAAGAAATCAGGATTGCAGTGCAAGACTGTGCATTACCTAATGAAGGACCTATAAAAAAGAAACCGTCAAATGCCCACATACATCTAACCTCCATCACATCCAAGGACACATCTGACCCTCATTTCCAGATGACTAAAACCCAGTTCCTGGCACAGCTCGCAGTGACCCCTGTTACACAAGACCAAACACAGGTAACGCAGTAGTAAACGCTCATTTCATTCATATAAAACAATAATGTAAAATAACATTTGCGCTGGTTACAGACGTTGTCTGTACCCCAGTAGCAAGGTGGATATGTGTTGTATAAAGCTGTCATGGTAACTGCAATGTAAATACAGCACTATTGACAAGCCAACTGCAGGGGGCAGCGAGCAACAACACATGATGTGAGATCACAGTGCCGTCTAAAACACAGAAGGTTTCTCTGTCTGGTACTACAGGCAAAGGTCATGTAGTCTCTGTCTCAGTCGTTTTGGAAACACATGGATTAAAGTTCTCCGTTGTTACAATGGATTTCCGTCATTTAGAGCGCACAGAGGCCATTTACGAGATCAATGTAGATAGTTGACTGACTGGCTCAGGGGCTGCCAACTCTCAGGCAATGACCGAGACTCACACAATTAGCCATTTTCACATGCTCTGGCTTCATTCAGCATTTCTCCCTCCCCTCTGACATAGTGAGTTACTATGGTTACAGGGACGCTCTGAAACTTTGTAATGATTCTCAGTAAGAAGTTTTTGGTTTATATGACGGTACAAAATCATGAATGTAGCCTGATTGTACCTCAATGCTGAAATCTTGTATTATAACATATAGAACAAATGTCAAACCTCAGAGCTTCCCTTTGATTATTAATGGTATGGTAGTGATGACAGAAAGGTGCAAACTCACCATCAGGCTGAAACTTGTCACAAGGCTGCAAAAGTTGCACTTATTGTTATTTAATCCTGGTGCTGTTTAATGTATTTTTCTGTTAAATGATAAGAGGCTCACTGGAAACAATAAGAAGACGAACAATAAAACATATACTGAAAAGTTATGTAGATGGTTGATAAGCTTTGCACCCCATTTTGCAAAAAGAAAAAACCTACAATTTTCTTTTTTTATAGATTCATGCATTGAAAAGACAAAAAAGAAAAGAGTAGAACAGCTGTTTAAAATCCTCCTCCTGTAAAACGCTCTTGGTCAAGTATTTAAAGATTACGGAGATGAAAGATTGTACTAACATTTACCATTATACTACTTTACCTCTGAAGAAGTAATTTGCAAAAGAAACACTGCCTAACACACTGTTAGGTAAATAGATAGGATATGCATGCATGTATTTTTTGCTAAATTTATTTTTCTTCTTTTCCTTTTTGTTATAGGTCTCCTCCAATGACTCTGTAGATACAAGAGCTTCTTGTGCAGAGACCAACATCAGTGACAAGAAAAGATTACAGAAAACTTACCTTCTGGCCCAACTCCGAAGTCATGTCCAAACCCACTCACAAGCTAAAAGAACCGAAACAAACCCAGAACCTTGCACAGAAACAGAGACACAAACGGAAACGTGGACTTTAAGCTCTAAGAAACCTAGATTAGAGGGTGACCATCCGTATAGTAAAAACTCAACTTGTGAAGCTATTCTCTTCTGCCCAAACAACCCAAGAGCAGCTGAAGATGTTATATTTCTAAAAGAGACAACTAATGACCTTACTCCCATTAGTTCTAGGGGTTCCGAACTGTATGAAGATGATGTTAAACCCAGTAGGACTGTAAGTGAATCATCTGTCAGTTCAAGTATGTGTAAAGCTACTAGTGAATCCACTCCTGTGAGTCCCAGGAGGTCTAGCAGAGATGCCACTACCCCTAAAGTCACCACAAACTACTCTGTGCGTCCAAGGAGGACTAGTTCAACTAGAGATATTGCCAACTCAAAAATGACAAAAGCTGGTGGCAGTCCCAACAATACTAAAACCACCCCTTTGCGACCTAAGAGGACTAGTTTGAGAAGAGACAGTGCTAGTCCTAAAAAGACAAAATCTACTTCTGTTAGTCCCAGGACATCTGGTTTAAGTAAAAATGGCACTAGCCGGAATGGTGTCAGTTCTAGAAAGACTAGGGAAACGACTTCTGTTAAGAAACACAGATTAAGTCAAGATGGTACCAGTCCTAAATTAAGAGTTGTAATTGCTAAGTTAGGTAAAGCAGGGGCAGCCAAAACAACAGCAAAAAATAAAAGTTCTAACCAATCAAAAGTGCAGAATGGAGCTAAAACAAGCCAGTTAGCAGAGAACCCTGCTAGTTGTGAAGTGCAAAAAAAATGTACAGCTAAAGCTGTGTGGACTCCTCCCAAAACACCGACCAGTAAAACACCTCCAGCATGGGGAAAGAGGTCAGGGCGCTCACCGGTAAAGACCGAGACAGTATCCCCAAAATCCCCGGATGATACACTAGTTTACCCCCACAGTGTTTCTCTCCACCCCATACCTGTCAAAGCACCACCTGTTGTATCACCATTACAGCCTTTATCAGTCATTGGCAGGCGTCTACTGAAGAATCAGTGCGGAGAGTGCGGTCGTGTCCTCAGCAGCAGTGCTGCCCTGGAAAGCCATGTTAGGCTCCACGCAGGTTGGCGACCTTTCTCGTGCAAACTTTGCGGGAAGGGCTTCACAGACTCCAAGGGTCTTAAACGGCATGGCCGCGTGCACCGCAATGGTAGGATCCATATCTGCCAGCAGTGCGGGAAAGGCTTTGTCTACCGATTCGGCCTCACCAAACACCTCCAGGCAGTGCACCGCAGGATTAAACCTTACGTCTGTCAGTTCTGCAACAAAGGATTCTTTACAAAAATAGACGTGGAAGCCCACATACGAATGCACACCGGAGAGAAACCATTCCATTGCAACCTCTGTGACAAGAAATTCACAAGGAGGGTGGAACTAAATGTGCATTTAAGGTGGCATAATGGAGAGAAGAGACACTGGTGTCCATACTGTGGGAAAGGATTTTTAGACTTCAATAACATGAAAAGGCACAAGTACATCCACACAGGGGAGAAACCACATTCTTGCCCACACTGCCCAAAGCACTTTACACAGTCAGGCCACCTGAAAAAGCATGTTAAAAATGTACATAAAATTCTCTGAGTGTTGGGCATCCAAGATGCAACCGTGTTCTACTAAGAACAATAATGTTTTCTATAATGGCTTACAAAGTATTGTAATGTGAGAATATTTGCTGCAGACGGAAGCAATTTGATTTTCTTTTGTTCTGTAAAGTAAATGCAAATGGAGAATTTTATGTTGTGTTCACCACAGGATCATTTCTTTTGATTGTATTTTTATGAATGCTTAAAGGAATAGTTCAATATTTTAGATAATATGCTTTTTTTTTCTTTTCTTTTTTTTTCCTTTTTTTTTGCTGAGACATGAGAGGATCAAGCTTAATGTTAATGCTTTGTGCTAAGTAGGTGTACAGATTAAACAAATTCGCTACAGTGTAGCTTTTGAGGTGCATTTTTGAGCTTTGAACTGAGCCAGGCTTGCTGATTTCCCCACTCCCTGCCTTTATGCTACCCTAAAATAACTGTCTCCAGGTTTCAGCTCCATATTAAATGCACAGCTATGAGAGTGAAACCATGGCAAGTAAACAGATAACCATAAGTACCAAAATGTCAAACTAATCTTGTAAAACAATTTTCTTTAGGGCACTGTGCGCACTTCACATGGTAGAGGAAAGTTGACACAGTTGATAAATTATGACGACAAACACTTTTCTATGTGCTGAATCAGAGATTACTAATTAATTCAGAATGAAAACAGTGTTTGTTTATAACTTATGAGTACTATATGTTTATAAATTTTAGTACGTACACAGCTCTAAGATGTAGATTTTGTAATGGTATTGAAAAATACTAAGGTCAGTCTGACACCAACCTTTAAAGTAGCCTTTAAGATGTAGCTGAAACATCTGTTTTAGACATGGACTTTAGTGTAAACATCTGCATATGAGAGCTGTCAATTTTTCCGTTATGCATTAAAGGTTAAAGATCTATTAGAATATTTTTCATGCTATGTTCACAGATTTGAAGAACAGGAGCACACAAGACCTAAAAAAATCTCAGTCTTGAAACAGTCATTTAATGGAATCAGGTTTGCTCTGATTGATTTGAACAAAAACCTGCAGAATAGTTTGGACCTGCCTGGTTTATATAATGAATTATATTGCTGTCACTTTTATGACATTGCTTTTCACTGCTGTTGTTGCAAAATGGCAATAAAGGTTAATAGTACTGCTAGTGAAATAATTTACCTCCTTAGAAAAAAGGTGCGTTCACACTGGACAAGAAAGGAATTTTCAACTTGCAAGGTTTTGACCATTGGAATGTCTTTGACGTCCGTGTTTAATCCCAGAAAAAATGATGAATGTAGCCTTCCAGTTGTCATATAATTTATTATACGCACAAATGTTTCACTTAAGTTAATCTGTTCTTATTTTGAGCAGACTCACCTTGGCTTCAGTTGAAGTCACCTTGAACAAATCTACACCTATTCACCTTTTTTTACGACTTTACATTGGTGTTTAATTAGTAAGTACTGGGGCGTAACTTTAGTCGTCATCTGCGTTGATGAAGAGCTGATCATATTAGATTATGACAAACTGATATTCAGCCTTTTCTTATTTTGTCATTGTGTCTCACATTGCGCTGTATTACAAAAGATAGTTTTAAAGCATATCTTCCATTTTCTGTGTTCTAATTACATTTCAGTAACTGATGACATTGATTCTTCTTTCCATATCTTCAATTCTGAACCCCACTTAAGAAATTGTACATATTATTTACATAAGAGGTATATTTTCTTGGTCCTGTCATTTGAGAAAGCAGGTAATAAATGTAAAGTTGTCAATGAACCCCCTTCTTTGCACTTTTTTTTTAATGAAAACATTGAATATAGAAATAGTTTCTCCATAATTTATTACTCAGGATCACGCTCTGACATTAGGCTTGCACAGTCATTGATTTCTCTGCGTCCACTGGAGTAAAAATGGAGGCTCGCCCTTTTATTTATTTGTTGCCATGGTGAATTGTAGTCTCAGAGTGAACATATCCAGAGTTGACTGAATTAACCTTTGTAATGTCCTCCCGATTGCCATACACCTTTTGTCCTCTTGGGTCAAAAATGACCCAACCTGGTTTGACTGTTATTTAAAGCATATAGTACAAATTGTCAAGTCAATTAATTCTGTGTTGCACCTTTAGTCTTACTTCAGTCCAAACATTACCACAAATTCTTCTAGGGCCAATAGACCTTGTTTACATGAAAGTATGCCCTGTTTTTGAGTTAACTCTCATGTTGTCCTGGGGTCAGAATGACAGTTAAGTCTGATTATCTGTTTAGGATAATTTCCCATCTCAGTTCAGGTTCAGGCTTGGAGTTTGTTTAAGCTGCCGTCTGAATCAGGGCCCAGGCGTGTGGGCAACCAAAATTTTATTCCAAACAAGATTTTTGCAAGCAAAACTGAAACATACATAGCTAGGAAACATACATAACAACAGATGTTTTTTTCACATCGTAAATATTTAATTGTACTTTCGCCCATTGTTTAATTAGTACTTACATTTTATTTAAGTGGGATACAATGAACAACTTTAGCCCTTTAAAACCTTGCTACAAAGGTAGATAACAGCAGGCACAACCACAGTGGCAGCGACACGGTCAAAGCAGGGCCAGCAGAACGTACAATGGAATGATAACACTTGCCCACATTCCCAACTTTATCTACAGCTATCAGCTCAACAATCTGTGAGCAGCAGGAGGCTGTGTAGTTTGCTGAAATGGCTGGGTCATTCAAGGAGGTGTATGTTAAGTTTCCACTGCCCTGATTCAGGTGAATTCTGTTTATGCCGGTGCCATTTCCATCAGTAAGGTTGGCTGAGAGCTCCCACCTGAAAGGTGCACACTGAGACACATCTTGAGGGCAGTCATCAGCCAGCACACCAACCACTTCACATGAAGGCGGAACAAAATCTGTAATCTGGACAAGAATGGGAAATGTATGCATGAATCACAGCGAAGGACAATTTAGATCTGTAGGATACTTAAATAACATTTGAAGAAGTTCATCTGTAATAGCTGTGTTTGTGGCTATGTTCAAAAGCTTTTTGATGTATTTATTTCACTCTTTTCAACTCTATAATCCAGGATGTGTTTGGTTACCTTGGTAACAACAGAGAATCTCAAAACAACGTAATTGGAGTCAGCACCACTAGATGACTTGGCTTCCATAGTCAGAGTGACATCAGTGCCTGATGGTGTGTTGGCAGGTGGTTTAATGGTCAAAGTAGCATTAGTATATTGTCCAGTTGTCAAGGTGATGCTGTCAAGACAAGAGACAAAGATACACTTTATGAATATCAGAACTATTGCTGTGAATAATCAATGCATTGTTTTTATTTTTAATATTGTTATTAAACAAAGTAGAACCAATGCAATGTAATAAACTAAATGATTGGAGAAATTGAAATTTTGACGCAGTGATTGTGCTAGATAAAAACTTAAGGGATAAATGACACAATACAATACAGTTTATCCTGTAGGGGACAGGAATGTGTGTACCAAATTTCATTGAAATGCATGTAATGTAACTTGGCCCTTAACTTAAGGCAACAGGAATGGGGTACTCAAAGACCGTGTAAAGTCAGAATAAATATGTGTTCTGAGTTTGTCAGTCTAAAGAAGAAAGTGTTATTAAGGACCCAGCTAAATTTGAATGATCAAAAATATCAACAAGTTTATGAAATTAGGCGTCAAGATTGTGTAAAAATGTGCACCAGGACTTTGAGGGCGTGTCCACTGAAGGTGCTGAAGCCACCCATGGAAGCAGTCAAGCAGCAATTTGTTTTCAGCAAATAGTTTCCAACATATTTAATGTATTTTGAAAAAAAATATTGGAATTGCTATTACACAGACATGTCAACATGGATTAGGATATTTAACAGAGGAATTGTTTTTGGTTGCTTCTCCTCACCTGTTTGGGAAGTCCATGTTGAAATTTCTGTCATTTTTGGCATTAATTGTGTATTTACCACCAGAACCCTTGGTCATGACACTGAAGGGAAGCGTGAAGGCTTTTCCTGGCTCCATACTGCTATCTACCACAGCCTAAAGAAAAATGGAAGAGAAGAAGAGTGAAAAAGAGTGAAATTGTTGTTATATCCCTAGAAGTTTCAAAGAACTCTGCAAAAGTGTATTATTTCATTTTACTTCAAATCAAACAAAATCTGAATGGGTACACAGGATGTGACGAGAAAGTTAAAAGACCGACCTGGATATTCACTTCGGAGACAGACATCTGGGTGGTAGACTGCCTCTGAAATTGACTGTTTGACAGTTTGTCGGTTCCTTTTAGGAGGACCACAAACTCTCCGCTAGGGACGGCATCAACAGTCACCAAGATCTCTCCATTTCCCATGTCAGTTGTTTTGCCATTGCTAACACTCTCAGAACCAGATACAGTTACCAGGCCAATCTCTCCAATAGCCATCGAGGATGGACCTTTCCGACCCATTGCTGAGAGCATCAGGGTGGCCGGCTGGCCTGGGTTTCCAGAAGAAAGGAGGAAAGTCAAAGCAAATTATTTAAGTTTGCAAAATGTTAGTATAATTACCTAATTGCCTTATCAGTAAAGTTAAACCTGTATTAACTGATGTTTTTTGTGAACAAAATGACATGTTTATATTACTAATCTAGATTTATTGATATTTAGTATATAATTATATTAAAATGATAAACCCTATGAATGATTGTGTATCTATATAATTTACAGTGAATGAGGTGCTTATGCTGTGAAATTGCTTTATTGCATGTTGTTTACCTGCTTGTGGACGCCCACTGACTACTGCATAACCTGGGTGAGGTCCTCCGAAGCTTTCCACAAAGTCATAAATAAAGGTAATCGTACTCTGGCCTGGAAACAAAAATACAGATTTACTGTAAATATAGATACATATCAATAGAAGGACTCGATGAACTGCATGATGATGATGAAATATGCTACTGATTAAAAAGCATTTAATATGATAGGCGCCAGTGCGATTACTGGCATGGATTACGTGAAAGGAGTCATTCATTCTGGTAAATACATTTATTTAGTTTCTTGTTGAAAGTTATACCGTGTCCTGTAAATATGAAACCACTGCCAGAAGATTAACTTAGCAGCCTTTCAACACCTCTACAGCTCAGTATCAAAATAAGTTATTAAAATAAAGCGTAAAAATGGTAGTTTGTGGTTTTACTCAGGGTTACGAGCTGGACTGTCTCGAGTGACTTAGAAACTTCCGCTGAGTGCCTCTCCACCCCACGGTGACTACCACTGAATAAAGCATGGCTAGGTGTTTACCCCATTTCTAGTCTTTATGATAAGCTAAACGAACCAGCTGCTAGTTGTTGGAAATAAGTGCATCTCCCTAATAGTTGAACTTCTCGTTTAATCTAAAGACACAATTTCAACAATCTCTGACCTGTGATTTTAAGCGTGTATGGTTGGTTGGACATTATGTTTATCTTCCATGTTCCTGTCTGCTTGTCAGCGTTGAGACGAATTCTCCACAGGTTTCCCACTGTCTGTATGGTACCCAGTTTACCACTGGCCTCGTTCTGGTTCTGGGTAACACCTGGAATTTGGAAGTAGGCGTTATAGATATGTATCACAATGACATTCTCAGCGTCAAGAAAAGGTGATGTTTAATAACAAGTCTCAAACATTTTTATATCCTTAAAACAATGCAAACATTGCATTAGGAATCGTGTATTACCTGCAGGGTTGGTCAGTGTGAAAGTCATGGATGTTCCTGTGATGTAGATGGTGATGTTTTTCAGAGATTCGTCCAATACGAAGGGAAAGGTCTCTTGTGCCCCACCATTCCTTGCTCGCTGAAGAACTGTCACCTGATGGAGAGGAGAACAATAGGAGCAAAATGAATGATTTAGGTCTCTATGTCTCAAACAAGTCCAAATATGATTATTACTTATATTTATTATCACTATAATCATTATTAGAACTATCGGAACTACACAGTCTTACCAGAGCAGAAGTAGACGTGTCAAGGATGACATCTGTGGCCTGAGGCAACTGACTCTTAGACACCTGGATAGCCTGTCCTCCAGAGGCCAAAGCCAGGTCCTTGTAGTCTTGGAAGCTAGCTCTGAGGGAACGACGTTTCCTTCCTCTGGCCCCAGTCATGAAGAATGACACCTGTGGGGATCATTTAACGTGGAGATAAATAATCCCATCTTTTCGAGATAAATTCACTTAAATAGTGAACAGGACGTCATCAGTGTTAATCACTATTTACCGTTGATCTGGTGCTCCTGATGAGGGCAACAATAGTGTCCTTGAGGTAGATGTCTTTGGCTATATCATCAGTGAAAACATAGATGTGGGAGGAGGCAGGGGCACCGGTCAGAGCCAACTGGAGGAATAAAATAATGAACCTGGTCAATTCCCTCTGGATCACCACAGATATTATGAATATAAAATATAAATATCTGGAAAATTCTCCTCAATCAACAACCATCCTTGTTTTAGTCTGACAATATTGTATAGTTTTAGTACCTGAAGTCCTGACAGGCACATTTCAGGGTTATCACCACCACCTGTTGCTGTGAGTTTAGAGATTTCTTTTTTCATCTTATCAGGGTCTGTTGTCCGGATCATAGGTCCAAAACCTACAGATAAAGCACAGAAAATATATTGGTTCTCTTTAAATCACAATCCTTTCTAAACCACTGTGACTCTTTGCAGATTTACAGTTCGCAAAGTTTGCTAAATTTGCTTTACCTGAGGTCAAATTCTTACATGAAACTAGTATTACAACTATACAGCCGAGCATAACATATATAACATTCTATGGTATTATCACACTCCAGTAGTCTAACACCACTAATGGTTTTAGTTGAGAGAGCTCATACTGGGGTCATTGAAGGGCACCAGGATGTACTCGGATGGCTCATCCTGTGTTCCCTTTTTGCTGTCAATGATTTCGTAAACAACAGCCCTGGCTTCTGCGATGTCATCTTTCATACTGCCAGTGGTGTCAATAACAAAGCACACGACAGAGGAGCGGGCGATCCCCAGCATTCTGTCAGAAAGAGCGATAAATGAAATGTCAGTTAAATAAACCATCTTACTCAGTCCGGACAGTGAAATGTTTGTTTCAATCGCAAAGTAAAACTTCATGATTCAAGATCAAATTGAGACTGAGATGTTTGTCATATCTGAACGCCGTACCTCAGAAAGTCATTGTCTCCAGCAGCTAACCGGATGTCCTCCAGCAGCTGCAAGCTGGCAGCTGTGGCTGCATTCACAGCAGCATTGTGGAAGGCCACGTTGTCGGACCGACGCTCATCCTTGCTGATGCCTCCGCGAGGAACTGTTGTGCTAGTTAGGTCACTTGCACCGCCATGGCTGCATTTACCTGGTGCAGGACAGAAGGGACAGATCGAACTGGGAAATCAAATAGCTATCCATGGTGGACATACCTGGCAGTATTGAATAATTTTTGCATTGTACTCCAGGTAGTATAAACATGTTCTATGAATAACTGGCATATGAATTATGTTGCATATAGGAAATAGGAAATATAGAATCTCATAACAGTTACAGAAGTGATGTAGTTGTTTTTGGTTAAGTATGATAGCATGATCCCTTCAAGGCAAAGGAATAGTTTGACATTTTAGTATAGGCTTTTTTGCTTTTTTGCTAGGAGTTGGATGAAAAGATTCACAGTATTTATATCTGCCCATTAAATATTGAGATAAAGCCAGGTGCTGGTTAACTTAGCTTAGCACAAAGACAAGAAACAGGAGTAAAGAACTAGCCTGGCCCTTTCCAAAGGTGACAAAATCAACCTAACACCACTTATAAAGCTCACTGCTCACTGTAAAATGTTTCGTGGGCAGCCATGGGTGGCTGTGGCTCAGGAGGTAGAACGGGTCGTCCACTAATAAGATAATCGGGTTTTGATCCCCAGATCGGTGTGAATGTGTATGAATGGTTACCTCCCAAAAACTGATGATTAGTTGGGCAGTTGGGACCTTGCATGGTAGCCAATGCCATCAGTGTATGAAGGTGTGTGTGAATGGGTCAACAACATAATGTTAACGCAATTTGATAGGCGCTATATCCATTTACCATTAGGTTATGTGTGGGCCATCTCATGATGATTTTACCTGATTATTTGTGACAGTTAAACTTAACTTCAACTTCTTGGCGAAGAGTAGTCACTTCCTGGAATTTCTGCAATCTCATGATGACAACAAGACTCCAGGAAGTGAAGTGCTACATATCAAACTGACAGAGTGGATTCTGCCATCTCATCCAATCTTGGCAAGAAAGCAAATAAGTGTATTTCCCAAGATGTCAAACTGTTCCTTCAAGATGTAGGCCTGGGCTGATCCCTTTCCTGTTTATCAGATAAATTATTATCTATTTATTTATTTATTATTTTTTCTATTTTTCAGCTAGAACAAATGGGTCCAATGGCACTGAGCCCTATGAGGAAATGACCCTGCTACTTCACTTGATTTATTACCTCAGTAAACAGCTTTTTTTAAGAGTTTATGATCTCAATCACCAGTGTCAAGTATTCATACAGTATGATGTTAATTTTGTAAGTTTTGGTTTTAGAGTAAGTAGATGACAAAGCCGGATATGCTTTAGGCATGACGCGATTGTCATTCTCAATGAGTCCTTCCAGTGTAACACACTGGGCACACCAAACTTAGATCAAACTGTCAAACTAAGTCAAAAATGAATGCTTGAGTCAAAACCAACTATTTCCTCTCAGCCAGTTCTACTCCTCAGGAAAAATCCAGAATAGTTGTCCACAAGCCAATGAGTGACAGCGGTTAAAAGAGTAGATTAGATTAATGATGAAAACACTGTCCATCGGCTCTAGTGTTAACAATTGGCCTCTCAGCCAGTCGTGCTCCTTGTGACTGTGAATAAATACGTCTCTATGTATTTAAATATAGTTTGAAAATATGTTTGTCACTGGTGCTAATACCTTTTGGCTTGTCAGCAGAGAAGATTCCCATGTAGCCTGATGTGAGTTTCTTCTCTTTCAGGATGTTGGGGAGGATGGGATTGGGACATGTTCCACTGGCACAGTCACTGCAGGTGGCAGTGTTGACATCTACACAAGTAAAAGACACATGGGATGCACAATGAGTAAAGCACACAGTAAGTAAGCATCACTTCAGTTCATTTGGTTGACTTCTGTTCTACGTTATATGTTAGAACACTGATAGAGGTGTTATGTCAGAGCTTTAGTTATCTGAAAATAATGCACACCCAAAAGCCAATCAGAATATTACAGACATAAAGACACACTCTGCTCTTTGATTTATAGATATGCTCCCAGACGGAGTTTTTACCCAACCTACAATTATATGATATATCTACTTTATGACATTTTACCCAACGCACAATAAATGAAATATAGGCGTAGTCCTTGTATGACAAACACACACCTGCCATGTTTTCCAGAGGAAGGTCTGGGCGTAATAGGTTGGTATATGGCTCTGTGTATCCCAGCTCCACCCAGTTACTGTGGCTGTAGAAGTCCTGGGAGTGAATGGAAGGAAACACATTAATACTGTTATACATACATTTTCTCTTTTTAGTAAATTTCTCACTCATTCTATCTCCTTATCATTCATCATGATCATTCCCTCATTCAATATGTGTTGGTTTGTTACTGCGTGTCCTGCATGTCTCTTTTTACCCTTTTAAACTCTCTATTTTTCATTCTGACCCCTCACCTGTAGCGTATGAAGGACTCTGCCCAGTGTTTCCCTGGCAGCCTTGAAGTTCTCTTTGCCGATATTAGCCTTAATGGCCACCACACCCTCCGTGATTAGGCCACGTCCTTCCAGAAAGGCCTCTGAATTGAAGTGGTGTGGAGCACTGAAGGGATTTTTCACAAGCAATAACTTGATATGTGTAAAAGCAAATCATATTTAAATACACACAGCTCAATTATTTTATTGCTTTGGTTGTTTTGTTTTACGATCTCTCACCTATTGACAAAGTCACGGTCCACCAGTCCATTCTGGGTGTAGATTTCTTGAAGAGCAGAGTGAAACTTGGCACCAGACACTTCTCCTGTGGCTGTGGGGCCCAGACAGGCCTGGACCAGCTCTTCAGGAGATGAACCCTGTCGTCAGAGGTCAAAGGTTGGAGTTACAGTTCCATTAAAATGCAAATAAAGAAGCCAGTGCATGGTGAAATATATTTTTGGTGCAACTTACATTGGGTGCAAGCACATTCTTTTGTTTTTATGCATTTGGAATAAAATCTCTCAAACTACTTATTACAAACAACACAACAGCTTGTGGAATGATGGATCATTGCTGGTCAGTTGGTTATGAACCTGTGGTTAGCACACAGCAGTAGGAATAATACACATCTTACGTCTACAGCCTGATCTGAGGGACTCTACGTAATTTTACACGAGTGGCTCAGCTGCCACGTGAAGTGGAATATTACAGATAATTTACTGCCTCCACTTGCAATAAATATTAGTTGTATTGGCTATTTGCGAGTGAAAGTTTCTTTGTGTCTGTGTTTCTTCGTGTTGTGTGTGATTGTGCTCTCTTGCACATTTTCATCTTCCATCCTACCGTGGGATTGAACTCATGACCAGCCGCCTCAGCCACTGCCCGACATGTCTCTGTCACTTTTTGCAATAGGGCCGTTCCTGTGATGCTGATATGAGTGGATGCACCACCCCCGATGGGGACAAAGGCCACAGTGGGCCCTGATAGAGTCAAAGCCAGCAGGGCTATGCCCAGCACTAAAGTCATGATCAGTCTAGAGAGAGGAGAGAAAAATGATTAAACATCAGGTTGGTTAAATGATTCTAAATAGAAAAAACATTGCTGATTCAGCTAAGATCTATCGGAAAACATGATATGAATCAGAGAATTTAAGTCCTACACCAGCCACATATGATAATTTTTATAAGCCAAATCCAAAATAAAGATAAATAAATAAATAAATAAATAAATAAATACATATCTTTGGCATTTATACAAATACCCTTCTCTCACAGAAAATAAGTATTTCTATTTAAAGCCCAGCCAATTATTCAATGCAATAGGCAGACCCATGATTACCCTTAGTACCCTTAGTGTTGTGAAGAATGTGCTGACAGGCCGCTCCCCATCAAACATTGCACCTTTTTCCTTTATTTGCCTTTATTGACTCACATTTCTCAGTGATCATGTAAGCTGTGAAGTGAACTGTGAGCACAAATGAACCTATTACTACATGTCTTTGGACTGCGAGAGGAAACAGAGAAAACCCACGCAGCCACGTGGAGAACATGCAATCTCTACACAGAAAGGCCTTTGCCGGATGCAAACCAGGAAGCAGTGCTAACCACTGAACCGCCCCATGTGTAAAAAGAAATAAAAATAATTCAAAGATTAATATAAAACATATTTACAAAAAAGTAAAGTATAAATAATAATTTACAACAATGGAGATGACATACAGGTTGATATATATATATATTTTTAAATAAAGCTTTAACTGACATTAATTTCTCTATAAAGAATACACTATTTTATAATACATAGCTTATTCTACACTTGCAATAATTGTGTTGTGATCCTCTCATCCTTATAAAAAGTTTTTGAAAGTTAAATATTTAAAAATTTTAAAATATTGCAATTACATTGTTTAAAAAACAACTCAAAATGTTGACAGTAGTGTGGAAAACTGCCATATCTTGTTGGTAAAATGAACAAAACTGAACTTTGAAATACAATCATACCTCACTGTTTCTCAGCCGTGATGACTCCAGTGAACCTTAAAGAAGTGCAGACCCACCTGCCCTCTATAACTGAATATATACAGTACTTAGATGGGTGGAGACTTGAACATATAAAATCAACTAGGTGCCTGTGTTTGAGTGGGTGTTATCTTTGTCATTGTGTCATTATCACTTGACTGACTATGACCAGTGAAATCTGATTAAATGCATGGGTTTCCCCTCATAAACCTGGTGTAAACAGTAAAAAAAGGCTGTAAACACTGT
Source organism: Sciaenops ocellatus (assembly GCA_033000465.1). Taxonomy (NCBI): domain Eukaryota; kingdom Metazoa; phylum Chordata; class Actinopteri; family Sciaenidae; genus Sciaenops; species Sciaenops ocellatus. Next base: position 7,986,586 of record CP136867.1, on the reverse strand, counting down.
CATAATTTTAGTCACAACTTGAAGAACATACTCACTTTACTGTAATTGAGTACAATGATACATTATTATAATAAATTTATATTGGATTATCCTCAAAATGACCACAATGTGTTATTACCACATTTTTTACTGCTTACAAAAGTTCAAACAAAGGTGAGGCAAGTTAAAATGTTACTTACTGATATATTCTTTGCACTTCACAAATTAGAGGTGGAGGATTAGAGATTAATAATTCCAACAGCATGGTGTAGACTTGAGTACAGTAATACTGTATTCACTTGTTTTCAGGTCAGGTGACAAGAGAACTGGTTTAAATTTGGTTTATTTATCCCTGCATGCATGTAAACACATGAAAATATTTTTCATGTAAACACATGAAAAGTATTTTCATTTCATTCCTGTATCCAGGGTATACAGGACTTAGTCAAAGTCATAATGGCATATAAGATTTTTAAAAATCACATCAACATGGGGGACAACATAATTGGGCAGCCCAGTAACTCACTTCACTTCACTGTATTTCACTTCTGAGACACATTCCAGTTAGCACAATAACTTGTCAAGCTATCTTTCCAAATTATGACAATTACAGTTTATGATAGGTCAAGTGTTATAAATGTAGTATGATGGTATGATGTACTTTGATCATGCAAGGTATTATTGACTGAATATGTTGAAGCACGACCTGATGCACCCCTGCCTCAATTAATCATAATAATCAACTAATCATATTACTGATTAAGCTAACAGTTTCCATACTTTATCAGTTAGTACAGAGTAATGTTCATTGAAGACACAAATCTTATCATTTGAGAAAGTAACATAAAAAAGACGCATGTTGTCACGCATGAGTCAAATTTCATTCATCAAATGACTGACTGGAACCTCCATATATACGTACGTATATGTGTGTTTCTTCTGAGAAATATTGGAAATGCTAAGTATAGAACAGGCGGCGTTCTTTACAACATTCCTGGAAAAAGCCTAGTGCCCTGCCTTAAAAAAATAACTTTGACATGTACAGTCACCAGGCAACCAGTTGAACCACTATCACATCTCCTCACGGAGCTGCAGGTCCAAAGAGCAAAAGGGAAGGAAAGAATAGGCAGGGAGGGAGTGGAGATGGGCTCCCCTACAGTTATCTACAGCTATATACGTAGGTACTAAACAACTTATGATAGCACCCAGCAGTATATAATGTGGTTAAAACAGCTCCACCTCCATCAACACATTAGTGCATTATAACAAAGCAGTAATACACTCACAGGGCCATCAGTGATTTTATCATATGATCTTATTAAATTCATTTTGGGGGATTTTAAGAATCACTGTTTTTGTTACCTTAGAATGAACTTTTTATATCTAGGAATAGTCTGCCATGGTTCTACAGTAGCCCAGGATGGCCAAACTAAACTCTTGCTCCAGATAAGCCTGTTTACATGCCTTTCGTGAGGCATGTAAATTAATAAACCTTTTGCACTATCCAATGTGCAATATAATGAGCTACAATAAAAATTTGACTCATATCCCGCCATCATAACTGCCACAAAAGAGAATCTGAAGATCTTGAAAAACAGATGAATAACCTACAGCTTTTCTAATGATGCAATGAATGAGCAAAGAGATACATCAAATCTAATTAGAGCCATATTTTAATTGTGCGTGTAGCTCTGTCCTGGTGTTTGTGGCTGACTTTGCCTTTGGTCAATATCTTATCCCAAATTTGCCATGTAGTAAACATCCCTTTTAATTTTAAATAAATGTTGTATTTCAGCTATTGTTGCTGCATTTTATCGCTCAACATATTTGATCTCCTCCATGCACAACAATCATATTGTTAAGTTAAAGTTGTTTTGAGTGGATTTCCCCAGCAGATGGTGATGAAGACTTTTGTAACCAAGTAAAAGAGTTTTTTCCTCACAGTCTGCTCTGATAATTACTCTGAGCTGCCAAATGACGTGTTAATAACATGTAAATGCTACTGCTCATCAATGTATCATCATGGAAACTAGTATAACAACAGTACTGTGTGAAGTGTCAGGGGGACTAGTTCACACAAGTCCAGACCTGGCATGTAGGACAGACAATGACATATCACACATATCATATGTCAGTATCATATTTCACTTTCCACCTCTCTCCTCACACACCTGCCTGAAATGAAATTTCAGGCAAATGTACATCAGTGTTCACACACTGCTCCATTCATAGAAACTGTAGCATATAGGGTGGAGCAAGGGGAGGTATGTGTTTGTGTGTGGGCGTATAGATAACAGGAGAGCTTCAGAAAGTGACAGAACTTGGCTGATGGGTGTCTATGACAGGAAGACAAAGAGGAAGACAGAACAGGAAATTTGAATGATAGATTGTGACTTTCTCCCTCTGCTGTGAAAGTGACCTAACATCCAGGTGAGTGTTACAAAGACTAACAAATTCACTGCTCAATGATGATTGTATGTAGCCGTGGCCACATTAGAATAAGGATTATGGCTGTTGTTTTAATCAATCAATAATTTTTACCTTTATTAAGCAGTTGTCAGTGTTTAATGTAGACCTTTTATTATACTCTACAGTTATTACACAGCTCCTATTGGTAATAGGTTTTGTTGTTGCTTTTGTTGTTAATTCTCTGACAATAAGTTTTTTCTCAAATATTCACAGTTTAGTTTCATTTCACGCGTGCTAGCAGGGTTATCAGTTTATATCATCACACAGCTCTATCACACAAACCGCTCCATGTTTCTGAGATTTACAGACTTGTACAACATCTCTTTGTATGAAATGCTTAGATTTGAGTAAAAGCCCTGCGATAAATCATACCTTTATTAAGGTTATATTGTTTAGTGCTCTGTTAAAACTCTCTAAGATAGGTGTTGATTCACCCTCATGGGCGTTGTAGAGGCTGTTTTTCATGGTGATATTGAACCTACCGAGAGGTGTCTCTAAAGTTTTGTCTACCTGATTTATATCAGTGAGAGCAGGATAAATATTAGCAAGGTGTAACTAATAAAATGCCAAATGATTGTTTATGTTAAATACTAAGAGCAACCAGCAGCAACAGCAGAGCAGCCACTGTCAATTTTAATATCAGCTCATACATAAAAGTGCTCCACTACAAATGTTTACATTGACAGCTCACCAGGCACTAAAGTCAGCACACTGAGCCATAATGCACAACTCTGTATCCATGGAAACTTAATGAAAATAATGAAGAATTACTGTAATTAAAATCTTGCTGGTTTGGTCCTAAGTGGCTTACGTTCACTTTCATTGTACTGCATGTTTAGCATTCCCAATAATCATTATTCAAGTTCTCAATTCATTATTTTAAAGGCCAAGACATTCACAACCCAGAATTTGTTCACACCCTCAGATCTGACACCATATACACGATTTACACTTGACGGGGAAAGGAGTCACTTCATTGTTGTGTCATGGATAAGTTGGTTTATAAGTCTGCAGTCGTGTGCAGACATGATACTGTGTTTACCTCATCGAGTCAGGACAAGGGGATATGACTAAGTATGTTACCATAGCTGTAGAATACAGTGGTAAAAATTTGAGTAGTCCAATTTTTATTGTAAAATATTTTGTGATAATTAGATATTCCACATGTCTTATCATTCTTGTGTGTAACACTGTACCTCATGTAACCATAAGTGTATTATCACTACTGTGTCACATAAAAAATAATCTGTAATTGGAGAAACATTTGAGAAATTGCAACTAGGAAGAACAGTAGGAGAGGGCAGTGTAAATCTAAACAGTTGAAATTAACGTTCAGCTATCAGGTCACAGAATCTGAGACAATATAATATACATAATGTAATATCCAGACAATACAGTGTGACACTTGATACAATGGGCCTGGAGAAATTCTCCAATTACTTTACAGTATGTTAAATTCTTTAGCGGGCATCTTGGTTTTATTCTTCAGTTTGCGCTGATCATTCCGGTGACCTACCACCTTAGCTAGTGCTGCCAGCTCTATGATCCCAGATTACAGGTGTTAACCCCTATTACCACATGGGCAAGTTGCTGTAGTTGGATGACTGCATTGCCATTGCATGAGGCTGCAAATTTCCTTTAAAGATCGATAAAGAAGCTATGTACGTATTTATGAACATCCTGGCATGAGTGATAGAGTGATCTAGAGATAGAGCTTATAATGTTGAAAGGCCTTATATCAGGTCTGGAAAGACAGCATGTTAGCAAATACGGTCTGACTATCTTTATACCCGCACTTTAAGAAAACGTATGTATCCTGGTAGTTTCAAGAGAAATAATACGTGTTAATGGTTGTACAAAAAAAGATACAACACATAGAGAGAAACACTCCTTGTCAAGCACTTGTTGCCTGTATTGCTTAACTAGTTGCAGGTATGTGGTTAGATCACCAGGACAGGCTTTAGCATGTTGTTCTTATCAAAGATAATAGAGAAAATTATAACATGTAACTGTGCACCTGGATATTTTTCTGTTTTTAGTGTATTCTGTGATATGACGGTGCACAGCAGATTCTAAACCGCATGTGTATCCTGGGGACAGTCATTACATTTGTATATCATTATGCAACTTGAAAAGCTATAGGGCAGGATATGAATAAATGATGCATGAAATGTTCTAGCACAAAGTCTTTGTTGCTTATTTTACTGTAGAGTCTTTCAATTCATTTCAGTGGGGGTTGTGCGTTTCCGCACCAGCAGTCCGCAACGCAGGGGTTACCCAGAAAACTGTACCGGCGTGCGGGAGAGAAGTTGAGCCAGATCCAACTTTTGGAAAAACGGAGCCCCACGTCACGCTCCGCAAGCCAATCACACACTCAGATCGGTCAAACCTCCACAGACAGCCTGAAATGTCTCTGAAGCAGAGACTATCCAGGTGGAATCACAGGCTAAACTCTGATAATCTACCTGTGTGTGTGTTCTGACTTTGTTTATTTCATGTACCAGCTTCTAAATCTGAGTCTGACTCGCAATTTACGCTGCAAAATAGAGACACGAAGAAGTTTAATTTGATTTGTGTCCGATGATTAGAGAGAGAGAGGGAGAGCGCTTTGGTAGAGAGACATAGAGTAACAATGACCCCCCCCCCCCCACCCCCCACCACCCCCCCCCCCCCCCCCCCCCCACCCCCACCACCACCCCCACCACCACCACCGGATAACCCTGCCACAGTCCCTTATCCTGTCTGAATGCGCGCTTAATCAGAAAGATCAGCTACTGACGAAGGTGACACATACAAAGCATTTAGTTTTCAAACAAGAACAAGCATGTGTGCACCAGTACCTCCACAAACCCTCCAATTTTAATCAGTTCTCACTATCACAGTCTTCTTTTCTTTCAGAGCACATGATGTCAAACACAACCTACGAGCTGATCTGTCCCTTGCTACAGAACATGAGAAACGACAGCCTCAACAAATTCCCAAAGGCGAATATAGTGGTGGTTTGCTTCCACGGCCTGGTCTCCTGCCTGGGGATTTTGGAGAATGCCCTGATCCTGTGGGTGGTGGGCTACCGCCTACGGCGACGCACTGTGGCATCTGTCTGGGTGCTCAACCTGGCCATGTCTGACTTCCTTACGACTCTGACACTGCCCCTCTTCACCTTTTACCTTGGCTCCTCGCATAGCTGGACACTTGGCAACCCACTTTGCAAAATACAGTCTTCCATTTTCTACTTGAACATGTTTGTGTCAGCATTCCTTCTGGCAGCAATTTCGCTGGACCGCTACCTTCTCGTGGCCAAGCCAGTGTGGAGTCAGAATCATCGGACAGTGGCAGGAGCGTGGAAAGTTTGTGCATTGGGTTGGCTGTGGGCAGTAATTAATACATTACCTTATTTTCTGTTCCGCTCAGTGACTGAGAAAAAGGATAAAAAGAAACTATGCTATCATAATTTTGCCATGTATTCATCTCAAGACACTCTGGATAGAGATTGCAAAGTAAGGCAGGCAGGAACAGCCATCTCCAAATTGCTGCTAGCATTCCTGTTCCCCCTGGTAGTGATTGCAGGGAGCTACATCAAAATTGGTCTCAGCCTGAAGAATAGGGCCAGGAGGAGAAGTCAGAGTGCAAGGTGCCCTGATGCACTTATTGTGTCAAGTGAAGATGGGGCATCAGGAATAACCGCAAAAAACACAAATATCATTCTCAAGCCTTTGACCACTGATGCATCTTTGTCCCAGACACCTACTACCATGTCTCCTACTATCTCTAATCAGACCAGTCAAAATCAGCTGTCCCAGAGCTTCACCAAGATGGTGGCATTTCTGATCACAGCATTCACACTATGCTGGGCTCCTTATCACATCTTCTGCATAATCGAAGTGACAGCCCACTACTGGATGTCATATCTTGACCTGGTGGAGGTGGGGCTGCCCATAGCCACAACCTTTGCGTTCTTGAATCCAGTGTTGAACCCCATTCTGTACGCCTTTAGCTGTCCAAAGTTCTGTGTGAAAATACGACAGAGCCTGGGAGCAGTGTTTGTCGGTCTGGTAGAGGAAGGAGGGGGCTTAAAAGCACATATAAAGTATAAGAGCAGTCGAGATGTAGGTATTGCATCATCAAGGTCACCAAAGGCTTTATGTGCATGTCCCTTCCCAAGACAAGAATCAAAAAGTGAGGCAGAACATGGCTTTTAGATCATACCAGATTTTTGGCTTTATGTTTAATTTAGTGGAACGCATGTACAGTGCTCAATAAATTTATTAGACCACCACCAAATGTAAAGTTTATGCCACAGCTGCCCTAACTTAACAGCATTGGTAATTACCAAAATAATTTTTATGTTTCTGTAATGGTTAATACACCAGTATGTAAAAGCTCTTAACCAAAATAATATTTTTAATGCTAAAATATAATTATTGTTGTTATCCATGAATTTTCAAATTTACTGTTTTAGTAAAAAATATAATAAAATAGTAAAGCACATTATTATCTCTTGATTACAATGTAAAATGATAGCTATTTCTTTGCATTCCTGAACAGAAGAATTAGTTTTAGTGGTTGAATGTTATGCTTGATTAATTTCTGACTTGTCAGAAAAGCCCGGTGAGCTGGATCAAATTTGGATAAAAAGGTGAATTCAGTTTGAAATTCCTCATTCTTGTTCAAAATGGTAAAACATCAAGACCGCACTTAAAATGAAAGCCCTTCATGCACATCATGATGCTAGATGGTCTCTGATAGGTGGTCTAATACATTTATTAAGCATTGTATGCGTAGGATTAATTTCATAGATGCCCTTTGGCCAATCACCAGTGGGCAGAGGTTGGATCTTACTGACTTTGCTAATCCCCTGACTTTCCTTTAATGTCACCATGAGGTTAGCATTTGATGATGAAAAGTGAAATGTTTGCTCATGAAAAGTTTTCGCTTACAGTTATCAGAATTGTTTCCAATTCATTTTCTCTCAATTGATGAATTGTTATAGCTGAATTTGTATTAAAACTGTTAGGTCAGTTTAATTTTAACAACACGTTGTGTTTTATGTAAAAAGTAAAAAGCACAATATTTCTACTAATATGTAGAAAGTAGCATAAAAAATGTGTATAGTTTGTATGCATTTAATGTTTGTATAAGTATACTGTTATTGTAACTGTACTTTGTTACATTCCACCAATGATCATGTATATAGGAACCTACCCCAGTATTTGCATTTTGTCTACAATTAAATGTAAAAAAAAAAAATATTTGGCACAGCATGAATGGCTTCACTGCCATAAGTTACATTTCTCTTTGTTTCTGTGTATTACACTGGTTGTAAAGTTTATTAACATGTCATCATTTGATTCTTGTGCCCTGAAATTCCTCAACTTTCGCCTTCTCACGGGAAACTGTAAATATCAACAGGAAAGGAACCGCACTGTCAAGGGTGTTGCTTTTATCTATAAATATTCCAGAGATTCATGAGAAAAATGTGAGGAGTCATGAGTGGCCATGCACCCAAAGCTATCTTTAGTATTTTGAACATAAAAGATTTATCCAAATTAAACGTCTATCAACAGCAAATTGCAAAAGCCAATAACTGCTTGCAGTAGATCATGCTATGCAGATTTTTTCCACAAGAGAGCACTATCGCAATGATTACATAAACATTGTGTCGCAAAATGATAGATTATGCTTTTCAGGTCCTGTAATCCAGAGGCACTTTAAATCTGAACTGCTGAACGTCTGACCACCTTTCTAAGTGATTGGGTTTTATCATATCTGATAACCATTTTGATTGACTGTCAAATCACAGCCGTCACAATTGTCTCATTCCATCACACTCTATTGGACACACCTCCTTGCATGCACAGGCTGAGGTGTAATGTAGGCCACAGCAGCGTGGGATTACCGTGGAGGTGGTTGTAATTTGGACAGAATATCAGAGAGTGAAGATTCAGAATATAAAGACAGAGCAGGATTAAACCTAACGGGTCAGACTGACATACAAAGCTCCACTTTCCTCTCAGCCATTCAGTTCCAGCAGATTATCTTTCTCTCTCTCCCTCCCTCCCTTTGGGACTATCTCTGTTATTTTCTCCCTCTATATTCATCTTTTTCTCTCTTTATGTCTTTTTGGCGTTGCGTTTTCTCTTTAAAGTGATGGACAACAAAGACACTTTGCAGTGAACTTAAAGTGACAGAGATATAAGTAAGAAAAAAGAGGAAGGAGGAGAGAATAAAGGAAGTGTCACAATAGGTTGACAAGCATTGTGTCATGCAGTTTTACATTATCTCTCCTAACAATAATCTCCACTTCAATAAAGAAAAAAAAAACATTCAATGTGTCAAAGTTACAGTAGCTCATTTTAGTTCAGCATGAGGCATTTGTCCAGTTCACTCACTTGGGTGGCAGCAATAACCTTTAATTTAGAAGTTTTTTAATGAAGTGACTATTCATTTTTACAATTTTGTTTGACAATTGCAAATTTGAATGTGCACTTTGGTGGATATTTGAAAATTCTACTACTGTTCAAGCAACATTGTTTACCTTCTATACCATGCCATAAAATAAAAATAAAAATTTAAATCACGTTGATTTGTAGTTAGGTGAATGGTGTCTCTGTTGTTCCCACTCTGCTCCCCGTACGCCTGTTTCTGCACGATGTAACTTTGTGCTCTGGTTACGTTCACCCGTGGGAACTACATAACACTTTACAGTCACACACCACCAACTAATTCAATGATTTTGGTGAAACTGGATCATATTTCATGGACATAATGTTTACTGGTTTTCCCTCTGATGTCCTCCGGCTCTTCCTCCTCAACACTCAGTTATGGACAGAGTTTTCTGACTGATACGGTCTATGTAACTGGGCTCAGCACACTCTATGAACATGATGGTAAAGTAAAAAAGGCCAAAGGGGATGATGACAGAGGAAGTTGGGAAGAGAAAAAGAAAAAGTGACTGAGCAAGGATCAGGATGAGGCCAACAAACTTATATGAGTCAACTGAATAGTCTTCAGGTTATTCAAAGAATCACTTATGAATGGAATGATATAGATGTAGTAAAGATTAGAGGTATCCTGAGGCTCATCTATAGAAAAGACAGAAACACGCAGATAAGGATAAAAAAATAATGAAACAGCAGGAGAACAGTGAGGACATTGACATAGTAAGATGCTGAAAACGATAGAGGCAGAGAGATTATATAAAGTGCTGTGAAAACCAGTTGGTGCGGATGAGAGATAAAGAAAGAAGGGCGGGTGGTAAGTATTGCTTTCAAAGGGTTTAATGCACTGCTGCAGTACTTATAGTTGACAGATGCTGACTAGAAAATTAAGGTGCATTGCACGTCAATGAACATCAAGCACCGAAATGTACATTGATGCATACATACACACAGAAGATGAACTGGAATTTAGCACAAAAAAACTGTGCATGAATTTTTCTATTTTGAATGCAAGTATTTGCTTGCTTTTAATCTTACTCTTGCTGGTTACTTACAGTAACAAATAATTAATAATTATTAATAACAATTAATAAATGCATAAATGTTGGTTGACACTGTACTTACACACTGAAAGTTTTTTTGTAATTGATATGATTATATGACTCATGAGTGACTGAGATAGACACATTATCAGAAAAAACCCTACACACACTGATACAACATCACTTAAAGCATGAGAACAATATGAACTGTTCGTATTAGACTTACCCTAATGGGCTCCAAGGTAGGACCAGGATTTGGTTTGGCTTCAGGTTTGAATATAATTGTGTCAGATTATGAAGGTGGGTGAAGAAAGCTCCAGAGGAAGTCCTTTTTTTATATATAAAATATAAGTTGCATGTTTAGCAATCCTTGGGAAACTATGCCGCTTTGTTACACCACATGCAGCAGTGTGTCAGTGCATTTGCTATTGTGACTTGGTAACATCATTTTTAAACTTGAGGGCATTCACACTAATTAAGTGGAAGTGAACTTGATTTGCAAAGTTCCTATTTCACTGAATGTCAAAGCTCTTACACAATTTAGGTATTTCTGAAACTGGTACTTTCCGTCACTGGTTTCACTCTTAAGAACAACTATTTTACCCATAATAGTGGACATAATCACCAGGGTAGATTTTATGTACTGATTATTGAGTTCATGAATTAAAGACAATGGTGTAACTTTTAAACCTTAAAGTAACAAATTTGGGTAACACTTTATAATGAGTACACACTATTAAGCATTAGTAAATTATGAATAAATACTGAATTCATCATTTATAACGCATGAATACTCATTAGTATGTAGTTTATAAACACAGTTATAAATGTTTCACTCTTCTGTACTAATGGTTATTGAGTGTGTTAGTTGTTTTATAAAAACTCACAAGTTCCATTTCTAATTGATGACCTATAAACAGTGAGTAATGCAGGAATTCATGAATTTAGGCAGTTACAAAGCACTTACTACTCGTTAATTAAGCATTTTGTGTGAGCTCATCTAAAGTGGGCACTATCTATGCCTTATAAAGCATTTACAAATGAGATTTAAAGGCTGGCAATGCCTCAAGACTCACAAAAGTTTCACTTCTCTTAACAGACCAAGGAGAGACACAACACAAAGGGATATAGAACATACTGCATTGATATTTATTGCAACTTCCCAACATATTGTAACTGTACAACTGTTCTGTTGATGTAAAAAGACGAACAAGGGTAAACAAAGCTGAATAAAAACTTGCCAACACCAACAGTGGATCACAAAACTTTAAGTACGATGTAGTTTATCTGTCTCAAATAAATTTTAGACTTTTCTTGAAGATAGGACCCACCGGACATGTCTCAGCTGCGACGCTGTTTTGGTCCGTCCTGCACGCAACTTCAAACCCCACCAGGAGGCGGAGCGTTTAGCCCGCCAGACTTTGTTTACTTGCTTATATTTGGTCATTTTCTTGGTTTATATGCTTCTGCATGTGTAAATATGCTTCTATGCTTCTCTTTTGTCTGTTTTTATGACCGGCAGTTTGCGCGGGGTATTTTATTTTGAAAATCCACCGGATTCTTTTTCTGTGTCTGGCTTTGCCCGCTCGATGTGCTCTGCGTTAATAAATTGATGCGGGCTGCTCGCGGCGTCCGTCAAAAATAGAACAGCCGGCTATTTCACGCATTTTTTTTCAAACAAAGATTGTATTTGTCGTACTTAAACTTTTGTGATCCACTGTTGGTGCTTAAGTAACGAGTAGTAAGTGCTTTGTAACTGCCTAAATTCATGAATTCCTGCATAACTAACTGTTTATAGGTCATCAATTGGAAATGGAATTTGTGAGTTTTTATAAAACATCAACTAACACACTCACTAACCATTAGTACAGAAGAGTAAAACATTTATAACTGTGATTATAAACCATATACTAATGAATATTTAAATCAGAAACATGCTTTATAAATGATGAATTCAGTATTTACTAATCCATAACTACTGTGTGTAACCTTTTGGAATGATCTAACACACAGGGGCTTCAATTAAGGAGGCCACAACGGTCAATGTGGGTCAATCTGCCATTTATTTTACGATAAATAAAATTCTAAAAGAACACAGTATGAAAGACAAGAGGACAGACAGTCATATCACAGCTGGGAGACCAACCACTCACTGCCTAGGACACTGGGAGTAACTAAATATCCAAAGGAAATACAAACCCAACACACTTCAAATAAAAACACCACACTAATTCAAGGTGCAACCACAAACCATATCACCAACTAAAGTGAACTCCCAGCATCTCAAACACACCGGTGAATGGAGGACCCCACCAGCCGCAACACTAGAAACAAAAGAAGACAGAATGTTAAAATCCTAAAACTAAGCAGACTCAATAAGAAAAACAATAAAATCAATATTGCTAAAATCTAAAATACTAAACTAAAATAAACGGCAGTCAGTGCTGTGCCTAAAAAAACAAAGAAGCACTGTTAGTTTGTAGGACATAACTATAGTATGAGGTTTAAATGTTGATATTTTGCATACCTCTATGCTTAAACAGTCAAGGCTTCATTCTACAAACAAATGACAGACCCACAATTAAAATCATTAAAATACAGATACCTCAGGGTGCACACATGCACCCCTACACTACCCTAACAATTAAATACTACTACTGGTAAAACTACTCTGGTTATAAAACAATGCTAAAAACCCACAAAAGTCCATCTTACCACAGAGCAGAGAGTCAGCAGTCACTGTGCACACAAAGGATCTGGAGAGGGTGACTCCTGGAGTCACACCTGTATTAATCAGCCTCTCCTCAGTTCCTGTCTCCTCTGATTGGTCTCTGCTGCCTCCTCTCTGCTCTCTGCTGCCTCCTCTCTGCTGCTTCCTCGTGGCCTACTGCTACATGTGCTTATCAATGATGAGTAAAACATTTATAACTGTGTTTATAAACTACATACTAATGAGTATTCATGTGTTATAAATGATGAATTCAGTATTTATTCATGCTTTACTAATGCTTAAAGGTACAGTGTGTAGAATTTAGTTGCATTTAGTGGTCCAATCACTGCATTGTAATCTCCTCACATCACCCTCACCTTCCTAATGTAAAGGAGAAACAACACTTTAAGGACCCTGTTTAGAGTCAGTATTTAGTTTGTCTGTTCTGGACTACTGTATAAATAAGGTGTTTCAACATGGCGGCCTCCATGAAAGGGGACCCTCTCCCACTGTAGATATTTTTTAAGTAACAAACATAAAAAGATTCTTATTTTCAGGTGATTATACATGCATCAAAACATAGTTATGAATATTATATTCCATGTTTGCCTTATTCTGAAAATAGAGGCCCCAAATCTTACACACTGTACCTTTAATAGTGTGTACTCATTATAAAGTGTTACCCAAATTTGTTACTTTAAGGTTTAAAAGTTACACCATTGTCTTTAATTCATGAACTCAATAATCAGTACATAAAATCTACCCTGGTGATTATGTCCACTATTATGGTTAAAATAGTTGTTCTTAAGAGTAAGTGTGAAACCAGTGACAGAAAGTACCAGTTTCAGAAATACCTAAATTGTGTAAGAGCTTTGACATTCAGTGAAATAGGAACTTTGCAAATCAAGTTCACTTCCACTTAATTAGTGTGAATGCCCTCAAGTTTAAAAATGATGTTACCAAGTCACAATAGCAAATGCACTGACACACTGCTGCATGTGGTGTAACAAAGCGGCATAGTTTCCCAAGGATTGCTAAACATGCAACTTATATTTTATATATAAAAAAAGGACTTCCTCTGGAGCTTTGAACATTTTGATGCTACGTTGACCCTACATTCTAATTGTTGTGGAGAAATTGCTGGAATCAATGGTCAATGATGAGGTCAGGAGGGAAGAAAGTGTCCAAGAACCTTTGATGTCTTATGCTGTAATATTTATTGTCGCTTGATCAAGGAGAATTAGAGACACTCTCAAAGTACATCAGAAGTGCCTGAGTCGGTCTCACATTCTGCCAAACTCCTGCTGGTGGATAGACTTTAAACCTCAAGATAACACCACAAATGCCCTATGCCCCAAATAAGACAAAGAGAATGTTTTTACCACGAAAGGTGTCATTGTCAACATATTCTAGTCTGGAGACACAGATGCCTGTTTACGTCAATTAGAACGTCAACAGCCAGCTTACTATTATGTCTAAGAAGGCAGCAATAGATCTCTTCGACCCTGGCCACCACAGCGTTGAGATAGACTGGCACCTACTGTTCCCAGTCAAAGCGAAACAATTAATAATGCTGAGGACCTCAAGGCCCATACGTGACCTCATGTAACCTAAGGATACAAAATTCCATAACACTAATCAGTTGAATGGTAACTCTGTGGTAACTTTGTGCTCTGGTCATGTGCTTTATGATCAGCCCAAGTGGCGGCCTCCAAAGCTGGGAAATGAAGCCAATGCGGAGGTGCGAAAAACTATAACTCCTCTAAGTGCTGCTTGAGGCTGGCTACAGAACATTTCAACCACCATAAGTGCCCGTTATTAAAATGACCAACTTCACAGCAGAAATAAACATGTTTACAGCCTGGTACAAAAAACGAGAATGGCCGCTTTGATTGACAGGTAAGTGCCGTTACAGCCTATTCAGTGTCACTCGGCCCGCCTTTGGTCCGCTGATAATCCACATCTTTGCAGATTTCTAGATTCCCTGGGCGGTGGAAGAGGGAGGACAGCTAACATGGCAGTGACTAGGGCCACATATTTTGAGCTTCAAAACTGCTTTTCAGAAACCTATGGGTGACATCACGCTTATGCTGTCCAGTCTTTATACTGTCAATGGTTCTTACACTATGTAAAAAGTCACACACCACCAACTGTTTCACAGATTTTGGTGAAACTGGATCATATTTTATAGAGAAAATGTTTTCTGCTTTTGCTGTGATGTCCTTCAGCTGCTAGGCCAAAAAATATTAGGGTTTAATTATAGAATTCCGGAGAGGATAGATGTGTTCAACACTAAGATCAAGGAATGCTAAATACTATTGTGGTAGAGTTAAATCCTGAAACAGAGAGACGATCTCTCTGTTTCTTGATTGACAGTAAACTGCTACGAACTATAGCTGCTGTTGGCTAATAATCGCTCAGTTTGTGCGTTACTTATGAAATACTTAACAAGGGATGGTATATCAGATCTGTCCAGAACATTGCTATGTTCATGCACACGTTTGTCAGCCTCTTCTGGCTCTTTGTCCATGAGCTGCTTTTCCAAATGATTCTACCTTAGTGCCTGCATCAGTTACCAAAGGACAGTAGAGATTTTGCTTTGCTGACCTCAGGCCAATTGTGAAAAATCATACCAAGTGACACAATATTTAACAAAGTCCCACAATCAATGCTTTCATTTTGCTTGCAAACGAGCTAATAAACACTGCACTAATATGATGAGGACATTTATTTTCTTTTAAAATTCTTTTACAAAAACACACATTTACTCTCACCAAACAACATGGAGCTACATCAGAAACATTAATTAACAACCAATTTTACATCAGCTATATTTGATATTTCTTCACCTCTCATAGCATTTCTCTTAAGACTTCTCTTAAGACATATTGTTCTTTTCTAAGGGGGGTCGGTGGACCAGGCAAGGTGTGGGCGTAGAATCAGGGGGACGTTTCAGTAGCAGGGAGTTTATCGACATAATCAAGTAGTGGTTTCCAGTGTAAGTAAAACTTCTCGGGACGGCCTCTGAGGCTGAATTTGATTTTCTCCAGGTTTAGTAGAAATAATAAATCATGTAGCCAGGATTTAAAGGAAGGTGGCTGGGAAGATTCCCATAAGAAGAGAATTTTTCTGCGTGCAATCAAGGATGCAAAAGCTATAACATTTTCCTGCAAAGATGTGGTTACAAGTTCATCAGGAGGCACTCCAAAAATAGCTATCTGTGGCAAAGGACTAACAGATATACCTAGGATGTCAGAAATAGATATAAAAATTGATTGCCAATAGTTAGACAATTTAGAGCATGTCCAGAACATGTCAGCTTGCAGGCCATCTGAGAGCATCTGTCACAAGCTTCAGTAGTCCTGTCTGGATAAAGTTTAAAGAGTTTGTCTCTGCTATAGTGCAGTCTAAAGAGTACTTTAAATTGGATAACAGAAAGTCTGGCACAGCTAGAGGAGGAGTTAACAGCTTCCAACGTTTTTTTCCATAGAGCATCCGAAATGCTTATCTGGAGTTCGGTTTCCCAGTTGGCTCTGCTCTTATTTACAGATGAATCATTTGTTGGTGATAAGAGATTATAGAGAAATGAGACATGGCACTTAGGCAAAGATTTAGCCTGGAGTACTAAGTCTATACCGCTGAGAAGTGGGGCTTGGGGGAACAAAGGAGAGTAGGTTCGTGCAAAGTCGCGAAGTTGGAAGAAGCGAAAAAAGTCTGTATTACCTAGTCCAAATGTAGAGTGTATTACCTTACCAAAGGTTGAGCGTAGTTGGTTAAAAGTGGCGAACAGTCCGTCTATGTACAAGTCTCCCAGGCATTAAATTAGGGTTTAATTATGGAATTCCTGAGAGGACAGATGTGTTCAACACTAAAATCAAGGAATGTTAAATACTATTGTGGTAGAGTTAAATCCTGGCTGTCAGTCCTGCTTGCTGTGGCCTGTCCTAATTGAGTATCTATCTCTGGGTTGACAGCTTGTCTACAGTCGTCCAGGATATGCCTGATATATGACTCACCACCAAAACAGTCATTGTTTGGTTAGTTTTTTTTTTTTTTTTTTTTTACACAGCAAAACAACTTGGTTAGATTTAAGCAGAAAAACTTCTTGGTTTGGGTTTAAACAAGTATGTTAATCAGTAGCAGAGTAGATAATGCCTGTCTCTCATGCCAGAGTGTTACACAACTCATATGGCAGGCAGAGCTCCTTGCTCCTCTGATGTTGTGTGGTTGCTCCTTTCTCATCTCTCTGTTTCTTGATGGACAGTAAACTGCTACGAACTATAGCTGCTGTTGGCTGATAATCGCTCAGTTTGTGCGTTACTAACGAAACACTTAACAAGGGATGGTATATCAGATCTGTCCAGAACATTACTATGTTCATGCAGCCATGTTTGTCAGCCTCTTCTGGCTCTTTGTCCATGAGCTGCTTTTCCAAGTGATTCTACCTTAGGCATCTCAGGCCTTTATTTTCCAGAGCTGCAAAGCGAGAGTCAGTCTTGGCTGGTACAAATAAGTGATTGTTACAAAGAGGTGTAGTTTCGTTCTGTTCTTTCACTGTGCGTATAGATCATGTGACCATTATTCCTAGGTATTTTATGCCCACCACAGTGGTCTTGAATGGTATGAGGTGAGTTGGAATTAGCCAATTGGTTTATTGGGAAACACTCACTTTTAGAAATGTTCAATTTATACCTGGAGAATACGCTGAAAGAGTCCAGGATTGAGAGAATAGGTGGAAGGCTTGACAGGGGATCGCTTACATACAGGTATAGGTCATCAGCGTACAACGAGACCCGATGTTCCTCTCCATGTCTCCTTATTCCTTTGAATCCCCCTTCTGATTTCAATGCTATGGACAACGGCTCAATGGCAAGCGCGAACAACAGTGGAGAGAGGGGTCAGCCTTGGCGTGTGCCGCGGAAGAGGGGGAAGGATCAGAGTGCTGTGTGTTCGTGCATACTGACGCCGGGAAGAGGAATACAATAATTTGATCCAGGAAATAAAACAGGTGCTAAACCCAAATCGCTGCAAAGAAGAGAAGAGGTAGGGCCATTCCACCCTGTCAAAGGCCTTCTCGGCGTCAAGTGATATAGCCACCTCTGGATCTGTAAGGGGGGAAGGAGTATGAACGACGCCGAGAAGCTTTCTGACATTGGAAAAGGAGTGCCTCCCACCAATGAACCCCATTTGGTCCTCCGAGATGACTAAAGGCATAATGGGCCCCATGCGACGAGCTAAAATTTTCACAAGTATTTACACATCTACAGGTATGAGGGAAATCGGCCTGTATGATCCGCAGTTTAGAGGGTCCTTGTCTTTTTTATGGATGAGAGAAATGGAGGTTTGCACTAAGGTGGGTGGTAGAGAGCCATGACTGTATGAATAGTTAAACATCTCCAGAAGTAGAGGGGCCAGCTGGTTAGAAAAACACTTATAAAACTCAACGGGGTACCCGTCAGGGCCCGGTGATTTGCCACTATTCATTGAGCTTATTGCTTATTTTATCTGTGAAGTGTTAAAGGAGCATCCAGCATCTGATTGTCATTGGGTGAAACTCTTGGTAAGTCTAGTTTTTAAAAGAAGGCGTCCATTTGGATTTCATCCCCAGGGGATTCAGATTTATACAATTGACGATAAAATAAATTGAATGAGGTATTCATTTTAATTGGGTCGGGCACTACCGTGCCTGATTCATCTCTAATCTGGATAATTTGGTTGGATTCTTGTCTGGCTTTTAGCTGTTGAGCGAGGAGGCTCCCAGCCTTGTCACCGTGTTCATATAGCGATCCATGGAAACGGACAAGTAGTCGTTCAGCTTCTGTTGAAAGGAGTAAGTCAAGTTCTGTCTTAAGTCTAAGTTTCTCTTTATACAAGTCCGGAGTATTTGTTACTGCTAGTGATCAAATGTCCAAATCTGCGATTAATTTTTCTAGTTCTTCCTTATGCAGTCTGCGTTGTTTATTAGCATAGGATGCATATGAAATTATCTTGCCTCTGAGAAAAGCCTTCAGGGTATCCCATAGCAATGATGGGGAGGTATCTTTATTTCTGTTGTTGCAAGAGACTGTGATTGAGTCAGAAATATAATTACAGAATTTTTCTTCTCTAAGTAAGAGAGGGTCGAGATGCCAAAACCTAAAATGTTTTGGTTTTAGGTCAAAACAAAGATCTAGTACTATGGCTGAGTGATCTGAAACTGTTATGGGTAAATATTGTACAGAAATAAGTGAAGAGATAAGATTTTTATCCACTAGGAAGTAATCAATACGAGAAAAAGAATGATGGGCGTGCGAGAAAAAGGAATATTGACGGGAAGATGGGTACGTGAATCTCCAGGGATCAATGTAGCCAAACTGGTCCATGAAGGTGGACAAAGTTTGTGACATCTTTGAGGGCGGGATAATTCGGGAGCTCGATCTGTCAAGAACTGGGTCAATGACAGAATTCAAATCCCCAACAAGAATCAAAGTATGGGAGTCCAGATTGGGAATTAGAGATAATACTGAATTAAAGAAACTTTGCTCACCCAATTAGGGGCGTAGATTGATGCTAAGACTACAGGCTTCTGGTATAATATACCAGAGGTAATTGTATAACGTCCTTCTAGATCTGTGATAATATTACTGGAGGTAAATTGAATGTTTTTCCTGATTAATATAGCCTCTTGTTTTACAATTAAATTGGAAGTGAAAGATTTGTCCTATCCATGGTCGGCTCAACTTTCCATGTTCAGACTTTAGCAGGTGTGTCTCCTAAGGAAGTATCACATCAGCGTTCAAATTTTTGATATAAGTCATAATCTTTGTTCGTTTAAATGCGGCATTCAAGCCCCCCGTGTTTGAAGAGGTGAACCTTACCATTTGCCCACTGGTGGTCCCTCCATCTATTGAGCCAGTCATGTTACAGCAAATGGTAGAAAGGGTATCAGGTCGATTCTAAGACGCAGGCAGCAGAAGATAAGTGAAATCATAACAAGTGATATCAAAAACTTAACAAACCATAAACCAGTGCAACTTGTCAATACAAAACAAACAAAAAAAGGTCTCTTTACCAGCCCATTCCCTAAACCTCCTACCCCACCTGTGAGGAGACCTGGTCTCCTGCCCTTGTCCCCTCCCATATCCCCCCCAGCCCCTAGAAATGTCATCAACTACTGAACAAACTTGCTCATACTTTCTGAAGCATCTTACCTCGAAGAGTCATCTCAGACCCCACAACTCAACAAGTGTCATAATATGTTTTACATAACCCTTTGAACCATTGCCAAATACTTCAGTGTACCCTTCCAACACGAGGTGGAGAATACATAAAAATAAAATATTCTGTATAATATGTGGAATATTACATAGTAAATTATGACTCAAGTAAAGTGTTAAATATACTTATTTACCATTACTGTATTAAGTAAACTTTCAGAACAAAACAAAACAAACCAAGTCCTACGCTTGGTTAAGCTCAACATTAGTCAAAACTTATAATTACTCCGCGTTTCTTCATCTAAATAAGGAGACTATTAGCTCTGTAAAAATTGAGGATAGATAAAGCAATAAACCCTTGCACATTTAGTTGTCCCATAAAACTGAAAAATTAAAGTTTTCAAATTCATGCAAAAACAGCAAAAATAAATAAATAAATAAATTGTCCGAGTGCAAAATTAACTCAGTTTGCTGCAGGAAAGTGTCTTTGAATGAGAGAGCCTAGCCCTTTGGTGCCCAAGGCAGTGGGACAGCTAGTGCGATAGCCACTGGCTAACGCAATGAGGAGCTACCAGTAGTCCAAAACAAAGAGTTTTCGGTCACATGCTGTTATTTTACAATGGTTAGGATTTAATAACGGTCATATACTTTTGACATGTTATGCATTGATGGTCAAAATTATTAATTAATTATTATTAGCTGACTAAGCTAGTTAGGCCTCGGGCTCTGTTTGTAGCTTGAAGCGAACGCCGTGGCCTCTTCTGGGGAGGAGAACCTCTTCTTTGTCCCGCCGCTGAGTGTTACCTGAAGGCGAGCCGGGAAGAGTAGTGCGGGCCTGAGAGAGAGGTTGTACAGTTCTGCCATCACCGTCCGGTATTTTGCGCGTTCTTCAACCACCTCCGGAGCGTAGTCTTCGAAGATCTGGATGGGGGCTCCTTGATATTGTAGTTTCCCTATTCTTTTGCAGGCCTCTCGTATAATTAGGTCCTTAACCTGATATTGTTCACAGGCCGCGGCCTCGATACTGGTTGTGGCTTGGCAGTTAGCGCCCTGTGCACTCGGTCAAGCTCGAGAGGGGATTCTAAGATCTCCTCCCTGAATAGTTCAACTAATAGCTTCTAGAAAAACATGGTGGGTGTGGGCCCCTCGATTGATTCTGGAAGGCCAATGATTCGGATATTATTCCTGCAGCTCCGGCTTTCGAGGTCCGACATCTTTGCTAGTAGCTTGTTGTTGCTATTGGCTAAAGCTACCAACCTCGCCTCCAGAGTACGAATACACTGGTCATCTGACGGCACTGGTTTCCAGTGAGATGATACGTCGTCCGTGATCTAACAGTGGTCTGCATTTTTTCCAGTCTTGACTCCAGGGCAGCGAAGGAGTTTTTAAGATCCGTCGCTATGCTAGCTCTATGTTTTTCCAGCAGGCCTTCGATGCTAGTTAAGCATGTGTTAGCACAGGCACTCAGAACTTTATTCTCGCTCTTCTTTGACAGTTTTGTTGCTTTTGACATTATTCCTGGTGACACGATATTATACTGAGTTTGTGAGGCGTCAGTTCTTACTTGGGTCGTTGAGGGTATAAGAAAAATACGTGTTTTTGCAAAGTTGAGTTACGGGAGACGGAGACTACGCCACTCTCACATGCTCACCAAACCGGAAGTCCGGGGGGCAGGAGTTTTTCAAATGTAGCACTTTTTAAAACACATAGTTACAAAGTGTGTGACACACACACATGCGCACACACACACACACAGCACATGAAGCTGGATTTTTGCACTATTCTTTGTACCATGTGGTTCGTTCGTGTATTACTGTTGTGATTTATCTCCAGGGGATTAATGAATAAAGTATTCATTCAGGGAGCTTGGCTTCTCTGGAAGAGACAAGCCTCATGCCAAACCTGTGCAAGCCTGTTCCCAGGATGTCGGTGCCAGACACCTTATTATACAGAGGCAGTCCACATATGTGAAGCCGAGTTATATGGTAGATCTCGTATGTACAGGTCATGAAAATCTTCTAACTCTCTTATGTTCCAGCTCACTGCTTTTTGTTTTTTATGATTCAAATTAAAAAGCAGTATATGAACTGTGATTAAAATAAGCACATCTAGTTATGCATTGATCATGTAAATGACACGTTTCCCTTCAACAGTGTTCATTTGTGCATAACATTAATTTGTACGTTGATAATTTGTGTCTAACAAACACAGTGCTGTCTATTCTTACTTTCAAAATCAATACACAGAATCACAATCAATGCATCATTTTTCTTCATAGTAACCTGACAGCTCTTGTTCAGCTGAGCCCTTCCCTCCTTTTTCCTATGATCCTGTTTGTGGATTTCAGTTCCACCTTTTACGCCAACATCCTGGCTCTTCTGCAAGACTCTCAGCTGAGTGTGTCTGACTCCACCTGCAGGTGGATCACAGACATCTTGTCTGACAGGAGGTAGCACGTGAAGCTGGGGAAACACAGACTCCCGGACCATCAGCACCAGTTCCCTTTAAGGCTATATCATTTCCGCTTTACTCTTCTCCCTCTACATGCGCAGCTGCACCTCCAGTCATCAGTCCATCAAGAGTCAAGATCTGGTGACGTGGTGTGGTCAGAACAACTTGGAACTCAAGGATCTAAAGATGGCCCCACCTGCCTCTATGCGTGACTTTTGACTTGACAATGTGGAGTCCTTCTGCTTCCTGGTATACCAATATTTCCCAGGACATCAACAGAGAACTGTCACAATCCATGAGTCCATCTAGCTGTCACCACCTGGTAGGCTACTGAGACTACCAAGGACCTTCAGGACCTTAAGAAAGATTGTGGTCAAACCCTTCGACCCTGGGCACAAAACTTTTTTGAAACACTCTTCTCCGGCAAAAGGCTGCACGGCCCATCAAGACCAAAATCACATGCCACAAGAACTGTTTCTTCTTGACTGTAGCTGGCCTCATCAATAAGGACACAATCATGGGCACTACATTTTACACTAAAGTCCCCAGACTCCACTCCCCAACAATTTTTTTTTGGAAGAGTAATGCAATTTTAAATTAAATCAAATCGAGCAAAACCTCCTCGGAGTGACATCCTGGGTATTAAGCACTGTTGGCCATCACACTGTGCATGTAGGAAGAGTGCTGCATGTGTGCTTGTTCATGCACTACACAGGCCCATATGGCAAACGTAATAAACAATGGGAAGCAGTATAAAGTGCCAAGGATTGAGGACAAGCCTACATCAACAGACGTGGTCAGAGAGACATGGAGAGGAACTAAATAAGGGATTACTGGAGATGTAACATACATGGACAGAAAAAAAAAGTCAGGCTCAAAAAACTGTCACATCTACAAAATATCAGATTTTGTTTGTAGAAATAGTTGGAGCTTTTGTGGGCCAAGTTACCAAACAGCCAGAAAATACCAAGTTAAAGAGGACAAACATTTCTTCTTGTGTCTAAATTTGTGTCTGAATGAATTGAGTGTGAGTGCGATATTTACAGAGAGAGAAACTAAGAGGAGAGGTGGATAGAAGCAGACAGATGAAAAAAGTGAGTGATGGATGTAGATACATGCAGAGGGATGATGAAAGAGGGATGAGAGAAGGAGGAGCAACAACAGTAGGAGATATGCCTCAGATTATCAACCAGTGTCAGATGCTCTAGAGACAGATAAAGAGGAGGAGTGGACAAGAGCGTGACAGGAGGAGAGGCAGAGAGAAAGAGGACATCTCTGTGGATGCAAGCTGGGCTGCAAAGATGACCGATATGAAGAGCGTATCATCCATGGAGGTGACAGAGGGGAAGTTAATCAAGAAGGTCAGTGGATGCACGTGCCAAAATATGAGTTTTGCTATGTTCTAAATCCTGACACTGGTGGTCTTATAAGCCCCATGTGATATACTGTGGTGAACAGAGGCCTGGCTGACATGGACACAATATTAATTTATTTTTTTCATAACTTTTAAAATGAATTATTGTTTATGTCTTATTTATTTAAACACAATACCTTTTAGAGAAATGTAAACCTGACGATTTCCATCAATTGCATCGTGTTTCTGAGACTGTCAATCAAATCCTACCAATGCAACTTCTCTGAGCTCATACATTAAAAATGTTATATTTTAAAGGCTTAAGTATGAGTGTTCTGATTCCTTTCTTTCTAGGAATTTGTGTGCATTTAATCTTGAAGTGTGCATAAATAGTTCAGTTTTTTTCATTCATTCATAATCTCTGCTGCATGAATAATCAGCTCTCTCTCAGTTCTTTTTCCATTCATTCATTTTTCTACTGTATGTGCAACAACATTGCCATCCTCTTTGTTTGTCCTCCAGGGTTCCATCAAGAAGAAGATTGAGTCTTTCAGGCGATGGAGTTCAGCTAGTCTAAAGAGGCCTCCAAAGCCTAAGGCCAAGAACTTGAGTCTGTCTTCCCCCGTGGGAGACCCTGAGGATCTCTGGCTGCAAGAGGGAGACAGAAGGAAGCTGCGACCTATCGTTGACTCAGTCTTCGGACAGGTAGGATACTGAACTGTACATTACATGAACTGCTGCTGTCTTTTGTGTAAGTGCACTTCTAAAAATGGCATGTCAGGCTAACACAAGCACACTATGTCAAAAATGGCGCTATCCTCTCGGATGCTATTTGACAAATACTGTATATATCTAATAAACTCAGCTACACAACTGCTCATCAATTCATGAAGGAGCAAACAAACATCCTAGCTTGTTGCTACTGTGTGTTTTGCAATGAGCACATAGAGAATAAGAACCGCTGCTTGGCTTGTGAGCAAAACTTTTCAAACTATCAATCTATTACTTGATTCAAAGGTACCCTGTGGAGTTGCTGACCACTCGTAGTGATATGTATTAATGTTTTGATAAGTGAATCCCTGTTTTTTTTGTATCTCATGGGCACAGACAGAGATAGACAAGCACACGTGACTCTAAACAGTCCTGCAAGACTGCAAGCTAACACGGATGTTAACAATGCAGACTTCATAATATTCAAAAAAGAAGCGTTGTAAATGAAGGAAACACATCAAACATGTTTGTTAGGTGTGGAGAATGCGCTTTTTCTTTTTCTTCTGTTGCATCAAATCAAATCTTGTGTGGTTATTTCCAACTTAGATTGGAGAAATAATCACCTCCATTTTCTAGCACAGGCAAATTGTATGAGATACTTACAGTATGTGCTCCATGCACCAGCACAGACGGTGAACAGTGATAACAGAGTTTCCTTTAGTTTGTCCAGGGGGTTAGGGAGCTCAGCTCGGCGTCTTTCTTTCAGCCTTTTATTTCACAAAACTCTTGGCAACGACTAAAAGTCAGTCAGATTTACTCTTGCCAGGCGGCTTCTTGCCCGGTCACTCTCTCCTTTTCTCTTACTAGCTTTTTCCATCAACGTCCACGTCGGCTTCTTAGCCTCTGCCATTATGTCCATAGAGGTTGCTGAGCCTGGTCACTAGTTACATTGCCTACTTGCCTCCGGTTCTGGCACAACACTGACTCAACTCACCATCAGCATTCGCCCACAACCCGGGGGGCTGACTACCTCCTCGTTGTGGTGGTCCAAAACAAACATTCCCCCTGTGCTCTGAGCTCACAGTCCAGGCAGCCCGGCTAACAAACTGAGCTAACATTGCAGCAGCAGCTCTAGTTCTCAGCAGTGTAAACTATGTAAATCACCAAGAGTTTCACTAAAATCAGTGAAATAGTTGGTGGTGTGTGACTTAGTGCTATAAAGTGTTCTGTACTTCTTGCACATGATTGTACCTGGAGCTCAAAGTTACATCATCTGACAACAGGCATACAGGGCGCAGAGTGAGAATGAGTTTAGCATCAAAATTATTTCAAATATGTTATGGTTGAAAAGTTGCACAATGTTACTTTAACTGATTAATCCAGAGTGATTTACAAAAGAATAAACAACAGCACAGTAACATGCAAACAGCAATGAGGAGTGCAGAGATATGGACCATTATGTCCTCACACATATTTATTTAGTGTGATCATGTAGAGAGAAAAGAACATGATGGGTAGGATTATGGTCTCATTTCAAGTCGGGATATATACAATAGATAGATAGAGATGGATCAGAGACAAGAGGAAAACATGAAGACTTAATAAGAAAAAATCAGTAAAAGACAGTGTACAGCTCAGAAAGACAAATAGCAGAAGTTAAGTCAGATAACTGAGTTGTCACAGTGAGACACAAGGAAAGACTTCATACCATACGTCCCACGAGGTACATGTACACAGTCTTTGTCTATGGGAACATTGTGCACTCAAAAAGTTTAATTCACACAGCCAAAGCTAGCTTGTGTCTACTTCTGTCATAAACCATTGTGTGTGTGCGTGTGTGTGTGTGTGTGTGCGCGTGTGTGTGTGTGTGATCTGACATTGTGAACCGTTAACTGAATTTGCCCTGTGCGAATAGAAAGCTTAACCTGGCACAGGGCTTAGCAAACAGTCAATTCGGGTCATATTAGTTTTTTAAATGACATTTTTGGTTATTCATTTACATTTGAAATACATTCATGAAGAGTCCATAGAGAAGAAAGGGAAGTCCTGCTGTGTTTTCGCTGTTTTTTTTTTTTCTCTCTCTAGTTCTTATCGTTCAGATGAGTCATCCATACACTCAGCAACAGATGGAGTGAATGATGAGAAACTGAAGGGAGGGAGGGCTGGGATGAGGACTACAGTGAAGGATGACTAGATGTCATAAATAAAGAGAAGAGGGATTGATTGCAACATAAAGGGAGATTAGAGTTTAAATGAGTAAGAGGACAAGAAGCACATCACTCATACTGCATCACTCAAGCTACAGAGAGTACATTTAAGACACAGGACTTGTTTCTGCGCTGCTTTACTTTGCAGTCAGATCTGCAGCATAGTAAGCCATGTGCAACACAGTTAGGCTTAGGCGTAGGAATATGTAAGTTCTACAGTTGAGACAATGTATCGCCAATAGGAAGGGTAGTCTGGCAACAAAGTAAAGCTGTGAGAATATGCTCCCTATAACTTATGCTTAAACTGATATTTTTTTAGATGGGCCTTTTTTTAACGTAAAATACATTTGTCTGCTGACCCTGCCAGCCCTTTCCAAACTGGAGAATTCAATTTAAAAAAACCCGGACTATGCCTTGAATGCAGCACATCAGACTATAAATGAATATTTCAGTCAGAATCAGTGAGAGATTTAATCAGTTTTAAAGTTAAGACTCACACTACTAATCCACGTTCTACACAAGTTTAATTACTCTGCTTAATTACTCCCTAACAAATGTGAAACATGGCTTATAAATCAGCTTATTCACAGACGTTAGTTACTACCGAGTGAGCAAATTAAATATCCCTTTGCTTTAAAGGATAATTTGGTGAGATTAAGTGATCAAATCAATCATTTTAGGACGAGTGTGGCCGTTGAACAAAAGTTGATGCATGCGTGAAATTAACATGCTGTTACTGTTAACTTTTGATTTGCCGTAATGTAAACTACATCTTCTTTTCTCTCCATTTCTGTCTGCAATTTCTCCTCTTTCTCAGTGTGTACTCACCTTGTTTTGTTATTTTAAACACACACACACACACACACACACACACACACCTTGATATCTTCATATAGTTGTAAAACTTCATGAATACATATACTCATACGTGTGTCTTTGCATTTAGTCATTGTAGTAACAAAATAATCCAACAAAATAACAACACGAACAAAATAAATCCATTCAACATAAACATTAGCAATGTGAAGTTTCTATCTAATAGCATCTGTTTCAAAATAAAAGCCCTCTAGCATTCATGTGGATAGAACCCTTTCATTTGTTAACAACAATATCATCAGCTTGGACTGACTGTAGCAACAGTGCATTGAATAAACTGATGAGCCCTGACTAAGTGACATATTTCATAATGTATTTGATGCAGAACAATAACCGAACAGAAGATCCGATAAACTGTACAAATAGTAAATGCAGCGTACTTTTGTAATGCAAGACAAGGCTGTTTAGCAGAGAGCGAAGGCTCTGTGAATATAACTTATGTTCAGGTCTTCACCTTGCCCTCGTCATGTCAGATTTTATTAAACTTTATATCTTAAATCATAATCTAAACCTTAAAAGTAACTATTTTATTTAGTTTTTGAGAACTTCTCTTCCCTTTCAAAGAACTGAACTTGGGAGATGAATAGAAGCATCCTTGGCAGCCCTCAGTCCCACATAATCCAGTTCATACTGGTGAATGTGTTTAATGACGTGTGGGAGGTTCTTGGGAATTAATGATAATAGTTAATAATTAAAGTCACTCGTGCATAACAAAGCCATGTGGTATTTACTTAGTGTTAGTGGTATTTACTAGTGTATTATATGTTACTGATGAATATCAAATCAAATCAAATCAAATCATATTTTATTTGTGTAGCCCAAATTTACAAAACACATTTGCCTCAGAGGGCTTTACAATCTGTACAGGGAGTGACACCCTCTGTCCTTAGACCCTCGGTTCGAGTGAGGAAAAACTTGCCCACAAAAACCCTTTTAACAGGGAAAAAAGGTGGAAGAAACCTCAGGAAGAGCCACAGAGGAGGGATCCCTCTCCCAGGACGGACAGACGTGCAATAGATGTCACATGTACAGAACAAATCAACAGAGACATATTGTACAATTACAATGAATGATGAAATGATTACAGTATACAGAGTACACAGAAATATGGTAACAATAATGATGGTAATAATATAAGTAGTGGACGTCGTGCAGGACCACAGCAGCAGCCACGATCCATGAGAACCTGCTGGACGAGAGAGCACAGAAACTCCGGGGAAGAAGTTTAGTTAGTAACATGCATTAACATGCATTAATGAGACATGTATGTTTACAGATGGTGATGGTGATGGGGAGAGAGAGAGAGAGAGAGAGAGAGAGAGAGAGAGAGATTTGAGTAGAGTTTTCAGTAAAGGGAGATGTGACTACATCTTCAACCTGTTATGGAATTTTCTATCCTTAGGTTACACGAGGTCACGTGTGGGCCTTGAGGTCCTCAGCAGTATTAATTGTTTGGCTTTGATTGGGAACAGGAGGTGCCAGTCTATCTCAACACTGTGGTGGCCAGGGTCGAAGAGACCTATTGCTGCCTTCATAGACATAATAGATAGCTGGCTGTTGACGTTCCAATCTGCGTAAACAGACATCTGTCTCTCCAGACTAGAATATGTTGACAATAACACCTCCATGGGTAAAGACATTCTCTTTGGCTAATTCTGGGCGTATAGTATTTGTGGTGTTATCTTGGGGTTTAAAGTCTGTCCACCAGGATGAGTTTGGCAGAATGTGAGACCGACTCAGACACTTCTGATGTACTTTGAGAGTGTCTCTAATTCTCCTTGATCAAGTGTCAATAAATATTACAGCATAAGACATCAGAGGCTCCTGAACACTTTCTTCCCTCCTGACCTCACCATTGACCTTTGACTTCAGCAATTTCTCCACAACACAACCAGTACCGTGCCTGGCTAGGCATAACCCTGAGAGAGAGAGACAGAGAGAGAAAGGAGGGAGAGGAGTCCCCCGGCAGTCTAGTCCGATAGCAGCATAACTAAGGGATGACCTGAGCCAGCCCTAACTATAAGCTCTATCAAAAAGGAAAGTCTTAAGTCTACTCTTAAAAGTGTTGACCGTGTCTGCCTCCCGAACCCAAAATGGTAGTTTGTTCCACAGAAGAGGAGCTTTGGCAGAGTAGCTGAAGGCTCTGGCTCCCAGTCTACTTTTGGAGACTATAGGAACCACAAGGAACCCAGCATTCTGAGAGCGCAGTGTTCTAGAGGGATAGTAAGGTACTATGAGCTCTTTTAGATATGATGGTGCCTGACCATGAAGAGCTTTGTATGTAAGGAGAAGAATTTTAAATTCTATTCTAGATTTAACAGGTAGCCAATGCAAAGAAGCCAAAATGGGAGAGATGTGATCTCTGATCTTGGTTCCTGTCAGAACACGTGCAGCAGCATTCTGAATTAGCTGCAAAGTCCTAAGAGACTTACTGGAGCAGCCTGATAACAAAGAGTTACAATAGTCCAGCCTAGAAGTAACAAATGCATGGACTAGTTTTTTTGCATCCGCTTGAGATACGATGCGTCTGATTTTGGCGATGTTACGTAAGTGGAAGAAAGCAGTCCTCGAAATTTGTTTTATGTGGACATTAAAGGACAAATCCTGATCAAAAACAACTCCAAGATTCTTTACGGTGGAGCTGGAGGCCAAGGTGATCTCATCTAAAGTAACTAAGTCTCTAGAAAGAGAGTTTCTGAGGTTCTTGGTCCAATTACAAGAACTTCAGTTTTGTCTGAATTTAACATCAGAAAATTGTAGGTCATCCAACTTTTTATATCCTTAAGGCATGCTTGGAGTTTAGTTAACTGATTGGTTTCATCAGGCTTGATTGATAAATATAATTGGGTGTCATCAGCATAACAATGAAAATTTATGGAGTGATTCCTAATAATGTTCCTAGAGGAAGCATATATAAACTGAATAGAAGTGGTCCTAGCACAGAACCTTGTGGAACTCCATGACAAACTTTGGTATGCATGGAGGATTCATCATTGACATGAACAAACTGAGATCGATCTAAAAAATACGATTTAAACCAGCTTAGGGCGGTTCCTTTGATGCCAATTTGATGTTCCAGTCTCTGTAAAAGAATTTGATGGTCAATGGTGTCAAATGCAGCACTAAGATCTAACAGGACGAGTACAGAGATGAGTCCTTTGTCTGATGCCATTAGGAGGTCATTTGTAACTTTGACTAGTGCGGTCTCTGTGCTATGATGCACTCTAAATCCTGACTGAAAATCCTCAAATAAACTGTTCTCATGGAGAAAGTCACACAGCTGATTGGCTACAGCTTTCTCAAGTATCCTAGAGAGAAAGGGAAGGTTTGATATCGGTCTGTAATTGGCTAAAACCTCTGGATCTAGAGTGGGCTTTTTTAGAAGAGGTTTAATTACAGCTACTTTAAAAGACTGTGGTACATATCCTGATAATAGAGACAGATTAATCATATCCAATAAAGAAGGGCTAACTAGAGGTAAAACGTCCTTGAGCAGCCTGGTTGGGATGGGGTCTAAGAGACAGGTTGACGGCATAGATGAAGAAATTACTGAAGTAATTTGATGAAGGTCGATGGGAGAAAAACAGTCTAAATATATATCAGGTTTTACAGCTGTTTCCAAACTTGCTGTGTAAGAATGCAGATCGGTGCCTGCTGAGGGCAAGAGGTGATGAATTTTGTCTCTAATAGTTATAATTTTATCATTAAAGAAGCTCATGAAGTCATTACCACTTAGACCTAAAGGAATATATCATCAGAACTTTATTTAAAGTATTTATATTACTTTGTTTACATTATAGAAAAGGTTTTTCTAGCCAGTAACCACAGGATGATAGAAGGCACACATTGTTAATAGCTGGGTGTTACAAATAAACAGAGCTGTTGGCCTGCCTGTCAAGCAAAAAAAGGAAGTATTATAGCAACAAGTCCTTCAAAAGAAAAATTACAAAAGATGTTATTTGTTCATGCCTGCTGGAACAACACATAAGAGCAGTTTCTTAACTAACTTATTGACAGGATGGCATCAAGCACTATGATTATAAGTCAGGTGCTATAAGTGTCACAAACCGGGCCGTACGGTGTTCGATCCCGAGTTACCCCTGTACAGGTGGTACTGGTCCAGCTCTCCATTTTAAGGGTCCAATCCTCAAGCCCGTGGGTATTACCCAATCGGGTCAATTTAGAGGACTGTTTAAGCTGGTGGCGAGGAGACACACCTAGCTTCTAACTGCCTTCATCCGGACGTCTACCCTGCTTGCTCTAGCATAGCACCTGACCGAATAGCCCCAGGGCCAAATACTACACTAGCCATGCCCGTTAACGGCAGCTCTCCACTAAATGATCGTGGCACTTGGTGTGGTCGCTAGGATATTTTTTAGTAGCTTGGACAGTAAGCTCCAAGGGTCTGTTAATTTCGTGGGCTAGAGTGACCTGTTAGAACCTTCAAAGATGTTGAACACACTATACCTGATAATTACACCCTTCAGGAGTACTACAAATTCAATGTCCACAATTTAATCTTTAACTGCATTTGAAATATTTATTGCAAAATTAAGCAAGGGCGGGCATACAGCATCATTTGATTCAAAATTGATTGGTTACTTCCACTAATGATACTCAATCTTATTTCTAATACTGGAAAAATATTTAATTTCTAACAATGGTGTGAAGGCTGTAGCTTGGATAATCGGTTGTTCAATTTGGAGAGAGAGAGGGAAGTGGTGCATGGGCCCTGTACGGTCCTTCCTTGACTGCCAACCTTATTAGTTGCTGTTGAAACTCCTTGATCCTGTCCAGAGTCTGGAGAGTCCCTGTTCAGACCTCAGCCATTGCTGACAGGATGGGAGAAAGGTAAAGGTGAAATAATCCTTCTTCAGCCAGGTTGATAACTGACCAGTCTTCAGCCTTGATGGCAGGATGAGAAAAAGGGTGAAAGTGAAATAATCCTTCTTCAGCCAGATTGATAACTGACCAGTCTTCGGCCCTGATGGCAGGATGAGCAAAAAGTGAATCCAGATATTTGGCCAGATTAATGTCCCACAGCCAGGTGGCAATGGCTAGCCCCCTTAGCACGGCACTCTCTCTTTGGCAGTGGATACTTGGAGTCCCCTTCTGCGATGTTGGGCTGCTCATCTGCTCTGTCTCTTGAGTTCAAATTTTCAGTTCAACATGCAATGCCCCGATGCGGTCGATCAATCAGCATGCCTTGAACCTGAGTGCCGGCCGAGGACTAACCCCGATCCTCCTGGGGCGTTGTCTTTTATACTTCTTCCTGCTATATGATTTCTCCCCCCCTTCCTCTGATCCATCCTGCTGCATCCTCTCTCACCTCTCTCCTTTTTTGGTCAAGATGTCACACTTCACTCTACCATCAAGTTACTCAATCAACATTTCATCATGATTTACCTTTGTCCTAGTTTCTAACATTCTCATGCATTCATAACTATTAATAATCAATAATCAGTTATAATCATGTTTCAAATCATATTATCATGTTTCCATTCATTATCACATTTATCCTAACACCTCATTTCTTAATACAGAATTAACTTCAATCATTGTACAGCTTAGCTACTACTCTCTGCGCATGCCTCACACTGATGGAGAGTCCCTAGGTATCCTATTGCGTAACTTCCCACTGCCACAGTCTCCGCTCGTGCTGCACTCAGACGGAGCGTCACAGGTATCCTGTTGCACCACCTTTTACTGTCGATGGTAGGTTCCTTATTTTCTGCTTTCAGGCCTGATGATGAAATTTTTTACTTTCCACTTTTAGGGCCTGATGAGAGTCTCATATCACCTTTCTGCTGGTTTAGTGAATCAGGGATCTCAACTTTCTTGACAACGGCCATGACAACAACCGCACACAACCAAAACCAATTGACAAATTATTTATTAAGAAAAGAATATTTAAACTAAACTAACAGTAGTATATGAAATCAGTAGTATCAGTGGTGTAAGTGAGTGCATGAGTGGAAAAGTGTTTGGGTGCGGTGTTGAAATAAACGCAGTAACACAATCAAACCATCAAACCAAAGAAAACCCAGTTGTTGTCTCAGGGAGGAGAGAGAGAGTACTGAACTCCCACAGGTTTTTAAAAGGTGCAAGGCAAACAGGTCTCAGGTGTGTCCACTTGGCCGACGACCCTCAGCCACACCCACTTAAAGTATCTGCACCAAGACAAGACACGCAACTAGGAAATGGAAGACAGGGTGGAGTGGGTCGTCACATAAGTTTATAGAATAATGATGATCATGCTTTAATAAAAAGAAAAGCAGCATTGGTTGGGAATGGGAAATGAAAAGTGGTCCCATGTTAAAGCAGCACTGACACTGACTGATTGTTTTTTACTTCAGATATATGTCCTGTAGTAAGTTTGTGATTATTTGGGAAGCGATATTGTTTTCGTGTTATGACATCACAAATTAAATTGCAAATTAGTATATGGCATCATCTGGTGACTTTTAGCAACTTGTGGAGCTAACCCTAGCTGCTTTCATTGGAAAAGAGTTTTGGAAACACTGCCTCTGTCATACTCTTTGGTCTCTTCACTTCTAGCATGCTGTGCCTCTGCCAAGCTTGTTTGCCATTTACAATCCCGCCCACCTTGGCTTTGAAAACCTCCTATCCCATTTGTCCACCCCGACCTGCTCTCTGTGCCGACATTGCCGTCTATAATACAGTTCCCTGACGTCTTGCTTTGCTCCTGTAATTATTATTACATCCACCTTTGTCACTTCAAATGCCTTTTTGGGGCACTTACTTAAAGGTATGATGCTATTGTTCTTGGGAGGACAGTCTTGTCTTTGATGTAAGTTTGTTGGTTGGGTGTATTTTTACTGCGGAGACAATGAAATGCATTCCAAGAAGTCCAGTTTCAGAGACAAATCTAAGAGTTTGTAGGCTTATTTGATGCCAAAACACTGCACATCAGTTTATACGCATTAAAATCACTCCACACTCATTGTAGAGGAATATGTGTTTGTATTGGATTGACTAACCAATTTTAGCTGGAGCTCCTCATTCGAGAAGGTTGCATTCTTTTCAGAGCCAAAGTCTGAATGCAGTCTTATATTCTGTTCCTGAAGAAGTGCTATTTCAATTTAACTGTGTATTCAATGGTGACAATAAAACTTTAACTTCAAACCTGAAGAAATATTTTTTCTATTGTCAATCAGCATTTGTCAGTTTTGTGTAAAAAGTGACACTGTAGCAAAAAATACATTTTTGTTGATTCAAATTGAGAAAAAATTTAAATACCTGGAATTGAGTTGGCTTGAAATCAATGTCATATTATTTCATGTAAATTTTATTATTTAGGTTTGTCATACAAAATTTAAGTAGAAGTACATTATCCTCTGAACTATAATGTTACATTGAAATGGGAATACTCCATCACATGTAGAAAATTTCATGTTCAGCAATTGAACATGAACATCTGTTCTCTGCAGGCTTAAAACAGCACATCAAGTTACATCATTTTATGTCAGTATTTGCAGACAGCGCATACAAAGTAATGAGAGAAAAAAAAACAAAAAAAAACAAGAGCAGCTTTAGTAGACAGATTTAAAAATGGGTTAGTTGATGCACCATTACCACTGGGGCACTCTTAGCAGCAACAGTTTTGGCTGGAGAAAAAAAAAAACTGTGACTTTCTGTCCCTTCATTCTGTTTTTCACAGAGAATCTCTAATCCATAGGACCTTCAGGACCCCAGAGAAATTTCCAATCTAACTTTTGAGTCACATAAAAATGCATAAACATAAATCTGGGCAGGTGCAAAAGGCATTATCCTCCTTTTGGGAATGGGTAAGTGGTCGAGAATGAGAGCGGGGAATGAGGGACAATCCAAACAGCCATATGTGGCTGCAGTCTGTAAATTGATGTCGGCTTAAATTCAAATCATCCACTTATTTCACAAGCACTTCTTCATTATATGAACTAATGCTGTTGGCACAGTTAGTCCACAGTCCAGGTCTGATAAAGGTTGATGAAGTAACACTTAATACATGCATCCATTATCTGTAAGCACTTATCCTCACATTCAGTACAAACAAGTGGTTGTGCTCATGTACAAAGACCTGACATTTAGAATGGAAGATGCATTTGTCTTTTTGGTCATCATGTGAACTGTTGCCAGCAGGGTTGTTGTGTAGATCTAGCAGGTAGTTTCAGCCTTGGTCTGTGTGTGATGGGCTACGTTAGTGTGGCTAAACCTAGTCGTAACTCAGCCGTGTTCAACCCAATTCGCTTCCGCTTGATCCTCCTTCCTGTTTCTTACAGCTGTCTTAGCAGATATGCTGTACAGATTCACTTGAGAGACCAGCACACGTTCAAGGTCAGAAGGCAGTCTCCGATGTGTATGGGTGGTACAGAGACTATTGACAAAGACCAAATGAAGGGATGAGAACGGAGAGCTCTGACTTCAAACAGGCTTAGTCAAGTGTTAATACTCGTATTTAATGCACTGGGATTATGGTACCAACCGTGTGAAATGCAGGCTTTACCAGTTTGATGACACTGATACACTGATATCTATGCAGGGTGTAAGTGGTGTTTATTCCCAGTATGATGATGGCTGCACAACTGCCCTCATTCCTTTTGCCGGGCCATGTTTACCTCATATCAACTGATTAACAGCATTTGCGATAACTGTGTGCATGCGTAAGCATCCAAATACGCATGGACACACCCCGTCTCAGCCAAAATGTTTGACCTGACCCATAGTGAAGCTGTTCGCATAGCGTGGCACAGCAAAATCCGGACAGTTGGAGCGTGTCCATGTTGTTGTTTACTGCTGCAGAACTGGGTTTTCTGTTGGCCTGTCTTCCATCCTTTTCTTTCAGGCATCTGGTGTGCTTCCTGTTCTTGTGAGATAGAGCATGAATTCTCACCCAACTGCTCTGCTTTGGGTTTTCGTGGCTGTAAAGCCTTGTGTTTACACACAAAGGACTGTTGATTTAGTGTTATGGCTTCCTGTTTTTACCCATTGAACAAGACAAAAACTATTCCTGCATTTTGCATGTGTGTACTTTTCTATGTGTAACGCTTTGTACTTGTGTTGCGGTTAGACAAAGCACAGTAAAATGCAGCTGAAGCATGCTGTGCATGTCTGTGAAATGTATGATAGGTAGGAATGCAGTAAAAAGCCCACTGCAGGACTGAGGCTTCCATTTGTTAATCTGGTGGGTGTCCAGCTGGATCAGTGGGCTAAGGCACATACTATTATATAACTGAGACACTGTGGATTCAAATCCTTTGTCACAAGTCATCTCATCACTCTCTGTTCTCTCTACTTAATAGATTTCTAGTGGATTTTTTTAATTCCCCCAAGTCCACAGAAAGGTCAGACTGCAGGGTCAGGTGGAGAATCTTGTCTTCTTGTAGAGATTCAGTTCTTGAAATCAGATCAGGCTTTTCAGCATCTCCATAATCACTACTCTATGCTGCAACAGACGATGGACACTTCAATAGCAAGGCATGAGGCTGGCATCTAGTGGTGGTGTTTAAATATTACACCCAAGCACAAATTTATCTTATTACTAGCACATAGTGGAGCTTTGCTGCACTCTTCTGGTGGTACATTGACAGTGTCTTAAAGTAAAGCTGCTCATGGATAAATCATGATTCATGCATAATAACATGATGAATTAAAACAAAAAGTGTGGAGCACACTGTCCTCATTTCACAAGCTCGGTTGATAGTATGCAACTGTTATCTATGAAGCCAGAAGTAAGGAACCTGAATCAGACCAGCAGTGTGGAGAGACCTGTACTAAAAAGAAGGTTGCACTATATAAAAAGATGAATGGAAATGATGAAATGTAGAGAGATGCCAAAACTGTGTAAATTCTCCATAGAGGATTAGGCTGCAGGTGCTCAGTGTTGGACTTACACATACTGTGCTAATCTCTGGCACACACAGCACCACATGACCAACACCATACAGCAGCGATCTACAGTGGATCTACAGTGTGATGTGTGAAGGTTTTCATAGACAGACTTAATACACTGTATATTAATACTAACAGCCACAGTCGCTGGACTATAGCGCATCTATGATCACATAATCCGTTCTTATAGCAGTGACTGCAATACAGCTGAACAGTAATAAAAAATACAGCATTGAGGTAACAGGTTTAAATACATATATCATAGATGCAATGAACAATGCAGTGGATTAGGAGATAGAGCAGATCATCCATTCAGAAGATCGGTTTGATCCTTTGCTCCTTCAGCGTGGAAGCCAGTGAATGTGTATATGAATGGGATATATAATGTAAAAATGCCATCACTGTTCTGACCATTACTACTACTCAGCCAACCTTTCCTGTAATACAGCAGAAAACCCAAAAAGAACAATAAAACAGAAAAAATTGTTAAGTGAAAGGCAAAATCTATTCAGTCAGGCAAAACAGCGATCCAATCGCAACAAGCTTTAGTCACTCACCAAACAGGAAGAGTCTAACAAATACAACATTTTTACTTAATACTATGAGCTAAAGAAATATTTC
Organism: Sciaenops ocellatus; assembly: GCA_033000465.1. NCBI lineage: Eukaryota > Metazoa > Chordata > Actinopteri > Sciaenidae > Sciaenops > Sciaenops ocellatus. Next base: position 7,948,641 of record CP136867.1, on the reverse strand, counting down.
ATAGTACTGCAGTTAAACATTTTATTTGAAATATCCTTCCCGTGGTACCATCTGGTGCTTTTAACAGTCCTGACACTGTGGTACAGAGTAATCCACACTGCTTCCCACTATACTACTACACCTAATGAATGAGCTAAAAGCAACATACGGCACCAATTGTCACCAGTACAGGTATCACAAAAATGTACTGCAATATTAAAAGTAGAACACTTTGCCTCGGAACTATCAAGGAGAATATCTGGATATTTTTCTAGTTATTCCCAATTATTTACAGTAAAAATGTGCCATGTAGAGTTAACCAAGAGGGCCAGACTTCCTATTCAGCTGCTGGGTTAAGGAGTGAAACAATGTGGTAGCAAGCGATAAACAAGCAGACTCGTAGCCATAGCTACCAGTCAGAACAGCAGCGTCTTAAGTTTGGTTGTATTTCTGGAAATTGAGGTAATTCTAACAACTGGAAGATCAGTTTGCTTTATACAATCACACACATACTCCACATGTTGTTTTTTTTATGGCTTATTCAAATATTTTTGAGACTTACAACCAAAAAAATCAAAAGAATTTTGTATTTTCTACCAGAATCTTACCAAACCATACATTACAAAACATATAATGATAATGAACAACTGAAGTTAGTGTAACTGCTAAATTAAAATGAATTAAGTGAAATCAATTTAGTATTTTTCCAGCAGTTAGAGTTAGTTAGAGTTGCAGGCCTAGCATCAGACCATAACATAGGGACATAATATAAGGTATGCCTCTAACATATGTATCTAACATATGCAGCATATTTAAACAGATTAACATTTAGGAGACAGACGATAATATTTACAGAAAATAAAACTGTTGAGTATAAAATGTATCCTGGGTACCTGGTATCCAACAGAGATCAATTGGGGTTTTTTTTCACTTTCCCTGTAATTTGTTGTGTTTCATCTTTCTTTGCAAGTACTATATTGATGTTTCTACTTCCACCTGTCCCACGGTTTCTCCCTTTCCTTGTAATCTAAGAGGGGATGGGTGATATAAATATTCTTCCTCTATTTCTCCCACTTCAATCCTGTACTACCATGGCCTGTCAACATAACTCTTCCCCTCTAATCTGAAATGCCAGGGATTAAAGAGGCAGCCAATTCTACATCCATAATTCTAACCCCCCCCCCCCCCCCCCCTTTTCTCTCTCTGTCTCTCTCTCTCTCTCTCACACACACAACACACACACACACACACACATGCAGACTTCTGCCAGACTAGTCATTTTGAGACCATAAGCATGATGTTTGAGAGGCACAGAGATGGAAGGTGGGTTGGATGGATTAGAGTAAGTTGGTCCAAATTCAAGGGATCACTCGTGGCAAGAGGGGGTGACAGATAGAAACTAGAAAAAATAGTGTGTTTGTGTGAGAGAGGGAGGTAGAGAGGGATAGAAAGGGAGAGAGAAAATGGTCGAGTCATGTAATCAGAGCCAGTGTCTGGCAGCAGCAGGTTGTTTCAACCCAGATATGACCCGGCTCTCCCAACTCCACCCCGTCAGTCTCCAGCACCCTGCCGCTATTCCAATATATCACACTACACGTCTCAAAGCTCATCATGACAACCTTCAGCAAGCTATAGGAGTTCAGGATTTAATGTGACATCATATGCGTACCTTGGCTCTCACTGGACCAATAGGATCCTGGATTGTAGCACGTACACTCCTCAGTTGCTTTCAGTACTAGTGGTGCAAGTGGAAACATTTGCCTTCTTCGCCTCACAGGGTGTGAGAGGTGTTGCTGGATTTATGATGGACTGCTGGATTTATGATGGACTTTGGACCTTTTGTGTGACTAATTAAACAGAGAGAGAAAAAAGAGGAAAAGAGGAAGAAAAATAGGTGTGGGGACAAACAAGGAGAAAAGGGAGGGGGGAGGGCAGGGTGATGGGAAACATCAACAAAGCTTCTAAAAAGAACAGTAAAAAGAAGACGGTAAGGATTTGTTTTATTGCTTTTAGCTGAGAGAAATTAATTTTTCAAACTGATTAAGATGTGTAGGATGAGGAAGTTTAATCATTTGTGAAAGTTTGTCATGCATCTGACAATTTCCAAGCTACATTTGAGCTGTAAACTACTTCCTATTGGACACAAATGTTGTTCAAATGGATTTTATTTCTGATAAACAATAAAAATATATCTATGTTTTAAAAATTGATTTATGGTTGCCATGGCTGCTGCGTAAATATACATGTGAGTGAGCCAGTTTCATTGCAGTCAGTGAAATTTAAGTCAGAACTTTTATCCTAATTCGGTTGGTTCCCCTCCTCTAAGGGGGAGTCGCCCGTAGAACGAAGCAGCGCCCCATTATCCGCCGCCATGCTGGGGGGCCTGGGTGGCGCAGGGGAGGTGGACACGGATGACGAGGAGGAAGGAGGGGGCGAGCGGGAATTCGATGAGCCCCTGTGCGCGCTGGTTAAGAACTGCAACATGCTGCACAACTTAGTGGGGCCTGCTTGTATCTTCCTCAGACAGGGCTTCGCACAGAGCCAGCTTGTATGTATGACATTCACACACACACACATACACACACACACACACATCATATCATAGCCAAAATCGCCCATAAATCTCTTCATCCATCAATTTTCAGTGCCCTCACTGTCCAAGGAAGGTGAAGTTAAGGCCATCCGTCAGTTCAGTGTGACATCATCTCAGCCTTCCCATCTCATCTCCACCAATGAGAATTTCACCCTGTGAGTTTCATCCCTCCATCAATCATATATTTCATAAAAATGTATGTGATTGTGCTAGAAGACCTCTGTTGCAGAATATTATTTGTCAAGAAATGATGACAATCTGTTGTCTTGGAAGAAAAGATTCTTCTGAAGAAGGACAGGAAGGAGATGTGAGCTGTAAAAAGAGAATAACTGGTCATATAACAGACTGACAGAGTAGCTGGCCTTCCAATTTGTCTAGATTGTCATTTAGATCATAAATTCAGCTTCTAATAGTGCTGGAGATATTAGCCTATTTCAGATTAACGTCTTATGTATGGACGGGGGATATGGGAGAGATCAATAAGAGTCTTTCGTGACTGCAACTAGCAGCGCTAATTGAAAAAAGCCATTAGGACAGTAGTCACTGATCACAGGTCCTTCACTGAGCTATAGGCTCCTGAGGAATTGGAAGACCTTGGGCTGAGTTTAGAGGAGAAATGTAATGATGTCATTTATACACACTTTATGTTCTTTTACTCTAGTTTGTAGTTGTGTGTTTTTGGTGACTGAATAAATGTAATTCTATGAAAAATGTTGAAATGAAGGCAGTCTTATAAATTTGTCTAAAGCCTAGGAGAATTAATAGTTTATTGACTGTGACACATTGTTGAGATGCATGTGTGATAGTTTCAAGGCAAGGCAACAGAGAACACTGTTACCAACTTTATTTCAAAATGAAGAAAATGAATAAAGTTGCTCTAGTTATTGTTATGTTGTATTAATGATGGACAAAAAGACTATGTGTAATGTGATAGGGGCTGATCATAGAGATTTTGACACCTGACTGCTGTTTCCAGCAGATCTATTGAATGTTTTTGCGTCTTTTACTGCTCTTCGGGAGTAAAACATGTTCTCTGTGCGGCGCAGCCACTGAAGCTGGTTGTGGCCATTCTAGTGACCTCACCAGAAATGGGAAGGTGATATGAAGCCGCTTGGAGAATGGACCAAAATAGGCGTTAAAGGACCAGTGTGCAGGATGTAGTGACACCTAGTGGTGTAGTTGCTGCATTGCAACCCTGTTACTTTATCACCTCCTTTCAAGAGTGAAGGAGAAGCTACGACTACAATGTCCATGCATAATGTTAATGGGCCTATCTGGAGCCAATTGTCTGCAGATATAAAAGGCTCATTCTAAAGTGACAAAAACATAAAATTCTTATTGCAGTGAAGTGATTATTCTCCAATTAAAAAGTACTTATGAATATTATTTTCTATGACTCACAAGTAGACGGGGCGCAGCCGGCTCTTTGGAAAGTCCCATACACGCCTTTCCTTTCCTTGTACTGTAACTGTTCTTATAGTCATCACCGATACAGACACACCGACAGTTTGAAGCTAACATTCATAATCTTATTTTTTCACACTTGGAGGAGGGATCTCTGGAAAAAGTACACGGATTAGTCTATAAGACAGATAGGGGTGAGACTGACAGACTTTAGTGGTTATTAATCCCCCATAATCCCATTTATTCTCTAAAACAGCTAACTAAGAATAAGCCATAGAACGAATGCTCCTTTAGGAGTACAGTATAGGTTTTAATTTTCTTTTACACCCTTTCCTTTGGTGTTGGTAGCATCTAATTTTTTGCTACATTACAGATTTACTGAAATCCCTCCCTAAAGCAAATTGTGGTGCCAACATGTTTTTCCTTCAAAAACTTTTGCTGATCCTGGGTCGCTGTGGTTTTAAAAGTTTTTTCTAAAGGAATCAGTGGCAGCCTCTTAGTAGTTGTGGTACCAGCAGTTTAAGTATGAAAGCAGAAAACAAAATTGGAGCTTCACAGGCAGGATCTGAAAAAAGACAAACAGCAAATGTGGCGTGTGTGTGGGTTTGCTGCATGTTCAGTCTGTGAAGGTGTGTTAATGTTTGTTAATCAAGTGCTGGCTGAACCACAGATGCAGATTAAAAAAAATCTGTAGCAGATAGAGAAATGAAAAACAGATAAGCCTTTGTGATTTGTAATACAATTTACAGCTGTAATCTCCCTGCCACTGTTCTCTGTCCTGCATCCTCTAATCCAGGCCTGTATTATTCGTCGCAGCCTCACGTCGTGAACTAACATAGCCTGGCATCCCCTTTTGTCCACACCACCATATGCTGAAGCCAATCTGAATAAACTGTAACTGTAATTTTTTGTGTATGACTGTAGCTAAAAGTGCTACGACATTTCTGACTCCAACACCCTTTTGTTATGATAATAATACCTCAAAGTGCCATTTAATTGTATTTTTCACCAGTGTACTCAGTACATGTTGGTTTTCAGCATACAGAACATTGCATCAGCTATTTTGCACGTGTGTGTGCATACAGATGTGTGTGCCTTCTTTATGTGTGTTTGGGAAAAGGCCAAGGGAGTGTGCTTGATTCGTCATTGTGCATTTTTAAAATAAATTTCAAACGGAGCATATGCACAGCCGACCTGCAAAGCTTCTCCACCAGCCAGAGCAGAATGAGATTGGACATGAAATTGTGTAGCAGATCAACTAAAAAGGTTATTGGGGTCAGTCAGATCAAAAACCAAATAATCCTGTAACAGAATCTCTGCTGAGGCAGTTGAACATGGAGCAAAAATGCTTCACAGAAGTGAAGGAGCCAGCTGAGGGACTAAAATGTTTCCTCATGTGACTGTGTGTTGGTGTGAAACAGATAAAGATACACAGAGTGATACTGGAAGTGTGTGTGTGTAACCTGACTGGCTGTCGATTTCTCTGTATGTCTGTCATGTCTTCTATGCGTACCCCCGCAGGACAGAGATCTACGACCAGAGGAAATGGAAGGTACAGAGATATTAAAAGCTTAATCCAAATCCTCCCTCCATCCCTCACTCCCTCAGTTGTTGCCCTGTCTTCTTCCTGAACCGCCTTCTTTTCAAGCCTCAAACCTTCTGTTTGACTGTGAAACACTGTGCTTTACTGTATAGAGCAGAATTCAAAAAAGACTGTCCTGACTCTGACTTCTCATCGAATGTCAGCTATGTAAACCAGCAGATCTTTTCTTATTTGAACTCTGGAAGATCAAAGTGAAGGATTATTATTCAAAGGAGAAGATTATTTTTCACATTTTAAGCACTGTTCAACTGTATTCTAAAGGACTGACTCACACTTTCACACTCCACATTCATTTTTTTAAAAGTAGAAACTCAGTACATTTTGAACACTGACCAAAACAAATCATGGTACAATGATTATAAAGGACTTAGGAATTACCATGCTTTTATTAAAGGTAATACATACTTTACTAGTGTCATTCATAAGAGAGAATTTATGAAAACCCCTTTAGGCAGGTTTAGGTCTGTTCTGTTTGGTAATAATGCAGTTAACAGAGGACTCACTCACTAGTGTGACTCAAGAATAATAGTTCTCAGAGGATCAAAATCTATGCAGCAGAACCAGACAATCTTCTTTGTTGTCAGAACATTGCACCTGCATTACCCACAGTGCAACTCGACTGCCGTCAGTTCAGTCAGACATTCAGGTGTGTTAGTCTAGAGTAGCTAATGTAGCCTTGGGTTGCTAGCCTCAGGAAGAGATGAGAAGGAGATGGGTTACAGCTTTCTTTTTAACTCCACACCTGCAGATTTAGGTGGCTTATTACTGATCTATAACACATTAGTAAATCATTTACTAAGTATATAATAAAGAAAACTATCAATGTATAAACCCTAATCACATACATTCATCACAAAAATTCTACACATATGGTCTTAACATAAGATTGATATATACACATAAAACAGCAATATCTCTATCTATATCTATCTTTTTTTCTCGCAGAGCTGCGTGAGGCATTCAGGGAATTTGACAAAGACAAGGACGGCTTCATCAGCTGTAAGGACCTGGGCGAATGCATGAGGACAATGGGATACATGCCAACAGAGATGGAACTGATTGAACTCAGCCAGCAGATCTGTGAGTCCTACATGCCGACATTTGTATACATATGTAGAGAGAGACACACGAAACACATATCTGTAATTTTATACAATATTTTACCTAGAAGCACAGAACTGGAGGCTGTAGTCGCCTCCACCTATACTTATAACATTGCTGCTAGCCACATGTGCAATGTAAATATGAAGTGCTGATGTGTTTGGGTCTTAACTTTTGTGTTTCCCTCATACATACATACATACATACATACAATTACACACATGTAGGGTGTACATTCAAAGTGGTCTGGTGGAGGATACAATGTGGGTTATACATGTTTTTATTGAAATATGTAATATGTATCATGGATTAAATAGACTGTTATAAATTCATAAAGCACGTATCACTGAAAGCTTGTATACTGAATGTATTTTTGAACCACAAAAATATGATCCTGTGTCATTGTGTGTAATTTTAACTGTTGCTTGACAAAATTTGGAATTGGTTTAGAGTTAGGAATGATCTAGCCAATACAGTCATCTGTTAGCTTCATCCAGGAAGGTGGATGTCAGCAGGCTGTAGCGAGGACATCCCCATTGTTTGTGTTATTGTACAGCCTGGTGGTATTTACGTAGGACTGATGGTGATGCTGATGAGTGCATGCCACAATGCAGAGCTCAAACTATGTACTCTGCATTAGTAAGAAGCTTCATGTATCACTGATCAATCTGTTTTTAAATTTCTTGCTTAAAGACATAATCAAGATCAGTTAAAAATGTCTCCTGTGGCCTCTAGGTGGCGGCAGAGTGGACTTTGAGGACTTTGTGGAACTGATGGGTCCGAAGATGCTCGCTGAGACTGCGGACATGATTGGTGTCAAGGAGCTGAGGGACGCCTTCAAAGAGGTCTGCAATACAATTTATTAACTTATAGCCTAATAGACATTTTTTGTTTCGGGGTACCCTAAGTAGATTAACTTCTCTTACCACAATTTTTACCTCTACATACATTTGTTTTTTTATATGTATTTTAATTTTTTTATTTATTTTTTGCCTCACTTCATCCATTCTGTTTCCCAGTTTGACTCTGATGGCGATGGTCAGATCAGCCTTGGGGAGCTGAGGGAAGCCATGAAGAAGCTAATGGGAGAGCAGCTCAACCACCGTGAGATCGACGAGATCCTGCGAGATGTAGACCTCAATGGAGATGGACAGGTGGACTTTGAAGGTGAGTGATACATACTTTTGGTAAAGAAGCTGAGGGAAAAATCTTCTACAAATCAATGGGAGATATGCATGCATCCAATACTAGTAAGAAAAGTGATGTGGATGTTCGAGCTACAAAAAGAAGGAAAAGGAGATTGTAGAGAGAAGTAATGTAATTTAAGGTGATACTGTCATTTTAATTAATCAGCAGTAACGACAAATATTTTCTTTCCACAGAGTTTGTGCGAATGATGTCTCGCTGACTCTCACTCTGCTGCACTAAACATAACATGGACCAGACTGCGCACTGTTAATGTTTGTGTTTCTCTTGTTGATGTACAAAGACTTCTTGGTGTCTGTATTTTTTTTTTCTGTTACGTCCATCATCTCTCAAATATATGAGAATCTTGTCAGTGTGTTACTGTTGTATGACTGTAATATGTATTTAACATGTAATGAGATGAGATGAGCAATGACTCAGCAAAGACAGAAGTTTTATCCAAAGCTGTGGTTTCTTTAGAAGTAAATTTAAAATTGAATAGCTGAGAAACACATACCAGCAATATTCAGTTTCATAAAAATTATACACACACACAACATTAACACAATTTAATTTATAGTAAATTACATGAGTAACTTAATGGGTCAGTTTAGAAAAATTCAAAATAAAAAAACATTTTTTAACAAACCCCAAGTAGTATCTCTCTCTTAGGGTTATGGTTACGATTAACCCTAACATTAGTTTAGGAGTTCAATCGCCCCGTGTCTGAGATTTATTTTTTCATAATTTTGGTGAACTGACCCTTTGAATATGCAATTTAGTACATTACCTGACCTCAATGATTCCACATCTAAAATCTTGATAACAAACTGTTATGACTGTGACTGTATGATATTATTGTTCAATAGATAGCAAAAGTAAGTGCTTTGTTAACGATAGAGCAAGTAAATGAGATTATACATAAATGTTTTTGTACATACCACATTCATATACATATCACTTACTTTTAGCATTATCTCCAGCTGTGCACTTTTGATATAATTAAACTGATGCAAAAAATTGCAGATGCTGTAATTTTTAATGTCAAATATCTTTTTGATAAAGATTTGATAACACTTACATAATGATTTGGGGTATTCTGTGTTGGGTTACACTTCTGTACACATTAATGTCCATATCTCTGTTTCGCTATTTAGGAGGAAATTAATTGACAGCTTGTCTCAAAGTACATTATTTTATTAAATCATATACAATACATGTTTAATGTTTTATTTGTACAGTGTTAAACAGGTCAGATCTTTAAAAAAATACATTGTAAATAAAAAAGTGAATAAGAAATAAACTAACCTTTTGCTGATGACACTCAAATCTGCTCTTACATTATTCTGCGTCCCCTTTCCTGTGTTCACATCAATTTCCTGTGGCTTCATTTCTCATAGAGCCTTCCAGAAACTTTCCACCCTCCTGGTAAAATGTGTCAGATCACCCCTTTCCTTGCACTTTTTGAGGTCCTCTATTAGTTGCTTTTTCAAAGCATGAACAGTTTCACTATACTCAACACTGAAATGAACCATTGGTGGAGTCCCGTCCCAAAGTGGAGGAATGTCCCTGCTGCAAGTGTCTGGATCAAACTCCATCACATCGGAGATCTTGGTGATGTTGGCCTTCTTCATCCTAACGTCCTTCTGGATCATTTGATTGAGCTCTTCCATCAAATCTTGACCAGTTCTCCTTCCTCCAGTCCTTTCCATGTCAGACATGTTACTATGCACAAAATGACACAGTGGCTTTGTTCCCACATCCTTTAATCTTGTGAAAGCATGAAGCACCTTCTCTAAGATGTCTTCTTCACTGGAGTTGTCCTTGGAAATGCTGATGATTGTGGCGTCACTTAGTGCCACAGCGAGGCTTGCTACTTCCTTATCACGGTCATGGCTGTGATCATCTTGAACCAACTGATGTGACTTCAGTCCCTCTGTGTCGATGATTATGATGCAGTCGCACCCTAATTCCTCGCTGATGTCTTTGTTGACAGTGATCACCTGGATGAATGCCCCTCTGGTGCATCTTCCTTTGCTGACGGCAAACCTGACCCCAAACATGGTGTTGAGCAGAGTCGATTTTCCTGAGTTTTCAGCTCCAATGATTGTTATGACCTTGAGCTTACTGCTAGACTGCAAAATGTAGTGAAGCTGAGTAAGCACCTCTGTGATCCATTTCATCGGTATGTTTGCTACATCTCCATCGACAAGCTCAAGAGGGAAACCATCCAGCAGCATTTGAGCACACATTGCAGGTAGCTGTTGTATGTTTTTTCTCTGATGGCTGTGTTCTGGCAGGCAATCCACACATTCGTACAGTTGCCCACATTCTCGAAAAAAGTGATCCAGGCGTAAAGAACAAACAGATATTTGCTTGTCAATCTTCGCAATTTTTTCGCAGTCTTGGGGAAATGTCTGGCTTAGCTCTTTGTATTGATCCTTCAGAACTGACAGCTCTTCCCGGGACAGATTGTCCAGATCCATTTCCAACCATTTGAGGAAATAGTAGCATTGCACTTCTGAGCTGACCCCGTGAAAGAAGCTTGATATAGCAGCTGTCATCTCAAATTGTTGCTGTCTTCTTCTATGAGCCTTTTCTTTTCTTATCAAATACGTGCGGTAGTCTTCAGTGTTTCGGTTGCCAGCTTTTCGCAGTCTCCAGCACTCAGTTTCCAGCCACGAAATCACTTTCCAGATGTGTCCCTGGTAAATCAGTTGTTTTTCTTTGAATTCGGAGGTGTTATGAACATGTTTAGTGATAGCATTTGCATTCTCCCGTGCACTCTTGCATTCATCGCTATCTTCGTCAACTAGAAACCCATTCATGCAAGCTGTGTCAACCAGATTTTCCACTGACACTTTGGATGGGCAGTTTTCTAGCATCCTTGAGATTGATTCATGGAGAGCTTTTGTCAGCTCTGCATCAGTCTTTTTCTTCTGGGTTATATCAGTTATCTTTAACTGTGGTTCCATCATCATCATTTTGAGTGTGAAGCTTTTCCCCAGGAAGCTGCTAATCAAAATGACATTTCCTTTCACATCTTTACTCTCCAGATGCTTGAAGTAATCAGTTTGTGATTCATCACAGAAGATGTAAATGGCTGCAGAAGTCTGGCAGAGGAACTTGAATTGCTTGTCAAAGGTCTGGATATCACCTCTGAGGTTGGCGACAGCCAGTGGTTCATTGAATTTGTCAGCGTTACTCTTCCCACATGGGAGGTACCAGCTGATTTCGACTAGCCCGTTTGAAATCTTCCTGGAGACATCACCACACACCATGTTACGGTGATGAAATGTATCATGGTACTGCTGAGCGTTACTGAACAGTTTGTTCAGTATCTGAGATTTGGATAAGATTGCCTTCCCCAGCCTGACAAACGACACCAGAGGAATATTAGAAGACACAATTCTTTCTTCACATCTCAACCTTCTGGCCTGGTTTGATGGTGTGACATTTCTGACAATTTCACGCATGGACCACAGCATCAATGTGACTTCTTTTGTTTCACAGTCGGGCAACAAGAGCGGGACAGCAAACTGGCAGAGTGCCATTTTAGAAACTATGTTCTGCTGAAGAAAGCTGTCTGAACAAAGAATCAAAGCAGTTATCAGGTCTAGGGGATTGATGGCCTTGTTGTTGTCTGTGTCTTCATCGTAGGGCACACATCTGACACTTCTAGCATTTGCATTCAGCATCATAAGTTTCTTCAAAAATGCCCCAGAAAGTGACATCGAAGTTTCGAATTTGTTCTCGGATGTATCATTTTGATTTATCTCCATAACAGTGCTGAGTGTGAGTTTGTCATACTGGTCTTGAAGTCCTATCTTTGACAGCAGGTCCCTGAGACGTGACTCTGTGAATCAACACGAAGAGACCAATGAATGTACAGCATGTAACATTTTGCTCTTTTTCTATTACTTACCAAAAGTACTCATGAAGAACAGTTCAGTTATCACAGGTACACTATTCAGTCTGTTAAAACTAACAGTGTAGTATATGATGTAATGTTTTCTGTGGCTTTGAGAGCCTTTGTGAAATCTGAGAAAATAACTTCTGATAACGTCATCTTGGATTGGGCTTGGAGACGTCATATTTTGAACAGAATGCTTATGGTACAAATTGGAGTGTGGAGTTTGAAAGACACAGACAATGACCAATTTACTAGAAATGGAGGGGATAATAAATAGGGGAATAATGTAAGGGCCTACTGGGCACAGGACCAGGGGACCAAGGGTTCAGAGGCTTGAAGCCAGAGACTTTGTTGGAAGTGACAACTCTGTGAGATGAGATGACTCTGTGGATGGCAATGTCATTCTGTGAGTCAATCTGTCTGTCAGTCTGTCTTTTGGTGGGTACAATAAGTTGGTCAAGACTGAAATATCTCTTAACTACTGGTGAGATAGATGACTTCTGAATTGAATCCCGATGACTTTGGTGATCCCCTGACTTTTCCTCTAGCGCTATCACAAGGTAAAAGTTTTCATTTCTTCTGTGAGGTATCTGAACATCTAGTCCAACATTCCAACCCAACATAATAATCAGCAAATATTAGCATGCTAGCATGCTAAACTAAGAAGGTAATAATGGTAAACATAAAGGTGGCAGTACTAATTAGGACTACTTGTCAGATGATCATGATCAAAATATGATAACAAGTTACCAGTTAGGTTTCTGCCAGTATTTCAGTTTGCCTGTAACTACACTGTAGCTGACATTATAGTCAATATAACGTCTTACCTGTGTGTATAGTTGCTGAGACTGCCTCACTGTACTGATCATTCAGCATTGTTGACACATAGAACTTGTACTTTGTGTCTGGCTGTAAATCAGGGAATATCTTGTGGCAGTCTTCGGTGTACATTGGTAGTGGTTCTTCCCCTGGACGTTCAACTGTTATAAGGAACTTATGTGGAATTTCCTCCATGTTTTCTCCTTTGCTCCATTTCAAGGACACTGTTGTGCCCTCTGAAGATTCTACTGTTAAGTTTTGAGGTGCTGGCACCACTGCAAGAGATTTGAAAATAAAAAATAGAGATTTGAAATAAAAATGTTTTATTTCACCAACAAAATATAAACATGCTGCTGTAAAAAAAGGAACTTGCTTATGTCTTACCTGTGGAAACAGATGCTGTGACCCTTTCACTTAAATTGCCATCCTCGTCTTCTGTGGTCACGCTGAATTGATACTTTTGTCCAGGTTTAAGCTTGCTTATTGTAACGGAACAAACATCTTTGATGACTAAATAATCATCCATCTTTGTAGAGGAGCTCCACTTCTCCCTAGAGGCGCTCCACTCAACTCTGAAGCTCATAGGGCCTGTCAGTCCCTTTGGGCATTCCCAGCATAGGACCACAGAGTTTGGTTCCATTGACAGGAACCTGATTTTACCAGGAGGGGGCATCACTGGCAAACATAAGACAGCACAAGAATTAATTTATGCCACTTGAAAAATGATTGATTTAAGCATCCATCTACAGTAAAACCACAGTATTACATATTTATGTATTAGATTTTAAATGATACAACTGACAGACAGTCTGCCAAAACTAACAATGTAGTATATAAAATATGACCACACTGCAGTGAAAAAAGGAACAGGTCATGGCATGTTCTGTCTTACCAGTGGAAACAGATGCTGTGACCTTTTCACTTAAACTGCCACCCTCGTCTTCTGTGGCCACACTGAAGCAATACTTTTGTCCAGGTTTCAGTTTGGTTATTGTAGCGTGACAACAATCTTTGATGACTACATGATCTTCCACCTCTGTAGAGGAGCTCCACTCAACTCTGAAGCTCTTAGGTCTCTTCTTCAGCCCCTTTGGGCATTCCCAGCTTAGGAACACAGAGTTTTGCTCCACTGACAGGAACTTGATTTCACCAGGAGGGGGCACCTTAGGAGGGGTCACCCCAGGAGGAGGCATCTCTGGAGGGGGCACCACAGGCAAACATAAGATTTTAAATGATACAACTGACAATGGATCATTAACCATTAAAAGTACTTTTAGTAACTGGTTCTGGAGATGTAGAAATATGTTACTAGTAATTTACATACAATGTATATGTTATTAACACATGATATGGTTTTTACCTTTGCCGGACGACATCAGATAAAATGCTTGAGCATTAACTTCAGAACAAAGTCTGTATCTCTCCAGCATGTCATAAAAACATCAGTGACAGACTTTATTGTGTCCTCATTTGTTTGATTCTTCATGGCCCTTTCAAAGATTGTTTAGTAATGTGTTCTCTTCATTTATATAAATTAAGTGATAGGAAACTTTCCACAATTCATAAACTTTATATAAAACTCTTTTTTAATACAGTATATGTTTTTTTGAAGTGGAACCTTTCTGTATTGCATGAACTGCGACCCAATTAGATTGCTTATTTCTATGTCCAGATAACTGCCATTGAAGTGTCAATATTGTATACTATAAACCAGTATAAAATGTATCAATGTGCCTGTAATTAGGGACCACTTATAGTATCTGTACATCTAAAGTATTTACTCACCTGTCTCAGGCCATTCAGGATTCTGGTAATCATCACCACCAGACACCTGTAATAGAATAGTATTCATTATAACAAAAGCAAGTCACTATTACAAGATATTTTCACATTATGTAGACGTTTTCAGATTTTCACCTGACTTGGAGCATATTCTGTCTTCTTTGAGATGATGTCATGACCTTTGTGAATTCCCTTTACACAAATTCTGCAGATCAGCATGTGATCAGTCCTGCAGAAGTACTTTAGAGACCTGTCGTGCTGACAGCGTTTCCTCTCGACTTCATCAGATACATCTACGAATTTGTGTCTAAGCAGAGCTTTCACTTTGTAGTGCGGCCTGAAATGTTTTTCGCAGTAGGAAACGTTGCAGGTCAGACAGGTCTTCATAGCTGTGTTCTTGCCACAAACGTCACACTGCACTGTCCCTCCTCTGTTTTCAAGAAGAAAAATAAAGTGCAGCTATTATTTATTACAGAAGGCAGTAATAGAAATGTATGCTATATGTGTTTTAGATTGAAGGAATAGCAAAGTGTTTCTGTTAGCTTGTGATACATTTGTACTGAGAGTTCTTAATGAAGACAAGCTTTGGTTATGTTGTAAGAAAATGGCTATTGTTTTAATCCATACAACCAGGTTCAAATTAGGCATGAACCTTCTGCATAAGACTGTTTTTTGTTTTGTTTTGTTTTTTTTGTTTTTTGCTTTTTTACCAAAAATGATATTCTAATACTAATTACATCAGGCATTAACAAGGAGCACCCCACCCATTTGACACATAAAGATCAATTTAATTCCTTATTATAATTATAGGGGGAACTACACCATGTGTAAAACATGATAATGTCAAACAAAACCATGTGTTACAAACTTGAAACATTATGGAGTTTAAAAGATGAAGGAGTTTAGTCAATCCCTCGCTGACAGAAGGTTATAAGACAAAAATAATCACTAAACTCTTCAAGACAAAATGCAGGTCTTATCAACCAAAGAATATTCCATCCATTCACTATTTCTGTATTTTTAAAGTTTTCAAGACAAGTGTACAGAATATGCTTCAGTAGTTAAATCCTTTGGCAACTTGTGTCAACCAGACACAGACTCCTCTTTCCAAAAGTACCACAAGATTTCCAACCCCTGCAGTATTTAAAGACAAATAACTGAAACAAAATGTGCATGGTGTCAGTGAGTAAAAAATCCTGTCTTACCCTTCTAAACTGATGCCCAATGGTGACTTCGACCGGTATGAAAGATAGTCGTCATTTGCAGTCTCCCGCCTGAAAGAAGGACAACATCAGTTGACTGCTCACTAAACCAATCAGGTAAAAACAGCTGTAGATCCAAAATATTTTCACATCTTACTCGACCAAACCAGAGTTGGTGAATTTATTAGATACTGGAACAGTGGAAAGACATATTGCAATGTATTTGAATTCTACATACTGTACCATAACTATGCATAGAAACCTCCCTCTACTGGTTCAAACCCGGCTATTGCAATTAAATTTTGCTATTGGCTAATTTGGAGGCAGTTGACATATATGGTGCCAGGTTTCATCACCAACTGCCCCAACTCTCTGTGGCCTCGTATAAAGCCATGTTTCCCAACACTTTAGGCTGTGGCCTGCTACGTAGCTGTACTAACACTCCCAGACAGACACACAGAGATGTAGCCTCCCTGAGTTGCTATTTTAGCTAACGTTACATCACATTTACCACAAGGAGACTTTCACAAATGGTTGTGAATGCATGCAAGGTGCAATGCAAGGTCACGCTGAGCGATGGTCAGTCTGTCACTGTGATAGCCATCACCTTCCACATTACACACAAGCGGCAACCTCTGTGACTGCGAAGTGAGGCCAATTGCCAAAAACTGCAGTTCCTCAAATGCGCATATTTTACACTTCATAGCCATGAGGCCATGCCACCTCTAGTGATTGTCATTACATTTTAAAGGTAAAGAAATTATTATGAAAGAATATTGAATCAGCTGACAGTTTCTGTTTTTTCAATGTATTGACAAGTGTACCAAATATGAGGTTACTGTAAATCCTTTGGCAACTTCTCTGTGTAATAACCAGACACAGACACTGATGTCCTCTCTCTAAAAGTATTTTTCAAGATTTTTCAATCCTTGCAGTGTAAGTTTTCCATACAGTTATTTTTAAAAAATAACTGGTGAAATAAACAGTGTCAGTGAGCAAAAGCTGTCACAAGTCTGTCTTACTGTCCGTTGTCCTTTGAAGATAAGCCCGTCACACTGGAAAGAGAGTCATCAAAACCTGGTCTCTCCGATCTGAAAGAATGACAACATCAATTTACGGTTCACCAAAGCCCTCAGCAAGAACAGCAATAGCTTTGCAACCATATATAGGCAGTTCAGCTCTGTCAAACCTTGGATTGGACACCATGAATGGGTTTGCAGCTACTTAACATTTAAAGGTCAGATTTGTCAGATTTGGTGGGCTCTATTTATAGAATGTGTGAGAAATTAAATATAGTAATTGTTTTTTCATTAGTATATCACCAAATCAAATGTCCCCTAGAAATTCTGTTTAAACACAATGCATTTGCAACAGTAAATACATTTTAAAGGAAACACAGACCAAATTAGGCTTTCTATGAACATAATGAGGAAATGTTTATTAATACATCAGACAGATCAAAATGTGTTTAGAGTGCTAACCCCCTAATAGAAATCCCATAATGAATGTATGTTATCTTACTGTTCGCCTGTGAAAAGTAATGGGTTTTCAAGGGACTGGTCAGACGTGGTGCTCAAATGTCCACTGAGCTGTGACCTTCGTTTCTTCAATCTGAAATTCATTTTGCAGTTTTAGAGAATGTTTTAATAGTTACACTTTATGTTTGAGGGACAAAACACATATGACTATTCAAATTGACTGGGATTTTATTTATCTTACAATATTTTTGCGTATCTTACAATATGGGCATTACATAAGAATGTAAATGAATGAGCCATCGTTATATCTTAGAGACCTCTCTGATGCACATACAGAGTTTCTAAAGGGACAAAACACATATTCAACTTGTCTTAAACTGATACACATTTACTTCACATGGGATTTTAGAGAAGAATAAGACAACAAACGGACATTGTTTTTGTTTATCTTACAATATGAGCGTTACATAAGAAGTTAAATGAATGAGCCATCATTATATCTTACTTTTCTTTTTTTAAATCAAGAGGGAAGATCAGTGATGACTCCTTTGCCTCACAAACAGATGATGTAGAGTCTGGTGTGTCTGCACTGAGAAAAATGCAAAGCTTTCTTTAAACTGTTATGAAAGTGCAGTTTGTAAATCTCTTATATGAAAGAAAAAAAACAAATTGCAGTGAGGCTCCATTTAAGTGAGGCTGTGAATGTATGTTATCTTACTGTTTGTCTTTTAAAAGTAATGGGCTTTCAATGGACTGGTCAGACTTTGTGCTGAAAGATCTGGGCCGTGACTCTCCTTTCTTCAATCTGAAATTCATTTTGCAATTTTAGAGAATGTTTTAATTGTAACACTTTTCTTTTTGTTTGACATGCACATTTTGTTATGTTGAAAATACAAATGTTTTCACTGTTTTTCTCTATTACTGTGTATTCAAGGTAAATGAAGGCCTATTGTTGAAGGCTGCACTTGACCACGAAGGCACAAAGTTAAAAGAAAAAATAATCTGTCTTGCTGATTTTTCCTTAAAATGGACTGATTTATCTTTGGAAGACCTCTCTGATGCACATGCAGAGTTTCTAAAGGGACAAAACACATATTCAACTTGTCTTAAACTGATACACATTTACTTCACATGGGATTTTAGATAAGAATAAGACAACAAACGGACATTGTTTTTGTTTATCTTACAATATGAGCGTTACATAAGAATGTAAATGAATGAGCTATCATTATATCTTACTTTTCTTTTTTAAAATCAAGAGGGAAGATCAGTGATGACTCCTTTGCCTCACAAACAGATGATGTAGAGTCTGGTGTGTCCGCACTGAGAAAAATGCAAAGCTTTCTTTAAACTGTTATGAAAGTGCAGTTTGTAAATCTCTTATATGAAAGAAAAAAATCAAAGTGCAGTGAGGCTCCATTTAAGTGAGGCTGTGAATGTATGTTATCTTACTGTTTGTCTTTTAAAAGTAATGGGATTTCAATGGACTGGTCAGACTTTGTGCTGAAAGATCTGGGCCTTGACTCTCCTTTCTTCAATCTGAAATTCATTTTGCAATTTTAGAGAATGTTTTAATTGTAACACTTTTCTTTTTGTTTGACATGCACATTTTGTTATGTTGAAAATACAAATGTTTTCACTGTTTTTCTCTATTACTGTGTATTCAAGGTAAATGAAGGCCTATTGTTGAAGGCTACACTTGACCATGAAGGCACAAAGTTAAAAGAAAAAATAATCTGTCTTGCTGATTTTTCCTTAAAATGGACTGATTTGTCTTTGGAAGACCTCTCTGATGCACATGCACAGTTTCTAAAGGGACAAAACACATATTCAACTTGTCTTAAACTGATACACATTTACTTCACATGGGATTTTAGAGAAGAATAAGACAACAAATGGACATTGTTTTTGTTTATCTTACAATATGAGCGTTACATAAGAATGTAAATGAATGAGCCATCATTATATCTTACTTTTCTTTTTTAAAATCAAGAGGGAAGATCAGTGATGACTCCTTTGCCTCATAAACAGATGATGTAGAGTCTGGTGTGTCCGCACTGAAAAAATGCAAAGCTTTCTTTAAACTGACTCTTATATGGAAAAATAGAGAAAAAAATCAAAGTGCAGTGAGGCTCCATTTAAGTGAGGCTGTGAATGTATGTTATCTTACTGTTTGTCTTTTAAAAGTAATGGGCTTTCAATGGACTGGTCAGACTTTGTGCTCAAAGATCTGGGCCGTGACTCTCCTTTCTTCAATCTGAAATTGACATGCACATTAGGTCACATAATTCAAACTTTCGTAGCTTCTTTTAGACAAGCTCCTTATCACTGCACTACAAGAGATGTACATTTGGCCGCCTATCCACAAGCAGATTATAACAGATAGTAATCAGGCTTTTTTATGGAACACCACATCATTAGTCATTATCAATTTTCTCTTTTCTTAGTAAAGTAAATAGTCATGAAATTGCTTCAAATATCATTTGAAATACGCAGAAAGAACTTCTCACCTTGTGATGTCATGCTTTTGGCTAGACAACTGACTGAAGAAATTTATGAGTGTGTCCACATCCGCACTGAAAAGAATTCAAACAGTCAAATTATTCTTCTGATCTGAGAATGCACTTTCTGTGTGTGTGATGCTGATTGCCTGAGTACAGTGCGGAAGTGTAAATCTCATTCTTAAACATAATTCAGTGCAGATGGCTTTAAAGGTCCAGTGCGTAGAATTTAGTTGCATTTAGTGGTCCAATCACTGCATTGCAATCTCCTCACATCACCCTCACCTTCCTAATGTAAAGGAGAAACAACACTTTAAGGACCCTGTTTAGAGTCAGTATTTAGTTTGTCTGTTCTGGACTACTGTATAAATAAGGTGTTTCAAGATGGCGGCCTCCATGAAAGGGGACCCTCTCCCACTGTAGATATAAAAGGAGAATTTTTAAGTAACAAACATAAAAATATTCTTATTTTCAGGTGATTATACATGCATGAAAACATAGTTATGAATATTATATTCCATGTTTGCCTTATTCTGAAAATAGAGGCCTCAAATCTTACACACTGGACCTTTAAGATGATTTAAATTAGGTCTATACAACCATTGAAAAGATGAATGAAATTAAACATGAATCATGACCGGTATCAGTTATTATTAAAAAAAGTTATGGGGTCTTACCGTGCATTGTCATCCTTCAAATTATCCATCACTTTGACTGAGGAGTCGCCTTACCTACTGTTTCATCTTAAAGCTCCTTCCACCTTTGGACCATACCGCCACTGGGCCATCAGAGATAAGTATCAAATAACTTTATGTTTGCAAGCCACTTGTCAAGTATCAAAACCTACCATCAGTACTGTAGCTTACAAATACACTTGAACATTAACACACACCCATGCGTGATACTAGGACAGTAATTACAGTAATCGCTGCACCACATTCTTAAATCATGAGTTTGCTTGGAAATATTCCACAACCTCATGGTATGTAACACCAAACGTTTTCAATAATAGTAAATAGTAGTAGTAGTAGTAGTAGTAGTAGTAGTAGTAATAGCTGGCCATGCACAGCAGCTCCACACTCTGAAGGCTGAGATGGAAATTAAATAAAACACACACACAACACAGAAGACTTCCTGCTGTAAACGTGCCTGACCATAATAACGTTGCCATTATCAACAAGTACAGAGTCTGCTGGACAGGAATCATGCAGGTTATGGATTATTGCTTGTAGGCCAAGCTGGGTGTGGATAATGTGACTTGATGATAAATCTCGGAATGCAAATGGAGGAGTGGATGAAAAAAATATTCAAATCCTTTACTTGCTGTCAGTAAAAGCATTTAAGTGAATTACTCCACCACAAGTCAAAGTAATAATAAAAGATGTAATGATGTAATAAAATTATTAAAGCCATTAGTGTCATCAGTGTGGTAGGCGGGAAATGGTTTTTATAATTCCACATCTGCTGCACATTTAGTTATGAAAATTATAGGAACTCAAGGACTTTACCATACTCAACCAGTTTGTTGCCAAACTTCACTTATTTACCAGAATGTCTGCCATGAAGTTCTGGGAACTCAAGGACTTTACCAGCCAATCTGTTGTCAAATTTATCTTGGCTCACCTATCATGTACTAAATTTATCCACCACAATTCATGCCAAAGGTCTGCGTGCTATATCATGAACAATATTTTCTGTTTAGTCCTGCATTTTAAGGGCCATGTTTATGAGTACGAAGGGCACTCCCATCACACCCATAAACACGGCCCTTGTTGCTGGACTAGCTTCTTCTACTGTTTGGAAACCTGTATGCACATTTGAGACAACACATGGACTGCCCATGTTCCAGAGTGGAGTTGCTTGGCAGAGCAATTTGCAAACTAATTACTAATTTGCAAAAGAAAATACATTTGAAACTAACATGCTGCCCAACACACACACACACACACACATATATATATATATATATATATATATATATATATATATATATATATATATATATATATATATATATATATATATATATATATATATATATATATACACATATAGACTGTATATATACTGTATGTGTAATGAAAAAAGACAGAAATATCCTACCTGAAAGAGTGTCCTGGTGAATCAGTGCTCTGAGGACTCTAGAAGTTGAATGCGTTGAGTTGGAGGGTGGAGTGTTCTTACTGACAAAGCTATTGACCTCGCACTCATTTGTGTAATATGTAACTAGTTCACATGCCAGCGGAAGGCTTTATGCTTCGAACAAGGTCTCCCAATGAATAATGTATTTATCTCAGTTATATATTTTACACAGATTATTCATGTGATTATTTTTTCAAAACTTTGTTCAGAACTTTGTTCATTTAATATTCAGCTCTTGTTGTGTTCTGTC
Source organism: Sciaenops ocellatus (assembly GCA_033000465.1). Lineage (NCBI taxonomy): Eukaryota > Metazoa > Chordata > Actinopteri > Sciaenidae > Sciaenops > Sciaenops ocellatus. The sequence continues at coordinate 7,926,689 of CP136867.1, read as the reverse complement.
TGAAATCCAATATGTGCGTGTGTGTTCAAGTTCAAGTTCCACAGATGATAAAATGACATACAGTTATGGGAAATGGATAAAATGATTCACGATGAGTCATTTATTTGTCTTGTTGCGTCATTTTTAATAATATCTAATGACCTGCAGAAAGAAATCTCATTGTTTTGGTCTGCAGACTGCTTTCACTATTGTTTGGCAGGTGAAGAACTGAATCAAGTCGGCAGTTTGAAACATTAGACGCAGTAACTTACAAACTAAAACTGGACTGCTGTTCTTAAATATATGTTTTATTTTACTGAAATGTCACAAGACGCTGCATACTGATTTAGACAAAGTGAAGTATAAGCCTGTAGAACAGATCAAACTGTGAATGCCGTGTTTTCACCCCATTGTGACTCAACGACAGCACTGTCTGTATGTCAGACTGCCTGTCTGTCCATCGGCGTGCCAATGTGTCATATATACTGTACATGTATTTCTGAGTACAAATATTAAAACATAAAACATCTCCATTGTGTTGTGTTTCAGCATTACAGCCAAGGTAGCATGGTTTGTTCAATGATATGCTAAACATGCAGAGCAAACTGATCAAAAGTATGATGCTAACATGTTTTTTGTGTGTACTGTACATGTATACAGTGGGTTACAAAATTCCCTTCTGTAAAAGGGCCCTTTTGATTACAACCAATAGGCAATTTGATGGGTGATGCCACCCCCGTTGTTAGCAAAATGATCAAAGTGCATCCCCCTTGTTAACCTTCCATCCCCGCTCTCCACCCCTTAGTAGCAGAGATAGTGTGGGAGCATGTTAGTCCTTTGTACAAGTCAGAATCTCTGGACCCAACAATAGCTCTGAAATATTAGCCTAACTGCGCTGTGTATTGATAAATCCATAGTCCTAAACATGGTGCTGAAGTAGCCTTTTTTCTCATGGCCCTATACCCTTCTGTCAGTTTTATAATATTCTCTAAACTATATACAAGAAATACTACATTCTATAATATACTGTAGCCTATATATTCCACAGAGTAGCATCACTTTCATGATCAAAGTGACAAGTAGCAGCATGTGGTTGCAGAAGACTCAGTAGAGTCTGTGCTGCTGAAAAGACCAAGCCAGCTCTGTAACAAGATATTTCAGGGAAGGCGTGGCTACAGATGTAGTTTTTACTGATAGGTTTAGAGGTTGAGGACATCCTCCTTATTAAAAACAAATCACAGACTAGTGACAAGTGCATGTTACATGGACATATGATAAGGTATATCTTAATGTAGAGCTTTAACAGATTAGATCAAAGACACTCTGAACACAGATGGACCTAAATGAATGATACAGATTTCTCAGCTGATGTCAGAAGAGTCGATTTTATGGGATTTAAATGAACAAACATTAATGTGTTTCCGATTACTGACTCAATATAGGGTGCATGTGTTTATGTGGGAAAACAGGGCACAGATAACTGACTGACCACAGTCTGTGTGTGCTAAGATTATTAAAAGTATGTGAGGCAGAGACTTTTTATTTTACCTCTCTGAGGAAAGGTGTCAGTGTACGTGGATCCGCTCCCACACAGCATTACGGCCAAACGGAGAACTCACCACCTACCTGTTTGAGTGGGTGGGGTAGTACAGATTCAGATAGACAGACAGATGAATATACACACAGATAGAGGGAGGGGGTGTCAGCTGTGGATGACCATCAGTGTCTTTTCGAGTCCATCTAAGAGGACCAAATCTCACAAAAGGTATTTCACTATTTGAGGAAAAGAAACTTTGTATTTTCTTTTCAGTTAATAATGAATGAGGTATAAAAATGGCACCAATTCAATTTTTAACTATTCAATTCAGTTTTCATCACTGATGAGTCAGTGACCTAAAAGATCTGCATGGTAAACTAGAAAAGGACTGCATTCATATAGCACATTAACCCAAAGCATATTGCAGTTTGCCTCTCATTCATCAGTTATTAACACACACACTCACACACCAATGTCAGCGAGCTACCATACAAGACACTGCCACATACACCGCTTCACTCAATGATGGATGAATGGACACCGGAAGTCAATTCTTCCTTTGGAGGATGAATGACACAAACAGACTAGTGCTCCCTTACAGCAATTGAAATTTTCTGGCCATTTGGATCCAACATCACTGACAACACTGGATCATCAGTGTAACGGGAAGTAGGAAGTGGGCGACAGGAGCCCAGCCATGAACACAATATTTTGGCAAATAAACTAATTTTGTTTATTAAAGGTTTAATTATATTTCTTACTTACTGATGATGGTTATATAGTAACATAATTTGTTTCAATCACATTAACACTGGATCATTCCAGTGCAAACCTACATATGCTTTGGATTTTGCTCCAATAACTGTATGATGTTAGATCATAAGGATACATGATACCAGTGTACGGCAAGTAAAGGGCTTTTCTTCATGTTGTTTTGGTGGTTCAGTAGAATTTTGTCAAGCAAAGAACTCTGCTGTGTTGCTTCAAGGGCAGGGATTAGGTAAGAAAAAAAACAAAAAAACATTGGCAGAACAAGTTGTGTGTGTGGCCTAAGAGCCAGCTGGTACTGAGCTGACATTTTGAACTGTAACATGATGCTACACTTTTAAATGTGTTGAGAAATATTTTTATGCCTGTCGAAGGAATTTGAAGTAAAAGATACTCTGAACATATATGTCTATTTCCACAATAAATCTAAACAGTAAATGTGGAAAAACACTCATGTTTGATTGTCTCTTTAAAAGTTGTAATTAAATATTTATAGATTTTTTTTTCCCCCTCAAAAGTCATTAACCATATTTCTCCCAGCTTGTGTCATAAAATTGACATAGACATGCAGGTTAAAAATGGAATAATTCCCCTGTCCAACACCAGCACCTGCAGCTTGCCACTGAGCCCCACAATAATTACCAGAAATAGTCACGGAACAGACGGAGATCAGCAGCCGCATGTGACGCATGTGTAAGTTTAAAGTGAAGGAATGACAGCTAACAACAAATTTATACAGACAAACAGTTTGTGAGCTCATTTAATTAACTTTATTAAATACATTCCTGTTTTAAATTAACCTTAGGTAACAATTAATTAACCTAAAGGTAGTTCAATCAGGAGTGCTTCATTTGGAATGAGCAAATATATTTATTGATGTTAAAATTCTTTGATGATTAGACCCAATTGTGATGCTACGTTTAGAAGGGTTGGTGAAGTCGTTTTTAGTGATGGAGTCTGGAGGCTGGTGGTGGTGGTGGTGGTGAGGGGATGAAGACAATGACATGATGAATTGAATGTGAATGGGGTGGAAGAAGCATGTGTTACAATTATCAAACAGGGTAACCAAGAACACAAGGAATAGAACCCAAACACGGACCACAGAGACAGAACCGGTGCTGAACAGTGCTTTAATAGCAAGTGCAAATTAACAAAGGCTTGGTTAGGCAGGAAAGTGAGCAGAGAGCAGACCAGAGAGCAGTCCAAGAAAGGCAAACAAATCCAAGAGGCAAGCAAAGTCCAAAACCATAAAACAGGCAAGGTCCAAGGAAACAAGGCTGTAGTCAAAAAACAAGAAGAAGAATTTCTCTGGAACACCTCACATACAGATGAACTGACACGGAAACTAAGGAAGAGGACAGGTTGACAAGATACAGGTGAAAACTAATCAGACTGGAACAGACAATCCAAACTGGCGGGGAAAACAACTATGGGAGGCAGCGAGTAAAGTTACAAACAGAGGAGGAAACAGGAGAATTACAAAATAAAACAGGAAACTCTAAAGAAGAAACCCAAAACAATGACACTGTAGACAGAATCAGAATTACCTTGAAACTGAAACGGTCAATATTAAATATGGCTGTATAACTGATTATATATAACTACTTGAAGGGTTACCTCCATGATTAATTATTGCACTTCCAAAAAGTTAGGGGACTAAAAAGGGACAAATTTGAAAAGGGAATGGTTGAAATTGAGGCTGACTTTCAGTCTCTAGTATTAGTCAAGATCCTAAAAACTGTCATTTGTCATTAGACTTTCCCTGCCTCCAAAATACCCATTTCTTTCTTCTTCAAAACGTCTCAAGCCCATACCATGTTGTGTAAACATGCTATATGTGTATATGCCACTGTTCTCATTTTGGTAAACTATGGTTGGTTGTATCATCAGTAAAAATCTCTTTCAAGTTATTTTAAAAGGTATGTAAAACACATCTTTTTGACGCAACCCAGTGGAAACATTATATTACCTTAAATGAGTGCAACTCAATTATAAGATGCTTCAATTGAATGTGCTTCTAATCTCATTTATTATATTGCAGTTAATAGATAATGATTATGAAATACATTTGGTTTGTGTGGGTGAATTTTGATTATAAATTGTTTCTTAATATACTACTGTGCACATTAGGTGAAATATGTGATAAAGTCTTTCCAAAAGAACCCAGGGAGAAAAAACAATGGAAGGAACACCTACAGCACTGAGAGAGAAATGAGAACACACTCTTCTGCAAATGCAAAGGCGTTGTGGAGAGGAATGAGTAGGATTTCTGGCCATGGGACTGCCAGGCCAAATGGTGGAGGAGATTGAGGCAACATTATAGTACATTATTGTGTAAGGCAGATGGTTATCCTCTCATGAACTCAAGCACAGTGCATGGAGAACTTTAGCTATTGTTAAGCATGTCTGCTATCGGAATGCATAATTGTGAGGTGCAAATAGATGAGAAGGCACTGACACCAACGTCATGTCAATTTGGTTGAGAGTAAAAGTTAGATGAGGAGTGTAAGTTAACAAAGATGTAATCACAGTAGGTTTAGTGTCGTTTTCATTATGTTAAGGTGGTCGAATGACAGATTCAGACAACAAAAAGTAATCCAAAATATATTACATGTTACACTTAAAAAAGCCAACTTTGATTTGACTGTTTCTCAAAGGATTTTGTGATGGATGGACCTCAGACCCTAGAGTGGGGCAAACTGAAAATTGATATAGTACTGTATAGGCTAATCACCTAACTGAATAGTAAGTTTAAGCTAAGTTTATCTTTAAAAGACAAAAACCATAACTTTGCTCAATCTAACTGAATAACTGGTATGCAGTTGCTCCACTTGCACCTTTGCGCATGACTTTACCGTGAAGATGTATTACAGACTTTTGTTGTTTTGAACTGAAAGATGGATAAAAAAAAGAATGAATCACTTCTGTTTCTGAATATCAAGATTACTTAAATAACAAATTAGCCTTGCTGAGGCTTGATATTGAGTCTCTGAACTGGTAGCATTAGTCTTGTAGCTTGTAAGTTTTTACACAGGTCAGTCCACCAGCTAATGAGAAGTGACTAAATGGGATGAAGGTTGGATTTCCCAAGTTGTAAATACTGCACCAACACACACAGAGAACATGCAGTTCAAGACTGTAATGTAAATACACTTTAATTGGCTTCCATCCTGTTTAGCACCCTTCAACACCTCGGCACATACCTGTATCTCACACTTCTGTCATTATTTTCACTGTTTTGGAGGTAATTCTCTGTGGGTTCATCGCCATTGGTGAAACCTTTATATAACACTAAAAAAGACTATGTGGGCATGGTGTCATCAGATTTTGAATCTAATTTAGCTAAATCCTGGTTGGTGCACAGAAGTATGTGGCAACGAACGGATAATGAGGGCACAGAGAAAAAACAGAAATACAGACATCTCCAGCTTTGGCACAAAGATCTGTGTTCATGTAGGGCCACATCTCACAAGAGGCTGATTAAGAAAGTCTGTTTATATATATGTTTCAATAAGTATATCTCTTCTTGCATGCACATGTCTCTCTTGATGGAGTATATCACTCCAATAAGATGAAAATTTAAACCACTGGAGGAGTCAGGTTTTCATACAGTGTTTCATCAGAAAAGGTAGGTAAGTAAGGTAAACTGATGTCTGTGTAAAGAAGTGATGAACAAATTAATGTAAGTTATTAAGCACCTCACAGAATAAAACTTTTGCTGAAGTTCTGTGAGGCAGGCAATGAAAAGATGTCAGGTTTTTGGCCTTTCATGTATACAATGGTATTCCCTGTGTTTAGGTCACTTGGGTATTTGTAATGTTGCTTTAAAGTCTGTGTAAAGTAAGAATAAATATGTGTTCTGAGTTTATCAGACTAAAGAAGAAAGTGTTATTAACCACCCAGCCAAATTTGAATGATTAAATATATCGACAAGTTTATGAAATTAGGTGTTAAAATTGGGTAAAAATGATCAGTACTCTCAGCTCCAGGACTGTGGGGGCGTGTCCACCAAATGTGCTGAAGCCACGCCCACTCGTCAAGCAGCAATTTTAAAGTGACTGAAACGTGTCAGATGAGTTCAGAAAATGACATGACTAACTTTGAAACACTCTTAGTGAGATGAATTAATCTATATTTCTCTGCTAGGGGTGCAGGGGTATGCTCAGGGTGGCCTCAGCGTGTCATCGAGCCACCCTTTAAGACCACCCAAAAATTCCTGGACTGAAAACTGGTGACAAACTGTTTTAACCTCTAACTCCACATTTCAGTAATATATGGTTCAAAGTCTTTTCATATGTTTTCAGCAACTATTTTCCAACATATTTAATGTATTTTGAAAGAATTTTAGGAATTGCCTGTACACAGACTTTAATGTAGTGACATGTTTCCATAATATCATATGCAGACAGTGTTTGTCAGATGATATTGTTCCTAGTCAGCCAACACATTGTCATTACTAACTTTAGCTTTAGGTATAGCGTATGTGTACTCTATGAGTGTGATTCATTACACTAGTAGAAGAAGAAGGTGAAGGTGAATTATTTTATTTAAAATCATTCAGTTTATGTTTACATGAATCAATATATATATAATCATCAAAATGTAAAAAAGCAAAAATATATAATTGCAATAAAAAGCTTTTTTCCTGTTTGTTCCATTTAAATTGTTAAAGCACAGAATGAATGGTTGTTAGCACATATTGAATTATGTATATTACAGTATATTGCTGGTGCTAGAGGACACATTGTACAACTCATAGGAAATGCTTCATTAATTAATCACAGTAACAAATTAGTTTGACATAATCTGAAAGTGTCTTTTTCTACTTATAAATGGAAATCATTCAACATTCTTCAGAAATTGGCTATATAACACTGGCATAATTGTTTCTACAACATGCACAGATATGTATAAAAGAGCTCAGTCCCCTTTGAAACAAACTGGTTTCACATTACCAAGACAGTTTACTCCAAACAACCTACGTCAGTGTAACTGCTAAATTTGACTTTATAATAGTTTAGTCATCATAACAAAACATTTCAGGCCTTAAGCAAACACGGGGTCTAGTGTTTCTATTATGTTCTATTCACTGACACCAGTGTTTAACAGGCATTTTTTTGTACTACATTTAGAGCTGGGTGATATGGTTATAAATAATATCTCAATATTTTTAGGCTTTGCAGCAGTTTACTATATATATATATATATATATATATATATATATATATATATATATATATATATATATATATATATATATATACACACACAAATAACATACAGTAAATTCTAAAGTAGTGCAAACATATGATGATCTTGTTTACATTGTTGTAGATTAAATTAGCCAGCAGTAGTTAAAGTAGTTAAAATTAGCTCAATCATAGACTGCTAATCTCAGCAGTAAAATGTGACGTACACATTAATGCAGCAGTAATACTGACAGGAACTATTCCTGCACAGTGAGTACTTTAAGTGAATTTTGTTATAATACTTTTTTAATAGTTTTACCATAGTAGTTCTTAAGTATTTTCAAAGTGGGGTTCGCATTTGCTGAAATAATGGACATAATAATATAGACAGCCTAACATCATCTGTGTGCTACCTGATGAGCCTTCCCCTTTAATGAAGGGTAAAAGCCATCACTCACAGAGTAACCTTTAGTCAGCCATGAAGTGTTATTGTATGCATGTATAGGTCGCAGTGGCAACAAAAACAACACATAGCCTCTCGCTGACTATTGCACTGCAACTTAAACTCATCTAAGCTTAATGGCTGACTAAAGTAATATAACTTCCCTGAGTGGCAGCAAGTAGCAATACTGAAAACTAGAAATGCACATTAATTGACATTTAAATATAGTGAATATATTCAATATATCACCCAGCTCTAACTGTACTGACCTTGCATGATGATCATCAGCACCAGACATTGGCCAATAAGGCCAAAGCTCTAGGCCTCTCTGTACAGGAAAACTACATCTCACAGAGATAATGTTCTTCTGTGGTACAGCTTTCATCATTCCAGTCGGCAACCCGTGTCGTACGGTGCCGGAACTCCACACAGTCCTGGTCCCTCCCATTAAAGCTGTTGGGCTGGTCTGTACCCCAGAACCTGCAGGACAAGGAGACATTCAAATGAGGATAAACACGGATCTGTCCTGTGGTGAACAAAGCTAACATTGTCCAGGGTGAGTTTCTTACGCTGTGTCCAGTGGTGTCCCATCTACCCATTTCCATTGCCCTTCTACTCCTTTATCAGTCAATCCAATCCAGACTTCTCTGTCAGTTGTATACAAGCCATTAATGAAGTTCTATGAGAGAAGAGACATGAAGTTAAAAGTTTTTGTAGTGAGTTTCATACATGTAAGGTTACATTAAGTTGCATTTTGCTTTGCACCAATCATTATTTTTTTTATACTAACAGTGGATGAAGCTACATTATGAATGAAGTTAGCAACTAGCTAATGGACGTAGTGGAGAAGCTAAAGAGACAGATATCTCCTTCAGGACATTCAAGGGGTTGCCAAATTTTCTTTTGCTGTGTATAAATAATTTCCAAGCTCTTTCACCACATAAAGTTATAAGTTTGTCAATGTTGTCTTTATAACTAATTCCACTGGCCCCAAGTAGCCAAAAAAGTCCATTGATGCATCTTCAACTACAGGTAGTGTATCCATCCAATTGTAACCACCTTTGTACACTACGGACAAGTCACCAGCTTATCGCAGGGCACATAGAGACAACAGCCAATTTAGAGTCACCAATTAACCTATTAAGGTCATGTCTTTGGACTGTGGGAGGAAGCCGGAGTAGCCGGAGAGAACCCACTATTATTATTATTACTATATATTATTAAAGAGTCTATTTGAAAAATGCTATAGCAAAAACAGTTTTGAAAAGTGGTCAGCAATAATCTAAAATCCAAAATATTCTAGTGTTTAACTATTGTTTAATTAATGGGCTAAAATCTGCAAATCAGTAATTGGCCTTTAATACAAATGCATCTAATTCACAGTCATTTGTTCAGTCTTTGCATTTTGGTTAGCTGCATTTATTAGAAGTAGCTAGAGAGTCTCTTTTATGGTGTCTGATTTGCCTACATTTCTACTATTTCCAATTGTGCTTGGCAGCTTCACTAACACTGTGTTCTGCCAATGGTTTCATCACTGTGATTTTCACATTACACATCCATTGTTTTATTGTTAGAATGAAAATATTGATTAGTGCAGCTTTAATAAGATAAAATGCCCTTGAGGAGCTGATTCATTATGATTTTATGAAAATTCACGCGGTGACACCTGCACGTACAGTCATGCAGATATAGACAAATCCATACAGATAAACAAACCATTTCCTCTTGGCTTGTTACGATTGCCAGGTCTCCTCCTTTGCGTTGACAGTCTTCTCTGCTCAGCCTCCAGGATTTCTTGCTAGCAGACGGAAAGTAGCAGCTGCCCTGGTATTTCCTCCAGCCAGTGGGGCATCTCTTGTTTGAAATAACTATATATTTATTGATCAATAACCAAACACAGAGACAAAGGGGTTTAAAAAAAGCATCGAGTTGGAGAACATGAGACAGCAAGCAGACCGTCCAGCTTTCTCCAGTATAATTTTGACAAGAAGGCCACATGCATTTTGTCAGGTGAACAATATGAAACGTGCTTGCTTATGTGCTTTTGTCAGTTTCTCAATTATTTCTACTCACCTTGAGCCTTTGTGGTCTCAAGTTCCTTCTGCAGCTGGTCTCTCTCAGCGGTCAGGTTGTCATTTTTAATCCTGAACAGGTTTCTCTCCTCAGTTACTTTTTTGCAACTACTTTCAAGATCTTCTTTTTCTTTAACCAAGGACGCATAAGAAGCCCGCAACTTAGCTGTCGATTCTAACAGCACTTTGTAAGTGGCCTCCAGAGTGTCTTTTGCTATGGTAAGGTTTTGGTGACTGCTTTCTAACTTGTCTTTCTCATTGGAAGAGTAGTTGTATCTGTCCTGCAAATGCTCTACAGTCTTGATCATGGTGTTGTAATCCTTTTGCAGCTGGTCTCTTGCTCTGGTTGCATTATTGTATTTGTTCTGTAAATTGTCCCTGTCTTTGGTCACTGAGTCATAGCTGGCCTGTAACTCATTTCTGCGTTTGACCACTGAATCATAGTGTTGCTGCAATTGGTCTCTGGCTGTAGTCAAGGCATCATTATTAGTCTGAAACTGAGTGTTACTGGCCCTTAGCTGTTCTGTCTCTTTCTGTAAAGCTGCGTTAGTGGCCTGTAGCTGGCTTTGGCTAGCTTTAAGTTTGGTTGTTTCTTCAGTCAGTAACTTGTTATTGGTCTGTATCTGGTCTCTCCTTTTAGATACGTAATCTAAGTTTTGCCGTAGGTTATCACGTGTGGTCTCAAGATCCCTTTTCTCTTTTTGCACCATCTTCAGGTTCTCCTGTACAGTCTCTTTCTCTTTAGTCATGGCTTTTAGGTTGTTCTGCTGGTCTTGTTCTACTTTTTGATCTGCCAGAGATGAGAGATATCAGTAAATCAGCTATTTTACCATGACATCAAGAAACTTTCTTAAACGTGAATATTTGAGAGAGAAAACAAAGAGGAAGACTCACAGTGGACACTCTGACCTATGACCCCAGCCAACAGGACAACAGACAGCAGGCTGAGGCAAACTGTAGCAACCCGGTAGGGGTTGCTTCTCAATGAATAAACTGAATGACAGCAAAAGAAGGAACAGGAACTTAAAGCTGTGTTTTACGGAACATTAATTTAAAGCAAAAGTGCTGACTAATTAATAGTCATTTTAGAAACAGACATAATTTATCATTAAACATCATAAATATTAAACATAAACATTAAAACATCATATTACATACATCAACATAAATCACATGTATCATGCAAACCAAGACCTGTCAACATTATTAAAATGGCCAGATATATTTCAAGTTAAATTGAGGCATGTAGATAATAGATAGATAGATAATCACTCAGTCAAATATTTAAAGAATCAAGATACTTTATCCAATTAATGCAACTTTGTCCACTAACGCAACCAAAACTATTAATTGGGATGCTGGGATTGAGACATAAACCTCAATATGAATATAATGGAAAAATTCACAGACAGCTGAGTTTTTTCATTGTTTCTTGAAATACTTGTGATATAGAAGTAGCTAAAGCTTAGCCTAGATTAGATTTTTTGATTTTTTTATTTATTTTCGTCTCAATGGTTTTCCACTATTTTTGCTATGATCTGTTTGATTTTAACAATGGTACAGTTGAATTCACACTGACATGTTAATGTCTCTGTTTTGGTCTCCACCACTCCTGAGGGAAAGATCTGATTCTTGCTCCTAAAAGCTCCACTGTTCTAACCAGTTAGTCGCTAGTGGACAGTTAAATTATCAGAGCTTGTTTCCTTAAAATGACCTGCTTGCTGCTGCTGGCTGCTGCCAAAAACATGATTCGGATGCTTATGTATATCGCTTGGAAATGTGTAAATGGTTTGCTAACATGTTCATAATATTTAAGTTAAAAAGATATAAATTCACATCTTTAATTTACAAGAAGTTTGGTGAGCTGTGACCAGTCAGTTATAGCCTCAAGTGGGCATGTTTGACCCCACCTATGCTGCCCACATTCAGCACAATAAATTATAAATTTTGCCTCTGCTGATGATGTTCAGTTGCCTGCATTTGCACTCGTGTAACTGAGTACCAGAAGTGAGCTAACTAGCTAAGAGCAGCTATAGTTTGCAGCAGTTTGCTGTCCATCAGGAAACTCTGTAAATCACAGAGTTGTTGCACATCAGCTTAGAGGACATCAGAGGGAAACCAGAAATTATTTTCTCCATAAAATATGATCCAGTTTCACCAAAATCAGTGAAATAGTTGGCGTGACTTGTGTGACTCAGTGCCGTAAAGCGTGACAGACAGTTGTGACCTGTGAGACCAAATCAGCGAGCTGAAAAATGTTAAAAAAGCTCTGTGGAGTTGAGGGGAACAGGCAGTTCACAAATCTATTCTTACGGTATATAATGTCACATCACCCAACCCTATTTAGTGTAAAATTATTATTTTATTACCTGAATACCGGAGCTTGATGCCATCCTCGAAAAACTGCTCATAGCCAATTTTACTTTCCATGTTTGTCGCTGTAGAGGAATGGTACTCGACAGCCATCTTTGCATGTGCTTCACGAGCTGTAGTCTAACAGGTGAAAAAACTGTAGCATTAGCATGTGAACTAGCCTTTTCAGTAATGTTAGTACAAAATTTCCCCTTATAAGTGCCTAAGTCTAAGTTCCTGTTTCAACTTACAAAATAATAATGTAGACCCTGTATTACCTTTTACCAGTGTTGATAGTTTTGGATTTTTATAGTGCAATACTGGACACCAGGATACCAGGTTAAGACCTCAAGTACCATGACACTAACAAAGTAAACCTTACCTCTGCTTGTAGAGATGATATCGCAGCCAAAGCTTTGGAAGAATGAAGGACTGATGTTTTGAGCAACCACAGAGAGTAAACCCTCACCTTTCTGTAACTTCACCCTACTTATGCTTCAAGATATGCCACACTCAGTTGGTCAGTAGGCGGAGCAAGAATGTCCCTTCTTCCTTATTGCTAGTGAGAAAGTCAGAGATCAGTGTTGAAATTAAATTCAGGATACTTTTGGCATTCCAACACTGATCTCCAGACTGGTGGTGCATTGGTTGTGGCATCATCATGACCTAGGAAAATGTTTTGTTTCAACACACAAGATAAACTTATTCCTACTCATTAGTGTTAGACTTTCTAAAATCTGTTTTTGTGGTTCAGCAGCAACTTTTGGCCAATTTCACAACATGTCGGATATGAGGAAGAACAGATTTCACAAAACACAAAAATGCTGAACACGGAGTTTTGTATACCAGAGGATGTGTCTGCTCGATTACTCAAGTTTCCAGCTTATTTATTGTTTCAGCAAAATATTGTGAACTGGGCTCCATTTTTTGTAGACTCTAAAGACTATTTAATCTTATTGTGATCATGATGAAAACACGACGCGCACAAGATTTTCTGCATATAAATAAGTTTCACTTTTTGATCTGAACTTGATAGCATTACGCTTGCGCTAGGCTGGACACTGAACCCACAACGCAGACCAAAACAGGAGTTGACTTTGACGGCTTTTATTGCCAAGACAGTACACGAACAGACAAGACAGGAGGAGTCCGGGGGGGAAACTTCAGGGCAGGTCGACGAGGACAGGTGAGCAGATGAGTTTAGGCTGAGCGTGGCAAGCAGGGCAGGTGAGTGTGGCTGGGATGGAGACAAAAACAGACAAACAGTCAAAAAGAAGCAGGAATCCAAAAAACTACAACAAAGAATCTTCAAAGAAGGTTTCTTCAGGGACGGTACGGGAATAGTTACCACGTAAGATACAACGACGAACTGGCGAGTGTGGGAGGGTGAACCGGAGTTAAATACTGCAGGAGCTTGATGAGATGCAGGTGTGAGAACAGAGCAGGTGAGGCTCAATGAGGGAGTGGTCAAAGAAGTAGGTCAGCCACGCCCAGCCTGCACAGACAGGTGAGACAGGCAAAAAAAAATACAGAACACGAAGGGCAGGGAAACACCAGGGGGGTATTCCAGAAAGCAGGTTCAACAAACTCTGAGTCTATCCCTGAACTCTGAGTTGACTTACTCTGAGATGGGAAACTCTGAGTATCCGGTTCCAGAACAGCTGATCTGAGTTAGTTCAATCAACTCTGAGTATGTTAACCTCGAGTTACGCGTGTGCACAACCACTATAAAAAGCCATCATCAATGGAGCCCAGATACCACGAGTCACCATGACAATCGAGAAAAAAAAGATCAATTTATTTCAGTGCGATGGAGTTGTAGGTTCTTATGCTGGCCTACGGCGAGTATGACCACATATTTCGCCGCAAATCTAACACAGATGCAGCAGCGAAAGAGAGAGAGACGGCATGGGAGAAAATTGCTGCCCGAGTCAACGCGTAAGTTTGAATGTACTATTCCACTGACGTAACATTTAACCGTTAGATCGTAGCATAGCCTATAGTTATGAATATAAGTAGGAATGAAACCTGATTTTCATTTCGGTGCAATCCAACACGAGAAAAGAGGACTTGGAAGCAGCTCAAAATGAAACATAAAAACATCATTCAAATAGGTAAGGCATATTTTGCTATGATTGCACCTCACTTTGATTTTAATTTATTTTTTTAAATTGACTTAGGCTATTAAACAAAGTAAATATTAATTCAGTGGCTACTTCAAATAGTAATTTAAACCCCTAACAAAATGCTGTTTTTCAACGTCCTCTCACTTAATACTCCACTTAGTAGATTAACACTTGATACAAACACATTTATATTTTATACTTATTGAAGTAATTTAAAATGTGACGCTGTAGCCTACACCAACACTCATTAAAATACTAATTAAAAACCAACATTGAGTTCTGCTCTGCCAGAAAGAAGGCAGAGGCCCGAAAAACGGGTGGAGGGCCACCTCCATCACCTCTGACAGAGGGGCTGGCCCTCAGCCAAAACAGGGGTCGCCCTGTGGCTGAAGGCATCTCCGGGGGAAGCTCATCTGAGCCTGTCACCCCCCAGGACACAAGTGCCTACATCAGATGCAAGTATACAATTATGTCTTTTTAAAAAGTAAAACTAATTTATTTATATATATATATATATATATATATATATATATATATATATATATATATATATATATATATCCAACACATCCTGAATGACTACACAGCTCCCCTGAGGGAGGTGGGTGTGCGAAAACTGCCCTGGCCTGTCATCTGTCATGACTTCAACCCCACAGAACACCCGTATGTCCTGTATGTTACATTACTTTGTGATCTGTACGTTTAGTTAATCTCATTCAGGATGTAAAGTCGGGAATGTTGTCATGATCCGTATTAATTCTGTCTCACAGCGGGTTGTTAAATATTCATGTGTCTCTGTGTCTAGCTGCAGAAAACAGCAGCACTTTCTCAGGGGACAAAACATTTAAACTAAATTTAGCTGGACTGAATGGTAAAATGCTAGATCTTTAACCCATCATTAGCTGGTTATGTAGTAATAGATAACAATGTAGAAATGTTTCATTTCATAGTATATACAGCATATATGAAGAGTTTTTGTAGGAAACCTGAGTAAAAAAAATACTAACATACACTTTCCCACTGCTGCTGAGTTGACATGTCTTACCGCTGAGTAAGTCAGCGGACGACAAACTAAGAGGAAGTGAGTCCTGACAGAGCTGGGATCAACTGCAACACCCTTCTGTTATCTCATCTGAGCAGTTATGTTTTCAAGATCAGTTGACAGCTCAAAAAGAATACAACACACACGACCACTCCACTGAGTATACAGAAAACCCTGCAGTTCACCCAGAGATAAAAACCTGTTTGGTTCATTTTACTGTTATACTGATGACAGAGTAAAGGCTTGAATTCGAAAGCCTGCAGGGCCGTATGAATGAGCAAAGGTATGCACATGAGAGATTCATTTTTTGAAATTATCCAGTGGTTTAAAGGAGCACGTCACCAATTTTAAACATGAAGATCAGTTTACTCATCACAAGGAGTTCAGTACTACTCAGCCGGTGGAACACTTATATAATACCGTCTGTGGTTCTGGAGGGAGCTTTTCAAAGTTTGAAACAGAAAATAACCCTGATGATGTCAGACTTTAAAGAACTCCCACTGTACAAATATGAGGTATGGGGTTTGAAGGAAGTGGGCACTGAGGAGGCAGATGAGTCTGATTAAGAACTGTCTAATGAATAAAGATGTTATTGAGTTGCATTATGGGATATGTAGGCTGTGAGAATATTTTTTCATATCTGCAGCTTTGTGTCCTGTGGGTGCCCCAACTTTATAGACATACAACGCTATATACAGTTGTATACCCTTTATTTGATCAAGTAATCTCATTTTGCAAGAAAGAGAGTACAGCAGAAACAACGAAATAAATAATAACCCAACAAACAAAAGTACATATAGCATTAGAGATAATCACAGACATCAGTAATTAAATAGTGCAATACCTCCCTGTACAGTTATAGACATATACAGTAGATTTATGTTGTTTATTTATTGTTTCAAATATGCATATTAATGTTGCTGTAGCCTACAGTTTACTGATGAATTCTAAAATGTGTTTGACCTTTTTGTTCTGTAATCAAATAAACCAAATGTCAAATTAATAAACCCCATGAATGAATTTTAAATAGTTGTCAAGTTATACTATACTAATAAAATAGGTGGTTTCTTTGTCTGACCCATATGATCATGTTGTGATACAGCAGCACTCCAATAGTACCCCCAAAAAACATTTATATGATTTTTCTGATCAGCCAACTCTATAAATAAGGTTTGATTAAGTTTAGGTAAGTAAAGCTGCTTGATTAAGGGAAAAAAAGATCGCTGTCATGGTTAAAACCATAATTGACTGAAGGAGACAGAAGTAAATAGTTGTATTGTCAGAGACAGAACAGAAACTCCCTTACAGGTTCAGTGGAACATCTTTGAAAGGTCATCCACGTAGGTTGCTTGTTAGGAAAACATAAGCATTTCAACATAAACCTGAGGCTGTTATTTCTCTGATGCAGACCGTCTTGAAAATTCGCATCAGATTAGTCGTCTGCACTCCCACTAAAGTCAGTGTTGTCCCTTTGAAGCGATCTTGCTATTTTGCACAGGAAGGCTGTAGTGATGATGCCGGACCCTGTAGAAAATTTGTTCCAGGAGGGACGTATTGGCACCAAGTGTGACGTACCCATTGGTGACCCCCACACAGCGAAAGCCTAGACGCTGGTAGAGCTGATGGGGAGCTTGTGTATACGCCGTGGTTCCCAGGACAACAAAGGAGTATCTGTGAGTGACAGCAAACTCCAGGACCTTTCGTCCCAGCGCCGCGCCAACTCCACACTGCCGACAGCTCCGGTCAACAGACATCCGCTTCAACTCGACAGCACCTCCTGACTTCTGCCGGCCGACTGCTGCTACGACACCCACCACTTTTCCTTCCAGCACTGCTACCCACAGACAAGAGTCTGAGGTGGAGGGCAAGGACACAACATGAACATGATGAATAGAGGATGTGAAGAAAGAAAAATCAGTTTAAAATATAATTCACATTTCTTTTCACAGCAACAAGAGACAGTTGACCTCCCAGTCAACAGTCACTTATAGACGATGTACAATATCCTTTTCAGTCCTGACTTGATTAAAGGTGTCACGGACAGCCTGTACGTGACGGACAGGTTAGATATGACAGTGACAGAGTTGATAATGATAACATGTACAACAAACTGTTTTGTAGCCTCTGGATAGAAAAGTCTTCCTAATGAGCTTGTGAATTTATCAGCTACATGACAGCAAACTCTCTGTGATGTCATTTTTTAATCATGTGATTAAATGTCTTTGAATGTCATGTGATTTATACAATCCACTTCTAGTTTCTTAGTTACTATTTTGCCTGTCTCCATCTTTATTTCGATATAATTCAGAAAATACAGGACTTAAATTGTTTTATCCCTGACACATGCTGATATGTTGCCCATCCATCCATTATTTGTAATCACTTATCTTCATCAGGGTCATGGTGGGACTGGAGCCTATCCCAGCTGACTTTGACAGCTCTCTGACATGTTGTATTTTATAGATATATTAAAACGTTTTAATAAAGCAAACAAAAATATGACAATCTTATTATAGAACTTGGGTTTCAACCAGTATGTCTTAGTTTTACATTGAATTAATGATCTTGTTCTCATCTACATGCAGAATTGCATCTTCTGCACTGTAGATTACTTTTGGCCTTAAAATTTTCAAAAACGGGGTGTTGATTAGCTCAGTTGGTAGAGCATCCGGCTCATGTACAAAACCTCGCCGCAGCGGCCCAGGGTTTGAATCTGACCTGCGGCCCTGTACTGCTTGTCATTCCCCATTTCTCTCCCCACATTCCTGTCACTCTTCAGCTGTCTCTGTCAAAAAATAAAGCTTGAAAAAAGCCAAAATAATAATAATGAAAAAAAAACTTTCAAAAACAACAGTTAATTTAAGTTTTTTCTGCTTCAGAAATGTTTTCCCTCTTTGATGTCTTAAACTGGAAATATTAAAACAGGATATGATACAAATGTAATACATTGCTCTTATACTGCATTAATTGGCTGCCATTTATTAGACTTCAGTCTACAGTTTGGGCTCAAACTGTCCTGGAGGTATGTCTGTGCAAAATTTGAAAACACTCACTATTCCCTATGTTATATTCAGATGGCCATTTTTATGTATTGGTATGCTTGATCAATGAATAAAAGATGAATCAAGACTCTATATTTTGTATCATATGTACCATCTCTGTAAGTAAGAAATAGGAGATTATTTTTCAGTACATACTGCCCTTGAAATTCAAATTATGCAATATATACCTGATGATTTCATATAAGAGCCTTCGATGTCTCCCATATCTCTGTTCATGGCGTGCTCCAGGTAACCATGGATCACACGTCTGCTGTAGAAGTAGCGCCCACACAGCACAATTGCAGGGAGGAGTCCTATCACCCACCAACACATGGTGATGACAAAACATAAAACTGCCAGAGGAAAGATATGAGCAGATGTGTGAATGTTACGAAGCTCTAAAGTTGTTGTTTTAAGTTGATAACTTTATCTGTGGCTACAGAATGAAGATAAGGCCTACAGAGTTCTTCATAATATTATAATATAAATTCCATCAGAAAAACACAAGAATTAAAAACATTAAAAACATTAAAAACAAACATTGTTTCCTGATCTCTGGTCAGTCCCAATGTTCCTAATCAGCATACTTGCAATTACCACCTTACATATTTTTTTCCAAGCTGCAGAAACAATCACAAAAATGTGTTTTTTCTGTAGTAATCTCACCTGTCATAGCAATATAAAGCAGGAGGCTCTCAGGGTGGTGTCTTAAGCCTCTGAAGGCAGTATCTGGTATCATCTCCATCAGCCCTTCATAAAAGATCCGCTGGACATCTGGTTTGTCTGCTGGCTCAAACTCACGCACAACTATAGTTTTAAGTCCATTTTGATCTTTTAGTGCTTCGTCATGTTTCATTGTTTTTTTCTCCATATCGAATGCAGGTAGCTATAGAACCACTGACAACTTCTTTCTGCTGCTAAAAGCTTGCTTGTGCTGTCCGTCGTGCGCAGGTTTCTCTATGCCGTCTCTGTCGTGTTGTGCCCCAGAGGCTTTGCAGTTCTTCTTCGAACATCTGTCAGTGAGGATCCCTGCAGATAAGATTCAAAAGTGTTTGGACATCACTAACATGTTGTTATCAGCTCCCACATGTAAAAACATGTGCTGCTGTCACTGAAAGAATGACGTACAGGGTTTAACTAAGTAATCAGGCAAGTTAGAGACGAAAAGGCTCCCTGTGAGAAAATATTTAAAAATGAGAAAAATATCAGGTACTCAAAGCAGGGTGTGCCCAAAATACAAGTTTAAGCGAATACACGAAGTGGATATTACATTTGTTTTTATCAATGACAAATCCAAAAAAAATTAATTCTAAACAATTTTGGCAACTTAGCCATTGCTCTTTTTTTTTTTTTTTTAGCAAATACAGGATAGGTGAATGGAATGTCTTTTTGAACAAACAACTCCACTTTCACACAATTACATGTTCATCTTTTAGCCAGTTGCTAAGGCAAACTAACTGGTTAACATTTTCTGAATGTAAAGCGGACAGTTTCTTCTGAACAATATGGCCTGCGACTGAGAAGAGTCATTCGCATGGAACCGTGGATGCAGGAGTCACTAGATATTTGCAGGCAAGCAGGGCCAGCTTGTCATGTGCTCCTGAATGAGCAGCCCACCAAGGCATGGGGCAGTCCTCCATACTTATGCTTGGCTCTACTCTGTACCTGTGTATGTCTCTGTCAGGTTGCACCTCTTCATCTGACTCTGAATCTGAGCCCATCTGTAGAAGGTGAGTTTTCTTCCTGAGTGGTCCATCTTGAGAAGTCAGCAGAGACCTTCAGGGTGATTGTTCATAAAGCATGCCTCCAAGTGAGGGTTGCTTTTATTGCTGCTTGATTGCGGTTCAGGCGCTTGATCATTTCCAGCGTGGAATTCCACCACATTGGCATGCAGGGCATGTGCTCATATGGCAGCAGGTTAGCTGCAGCTGTCATATTGCGTGCACTGTCCGTCCCTATAGTTGTGATTTTTCCTTCAATTTTCCACTTGTGTGCCACGGTTTGAAACTGTTGAGCACATACCTCTGCAAAGTGACGCTCTTCTGTTTTCATTACGGTTAATGCAAACGACTTCAGTTCCCAGGTTTTAGTGATGTGATGCGCCGTCACCGATGCGCCGAAGATGAAGCCCCAACAAATGAATGCTTGGTGTTAAGATGATACTTAAGGCTTGAGGTGCTTCAGTGAAACGAAAAGTCCTTCCTGCAGTGTGAGCAAACCACAACATGTTTGTTTACTGTTCCATCTTTGTTTTTTTTTATACTCGAACTGTCCATCCAGAGGGCCAACGGGTTCTTCGGACTCCTCCATCTCGCTCGTGTCAGCCATGCTGTTTACGCGACGAGGAATGAACGCGGACGGGGTTGTGGGTAAAACAGGGCGGGAATGCGTTAATGCGCTAAAAAAAATTGTCGCCGTAATTTCCAGAAATTAATCATCTCACGTTAACTCGTTAATTTTGACAGCCCTACATATAATACAAGTCTGTTCAAGTCTGACTGTTCAAGCTAACAGGCGATGGTGACCAGCTATGACCAATATAACCAGCAATCTTGCAGAAACCAGCAGAAATGTCCAAAATCTGCCTAAACAACAAACCAGGAAACAGGAAGGCAGGGATTTAGTCAGGACACAGACAATATTAAGATAAAACAAAAATAATGCATATTCTTTTACATCCATTACTTAAATACTATTAGGGTTGGCTTGTTACCGTAGCTTGACACAAGAGCTGGAGGTGTTTGGAAGTGGTTAGCCTCTAGGAAAAAATGTGCCTACCAGTAACTCCAAGTAGTGTTTACACTTGGTGTCCATTTATTTGACTTGCTAACGTTAGCCCCCTGAGTTTGTTTGAGGCATTAGCAGTGAGGACAGGACCCCTGGAGAACTTGAAAACTAAACTCTGCTTGCTTGTCTTCTGTTTCCAAAAGAGTTAGTACAGAAGATGTAATGAGTTGTTTAAAGGCACTTTAAAAAGTTGTGTTGTAATTGATCAGATTTTTCAAGTAACTTGACCAACTCTGGTGCTGAGTTGTCTGTTGATCACTGATACTGTGAGATTTTTTTGTATCGTGCTTTTAAGATGTTTTCTTCAAAGTCAAAAATGGTTTTTCATACAGTTCTGTACTTTTTTAGCACCTCTGAGCCAAACATCCATCATTAAAATATGTAGGCCACCTAACTATAGAAGGCATACTGACTATATCTACAGGGGAAAAAGGAGCTTCTCAGGATTTCCTGATGCCAAATAACAAGAAAAAATGGTAACTACAACTCAATACTGATTGTAAGCCACTTTTACATAAAGACTGATGCATGACCTATTTGCTAAGAATGTTTTCATTAACTTATCTCAAGCTGAACATGTGGTTCAGGGACATTCTTAATCTCCTGCTAAACTGCACATTACTAAGCAATTACAATGGCATATAGAAGGCTTTGAATGCATAAACAACATACACAAACACAAACTGTTTCTCCTTAAGACTAAGCCACAATACAGTTTATCAATGAGCACTACAAAGAGATGTGGCTAATGTAATTTTATAATTTCCACAGAATGAAAATAGACCGTGGCGGTGACGACAGAAGGTGCGGGGCTAGGAGGAGGCAGGGAAACTTGTGGGGAATGACTCACATCTAGTCCAAGAACTCCCAAAAGGTCTGTTGGGATCAAAAAGAATCAGTGTACATCAGACAAGACCAAGCGCGCCAAATGTGACATGAGGGTGGGATCAGTCGGTTTCTATATTTAACTGCGATGACGCCTTTTGGTTGTGATGCATGTGAAATGATACTGACACAAATGTTGGAGTGGAGGAAGGCGGGAATGAAAGGCTAAAACAAGAGGAAGAGACAAACACTGGAAGGACTGTGAATCCTTTGATGACAGGAGTGCTTCTCAAGGATCATTATCAGTGTGATCCTTCAGTCCGACAGACACATCACGAAAAAGTTAGAAGACACTTTTCTGTCTCCTTTACATGCAAATGAGTAACATTACTTTCTGACTTCATCTTAACAAAGCCTTTCCTAGACAGGTGATGCCGTAACATCATTTTAACACCAGCAAAAGTAGTAAACATGAAGCTACATCTGTCAGTAATGTTCAACCGGAACTCAGTAATGAGGCTAACCTTGAATAGTTTTTAAAATGTTCTCTCAATCATACAGAACCACAACAACAAATAAACCCCCACACACACTCTCTTCGTTTTAATCTGTCATTCCCTTTTTGCAATATACATACTATGAGCACATGCTGCCTCCCACTCACTAACACTCACTTTTCCAATGATATGATTAGTATCACCTCTATTATTTAACCCTTTCATTTAACTCAATTTATTTATTTATTTAGCCCTGTGCTCTCCTTATGCAAATAAAAATACAATAATAAAAAAAAAAAAAAACATTTTAAATCAATAGATATGACAGGGAATTTCTCAGTTAACAAATGTGAACAATGTTAATTATATATACTGTAAATTAGCTGTCCTCAGCTGTCCTACGGTTTAACATATGGGGAAATATGCTTATTCACTTTCTTGCCTTTCTTGAATTTGATGACAAGTTCTACCAGTCTCTCTGCATTGATATGCAGCTGGAGCCTGGAGGCAGTTAGCTTATCTTGGCTGAGTTTACTGAGACTGGAAGCAGAGGAGGAACCGCTAGCTCTCTTTAAAGTTTAAACATTCTGGAGCCTTTGTTGTTGCGTTTCTACTTTGAACAAATTAGATACATTGTGTTAATTACTGTGGCTTAAAGAGATAAGCACATTTTTGTTTTAAGATAACTAGGCCAGGCGTTTGCCTCCTGTCTGTAGCTTCATATTCAATGCACAATCATTACAAAGGTGTCAACCTTCTTATGTAACTCTCTGCAAGAAGTACAACAGGCGTGTTTTTCAAAATGTCACCTGATTCCTTCAATGTCACGTTGAAACATTTTACAGCTGGGTATACTGTGACAGTTTTGAGTTTATTTTGTGTTTCTTGTTTTATTTTGTAGTCCGTCCGTCTGCCCTGTGCTGCAGCAAGCAGTCTATATTGACTGAGCTTCAGTGGCCTTCAGCTCCCCGGGTTCCACTGGTTCGCCCTCCTGCAGCCGTGTCGCTGGCTCCTTGCTCTTTGTTCCAGCAGTTGGCCTCCAGTCCTGCTCTCTGGCCTCCAGAGGAGTGCCTCCTTCTTTGTCGCTCGCCTCTGGTATGGTCCAGCCCTTTGTTTGCTGCCCCAGGGGCTATAGTCCCTACTTTTCATGTACATACATCTGTGTCTGCATTTGGGTCCACTCCCTGTCATGACACATACAACAGAATGACCTTTTGATATTCGCCTCATGACTTAGCCACAGCTCAGTCAAAACCTAAATTGGCATTACAGGTGGATTCACACAGACTTTTCCTGTCAGGTAGTCATTCCATCATCTTGCAGTCTTTGCCAAAGAAAATACTTGCTTGCTTTTCATCATCTGTGGGTTTGATTCCAAGGTCAGACTGAAGATTTCTTATCCAGGACAGTTTTCTGTAAGTCTCTGATGTCATTTAAGCCTCTGACTGATTTGCTACACTTTGATCATCCATATCTGGTGATCCCCCGGACACCTTTACATCTTTTTTCTTGTTTGTTTATCCTAGTTTTGCAGTGGCATGAGTGATAGCTCGTTTTTAACCTAATTTAGCTGGTGACTCAGTAAACTCAAAAGGCACCCACAGCTAAAGCCATTATACGAGACACATTTTCTTTATACACTAAAATTTGAACCATGCAAACTGTGCACTGCCATCCATAAAACCTTCCCACAGAGGATGTAAATACACCATAATTTATAAGGACAAAATCTGACGAAGCAACCCACACCTTTGAAAGCAAACAGTTTTGGAGCAGTCTTTTTAAAACTCAAAAATAAGCGCATTACCCTGCTGATCTCAAATATTCACGTGGCCTGGACATGTTTGTCCATTAAGGGGTGTTTTAGCAAGGACCACGCTGCTGGAGCAATACAGAAATGCAATAAAAAGCTTTTGTTCAAGTGTCTGTGTGATCAAACTCCAAAACAAAATTTGAAGCAAGGAGGCACTGACCTCTGCAGTCATTTAAGACTTCAGTCATTTATGATTATTTCTAATTCTAACTGGAAAGGAGAAGAGAGAACTGGACGAGAGCCAGGACTGCAGCTTATTCGGTGTAGCAGCAGTTCTCTCACGTACTCTGCAGGGAAACAACTGTCCTTGTTATGTTTGTTAGCGAGTGCTGTACTGAGTCAAATCCCTGGGTGACCAAGGCTGTTCAGTTTGTGCTGAGTGGGCTACAGTGTGGAGGAACTCTGTCCTGGTCCGTCATTTCCCTGTTCCCCCGTCATGCCTCTAGTCAAGTTGTGTTTGCTGCTGCTTCTTCTGCCTTTTGGTGAGCATTAGTCACCCTCAAACTGTCTACAGCACAAACAGAAATACACGATACACATAATACACAATGATGTGTTTTTATGGCTTTAACCTCAGTGCATTGAATCAGTCTTACAACAACATCAATGAGTGATTAATTTAACCTTGAAGGATGTTTGAGGATGTTCACATCCTAGCTCTTTTTATAGAGTCTCACAGATTAGTTTTTAATTAAGAAGCCAGTATGATTATTCAGAACTGTTTGTTGGATTGTTGAATAGCTTCAGAAGCCCTCTCTGCCCTCACCTTTCTCACCTCGGGTTACGGGCTATGCAAATCAAAAAGTTTGATATCTTTTAATTTAAGAAATAAATACAGTTTAATGTTGCCAACTTACAAATTCTGCCGATAATGTAATTTGTCTTTGTGATAACTTTCCAAAACTGACAGTCTGACATTCAAACCCACTTTGCTGGATGAGAAGTACTGTCATTACTGTCTCCCCTTCTCTATGACAGCCAGCTTTTCACTCCATCTTCCCGTATAGCATTCAGAGCAACCAACGTGGTTGGACAATAAGACCTGTTATGCTGCATTCACATGAGTTCAGGAAGATGGTTGACGGCAAACCTGATATCAATTCAATACAGACCGTGAAATGAGGTGATACCAGCAGAGAATACCGTCAGTGGTAACAGTGATATTTTAACTTTTTCCATCCTCTGCATGAATGCTACATATCCCTCACAAAAGAAAAAAAAACACGGACAACAAGAAGCTACTACTCAATGTCAACAAAATAATTCAATATATTTACATTCTTCGTAAACAACACGTCACCAAACCAACCTATTTTCATGCGTGTTTCGTTTTGCGTTGTGTCATTTTGTCTGACTTCGGTTTGGTTTTCCTATGCTGTCCTGAAGGTATTGTCCACCTGCCTGAATCCATGTGAAAGCAGCATTAAGCAAAGAGCATATAATAAGCTGCTTTTCCTGGGCCTTGAATCTAAATTATATATACTCAGGCTGACCTCCCATGTCTGGCCCCATTGTCTACTTCCATCTGAATTGCCATGGCCCACTCAGCTCTCCAGCCATTGTCAGTGCTTATCTAGTGCCATTTGTCTAACAAATAGCCAATGAGTTGTGATTAAGATTACCCATTTTAATCGACACAGACAGGATAATAAGCACACTATTTGTTGTTATTTGCAGCTGATATTGATCAAATGTTTTAGACCCTTGTGTCAAAATTCTCTACCTCATGATAATCAAGCATTGTCTGGGAACTGCTTCCTACACTTTTCTGTTTTAATTGTGCCACGCCATTGATCACAACTGTATTTCCACTTTTTGGTCTAGTGTGTAAATCCACCTGACACATCTCTGTCACGTCGCAGCTGGGACGCTGTTTTAGGACTTTGTTTACTTGCTCAGATTTGGTCATTTTCTTGGTTTATGTGCTTCTAAATATGCTTCTACGTGTGTAATATTAGGGGTGTGCATCTCTCCAATAAAAGACGATTCGATGCGTATCTCGATACATGGGGTACGACACGATACACGATACATTTTAAAATGGAATGATTTGATTCGATTCGATACAGAAGGATTTCGATTCGATTCGAATCGATGTGGCACGGCTCAATTCGAGAGGGTATGATGCAATGGATTTCTTGTTGAAAGTAGACAATCATTTCATAAAATGAATTAACTTGTAAATGTGACATGTCCTTCAAAAAGATTTATCAAAGACTAGAGAAGAAGTGTATTTGTAGTTTTTGTCATGTTTATTAAGATGTAACAACATGTATGAGCTCTCCAACATTAATTAAATTCAAAGAAACAACAGAGAGCTCTGTGTAGCCTCAGATCAAGGCACAATGAGCTAGTGAGGTAGAACATAAAATTTCAAGACATCCCTTGTACATTTTTTTCTGAAAAGAGAACAAAGTGGCTAACTGTAAGTAAGCAGATTGTCAGTCATTTAAAGTGCTGTTTAACATGCATCTGCTTAATAAAATCCTCCACTAGTAACTACTAGTGTATTTCTTTTTTTTTTTTTAAGTGCCATTTTGCCACATGTAAACTAAAGTTAGCTTAAGTTAACTTAGCGCAGTTTTACAGTCTTTGCGTATAGCGACGCTTTTATCCAGTACTCCATTCTTCAAATAAAATCTGAATTTCTTCCACACTTTAGACTTTAAACTTGCCGGAGCGTTGTGAATCCTGCCTGAGTCAGCCATTTTTTAAACTTTCCCTCACAAACTCACGGCGCTATCTGACGTAACTGCGACAAGTCTCGCGAGAGTTTTAAGGGAGGAAGCGAAAGACAGTCAGACAGAGATGCAGTTTTCAGCAGCTGCTGCTGCATCAGCAGCATAAACCGATTTATAACTTTTTAATCAGGCCATCGGCCGGTTCAAGCTACATTAAGACCGATTTATTAGTCCATGTACCGATGCACTCGCATCTTTTAAATCAAAATCGATTTTCCGATTTAAATAGGTTTTTGTTACACCCCTAGTAAATATGCTACCTAGTTAATTAGTTTGCTTTTGTCTGTTTTTACGACCGGCAGTTTGCAAGGGGTATTTTATTTTGAAAATCCACCGGATTCGCTATGCTTTTTCTGTGTCTGGCTTCCGCCCACTCCAGGTGCTCTGTGTAAATTGACGTGGGCTGCTCGCGGCAACCGTCAAAAATAGAACAGCCGCGTATTTCACATGGAGCCAAGCGGAGGCCCGCTTCTGGGACGCTTCTAACAAAACAAAAAAAAAACAATAGTACAATTGAAAGATGAGTATGAATGACTGAGGTGACACCTTCATAACACAACCAGTCATCACCAGTTGAACAGAACGTACCCGAGGATGACTGAGGAGGCAGAGAAGGACAAGAAATGAGGTGGGAGAACAGGGTGAGAAAGGAGGGAGTTGGAAGAGAGAAACAAAGAGGTGGGAAGATGATGGGATGAACACAAAGTTCAAAGCACAAAGTCTGACAAAAGAGAAGTGGGATTAGGAGGAAACAGGTGGAGAGGCTCCATGTGAGTCCGAAAAACGTGGACTTGAAGACGGAACGAAAGACGGGGGCAGTGATCTGCAGAGGAGTGGCTTCAAAGATTCATTTTGGCAAAAGCTTGTGATGTAGTTGGTCTGTGACAGTTTTAATTAAAGAGGCAAAGACGGAAACTAGGACACAGAGGAGTGGGATCTGCGGGTAGGAGGACTAATTTGTTGGTGCTGTATCATGATTATATGAGATAGAGAGATCAGACATGCCCACCCCCTTAGTTTCCAGAAATATTTTCTCAGAGCTTTTTAGCCACTGGCTGTCATTAATATTAGCCAAAAGAATTTACTGTGGGACAAACCACTGCTTCCTCAACATCATGTTATAGTTACATGTGCTGAATTTTATCACAAATGATTTATCCTGCAAAATTTCGTGTCTCATATGACATACAAGCCTGATCAGTCCAGAGGCCAGCTGTGAGATACATTACCTTGAAGGCCATAAAAAACTTATGTCTTCCATCATTAGTATGAGCAACAGAGAAAGAAGAATTTCGGTACCAAAAAGTTTCGGTTGTCTTTTTTTTCCGCTTTAACTCAGGTTGTCAGGACTTTCCAGTGTTCTTAAGAAATACTTTGAACTTGAACTGGAGTTTTAAAACTTTCATAGTTCAGCATTGAACTGTGTGAAGGGAATACTAAAGAGGACTGCATGCACAGGCAATATAGCTACACCACAGGCTTTGACTATGCTCAACTAACCACACGTCAGAGCTTGGGGAAGTGCAAGAACTGTGACTCATAGTCTCATAGTCAGTTATAAAACAATCCCATATCACAAAGAGAATGGAATCATTTCCCGATCCATCACAATCACTTATGATACGTGTTGCAGTAGTGCGAACAACGGGAGAAAATCTGGGTTTCTGCAACACGATTCTCGTTATGGCAGCTAGAAATCCAGCTTGTGTGTCCAATGACCATAATGTCTCCCTTTCCCTTGCTCAAATAAGCCACCTGTAACAGCACTCACCTGTCAATCATAATATGAATATATAAAAATGAACCCCCACATGGATTAAAGTTCTCTGTCGTTATGATGGATTTCCGTCATTCAGAGTTGACAGAGGCCGCTCACAAGATCAATGTAGATCGGAGGAGAAAAAAAAAGTGCTGGCTGATTTTTACTGACAGATTGTCACACTTATTGTTTACAGCATGTGTGCGCGTGACCAATGACAGTATAGTGACCCACACAGGGCGGGATCTAAACATGGAGCATCGGCACTGAAGTTTAGCTGCTTAGCTAGCACAGACTCTTCGCGCTGCGACGTTATCAATCAGTTTTTGACTGCGTCACAGACCTGTGATGTCATTTTGAGACTGGATTTGTAAAGTTTAGTCAGCACATGAGAACTCGTCTGACACGGAGAGTCTCCTGTTGTGTGCTACATGTGTGAAATATCAACTATAGTCTGGACTTTGTCTGGAGTGTATCTGTGTAAACAGCTTCATTCACTCCCTCCCCTCTGGCACCCTGAGTTACCATGGTTACGGGAACTCCCTGAAACTTTCAATAAGATAATCAATAAGAAGTTTTTTGGTTAGTATGACTGTACAAAATCATGAATTGATTGTACCTCAATGCTGAAATCTTGTATTATAACATATATAACAAATGTAAAGCATCAGAGCTTCCCTTTGATTATTAACAGTATGGTAGCACTTGAGACTTGACTCCCAGACTCCCCAAGATGTTCAAGTCCCAAATAGTGGCCTGATAAAATCCCAGAACAATAATTTAAAAAAAAAAAGGTAAGACTAAGAATAAGGCAGCATCAGTAGGCCACAGAATTTCTACTTTTATTCTATATATTTGTACTCTGATATGATTGTGAGGTATGTTGATGTTAGAAATGCCCATAATGCAAAACATTCATACAGTACTTGTTGATCATTATTTTATACCCATAAACTAAAAAAAGAGAAGTTTAAGAAACGAAAGGGGGAAAAATCATGTTCTTTCTCGAGAAGCATCCATTAAAAAGGAAACACACACATTCACTCTGAGTTGTTACTTCCGTAAATCAAAGAGGAAGAGATACCAAATTGCATCCATTTTTTTTTTCCTTTGTAAAGAAAACTCTAATTGTTCACAAGTAAAATGTATCGGTCATCAGCTGGTTTCAGAAGCATGACGATGAGTTGTGAGCTGTAATTATCGAACAAACAAACAAAATTACAACTGCTATATTCTTGGAAACTAATTAATGTAAAAGTTAGTTGTGATTCTAAACCGTGAACAAGTGTTAACTACCCTGTGAGTACAAGCTGCTGTTTCATGAGATATTATATAAGCATGTATTCAGACGTATATGAGCTGGAACCATGTCACACTCACTACATTAGTTCATGACTGAGTTCAACATGAAGTGTTAATGAAAGAGGAGAGAAGAATTCAGCGGGGTGTGAAGAGAGCGAAGTGAAAAATGAAGAGTAGGAGGAGGATAGGTCAGACTAAAAGGTTGCTAACTACATTGTCTTGACCCATAGTTACAGCCGAGTGTTCGTCTCTGTTCTTTTTTTCATTTCCTTCTTGTTCTCTTCCAGTTTGCCTTTGTTCCCCTTTGAGTCCTTGTCCTTCTGTTCATATTATCCTCCCTTGTGTTTTTATTTCTCCTCAGTCCATCACCATTGTCCTTTCGCCCTCCTCCTGCTATGCTCTCTTGAGCATCTCACTTAAATGACAACCTGACAGATGATGTCAGAATCCATCTGAGACATCTGTACGCCAGTGTCTCCATCTGTTTCCTGTGTGTTTGTGCAGGTTCATGTTTGCATATGCGTGTGTTCGGTACAGTCAGCCCTCCGTGTGGAGTGTTGTTTTTGCGTGCATCAATATTTCTGTGGAAGGGTAGAATTTTTGTAAAAATACATTTGCAGGGGGAACAGGATCACAGCAGAGTTCATGACGCACTCATCTCCTCAATAACACAAAAATACCCACAGAAATGCTAATACTTGCTGAAAACATGCTGATATTTTGGGGCAACCTGGTTGAGAAAATGAGGCAGGACCGTGCTGCTTATGCGCGTAAGAGCATATATTTTGTTTGCATGCTTGTAGGTGTGCGCGTGTGCAGCAATGTATTTGCGTGGATCCCGTTTGTATGATGCTATGAGGAACGTCTGTCTCCCAGTGGGCCTCTCTCAAGGCGTACCATCAACGCCAAAGCCTGCCAACGAGGGCGTGCGTTTGCACGTGCGTGCGTGCACACTTAAGCCTTCCAAATGTTCTCGGCAGCGAAGCCTTCCAAGTACATGACTCAAACGTCACACCTCTTCTGTTGCTATCTTTCTGTCTCACTCTCTTTCACACTTATTCCCATTTTCATCTGATTCTGTCAACAGCGAGCTCTGTTTTCCACCCATATTGGCGTCAGTGGCTTTTCACCTTTTTCTGTCTTTTTGTTACACACACACACACACAATGAATGGGTTGTGCTTAGTATTTCTTTGCACACACGGTCTCCTCTATATTGTCTTACATGATACATCTATAGTAGGTGGTATAAATTACACAACGCAGCAACCCCGGCTATAACCATAGAGATGTAAGAAAAAAACATTACGAGCGTCATTAAGAGTTACATTTCACTGCGATGATGTTGCCTTTAATGTAAACACATTTCTAAGCATAACCTGGTGAAGAAATATACTGTACATACATGACACCAAGAACAACAGTGCTACAAGGCAGCTCACCAGATCAAAAGTCTTTCTCTCATGTTGCATTGCTGCAGCAACTGACTTCTGTTTTCATCTCTTTGATATGGAAAATATTTGGATTCATGCAGTCTGCGAAGAAGAACAAAAGGCCGAAAATGACAAAGATGTGTCTAGGGCTTTTATTTTTTTTAAAAGAAACTGCAACGGAATAATTTTAAGAAAGAGTACAGTCCTATTGAGTAGAAACAGAAATGGGTCATTGGACAGAATTATTCACAGCTCCAGATCGAACAGGGATGATAGAAGTGACGCATTCCCAGTTCATTCTCAGAATGAGTGTGAGAAAACCCATGAATCAGAGAAGCTCGTCGGCTCATGTAAGAGCTCACACGTTAAGAAGAAAAGGTAAGAGACTTAAGTAAGAGCTGACATAGTGACTACAAGTAAAGGAGACATCAGAGTTGTCTAATAGGATGCATAAATTCAACTCCTGAACGCATAAAAGGGTGAACAACGTGCAAACTGCGTATGTGCATGATAAAGTGAGAAAGTGTTTGCATGTTTGTGAATATGCGTGTGTATGTGAGGGGGAGAAAGAAGAGAGAGAGAGAGGGAGATTGGGGCCCAGCAGGTGGAGGCAAGTTGTGACAAAGTAGTGACGCACTTGAAAAAGCTCTCCAGCCTCCCTCCACATCACGGCTTTGCTCCCTCTCTCCTCATGAATAAACTAGGAATCATTAATATTCATCTATTCAACATACTGTAGCTTCCACAGACACGTTCACGTTCACGTCCCGCCTCCGGCTGTCCGATGGTTGAGTGACATGGATGCCGTCCAATCGAACCCACACAGTTTATATGTACTCTACGAAGAAGATGCGTCATGGAATTTTTCTGCCACACAAAAGCTTGGAGACCAATGGGAACGTGAAGGATGTCTGATGTGTTTGTTTCATCCTTATATAGGCATGACAAGCTGTAATTCCACTGTGTGAGCTCCATGCCACACAGTGTGATCTGTGTGTGTGTTTGCAGTGTGAGTCTGTGACTTTTGCATGTAACAGCTTTCTGTTTGCTCAGAATGAAGTCTGGTAGGGACATACTGTTGGACAAAGATAAATGAGATTTAAATGATATTTAAAAAAAAAAATCTCTTCATTGAATATTTATGCCTCCCCTGCTGTGCATGAGCATTAAAGTAAAAAAAAAAAAAAAAACCTTCCTTTGCCTACCAAATAATTATGTTTGCATACTTACCTGCCTGCCCAATTACTCAATTCAGAAAAAAAAAATTCCCATGACAACAAACCCAAATGGTTCTCGTTAAATGCAACAAATGAACTCCTTATAGATATCAGCAGTATTTCAATGAAAGGCAAAAGCAAACCACAGCTGGTAGAGTTGTTAAATACCAACAGTTCTTGGCAACAGTTGCCTTCATCAAAATTGTGGACATAGATCACAGGATACACACAGTCCTTGTAAAAGATCCAGCCAAAAACATACTTTCTCTCTTAATCCAGGCCATGCAAGATAGTTTTGGTTTTATGTAGTAGGGTATGGAGGTTAATGGAATCAAGGCACTGAAAATCGACATTAGAAAAAGTCATTACCATTGTGCTTTATCAAAAACAATATACTCTGGATAATACAGTAACTTCACTTTTAAATAGTCCCAATGAAAAATGGACTACAGTGAGGTATTTTCCAAAACAACCTGGTTATTGTCACAAAAAAATCCAAGAAAACGCCAAAGAAACCTCTTTTTAACATGTAAAATGCCTTTAATGTCAAGTTGGAAAAACAGTTTCTGACACGTTTCATCAGGTCAGACAGATCTGATAGAATAAAAAGCAGTTTTATAGTCGTATTCTACCAAATGAATCTTCCACTTGGACGTGGAGCAGCATGTTGTCAACCTCAATATTGTTTCTGCAATTATAATTGGTTATTCAGTCTTTAAGTTGAACTGTAACTCTTGAACTGTAGTGATGCTGCTGACCCTTTAACAAGTGTCGTCTTCAGGTAAACATTTAAATTTGTCCAATACTTTGGTTGGTTGTTAGCATGCTAAAACACTAAACTGACACAGTGAACATGGTAAACACACTGACAGTATAAAGAATGGACGGCATATCCGTGATGTCACCTACAGGTTTCTGAAAAGCTGTTTTAAAGCTCAAAGTGTTGTTGGCAGTCCTGCCTCTTCCACCAGTGCTAATCTAAAGATTGGCAAAAATTGGGTGGACCTGAGGTGAGCTGAATGATGCCTGCTTGCTCAAACAAGCCACTTGTAACTGCACCTACCTGTCAATCAAAGTGGCCACACTGTTAATTATACCTAACTTTAAACCTTAATGTGATTTGAACGGGTGAGTTAAATAGAAATTCAGACTCAGTACAGTTGTCATTAAATTAGCTACCAGGCTGTAAACATGTTTATTTCTGCTGTGAAGTTGAACATTTTAACATGGGGGGAGACTGACTTGTTCCATAACCAGCCTCAAGTGTTTTTTGCACTTCTGCATCGGCTTCACTTCACGGCCACAGAGGTTGCCGTTTGGGTAAACATGAACTAACCATCACCATGCCAGCAGTTTCACTTTGAGCATGTTAGCGTGTTGATGTTAGCATTTAGCTCAAGGCCTAGCCGATTGCATGGCTGTGGATTGATAATTACATTTTAAAAAGTTTTAAGTCATTTTTGAATTCTTTAGGGAGAGCAAATTTTGACAGCAGAAACTTTAGAGCTTCCAGAGTTACACACTTTTTATTACAAATTTCCGTCTTTCAATTACTATCCTTCCACTGCATTTCAAGAGAACATTGTCGAGGGAAACAGAGAATTTTGTTCTGAAAAGACTCACTTTGGAGAATATCCTCTTCATTTGACTAGCTCAGGCTGCTGAAGCCTCATATTAGCTCAAAACAATGATTGTAGTGAGAAATAACCTTTGCAATGCAGGACTAATGAGTACTGGATTCAGTTTAATAGAGTTTAATATGCAGAAATCATTGTAATTTGGCAGCACATTTTCAAGTTTCTCTACTGCTTTCAGGCAGAATAAGCACATGTAGTGTACGCACTCACTGTGTTGTAGTGTTGGTAAATAGTAGCGAAATTTACACTGCTCGTGCTCTGTTTCCATCTCCATGCTTCCTGTTTTCTGTCTTTCTCAGCTGAACAGTTGAGAAAGCTGGACAACTGCCTGGAGGACTTATACAATGGCAAGTGTGTCTGTGTGTCCACGTGTGTGTGTGGGTGTGTGTGTGTACGTGTGCTTTGATTGCTTTCGGTGTTTGACTGGGTAAACACCAAGACATAGAATGAAACGCCCACACAAAAACATTTTGATAAAACAAGTATGAATTTATTCTTTCTTTATGCTGCATCTTTCAACAACATCTTTTTTTTCTTTTACAGTAAAAATAAATAACAAATAAGCCAATCTGTCATATAGAATTATTATTTCTTTCTCAGAATACAAAACACGGAACGTGCACACTGACAAAGTTGAACAAGGAAATTGGGGGAAATGGTATAACTGGCACTTTGGTCGTCTGACAGTGACCTCACTGTCATGGCCACTGAAGAGCACCCGGGCTCAGTTTGACCTCCTCCAATAAGAGACTGAACAGTGACACACCGAATAATTCACAAAATCATTCTTCTTACACTCTTATAAGAGCTCCATTCACAAAAAATCCCATAGAGGCTGTTGTGTTTTCCCATAACTCTAAAGCCAAATGGTGGAGAAAAAAGAAAATTGTGTGAGGTTGTTTCTGTTGAATCAAGGCTAACTGGCTTTGTGAGTGGATCGGTGTGTGTGTGTGTGTGTGTGTGTGTGTGTGTGTGTGCCTCTCTAACACTGCCTCCTACTCTTTCACTCCTACTACATCTTGGCCTTGCCCCCGTCACCTCTGTTGGAGCTAGGGACTCTCTCCATCCGGCCTTCCTCTGCCCTTGAGAGATGGAGAGAGCTTCAGGAAAACGGTGGAGGAAGAAAAAGAGTTGCTATACATCAGCACACCTACAGTGTCTCGCTCTAAAACTCGTTTTGAAAAGAGAGCGATGGATAGACACTGTTGCAGGAGAACAAGCGGATGCCTATATTTGGTAACTTCCTCATCCTCTCATTTTTTTTTCCCGCACTCCTTTCGCTGAGAACATTTCATCTCCTTCCTTTTGCTGTATCAGCATTAACAATTCCCTGTAATGCAGGTTTGAACCCTCTCCTCTAACACTCTATACCGTTTCCATCAGTCTGTCTGCACATCAGTGTGTCGGTCTTAATTTGTCTCTGGCTCCCGACAGTCACCAGACTCTATCATTGCTCTCTTGGTGTATTTACAAATCAGCCAATTTGCACCTAGTCTGTCCATCTGGCATCGCCCACCGATGAGTCAGTGGAGTGACAAACCTACTGACGTATTTGTCTTCTGCAGCGGTGCCAGCTTGTGAATCCATTCATCCTCATTTATCCGCACACACACACACAGACAGATGTCCATCACAGCCAGAGCCATTCTGAGCAGGCCTCTCTAGCTGTGATATCAGGCCCATGTGGTCAGTCCTTTTAGTCCCTTTTAGTCAGATTTAGTCAAACAGCAGCAATCTGGTACTGTTTGATGGATTTTTTTTTGTTGTTGTTGTTATTTGCTTGACCCTGTAGTGCATTTCTTTTTTTAAAGAAATTCTGCAAATGTTGCCCCCAAATAAAAGCATAATAAACAGCATGATTCAGGAAATATTCAGTGTGTATCATTTTATATCAAGATCTTCATCTGCATCCAAGTCAACAATCTTTACACATTATATCAATATGTCACAGAAAGACATCCAAAAACCAAAATCTCTGGCTTCCTGACAAGAAGCATTCTTTCCCTGTGGTTGTCGTAAACGACACCATATTTACAGAGAATGATGGATGGAACAACTACTGATGAGTGAATTTATTACTTTTCTCCTGCATGTTGCTGCTTCTACTGCCAGCACCATCTCGCTGTGTTGTCGCCGCTCCTTTTCTTATTGCTGCATGAACACTGTCCCTCCTCCCTCTTTCCTTTTTCTACTCCTGCGATCTCCCCCTCCCCTCCTCTCCTCTCCCTGACACTTTTTCTTTCACCCTTTCTTCTTGGTCGCCGTCCCTGCGTTCCTCTCTCTCTTTCTTTTCTTTACCCTTCCTCACAGCTTCACGGTATATATTCGTCTCTCCTCTCTCTCTTTCACTCGCTCTCTCTCACAGTGAACTCACTGCGCATCGTGCTCTGTCCTGTAGAAGCACTAGCCTTCAAAGTATTCCCTGGATGAAGATGAACGTGATTGTGCTGGACCACAGATATCAGTTTAAACACTCACAAAAAATACATACCTATTTACATGACACTTTAAGTGGTTACAGTATTGTCATTACTGTGCACTGATTCTAACAGTAATCATAGTATTTGTAGCAGCCAGTTAATTGGATGCACTAATAGCACTAGTAGTTTAAATTAAGTTGAGGTGACAAAAGTGACAACATCATTCACAACTGCTATGAAATTGCGCTGATTATTAGCGATGGACTCAGCCCTCGTAGCCCTGATTGCAGGGAATCGTGACATCATACAGGTGTGACACAGAAAGCCATACCTGTAGAGTATTGTAGATGTATATGACCTTAGCTGAAGAACTCTTAGCAGCCCTGAAAAGTGTTAAGCCCTGTATTTGGTAGATTCAGAATCTAACCGTCCCCCTATCTCCCTCGCTGTGCCTTGAGGATTGGCTTACAGCAAAGCGGGCAAAGGGGGTGTAGAGAGTCTAACAGGGATCTTCACAGCCTATAAAACAGGCTGGAAGGTGTAAGGGAGGGGTGTGGTGCTAAGAGTCAGATTCAGCCGAATAGCAGGTGGAGGTTGAGGCAGAGGCTGAAAACAGAAAGGGCCAGTAGTGAGAGGAAAGAGGGTGAGGAGGATGAGGGTGAGGAGGAGCCTGGAGGCAGGTCGAACTCAGGCGGACATTCAAGCTCGAAGCATCTCACGGTGACACCTGAGTCCTCGTTGCCGTAGTTTGCCCAGTACTCTTCTGGGTCGAGTTTGGGCAGAGCCAGCTCTTCCTCCCCTAACTCGTACTTGACTACTGAGGTGGTGGTGGATGGGCCTTTCCCGTACAAACCTGCCTTGACAGTCTCTGAGGCCTTCTCAAAGACACCTTTCGTAGACGACTGGGGCTTGTTCTTGTGGAACCACCAGCGGGTTTTGGTGCTGAAGGTGGTGGTGGTGGAGCCGCCGATGGAGCCAGGGTCGGGCAGGGGGCAGAGGGCGAAGTCCATCTCACGGAGGAAGCGGAGATCCTGGCCACGGCGGGTGGAAGGGGAGGCACAGATCACCTCGGATGAAGAGACACGGGCCTCACGGAACCACTCCCACAGGGCGCGGGACTCACAGCCACAGGACCAGGGGTTGGCGTTGAGGCGGAGGAACTCGATGCCCTGTGTGTCCCTCAGGGTCTGACTGGGCAGCTCAGCCAGGGAGTTGTTGAAGAGGAAAAGCATGGTGAGGCGACCGAGGTCACGGAAGGCCCGTCGGTTCACCTGCCTGATGCGGTTGTCGTGGAGGAGAAGGCGATCGAGGTTGACCAGACCACGGAACACATTCTCTGAGAGAGTGCGGATACGGTTGCCATGCAGGAAAAGCTGGCTCAGGTTGATGAGGTCAGAAAAGATGTCATCCTGCAGGAAGTGAAGATTATTCTCCTGAGGAAGAAAAGAAAAGAGGGGAAGGGGGTTTAGCATGAAAAGAACCAGACACACTGGAATTTGTATTATTTGTAAGTGGACATCTGGGATGCAATGTGTACATGTGTGGGTGGCTGCATGTGTGTGTATGTGTGTTTCTGTCAGAGTTATCTTGGTGCATTTGGATGTCTCCACCTACCTGTAAGTAGAGAAATTGCAGGCTGTACAGCTTGTGGAAGATGTCATGGGGCAGGGCAGTGAGCCGGCAGCGGTGCATGTGGAGGCTCTGGAGCTTCTCTAGGCCGCGGAAGGCTCCCCCCTCCAGCCTGTGGAGGTTGGGATTGTCTCCCAGGTCCAACTCCTCCAAGTCCCTCAGCTCACTGAAGGCCCCAGCCTCAATCCACGTGATGTTGTTGGAGAACAGCCACAGAACCTGAAGCAAGAAACCGAGAGAAGAGAACGGTGATTTTTCTTTCAATGGATATTTCATTTTTTTAACATGCTAAAAATTAAGAAACTTTTCCCCCATGCAAATGCCCATTTTCCACACTTCTTCTTACCTGAGTCCCGAAGCCAAAAGAGCCAACTCTAAGCTCCGTGATCCTGTTGTTCTGGAGAAAAACGCGCTGCGAGTCATAGGGCACTCCGACAGGGACGGCAGTGAAGTTCTGCGCCTGGCAGCTCACAGTCATGGGAGTCGGGTAGCACACGCAAGAGTGCGGGCACGCCGATGCCGGACTTGGCTTGCCGAGGACCAGCCACACCACCAGCCAGAGGGAGAGACCGCCTGGAAGAGAGCGGGAGAGAGAGGAGGTGAGCGGGAGCTGTCCGGCGTACTAAAAATCATCCATCGCTGCACATTGCATCAGTATAGAGTCTAAACAGGTGAATATTACGCTTATTTTGTATTGCATGTTACAATTTTATGTTTATTTTGCTGTCATTGCTCTATGCACTTGTATTTTAGCTGGAAGTACATCTAAAATGACATGATGAGCAACACAAAGCTACAATAAGTTAAGTTTGCGCATCAGCTCTACGCTTGCACCGGCCATTACGCACAGCATTATCACAAAAGTGTTTAGCAAAAAGCAACTGTTTGTTAGAGTTAATAAAAAACCTATTCATTCCACTTCACATCCTCAGATTTTGACTATTACAACTCATGAAATAAGTTATTTTCTAACAGAACATCTCAGTTTCCTCTCCATGTTGTATCATCCATCCAATCATGTATCAATTTTCAGTGTTACGCTTAATACATCATACATCAAGTATCTCAAGCGTTCTTAGAATAAAAACTTATAAACTGTTGCACAAGGAATGAAAGTCAGCTTTAGCTCTATGTCTTAAGGGTCTACCAGTTATCCAAAAGCAAAGAAGACAGAGAGAAACTTACTTTTGCAGTTGCGCATGATGGAGCATCGTCGGCTCCGAGAAATCGAAGAGGTTTCCATCCTGAACCAAAGCCCAAAGCGAGTTAGCCTAAGAAGTAAAGCCTGCTATCTCCGCTGATGCCCTGGTTCCCGAGTCGGAGCGACTGAGAGTGTGCCGGTTGATGGCTACCAGTGTCCCATATATACTCGAGCATCTCGTTATTGCCTACGGCAGTGGGCACCGTGGATTCTCCTACGTCACCGTTCCCGGGTCATGAATGAGTGAGGGCGGTAAGAAACGGAAAGGGGAGGGGCCGACCGTAGGGGATTCTCTTGGAGAGTTTGTAAGCGCGTAAAGGCTGGTTGGAGACGTGCGCTCAGACTCTGTGAGAGGAGGAGACTTTCTCGACGCACATTGAAACAAGAGGGAGGGAGGGCGAGAGAGTGAAAGTAGAAACAGTGAAGGGAGGGGGACCAAGGCGCAAGGCACGGTGCCCGGTAATGATGACTGGGCTTTGTGGAGGAGCGGAGGACGGGTAGGAGAAGAGCGCACAGCTCGTTTCCTGGCTGGCTATCTCCGAGACTGTTATGGTCTGTTTCCGGCACTCTGCAGCCAGACAGAGAGATAGAGAGAGAAAAAAAGGCTTGGATGGATTAGAAAAGGAGGATGCCCCCGAATTATGATTCAGTCATAAGGGAGAATTCAGTGCCAGAAGAGAGGCAGTCAAAAACAACCGCGATTGAGTAGTATTTGTTGTGGAGGCTATCTACGACATGCGCCAGTCATTCTGTTTGTACTTTAATTATAGCTCCTGACATAATTCTTTTGATGATGATGGAGATATGAAATGGCATTAATGTAGGGCCTGAGTAGTCAGATATGAGTGTGTTGTTTTGTTGTTTCTTTTACTATTTTTGGACATTTGGAACAAAAAGAATCAGGAGAAGTGAATTGAACTTTAATTTATTTAGCTGAAGCTTTTATCCAGCTTGTGATATAATTCCTCTGGTGTATTTCTCAGTTTTTATTGCACTAGTTCAAATATTGTTAATTAGGTTCATAAATGGGTCGAACAAGATAGTAATGAAGCCAGAGAGACAAAACACAGCAGATGCCTTAATACGCATGCCACTTCAAGTCTGTTTTGCTGTGTGTCTGTGCCTCAAGCTGTCACTGCTTGTGTCTGACCACCAGCTGTAAGATAGCAAGAAAGCATCAACTGTGACAATGAGACAGTGTGAGGAATTTCATTCATTCAGTTTCAGGCTTAGTTTGTTCTTGTATTTACTCCACCATTCATGTACATGAGGTGGAAACATTTTGCAAAACAATTCAGTCCTCAAGCAAAACAATAATTTTGTTTTATGTGCATGGTTATTGCACTGTATTGCATTACATCTCAGGTGTTTCTATGCTTCTAGTGACAGGGCATAACTTTATTTTGTTCTATCACACCGCAAAATGTGGAAAACAAATGTTATATAAGGGGAAAGAACCAGTAGTCAGTACTGTTCTGTTTAAAACCACCAAAAGTAACTTTTTTCACTTCGTGCTGTTTTGAAACATCACAAGAAGCTGCACACAGAGATTGAAAATGAGCACAACATGCCATGAGGAACTGCAGCTACAGTATAAAGTACAAAATGAGTTCAGAGACTAAATCATTCAAGAGTCTGTTGCAGGCTTGTAAGATGACATCAGCTGTTAAAGGTCCAGGATCTCAAATTTATGGGGCTTTATTTACAGAACATATTATGCTTAACTATTACTTAACTATATTTTTGTTACCTTAGAATGAGACTTAATATCTACAGATGCTGTGGGTCTTCTTTCACAGCGTCCACCATGTTTCTACAGTAGCCCAGAATGGACAAACTAAACACTTGTACTGTTTTTTTGTTTGTTTGTTTGTTTGGTTGGTTTTGTTTGTTTTGTTGTTGTTTTTTTGTTTTTTTTTGCACATTTCACAACCACTATAGATTCTCCTTTACTTTAACATTAACATTACCCAAGCAATACTTGAGTGGATGAGAGGAAATAATCTTCGCAGTGGACCATTGTGAGGTTCCACCTATGTGGGCACAAAGAATATGTCAGAGTTGACCTTGGAGAATAATTGCAGCTTTTTTGTGTCTGACATTGAAAATAAGTAGACTGCTGCTCAGGCCGCGAGCCATGTGGAGGCAGACAGCAGAAGTGCACCCATTCATAGTAACACGCAGGCGGGCCCAACAGACGAGTGTATGAGGGAAGAAATAGTCACACATAAGGGCGTATGCATGGCGGCTAACATGCACACCCACCAACATGCATACAGTACAGTACACACACACACACACACACACACAGTGTGTATACACAAGCTTCATTATGCACAAAGCCAAAGGAGCCACAGGCAATGATAAACAAATGAGTAATTGAGGGGATCCATCACACGGTGTGTGTTGTTGTTTCCTCACACCTCCTGCTTTGTCCTTATCTGGACATGTGAGTGAGCTTTAGTGCCCACTGGCCATCCGGGACTATAACCTCACAGGCCTCCCTTCACACACACCCACAGTACCAGCTGTGCTGAGCGTGTGTATGTGTGTCAGTGTATGTGTGCTTGCATGCCTGCCTGCTGAGGCACAACTTTGTCTAAATGCCATCACGGAGTGTCAGTCAATCCATGTTGTGCCAGTCACCCACACAGCAGGTTTGCGGCACTGTGTAGGCACGTCTCCTCAATGAGTGTGATGATCGCTGCGTCGTGCATGTGTGTGTGTAATCAACACACAGAAACAAACTGAGGCTTCCCCGGTCCACACCCACTCTGCTCCACATCTGCCAGCCCGTCTCTCTGTCCGTCTGTACGTCTGTCTTTATCCGTCCTCTGCTGTATCTCATTTTATCCACTGTCTGCCCGGCTCTGGTTACCAACTGAGAAGTGCGTCACTGCACCTACAGCGAGCCGTGCTGATATCTTGTTCTCTGTGTTGTGAGACATCCTGAAATAAATTCATTGCAGTTCTAATCAGCTGTTTCAAATCAGCTTCCCAGATTCAGTGCTACAGGTGTGGCTGCGCAAATCTGTCCTGAGTGACGTCAACACCATCACACTGAGAAGATGTTGGTAAGACGGGATGGGATACTGTAGTAGAGGTGTGTCTGTTGCCTGGGTAACAACACAACCCTGTGTTCTCTAGCCACTGATGAAGATATTAAATATAGATAATATCTTCCTGTTATGAACTGTAGCCCTCTTTTGTACAACTTACACTTAAAAGCACTTCATTTGCTTCCCTTTGTTAAGATCCTGGAGAGTTTTTTCATGAGGAAACTTAATAAAAGAGGGCGACTTTTGCATGCATCATCTCAGTGATGAGCACAAAAGACTGTTTGCATGTGTGGCACATCTTGATAAAGAGGTGTGAGAAAGACAGGAGGATGAGAACACACATGCCCCCTGACGGTTACAGCAGACAGTGTGATGTGTGTGAAGTAAAAGACTGATGCAGACACAGATACTTGAAGACGCAGACAAGCAGCACAAGAAAGAGTAGTGTCACGCACAAAAACAGTGAGACAAAGAAAACCAGAACATGTACTTCTGGAAGGTGACTCAACATGTCATATTGTTTTGTAGGAAAGTCTCTAACACATTGCTCACTGGCACCGTTTGT
Source organism: Sciaenops ocellatus (assembly GCA_033000465.1). NCBI lineage: Eukaryota > Metazoa > Chordata > Actinopteri > Sciaenidae > Sciaenops > Sciaenops ocellatus. The sequence goes on along the minus strand of CP136867.1, from coordinate 7,883,257 downwards.
CTACCTCTCACACACGCATTCACAGAGGCAGCAGCATCTATCAGCGTCTGTCCAATTGTCACCGGCAAAGACGCTCGTGCTATTCTTCAGCGTCTTGCTCACCTCCCCTCCCCTACGCTGCTTTTGTCTTTGTCTTCCAATGCTCCCTCCCTTTTTTTTTGCCAGTCTTTCATTTGTTCTGTCCCTTGGCGTCACGTCACCGCTTCCGCTTAACCATATACTGCAGCTTTCTTTCCACACGCTGGCACACAGTCTGCAGCACAATGCCTGCTGGAGTGACATGTAATTAATTACTTCTCTTTACAAGGCAACAAGTTATTGAATTTCTAAAACGCTAGGCAGTCATTTGGATAGGACGTCATCACTTTTGTGCTATTATTTTTTTTAATCAATTTTAAGTTGTACTTAAATATTATTATAAAACTCTGTGTTTAACTGATTCTAGAGGAGAAACTGAATTAACATCAGCAAATTCAAATACATTATTAAGTAGTGCTGTATTTTGTGCTGGGGTAAAAATGATCTGTGGGTTCAAATTGACTTCTGTGATTCTTTTTTTTTTTTTACGTTGGATACGTACTCTGTTGTCTTCAAAGGGACACTCCACCAATTTTACATAGGCAGCTTAGTTTACTCAGTATGAGGAGTACTACATGCTCTATGAACAGTTGCATAATGTCTTTTGTGGCTCTGAAGGGGGCTTTAAGATACATATATTTTTCATTATATTCAACATTTATATATGCTGGACCACTACCCTATCCAGATTCTGGTTGTAATGTTCTTTAATCAAATTACAACAAACAATGAATAACTGACACAGTCTGATATATTTTGATTAATAATACACATCCTTTTCGAAATATGCACCATGTAACCATATATTAACTGAAATTATAAAAACATGACTCCTCTACAAACCAAGGTCTCAAGATTATGTAGAAAACAAATAACAGTATAAAGAATGGACAATGCATGAGTGACGTCACCTATAGGTTTCCAAAGCGTCGTTTTGAACCTAAAAATATGCAGTGTTGGCCACCGCCATGTTGGCTGTACTGCGTCTTCCGCCTCCAGGCTAATCTAAATAAGATGTGGATCATCAGCGAGACGTATGACACCTCTGTGCTCAAATAAGTCATCTGTAACCTGTCAAAGTGGCCATGCTGTTAATTATGCATAACTTTAAGCCTTAATACAATCAACAGGTGAGTTAAAATGTCACCTTCAGTACAGTTGTCATCAACATGGAAATTAGCTATAGAGAGTTGGACATTTGAATAAGGGCACTTCTGGAGGTTGAAATGTTCTGTAGCCTGCCTCAAGTGGCCGCTCGAGGAATTGCAGTTTTTGTTACTTCCACATTGGCTTCATTTCCCAGCCACTGAGGTTGCGGCTTGTAAAAAACACAGGAGAAATATTTTCAAAGTTGTGCATTGTTTATATCTATATTATACATGATTATATTACATATTTATATTGTTTGCTACCTTGTAGTCCACCAATTGTCAGTCAGCAAAATACAAACTGATGGCAGAAATATGTGCTACTGTCCTGTATGTCAAAAATTTGGAATTGGATTATTGCTCCACAGAGCTACTAGTAGCCAAAAAAATAAAATAACTATTTTTAAATAATTTTGGTGCTATACTGACTTGTAATCAGGTGAATGGTGTCTCTGTCATTTATACACCTGTTCTTGGACTATGTAACTCTGTGCTATGGGTACGATCACCCACAAGCTCTGCCTCAACTCTCTGTGATTTACAGATTTACAAATATAACTGTCTATATTTACGACGGTGGTATTGGCTCTGAAACTGGGGGCGAGAAATCACAAAAATACCAATTTTTACATAATGTTGCTCTAAGATATTATAGGTTATACATGATCAGAAGTACAGTACAGAAGTGTACAGAGTCAACCTTATTAAGAAACCAAATAATTTGTAGTCTCCACTTTGTGCAGGTGGTTCAAAGGGATGATATCCTTTGTACTGGGAGACATAAAATGATGTTTTCCTCTGTAAAGTGTGGCTGAACTCACTCTGCGGCTTTCTCTCCGCCTCTTTGATTACCAGCAGAACAATTGTATAACACCACAGCCATATGTTTGCATGTGTTCAGATCAATATTGTCCGCTTTCCCTCCTCCTCCATCCCTCCCTGCCTCTCTCAGTCATTCGCTCCATTTCTCCTGCTGAGTGTCCACTCAGTGCTCTCACAAATTATCATAAACATGAGAGCATTTCTCTCTCTGTCTCTCTCCTGGGTACAATTTACAACGAAATCTGATCTTCAAGCATGGGAAAATGAAGAAAAGCAATATCTGTGCTCACCTGCAGAATAAATTATGATATATTATTATAAAAATGAGTTAAAAAAATATTAAATACAATCTCCTACATATTTTATTAAATAGCCACATTTCTTTGTAACAATCCTCATTAGGCATTTAACTGAACAAGTGATACATAGGCATGTAGGAAAAGTCGCCCAGCATGCACTGGAGCCAAGGACATAAGTCTTTGAGTGTATCCATCCTGTGTGTCTCTACATTCTCTGTGTATTAAAGGAAAATGTTAAAAAATAATATTTCAAAAATGTAATTCAAAGTCTGTTTTTCCCACCTTCAAAGCTTTCCTTCCAGTGGACTTTATGACTTTCTTTCTAGGAGCAATAAGGAGTAATTTTTAGCCTTAGTTAGCTAAGTGAGGATGCACATGTACACACTTCTGACTGAATATACATTTTTGCTGCTATTTAATAATACTCTACTGACAGTTGTAGTCAAAGAAATGCAGCAATGTCAACAAAGAAGCAGAAGAAGACTCAAATACTGGCAAATGTGGTGAAACACTAAATATCTTGTTATCATGGCTCCTGTCAGTGGGTGGGATATATTAGGCAGCAGGTGAAGTGACTTTGACAAGCTTTGTGGAGTGTTCCCGGCCTGCAGTGGTCAGTGTCTTTCAAAAGTGATCCAAGAAAGAAAAAGTCATGAACACGGTCATGGGTGACCAAGGCTCACTGATATACATGAGTAGTGAAGGCCCAGGTGGTCCGATCAAGAAAGTGAGTGCTGGTTCTGATAGAAAGGTGTCAGCACAGTGCATCGCAGTTTGTTGTGTATGGGGCTGCATAGCTGCAGACCAGTCAGGGTGTCCATGCTGACCCCGGTCCACCACAGAGAGTGCCAATAACGAGCAAGTGATCATCAAAACTGGAGCACAGGGAAATGAAAGAAGGCTGCTTGGTCTGATAAATCATGTTTTCTTTACATCACATGTATGATTGCATGTGTGTTGCTGGGGAACACATGGCTATACTAAATTAAAAAACACTAAACTAAAAAAAAAACTAAGCTGGCAGAGGCAGTGTGATGCTTTCAGCAATGTTCTATTGGGAAACCTTGGGTTCTGCCATTTATGTGGATGTTACTTTGACATGTACCGCTTATCTATGTGTTGCAGCTGGAAACACAGGCGGACGCTAGGATGTAGTTCACTTGAAAATAATTTATTTTAACACAGTGAAAATGTTTAAATTAATTCTCTCAGGGCTACCTATCTATATTTTTCTACCGCTCTAAAAAGTCTGTCCTGTCGCTTGCTTCCATTACCAAGCAACCACCCCAAGTCCCAGAACCAGAGCAGTTGGTCTCATCACAGGTGCAGCCTGGTGGCGAAACCGTGCAGTGCATCCTATCATGTTACTAAGTTAGTTACTACGTTACTACTGTCTAAAGGAATACTGCAGCCTGAGAGAATCAACAACAACAACAACACATCAACCCGAAATAATTCTAATCTGAATAAACTGAACCAAAACACCAAAAAAAATAAGTTGTGAGGTCCCTAATAAATATTTCATAAACATAAACAATCTGTAAAACCATTAACAATTATCTGGATACTGGTGGACTTCTCACATATGCATTGTAACAGACCATATACCATTTTCACTGATGGCAGTGGCCTCTTTCAGCAGGATAATAAACCTTGCAACAAAGCAAAAATGGTTCAGGAGTGGTCAGAGGAACACAAGTTCAAGGTGTTGACTTGGCCTCCAAATTTCCCAGATCTCAATCCAATCAAGCATCTGTGGGATGTTCTTTACATATACAGTGAGGAAAATAATTATTTGATCCCGTTTTGTGATTCCTGCTAAATTTGCCCACTGACAAATAAATGAATGGTCTATAATTTTGATGGTAAAGCACCTCTGTGCTTACCAACAAGGGTTTCTCCATTAAATACTAAGTCATGTTTTGTTAGGGAATCAAATACTTATTTTCCTCAGTCAAATGCAAATCAATTTAAAACTTTTATTCCACTTCGGTAGGGAATCCGCCGTAGCACCTGGGCATGACGGACCCCCTCAGGGCCCTAGGAGAGAGAGGAGAAAAGGTGAAAGAAGTGGGGTGGGCGGGAAGGGCGTGCGGAATACGAGAGCGAAGGGAACCAGAGGGTTAGGAGGGTATTTAGGAATATCGGAAGTGGCGCGATTGAGGTGTGGTCCGGCTCCGGAAATTATGCTTTAAGCTCCAATTAATGTGATTTTCTAGATTTTTTTTTTTTTATATTCAGTCTCTCACTGTTAAAATAAACCTATTAAGATTATAGACCACTCATTTATTTGTTATATACAGTATAAAAATATATGTTCAATAACAAAGACCTCACCCATATGGATTCAAACTTAGACATGTTGACATTGCAAATTGTGAATAAAGGTGAACCAAGATGATTTACTGTAGGTGGGATGAGGGTCGAGGGATAAAGGGATGATAGGATGAGGGTAGTGGGGTAGTTAATGGATGGAATAGTTCCGAGAATGACCCGAGTCGCCTGGCGGCAGGAAGACAGAAGGCAACTCTGAGTGGAGGAACTGTCTCTTCATTGGTCTATGTAATAATGCCCCAATGGTTCCTGTATTTGAATGAAAGAGAGAAAAGAAAAGAGCCAGTCAGAGGAAGTGAGCAGATATGGTGTGCGTGAGTACTTGAGATGCAGAAATGGGATGAGTTCAAGGCGTGGTCCTTGTTCCTGAACCAAGTTATAAAACTTCATTATTTATATTTTACAGCAGTCAGTCCTTCACATGTGAGGCTTACAAACTCATCTGCCCTCATGGAGGAAATTCAGGAAATGCGTTCAGAATATTATCTTGAAACATTTCCCACAGTGAGTAATATTTTTCACAGCAGAGGATCTAGGTGCTTTTCATTTCCTGCAGTGACCACATACACAGCAGCCTGGTACAGCCTCACTGTTTTAAATTGTGCTTTATCTGCAGGGAGAGGCGTTGGTCATTAATCCTGTGTTTGATCTGGATGTTACACAGAGGACAGATAATCAGCCAGATCACACGTATGTCGAATCAATCAGCTATTCTTTATTTCTGCTTGTAACAGTGTTTGATTTGCTGCACCACCCTCTTTGTCTCCATCTGTCTCTCATTTAATTCACTCTTCTAAGGTTTATTGGCATGCACTGCCAAAGCACATAGAAACAGGCTCAACTTAAGTTCACAGGTTTATTCATTTTTCCCAAGTTCTTTTCTCACATTTCTCACACTAACTTGCTTCGCGTCATCATCCCCTCCAAATGTTGTCTGTGCTTGTTGAGTGTGCGTATGTGTCTACGTCTGCACTTAGATTTTCTTATTAACACTTTACTCCAGGTGTAAGGTCTTGATTTTGGTCTTGTGAAAATGTTCTCCAGCTTCACTCTGTCTCTTTCAATTACTTTTAACATGACTGTTCTGTAATAACATAGCCAAATAAATTATGCACTTCATCCAGAATAAAAGCACAAGCTAGGAAATAAATAATGGTATAATATCTGCCTTCAACAGCTGCTTCAGAGTAGAATAGCATGGATTATGAAAATGAGTGGATTAATGGAGCCATGGAATGAACCAAGTGAAAAAACAAAGGTAACCAGTACAAACAGCACAAAAATATATAGGCATATAAGATCGAACCTCATGAAAGTGAGCAAAACTCATGAAGAAGAAAGATCCTTCACCAGCTCAGTGGGTGCCTGGAAACTGTAATAAATAAACAATGAGGAGAGAAAAGTCAGATGAACTGCAAAGAAAAGACAGGAAAAAGCAACAGACATCCACACAGACTTGTATTAACCTCTATAGGTGAGAAACAGGTAGTGAGTACAGACAGACGTCAGTGATGTGACGCACACAGACCAAGAAGACCTCTTAACTCAGTTCCTAACAGCCACTGCAGGGAGGTCCCAATACTGGCAAAAGAAAACACAGGATGTCACATTAATCAAGTCTTTACAAATTGAGTTCATACATCCACATGCACACATTTAATAACTGCAATATGCAAGGGGGAAATCATTTCATATTTGATGTGTGGGATAACTCAGTATGCCTCCATTTTGTTTTTTACAGTTTGTATATTATAGCAGCGGGTGGTTTAGTTGAGAAGTGATAAAATCAAAACCACTTTTAACTTAGAAGAAAACACTTTGACAACCCAACATCATCATCTCAACATCAGTGGTGAGCAAGTTACATTACACATTCCCATTTGTAATGTGTAATGTAACTTGGCCACTCATTGAAATTGTAATTACATTTTTTTTACTAATTACCCAGCAGCACCTGTTACTTTTATTTAATTTCTCAGCCCAACGTAACTTTAAGCGGAGACACTACAGGGCAGGGTTAAAGATGTAGATGTGTTAATTACTTACACTGACATTATAATAAGTTTCCTGAAATGCTATGTTTAAATATGCAAATGAGACATTATCTAATTAAAAAACCTACACATTTGCGTATATATCCAGAACAAAAATCTGAACATCAGTTTCATTTTGTTGACATATTAGAGTCAAATGTTTTCACAGAGGGATTTTTTCATCACACAATACTCAACAGCTACAAAGAAAATCCATTTCTACTTCTTCTCAGGATATGAATGATATATAAACAAACTCCTCTGTAAAAACCTGCAGAATACAGACAAGAATGAACAAACCAAGAATGGTAAAACTCCTTAAAAGAAAACACCATGAAACTTCCCTAGTTGATTACTTACATTAAGACAATTATTGTTCTGTATTACAAGTTTTCTGAAATTGTATGTTTAAATATGCAAATGAGGCGTTATCTAACGCTGACTTTGGTGAACTCTACAGATGCAAATAGTAAAGTCAAATAAACATGTAAATGTGTGTTTTGAAATAAGACCATTACTGCTCAACACTGCTCAACACATCACTCTGGAGCGTTTTCATATTTAAAACACACAGAGCATCAGCACTGGATGATACAACCCCTCTGTTTTGGCATTATACACCACTACACCTACAGTAAGAGTGCAGGTACAAGTGTTGTCCTCCAAATGCGGCAGCTGCCAAAGATTGTAGAGACACAGCAGCAACCTGCAAGCACTTTAGCTTTTGTCCTTGACAGAACTGTCACCTGAAAACTCAACACCAACCTTGTACATTACCCAGACTGCCAAATATAAACACAGACATTTATATTTGAGCTTTGAGACAGGTAGTCCTGAACTAACACACCCTGAAGTTTATACGCGAGGATGGGTTAGAAACAGGGGCAAAGTGGGCTACGGCCCCAGTACAACTACACTAAAAAATCTATGTGTCTACTGGTTCATGGTATTTAACTGAAGCAAAGTGGCTCCTGTTTTATTATCCCATCTTGTGATTCTGTCTTGAGGTGGCCCTCATGTCAGATATAGTTCAAATTGAGATAACAGCCCACATTTTCTCTTTTTAAAGGCCCTCATGTGGTTGGTTGGTCTTGGTTATGCACACTAAAATTAACTTTTGAAAACTTGTCTCAGTTTTCTCACCATTTGGCCCTCATGAAGATAGAAATAAGTGATAGCAGGCACACACCTCACATCCTTTTTCTGGTTATTGTGGGCACTGCCCATTATCTCCAATCTCTCAGGTTTCAGACACTTTCATTCGGATCTGTGTCAACCACTGACACAGCCAGACGGAAAGCATTCAGCCCTGTGACGCCTCAGCGGCACCACATTTATAGGTGAATAAATGCATCAACAAACAACTATTAATGGACGGATTTATTACTTTCCTGCAGGCCGCTGCTTCTGAGGCCAGTTCTCCCTCCTCTTCCCTCCATATCCTCAACCCTCTCCTCTTTCCTTGCATCCGTCTGTTCCCCTTTCATCTTTTATTTTTAACCCTCAGGCATGCCTCATTCGTGACGCAGATGGGCACGTAACACGGACACAGTAAAGAGGGAAAGGCCTGGGCTTCAGACAGAGAGAGACAGTGTCTGATATGAGAGAGGAAAACAGGCAGACTCAGGGGGTCTTGTTAGGGAGACAAGGGGGGAGAAAAGAGTTAAAGGATGAAGGAGGTGATAGGTGTTAAGACAGAGAGGCAGAAATGTGCATCTTTCATTCTGCACATAACTCAGAGCACAAAAAGCCATCCTTACTGAAACTTGTCACCTGTCACAGATCGCTGGAATACCTGCCAGTGACATTTTTAATCCCCTCCTCTGGTGTAAACCTTGTCAAAAAACATAATCAGTGTTGTATTATTCCCACATCTTCCCTGTCCTTCTCTACCCCATCTATCATCCTGAAAGCTCAACACACCCACTCATTTGTCTGAGCAGAAAGGAGAGGAGTTACATATCAATCTTACATCACTCAACAGGCAGCCTGAGACTTTTCATAGAGGCACTGAATAAGAGTCAACACGACATGACGCACACCAACTGTCAGGTTGAAGTGTGTGTGTCTGTGTGCTCCTGTGTGTTTGCATATTTGTGTGTGTGTGTGTGTGAGTGCAACAAGTGCAAATATGTGCTAATGAAATTGTGCATAGTCAGTTTAACAGATCTACACAGAAAGTAGTTTCCACAGAATCACACAGCAGAGAGGAAAGAGAAAGTCATTTTTCTCCATATGATCCGACACCTTCCCCTCCTCCCTCTAACTTATAATAAAGAGTTAAAATTACTCATAATTGGACAATGAGACTAAAATTATCAGTCCACTCCCACTCAACATACGTGTACAAGCTGTTTCCAAACTTATACATCACAGTCCCTGCATGTAACAATGGCAGCATCCAAGCCACTGCCAATTGAAATGATTAATGAATCTTTATGTAGGATTATGTTATTCAAATATCACAGTAAAATTAGTACTGATGACACACTCCACTGCTGGCAATCATTACATTCACAGCATTAAAACAATACACAGAATCGACTGCTCAGAGATTTTGTTTTATCTGCCCCTAACGCTGACTAAACTCATTAAGCTTGCTGAGAAACAGTCTCAGTCACAGTTAGTGGGAAGGAAGATAATGACTTCAGCCTAAAGTATGGAGGACCAAACGTGACTAAAAACAAATAAATAAATGAAAAGATAAATAGGCAAAATGATCAAATAAAAAAAATGAAAAGACAAATAAATATGTGTAAAAAATAAAATGACAAATACAAAGTGATAATACATAAACAAATAAAAAATAAAATAAAGAAACAAAGGAGTGTGTGTCAGAATAAACAACAAAGAAAACAATAAATAAAAAATAACCTATAAATTCATTATATAATAAATAAATAAATACACTACAATGCTTCTACAAATCCAAAATAAATGTATATATGTTTAATAACAATAATACTTTTGTTCTAGATTTTAGATATTATTGTCACCTTTGATTTTTATTTTCAGCCAGTCATATTTTTAATTTGCAGGATTAATTTAGCGTATTTAGCATTTAATTTTCATAATGGGTGCAGCTTGTTCTGGTTTCAGAAATTAAGGAGATTGTAAAAGTACCTTTTGATCTAATTGATTTATTGATTTGACCTAAAATTGACTTTGAGATGACAATGAGTCATTATTAGATATGATAGATTAGACATGTTTATTCTTCACTTTTGTTCATTGATTTATTCAATAAATCAAGTTTGGATAAGGCAGCTATCAGGAGAATGATTTAGTGTTGATGAATACATTTTTCTTCCAATATGCAAATTACGGAGTTTGATCTTGTTTAAGGAAATTAGTCTTAAAATTAATTATTATTTTTCATTATTATTTGTTTATTTATTTTTGCCATTTTACCTTTATTTTCATTCATTCACTTTTATTAAATTCACTTTGATTTTAGATTCATCATATAGTCTTTATTGGTCCTCCATAAAGCAGCTCTCTCAGGAGAATCAGTTGGAACTTGTTGCAGTGTTGATCTAAATTCCAATCAAACTATCGTCTGCCGTGATCGAGCGGCAAATCCCCACCTGAGTGAACTCACCCCTCGGGGATGTGTGAACATATATTGGCAAGGAAAGCAGGAGCACAAACTTCATTATGTTCAACATCTCCGGATAGATTTCGGCGGTGGTGAATGACCTCCTGTCTGAGCAGCCAATCAGGTGGTTTGAGCTGCTAAATCACCAGATGGAGTGAGAAGTGTAACGCTGGGACTGGAAGTGAGAAGGTGGAGATTGGGCGGTTGTGTGTGTGTGTGTGTGTGTGTGCGTGCATGCATGTGTGTGTGTGCATGTGCGTGCGTGCGCGTGCGTGTGTGTGTTTGTGTTTTCATCCCTCGCTCTCTCTCTCACTCTTTCTCTCTCTCTCTTTCTCTCAATCATTATTTAGCAGTATTGTACCTCAAGGAGTCATTAAGCTTTTATAATCTATCCCATAATGCTCTGCTGCTGAAACAGTCCCAATTCACAGAATGACATCAGAGGCAGGGCTGGAAATAAGTATAGCCGCATGTGTGCCTGTATGTGTTCATGTGTTTGTGTCGGTTTGTGCTCGGTCTACTCATATATGAGCGTCCATGTGTGTGTGTGTTTGTGTATGTGTGTGTTTGTGTGTGTGTGCCATGTGTGTGTGTGTGTGTGTGTGTGTGTGTGTGTGTGTGTGTGTGTTAACTTCTGCGTATTATTTGCATGTGTGTCGGTCTGACGTCAATACTCCTCCAATCCATATTTAACTGCATAGTGAGGAAGACTCATAGCACCTTGTAGGTGTCTTATCTCAATGTATTTATAGACTGAACTAAACTGGGTGCCGCTGTGACAGGTGAAGTGTGCCTTTCCTTCTCTAGTCTGAAGGGAGGAAGAGGGGCCAGGCTCAGTTGAGAGAGTTTATTTCTGGGGTGGGACTGCATGGGAATGTGTTCTGATAGAATTGGGGTTTTTCACAGTAAGGAGGGATGAAAAAATAATGAGGGATGTGCTAAAATGGGTGCATCATCACATGTTAAAATAAACATCTAAAGCCTTTTTTGCCCTGGTTACAAGGAGAAAAATTTTGCTCTCAATGTGACGTCATGTAGAGACGTCTATAATGGAACTTAACAGCCTAAAAAAAAGTGAAAAACACAGATAGGAAACCTCAGGTGAATGCAAAGAGCACATAAGTCATCTTTCTAATTGTGTCATAATGTTCTGTGTTTCTCAGCTGGAAGACCTCTTCCCATTGGTTTTGCTATTTCTGTTGTTCTCTCCACCTACGTTAGTGTGGTTGACGGCTGCCTGCTACAGCTGTATCCACTCTATCTGGGAAGTCTCCTTTTCATTGTGCAATATTCATTCATGAATCCTTGCTGCCATGATGAGGGACACGAGGATTCAAATGTGGCTCCACCTACTAATAACTGAGGGTTTCAATTTGTTCTCGGAACTGAATGACCCAATCAATTAGCTTACCCCAGAGAGTAGCTAAAGAGGTGGAGCCATGTTTGAATATTCATCATCATGAGGATTCATTTAATAATACTATGATACTATTATGTATGTATAACATGTTTTCAGTTTGGTGCGGTCAGTTACTTTAAATTCTGCTGCTCCCAGAAGCCTCAGCTGCTATTGATGTCTAGAAGATGCCAGTCAGAATGAAGCTCTGATGAAACACTGCAACCACTGGTGAATTCTACCAACACTGACCCAGAATCAGCCTGAAGTGATGTAAAAACACAAAATCTATAAATTATTAACAGCAGTCTACAAAACAAACTCAAGCACCAACTTACCATTAGAGGCACTAGTTGAGTGAGTGAATGTTTTTTTCTTTTTTGCATTCCTCAGCAGGACCTCTAGACAACTTCCCTCCTACAGTTTTCATGTACACTGGCTCATACCTTCGACTTTTCAATCAATGTGTCTGATTTTGTTTCACTCAACACAGTTGCTCATATATTATACTGATGATTCAGGCAGGAAAGCTTCATGTTCATTCAAGCCTTAGAAATGTCTGTGCCGAAATATCTACTGGTTTGTGTCCAGAACCCTGAACACATAAAATAGCTTCCCGGTTTGATACTCTATTGGATAATTGGCGAAGGTTATGTTATAGAGCTCCCTGAAAAAAGAAATTGCATTGATGGTACACTTATGCAATCAGGAGTTTACAAAGATGCGTCCTGCATTAGCACTTGATATTGGGACACTGTGTATTGAAGAATCAGTCGATATTACTGAGTAGTATTAGATATTTTCTTATTACAGTGTGCACATCTTTTGTTGTATTTGAATAGAAAGCGTATGGATTGGTCAGCAGGTTGGTGAAAAAAAACAAATGAAAGGACAGAATGAATCGTGTCATTTCTGGGCTAACAAAGATGAATAATAGCCTAATGCAGTTTACTGAAACTTGCCTCATTGAATTCGCATCAGTTGAAGCACTCTCGAGCTATTTAAAAGCCGCGTTGGATAAAAGTCTTATCCTCGCTGACGTCATGCTGTGGATAAACCACACCGCACAGACAGAATGTGCGAATGATGTCAAGACTGATGCTGACTGGTTTTTTTTTGAATATTTGATAAGCCTTTGGGAAAGAAGTAAGCACTGCATAACTGATTGTATTTTATATGAAAGAAAATGTTCGAATGTGGTAAAGTCCACTTTGGTGCTGATATTTGCAGACCACACCGGGCATCAATATTCTCTTTGAGAAAGATAAATAATGCATGAAATTGTTCATCATAGAAAGCTTCGAAACATAATGTGTTGTTTTCGACAGACAGCTATGAGAGATAGAGGAGTTGGAGTGTTTTCTTCTTTCACCCATTAACAATGATGGTCCAAATTGTTTCCCATCAGTACAAATCAAATCTGTGTCTGCAGCAGGCATAATGTTGAGCGATCACACTGTGAGTCTGGGGATAGAAATTGCAAATTACCTCAAGATGATGTGCTCGCACAATAACAAATCCAGTCAGCCGATCGATTCTTAAGTCAGTTAAAGTGCTTTAGAGGAGAAAATGACAGACGTCCAATAAAAAAAAAGGTTTTTGCATGTTTAGCATTGTTCATAATCATGCAACTTAAATCTAATGAGCAATTCTAGTTGATTAGAGTTATAAGACAATGAACCCCTAACTGCACATTTGGGCGCGGATGAATTAGTACCAAAGACTAATGAGGTCCTAAAACCCGAAAGTCTGTTTGAAGTTACTGTTATTAACATTTCCTGTTCATAAGTGTGAGACTCTGTCAAAGTGAGGACATGCTGATCACAAAAGCAAAATATACATCTGGCACACTCAGATGTTTGCTTAATAGGCAGGATTTTATTGTGCCTGAGCGGTGGATATTACAAGAACACCCAGAGCACTTCAAAATCTAAAAAAAATCAAAAGTCTACAAATAGCATATATTAAAAAATATATCACAGCATTAAAAATCTTGCAGTGCATGTTGGGTAACCGAACCATATACAGCCTCTGCCTCGACCCTGTAGTGTTGCGAGACTCTTGTTGAATGCCACAGCTCAGAGCTTACAAAATACCAATAAAGTTTTGTGAAAAAAAAAAATCAAGACAGTTTTTTCTCAATTTCAAATAATTACAAAAATTGTATTATTTCTCTAAAAACAGACTTTTCAGTAGACAAAAACAATCAAATGTAAAGAAATGTACACATGCACAACCTTAGCTAACACACGCAATGCTACATAATTAGCCAATAGTCAGCTTGTTGCGTTCTGTATGTACTTGGAAGGTTATGCAACAGAGGTTAGTTTGATCAGAGTTGAGTTTCATCAGCAGTTTAGCTACGTCACTGCATGCTTCAGCTGTTGTTACATTCCGCTTCCTTGAGACAGAGACAAAGTTTATGTTATGGTTTTGCTACTGATGTACATACGAACATGATTTGTGACATCATAACTAGTTTGGAGCCACTCATTGACAAATAAGCAACACAGACAAGTGTGATGTGGAAACTTGAACTGAAATTGACTTTTTAAACCTGTATTGTATTTTGTATTTTGCTATGCTCTGCATATTTTAGGAATGTGACTACAGTTTGCAACTTTCTATCTCGCAGCTGTGACTTGCTACAAGTGTCTGCCCGAGAGTTGAGTAGCAAACTATGGACAAGGAGTTCTTGATAAGGGTAAGACTCCCATTGTGGGGAATATTGACTTGTCAGTGTGAGACACAACTGAACTTTAGTTTCTTGTAATCAAGTTGAAGGTTGCTTTGATACTCTGCATTGTCTGTCCTCTTTGCAATGATTTAATAACACACAAAGGTACGAGTTCTTTCTGATCAGAAATGTCCACAACAGCAGCTAAACTTTTAAAATTATTCAATACTTCTTAAATACTGAGTATCATCATCTCATCTAATGTTTATTTTTATTGTACATTTGTTAATTTTCCTCCTAAATTTATGAGCTGTTTTACACTTGAGTCTAATAGTTCTGCTTTAAGTAACACGTTTATGGTGGTCTTCTTTTTTTACATTTAATATTTTGTGTAGTAATAATAATTTGTGGAGAGGAGTGTTTGATAAATATTTAGCAGCTTCTTTCCGTCGCAGACATGAACAACATACTTAGGATAACATCTATTTTTATTCCACAGTGATTCTTAAAACCTGCATAATGCAACTCAACTTCTGACAGTTAGGTGTGTTCTCCTCTAGTGGTGGCTAATGTGGTCTCAAGCTGCAAGCTTCCAGCAGAGATGAGGAGCAGGTTACAAAGTCTGTTAGGCAACTTCACATTCCCACATTTATTTATTTATTTATTTATTTTTATTTTTAAATTTGTACTTTTTAATCTCGACTGATGCTGATTCCAGTGACAGTACACTTTGATATTTTGGCCACCTGGGGGCAACAGATACATGCCATAAACACAAAATTGGCATATTTATATATATATATATAAATGCTCCAGTATGTTCACTAGCTAGTCACTATTTTTGTATTTGCTGTTTGGTTGGTTGGTGTTTGAGAAGGCAGTGTACCTTGGGTTTATCTGTTGATGAGAGCTGTGAGAGTGAAGCTGTCCGCTGTAAAACCAAAACAATGAGCTGAAAGACATTAAATGGCTCTGTAGTGCTCAGGGGAATTACAGTCAGTTACTTTTGATTGTAGTAGCTTTAAGTTCAGGATTTTCGGAGTTGTGAATGTGCAAAATGTCAAAATGAAAATGCAAAATGACCTTTAGTGGTGCATGGGGCTGTTCTGGTAGATAGAAGAGGGGTTCTTTATGTGTCCATGCCCAGGGGTCCATTGTCTCACAGTCTGTCCATGCATTTGGGACATAAATATCAAACCATATCTGTTAAATAAGACGTCATTTCAAGAGGAACAGGATGTGAGATACTTTATTAGGGTTTAGGGTTGATGTGGCTGCAGGATCTGAGCACAGATACACACACACAAATCCACACTGGTTCTACCATCAGTCAGACTCTAACGGGCTGAGTGAGTGCTGACGTTGGTGTGATGGTGAAGAAGAGTTTGAGAGGGAGAGAGGAGGGGGAGGGAGGGGAGGAGAGAGAGAGAGAAAAAAGTTGGGAGAAGGGAGCTGACAAAAAGAGACGGTGTGAGAGGGAGAATAAAAGTTGTTTATTAGATATAGTCTCAACGGTCTGTGTAATTATCATTAATTACCTCCTTCCTTTTGCATAACTTTTCATCAGTCGCTAGATTACAATGTTCCAACAACTAAAAATAACAATCTGCTGTATTCCCTCAAATCTGTACTTAAACCGCCAAGAGAATTTGGGACAGGCAGGGGAGAAAATATTACACCCTCTCCCTCCTCCTCTCTTTTTTCGCCCTCTCGCCTCTGCATGCCCTTCCATCTCTATGCCCGCCCTCCGCCTCCATCTCTCTTCCGATCCCTCTCTTCCTCGCCCTCGCTGGATTTCACTTGGAGGACATGGTGTAGCAGCCGTGTGGGTGCCACTGCATGTCACGGATGCGCCTCATGGACTGCATCTGGGGGCAGCGGGCGCCGTACTCATTGAAATGCCTGTACTCTCCCTTCTCCAGCAGGTACTGGCTGCCACGGTAGCCAGGGAACTGGTAACCAACCCAACTGGGGAGAGATGAGAGGAAGAGCAGAGGGGGAGGAAAGAGAATTTACATTTTTAAAGTGGGGACGGATGCAAGGTTGCAGGACTACAGAAAGTGATGAGGAGAAAGGTGCATGATTGAACAGAGGACACTGAAAATCGATTCAAGGGAAGAAAACAGTGAAAGTTGTGTAAATAAGTTGTGTAAGACATGTGAAATGTCAGAGAAAGAAGTTGGAAATGCAGCTGTAGACAAGTCAGGGAGGGTACACATCAAACACAATGATCACACAAGAAATTGATCCGTTTTGTTATGCTAACAGGTGTCAAACCACAGGGCACACATTGGTCCCAGCTGTTTTTTCAGGAAGCGGGGAGCAGTACAAATGAAGTAATCACAGCAGAAACGGTTGTTTGCTGTCTACCACCACTCTAACACGGACAGACAGCGAACTGCTGATGTTCAACTGTTTCCTGTCTTGGCCCAATTTAACATCAACCTTCTTATCTAGGTCCCAATAAGTGTATTTCCCATAAAACACAAAGTATTGTTGCCACAATACTTACGTTCCACAGCTGACCATGATGCTGCCCACTCTGTCGGTGAATCCATAGGCATACAGGCTGGGGACATCATCGTCCATGATCTCCATCTTACGGCCCTTGAACTGTCCAACCTCATACAGGCAGATCTTGTGCTTCTCAGGGTCCTAGATGATGGCGGGGAAAGAAAAAGAGAGGAAAGCAGTTAAAAGGAGGAGAAATAGAAGATGACGAAATAAATAGAAACTACAAGCACGGATGTGGGTTTACCATGCGGACAGGCCTGAAGGACAGCAGGTAGTCGTTCCTCTGGCAGTTGCTCCAGGAGTCCCAGCGGGGGTACTCGCCCTTCTCCAGGATGAACATCTCACCACAGAAGTTCATCTGCTCATAGCCCACGAAGCTGGGGAGGGAAGGAAAGGTCACAAGGATGAGTGGGTAGGAAGGTGATGAGCACTAAGTATGATGGACAGTCCTTGTATTGGCTTTTAAAGGAGCATGCCGCTGATTTTACTGAGTACTACTCAGCCTGTAAAAACTGTTGTATGAGCTTTGTAAAGTTTGTAAAAATGACCCTGATGAATCACTCGATGTCTTCCACGTATAATGAACAAACTGAAGCAAGAACTTGTCGATGATTTCTTTAGTCTTACTTGCAATTATTTGATGCTATCTTTAAAAAAAAAAAACGTTTTATTTGATTATTATAGTTCCATATTGTTACGTAATCATTGCACTAACTTTATTCCAAACATTGCAGTTTGTTGCGATGTTATGTTATCAGTTTAGGAAGTTCATTCTACTGCTGCGCTCACTGCAAATCACTCGGGATAAAAGCATCAGCCAAATGCCTAAAATGTGAAGTGTGAAATGTCACATAATGGGGAGGTACAATTGCGAAATCACCCGCTCTCTGCTCAGAGGAGTGTGGGTGCTGCATACATTATGCGTACTGTTATGGGTGGGTGTGTGCGTGCAACTGTACGCATACACAGGTTACTTACGGTCCGCAGTGGACGCGCAGGGAGCGCACCCTGTCCATTCCCATTTCACAGACATTCATACACTCGGCGTTGATCTCCATACAACGGCCCTGGAAGTTCTCCTGGTCATACACACACATCTGGAGAGTTGGGGTAAAGAAAAGAGAAAGGAATGGGAGTGAGCTGGGGGGTCACAGAGGGCTTCAAAGTCAAAGGCAACAATCTGAGGAGAGTAGCCATAGGATGGACAGACTGTGGTGGAGGATAAAAAGTGATCAAACAAGAAAGACTTGAAGTAAAATGAAGTGATGTGTTGTTATGACAGCTTTCTCCACAGTCACTTAACACACACAGAAGCCTCACATGGTTTTTTTTTTTTTTTGCCAGTTGTAGTTGTCGACCGCCCCCTCACTGAGCTAAAACCAGCAGGTCGTGATAATAGACATCAGTCCAGAAGGTAAACTGTTAGTGAAGCCAGCTGCTTCACACAGTGTGAAAAAGACTGTATGTATGGAGATGTTTTATCATCTGGTATACATGAGTGTAGTGTTTGTGCATGTGTGTGTGTGTGTGTGTGTGTGTGTGTGTGTGTGTGTGTGTGTGTGTGCGTGTACTGTACCTTGTAGGACATCATGCCAAACTCAGAGGTCTTCTGAGATGCCTTCCCATCAGTCTGGGAAGCAGACTTGGATTTCTCTCCAGACATGATGACTGAGAAAAGAAGAGAAGACGCTTTGAATCACGTTAAAAAGAAAAACTCTCCCGTGATGTTAATATTTTCTTTGGACCCTCCCCTTTACTAAACTAAGAGACCCTCCCCACAATATGTCAAAGTAATATATGAATTCAATTGGTACAATTCCTTTTGCCATTGTTAACTAAAAGTGCACAGAGAATTTAAGATATATAAAAATATGTCAGTGGAATAAGAATATTCACAGAGCCACTGAACAGCACAACAGAAGTTAAATAAGAGACTGCCAAAATTATGGAAAACATAACAAAATGATGCATCCTGTTTACTAAATATTGCAGCCATTTGAACCAACAGCAGCCAGTGTCACTTCATATGACACGTATACGTTACTTCATTGTAGTTCTATTCTCTGTTAAAATACAGAATAACGTGAAGGTGGTAACTGCTAGAGAATACTGACAAATGCTCTCTAGAGAGATGATCAGTCACTAAAGTCACTCACCCAATAAACTGAAAGATTTGAGAAAGATTTTGCACAGTCCCAAACAAAACTATATTCAGCTCACACAAATTACAAAGTTCTATCTTGTTACTTCTTGTTCTGCTTTGCACTGATATTTATAATGTAAAACAGCAAAACTGTTTCAATGGTTTGGTTACCAAAACCATGAAAATAACCAAAATGAAGTCCTCAGTACAAAAGAATGCAAATAACCAAAACAAACTACTGCACCTTTTTAAATTTTAAACAACGTATAAACAGACGTTTTAAATAAAACTTAAATAAATAAATACAAAGGTGCTGTGTTTGTGGAACCAACTTGAGTATTTTAAATTATACTCAGAATAAACTTGGATTAAATGTTTATTCAACATTTTCCTGTTATTAGGTAATACATTAGGTTTTTCTTGATCTCTACCTCGCTTTTTTCTTTTCTTTTCTTTTCTTTTCTTTTCTTTTCTTTTCTTTTCTTTTCTCTTTCTGTAAGATGTTTGTCCACTGTCTTACCTCTGGTAGTGTGTGCGTAAAGGAGTTGACACGGGGCTGAGACTGATGGTCTGTGTGAGGGTGCGCCAGGCCCCTCGTAGCTTTTATATGCTGGCGCCCAGAGAGGGGGGATTATAGACACAGAAACAAACTCGCTGAGCTCACAGCCCCCACAGAATAGAAATACCCCCATCATCAAAGAGAGAGAGAGAGACAGAGAGAGAGAAAAAGAGAGAGAGAGAATGTACATTTGACCTCAGAGGACTGATAAGAAGAAATAACGTCATAATAACCTGATCATGATATGAAACCATGAACTAATAAGAGTGCAGTTAGTTTGAAGTGAGAGCTTTACTGTTTCTGCAGTGAGCAAAGTCTTTTTCAAAGCCCTAACCTCAATAGTTGTTTGACGTTAATGATCGCCAGCTTGACCAGGTCCACATTTAACAGCCTGTCACAGAATTATTCACTTCTATTCCCTCCACTGCTGTAATCAAGAGGCGCTGGGACAAATCATAACAGGAAAAGCAATAAGCTGTGAGAAGCAATAACCTGACTGTTCCACCTCTGGGTGAGCAAAGCGGTTCAGAGTGTGCATGGACAATAATCTCAAACTCTTGCTTCATCACAGTGGGAGAAAGCTATTAAATTAAAGCCCTGTGCCTTTTTCTTTTACGTGGGTGGGTAAAATATTGAGGTGGGCGTTAGCTGCAAGAGGAAAAAGTCCATGAGATGCTTTTTCTAAAGTGCCCACGAGGGAACAAGCAAACTGGACGAAAGCAGCTCAGAAAACATGGCTGCGCAGCCGAGGTCATGGTTTGAGTGACATCAGGGTTTCCCGTGTGCGGATGAGGATGAGGGAGGAAATAAAGGCTGCAGCTATTCACCAGATGAGACCCTGAGGTGATATTATTCACATCTTGGATTCAGTGGTCGGCCTTATTAATCCTGCTATTTGCACTCAACTGAGCATCAGAAAGGTCATAGGAGGACGGAGTGTAGAGGAAATTAAATGGGCATCCAGGAAGAAAGATCACAGATGATACCTAAGCAAGCTTTATTTTTAATGATCAACAAAAAAAAAGATACTCTGTTATCAGATAACATCATTTTTATTTTATTTATTTAATCTTTACTTAACCAGAAAAATTATTGAGATACATCCGAAACTAGGCCAAAATGGCAGCATAAAGTAGTTCACATGATAACATACAGAGAAGCATGAGATCACACACAGATTATATAAAAAAAATTATGTTATGTGAATAAAATAGATAGTAAAATAGGCCCAGAAAGACATAAAAGAAATGATAATCTTGCCTGTTTAAAACAATTACATTCATAGAAACAGTAGCAAACAATAATGTAAACAAAGTAATGTGTCTTATGATTTAAAAATCTGCAAGTAGCAAAAATTAATTCCTTGGAATTTGTTCATTATAAACTGAGAAAAAGCGACACTGGTTTCTAACAATGAGAATTTATGAAATCACATATAATAATAATATGTTCAGTTCAGCTGAATATTATTGTAATGCATAGCATAGGACTATACAGTGTTCACATTCACATGTGGCACAGCTGGAAACATAACAAAAACAATACTTGTAACTGTACTAATAATTGTGCTCCAAAACAGAATCTTTATCAGACCCTTGCGAAAAATCAGATCATTCATGCTTGGCTATAAAATACTGCAACTGATCTGATGGGAAATGATCAAATGGAGCCAATAAACGACACATATTCCATGTACCCTAAATAAAACATGCTCTACAAAAAGCCCATTAATCAAAATCTGGAGCACGGCTGATGAGCCTCCATTGTGTGAAATACACAAATCAATAAACGTGTGAGCAGTCTTCCTTTACTCAAAGTGAGAGCAACTAAATGTGCCTGCATTGATATATATTTTACATTTCATATACAGGCCTGTTTTATATTTTTCAAACTAACTACACAAAGTCAGTTTACAGCAGTCGTGTCAGTGTTGCATCCTACAGTCCATGTCTCTGTGAAATGAAAGGTAAACATTGATAGCAAACCTGTCTTTATGAAGTATATCATCCCACAACATTCATATATCTGAAACACTGATATATGTGCTGTATGTGGGCTGTAGTCAGAACTAATGGAGCAGCCTGAGGCTCTTCCCCACGTTGGATTAATGAAGTAAAATGTAGTGATTACTAATATAGTGCATAATCCTGCAAAATTCATATTCAGGTCAGTTATATAGGAGAGAGTGACATCTACATACACTAGCTGAAATATTCAGGTTTGAGAGGACGATGCACCGCTGTACATATGAATGTTTCATTATAATTATGAATAATGTTGCAGTAATGTTGGTGCAGAGTTGTGGTACAGGAGCGAGTGGGGAAACGATGGCAGTCGTGACTTTGGTGTGCTTTGACGTAGCCCCTGCCTTTGTGTGTGTGTGTGTCTTTGTGTATTATAATGTTGGGGTACATGTTAAGAGGAACATGGCATGATGTGTGTGCGTGTATGTGTATGTGTGTGTGTGTGCATGTGTGTGGAGAGAGGTGGGGGAGCAGTGTTGCTGTGGCAACCATGGCCTATTGTCATTGAAGTGATGGACGCTGTGGGGTTTAAATTAAGACATGAGAGCAAAATATTCTTTTGGATGTGACACCAGTGCAGCTTCACTGATTTTAAATTAGTCATAAAAATATTGTTTACCAGTGTCTTCTTGTATGTGAAAGAAAAGTCTCTTATAACTCTTTTCCAGCTTTGTTTTTCATTTTACTGTAAGAGAACTATTTCACTACATAGTGTTATTATTTATTAATGATTATCAGCATCAATTGAATTCCCCCTGTCCCAACTTCCTCCACTTTTGGGAGTCACCACTGACACATGCTCCCCGGATGGCTCTCCAAATCCTCCTCATTCTCTGCCTATAGCCCGGCCCATTGTTGCTCTATATGATGGCACTGCTGACCTATACGAATAGGCCAACAACAGCCCCGCATTCCCCACCCTCACCTCTGTGCCTGCGCTCTATATGATCTGCTGAGTCGACAGGCCGCATAGAGTGAGAGAGAGACCGAGAGACGGAGAGAGAGAGCTGAGCGCCGCTGCTCGCCGGCGCGCGCCCACAAACCGCTTTTATTTCGTTACGCACAATCGCGAGCACAGATGTGCGCACGTGGGGTTCACGCTCACCTGCGTCAAGTTAATCACAGTTAGACAGAGGTGGACCGGAAGTCTTCATCCCTCTGACTTCAAAATAACATGACTGCGCCTGAATTTCTATTGTTTGTGAACTGCAGGCCTTTCACTGTTTGTATTGATAACAATATGTCAATATTTTCTCCATTAATCAGTAGATTATTTGTCTACAAATACCTAATGATTATAATTTATCATGTTATAAATCAACAAAAAGCAATAAATACTCACATTTGAGAAGCTGGCACGAGGGAAGGTTTAATAAAAATGTAAATAAAGATTTTATGTAATAAAAAATACTTAATTTATTGGTTATGAAAATGTTTTTTAAACAAATATTGAGGGTTTTTTTTAAATTTGTTTCCGTTATTTGCTCAATCAATTAGCCGAATTGCTAATGGTCTCAGCTGTTGTGTGACTAAAACTCCAAAGAAGTGAATATAAAATATAAAACCTTTTTAGGCCTAAACTCTGAAGTGAATGAGGTCAAAGCTTGTTTTTAAGGTAACTTTTATGAACCATGCCTCATAAAAGTTAATTTAAGCCCAACATAACATTTAATAACTTGTAAAAAACTTATATTAACTATAACTATAACTATATTTGGATGCTTAAATCTTCCATTTACTCTGTATTACATCAAATAATCACTGTATCGCGGTGTGTCAGGTGCTTAATTTTGAAGACTCTGACCGGAAGTATCGTCCTGAATTGGGGCACGCTTCACACTTTGTCCAAACTCGCCTTGTTCACATCTTTAGCATGGAGGGGGTCAACAGGCGCACGCGCGCGAGCACGAGGGCCTCACGTGGACGCCGGTATAAAACAGAAGCGCCAGGTTCAGACAAAAGTCTACGTAAAGAGGATTTTGTGTGAGAGGAGCGCGAGGAGAGCATCCAGGTAAGCAGGAGCGGGAAAATAACTGCCAAACAACTTTCCCATGAGGATGGACTTACCGGATAAAATGCCTGTTTTAACTTCTACTAACAAACTTTTGCCGCTAGACTTATTATTTAGAACATATTAGCTGCTTTAGATGTTGAATTTATTCCGTAAATATAATTAGTTACAAGTGGAAACTTTAAATTCATTTTAAGTTCGCCTAAAGAAACATTTTCTCGTTATCCAATAAACCCATATGTGCTCATACTAACTCATCTGACTGTTTAAAACTCTTCTCTGATGCATGTACTTTGTTTTCTTGTCCTCTCTTCCACTCTAGAATGAATAGAGCCACTAGAACCCACATGAACTCATCCATGTACTTCCCCAGCATGGGTACAGCCCCCTTCTTTAAGGTGAATTAACACACACACATGCACACACACACTCATAAACACAGACATACACAGTACACATGCTCATGCCTCCCCCTTGTCTCCCCCTCCTGTGTGCAGGTGACTGTGTTCGAGCGGGAGTACTTCCAGGGCAAGTGTATGGAGTTCACCTCCGAGTGCTGGAACATCCATGACTGCGGCATGGACAACATCCGCTCCATCCGAGTGGAGAGTGGAGCGTGAGTCAGACAGCCTGTACGCCTGCAAGTCTCTGTGGACAGTTGACTGACTGTGTGTGTGTGTGTGTGTGTGTGTGTGTGTGTATGCGCGTGTGTTTATGTAGGTGTGTGTCTGTGAGATGGAGGTAGAGAGATAATGAGAGAGGAAGTAGTGTCCAGGCACACTAAGGCATGTCACCTCTGAGGTCACTCTTTTTAGGTGAAATGCTGAGAAAGAGGTTTATCACGTCATCAGTTTGATCACTAGAGGAGCTGCTGGGTGTCTTTTAATCAATCCGACACCTATTTATACCTCCTGAGTTTCACTTTGTGGAGGCTATTTAAAGCTGGCATGTGTGCCTCACCTGTGGTCAGCAGCTATCATCGGTCACCAGTGGGTCATTTATGGCCACGCGAGTGTTTTTTTCCCTTTTCTCATACAGTATATGAGAGAAAAGAACACAATACCTGTGATGAAAAACACACACAACAGTTTTTAGAAATGCCAAGCGGTTCTGAGAACTGTTTATTATCTACTATTAATACTGTTATCTCTGTCTATGGTCCACTTGTGAACATGCAGTCGTTACATTTTGATTCAAAAGTTCTGATTGGTACATAGAAAAATGTGACATCAACCTTATCTCAGAGGAGCCTAAACTAGAATAACAGAAAAAAACAGACAAATACAGAAATCTGTCATGTAAAAGAAACAAAGCTGTTCTAATTTTGGCACATTGTTTGTCATGAATGATCTCTCCAGCAGCTCATTATTCATTGTTTCCAGTGTTACATAAGGACAATATAATAAGATATTTGCAAAAAGACAATGGAAATGATAACACAATATCATACTGATATTCCTGAGATTAGTTTATTCTTGTTTTAGAAGTTCATTAGTTATATTTCAAATATTAATAAATGCCACGATTAATTATTTCTTCATGGTATATTTCTCTTCCACAACAGCGATTGCATTTCTTCAACTTTAGAGACCTTTTGTCACTTCTATAAAAGTATTTAATGTGGTATCCATGACTAATGTCACAGCATTGACTTATATTCACAGTGATTCAACACATTTCATCAACTTTTTCTCTGATGACATCTTCTTCTTTTTTATCGGCTGCATGTCATCATACTTCTCCATTACATCTTTTCTTGGTTGGAAAGAGTGCTGTGTCGTCGTCTGTACACAGCGAGCAGCCATCTGTTGGTGACTCCTCACGGTGTGAGAAAAATAAGACACGCTTTAACACTCAGGGACATTTATGCATCAGTCACTGAATACCAAGTCAAGTTATTTTGTACTAAATTAGTGGATGGATTGATGGCAAGCCACGCAAAGAGGTGGGGAACTTTTGCACTGTGAGAATGTTACATTTTAGAAAGTTATTAAAACAGGACACTAAACATCTTAATGCTTCTTATGACGTGCACTGTTTCCTGTGACCACTAGAGGGACAAAATTGGTTTCCCATTTGCACACTGCCCCCTCTCTCCCTCCTCTCACCCCGTCTAGTGTCTCCTGTCTGTTTTATGTTGACACTGATTTCAGGTATTTACAGTTTTTTTACTCCTGCATCTGACCCTTTCATTTCTTCCTCTCAATGTGTCCAGTTGGGTTGGTTTCGAGCACCATGACTTCCAGGGCCAGCAGTTCATCCTGGAGAGGGGCGAGTACCCCAACTGGGACGCCTACAGTGGCTCTCTGTCCTACCACACCGAGCGCTTCATGTCCTTCCGCCCCATCTACTGCGCCGTGAGTACCTGCAGAGTAATTCAGGGCTAAAATGAGACAAAGGGAAGAGATAAGTGGGAGTGAAAGCGAAATGGGACATGAGAGGATCGTGAGTGACAGAAGGGTGGGATTGATCAGAAGAATGAGCCACGCAGTGTGAGTGACTGAAACAGCTCAAAAATAGAAATGAGACAACTCACTGCCACATGTCTGCTGGCTCTGTACGTCTGTCTGACAGGTCTAAAGCTAACTTTAATGCTAACCCTCTGTTGCATCCCCCTCCGCAGTCTCACCACAGCAGCCGTATGATGATCTACGAGAGGGAGAACTTCATGGGCCGCTGCACCGAGCTGTGCGACGACTATCCCTCCCTGCAGGCCATGGGCTGGTTCAGGCCTGAGGTGGGCTCCATGCACGTGCAGTGTGGAGCGTAAGTCAGTGCTTTATCCCAACATGTTCTAATTCAAAGTGAATGACACCTCTTTACCATGAAGAAGGGAAGGGCAGGAAAAACATATATTCAGTATTACAGGAATCAAACAGGACAAAGTAATCTGACAGAGAAAGCTCAAAAATGTCCACTTTTACTTTTACTTTTGGTCCAGACTAAAATATCTCTAGATATATTGCCACAAATGTTTGTGTATATTAAGTGTTTTTATTGCTTTGGCCTCACAAATCGAGCATCAGTCAGGCCCTAATTTGAATAGTTTTCCCAGTGGTGGATAAATCAAATACCGCCTGGAGAATTTCTATATGTAAAACAAATTAAAACTGTAACTCACCTCTTCTTACACTTACACTTTCCCTCCTCCTCTTGTCTATCTTTCTTTAGCTTTGTGTGCTATGAGTACCCCGGCTACAGAGGCCAGCAGTACATCATGGAGTGTGAGAGACACAGCGGAGACTACCAGCACTGGAAGAACTGGGGCTCCCACTGCCAGACTCCCAAGATCCAGTCCATCAGACGTATCAGGCACTGAAAAGGAACGGATCAGGACGGGCAACAGTATCAGCTCAGGCTCAGCACCTGAACACTGTGCTTCAGGGGCCTGACTATGAGTCCAAAGCCTGAACTTTAGGTTTGGTTCAGAGTTTAAGGCTTCACTTGTCAGGACCGCAACTACAACACAAACCATCAGTGATGTAGCAGCTACCTCTTAATCTCAGCTCATATTCATATTTCTGTGAATACTCATTTTGTCTTAGTACAAGTGAAATAAAGATTGAGAACCTGCAAAGTCCTTTCTGTAATTTCTGAGTGCATGTATGGAGAGAGTTTGGCATCATGTTGTGAACATACAGCACTTACGTCAGCACAAACTGCAGCTAAGATTTCAGAGAACAGGAGAGGAGGTGAGAGGATAGAAGAGAAAGAAGGCTAAACAGTGAATGCTAATCACATATTAAGATTATGTGTGAAACTGTTAAAGTAGAAATTATTCCTAACAAGTGTTAATGAGTGAGAATTCTGCTGTGTCAGGGTGCACATCAGCACTTCATGTGTGAGTATTTCTTACTCTTTTAGTCCAGCACCCATATTTGTTGAGCATGTCAGAATCCATGCAGAACCAGCACAAGGATATAATGTGGCTATAGACTAAAATGTAGCTTAATTACCCAATAATAATTATAATTGGTTCAAACAACTTTTACTGACACTTCTTCTGATGCTTTTACTATGAAATTCTTCTTTGTCAAGTTTATTTTAGTAATACTACTTACAGAAGCAAAAGCGTTTCATAACACTTATGAATGCGTGGGTATGTAAATGTATTGTCACAGTAACTGTAAGGAAACATTAATTTAGCCCTGCTATTCTTTGGATTGGGTGTACTTTAAAGTTTCCATGGTGATAAAGCTGTCACAACTTGCCTAATATAAAGTCAGAGAATTTGACATCACACCACCCATCAGTCAAGACAAACACAGCAGCAACAACACTATCTTTAGTTGATTGTTCATGTGCAATAAAGAGAGAAATACAACCTTTATTCCTGTGAACACGACAACACATTTTCACTGTTTAAGTCAATAACATGACATTACATACGTTAACAACTTAACAGGGACTGACACAACATCAAGTAGCTTCATGAAATGTTAAATATCCACTAAAGAATGTGGACTCTTTTTCCGTTTTCACACATCTGGTTTAAATGGACATTACTGTCTTATTTTAACACAATAAACTATAGGTGAACTGACCCCGACTCTAATGTCTGACTATAGTACCTACAAAAGGATATGAATTTCTGACTGCCAGTATAAAAGCATGACAGCTTATTGCTGCCTGACTCAAACAAATAAAAGAAAAGGTGTCTAAAGTTATTTACAGCTCAACATAACTTAAGAAAGTCAGTAAAACAAAAGACATGCCAGCAAATGAAGTGAGAACTATGTGCAGTAAAGCACTGCAGATAAAGTAAGAATAACAAAGGTTTTGTACAACATGGCATCTGCTCTACTCTCTCAAAACCGCTGAATCATCCAGTAACAGTTCTCCAAACTTGCCAACCTGTCATGATTAATAGGCCTGTTATACCACAGACATTTTGACTTGTCACAGGCGTCACTGATAACATTATAGCTCTGTTCTCCTCAGGTGCCCCCCCCCTCCCAGGAAGCCATGACAGGATCCTGAAACTGAAGCAGTTAAATGGAATTCAGGCATCATTAGTTGTACGATTTGTACACCTGAGCTTTTACTGCTGTGTCAGGGCCCTATTAGGAATGAGCATTCAGCACAAACAAAGCTTTGCCTCCAAGCAAGACCTCTAACAAATGAATTACTTTGCTACTTTACTTTTGGCGTTTTTTAAGGGCATGTGGACTCCCTGATCAGTGTGCAGTTTCAAGTCATGATCTGACCTCGTTTGTTTCATGTGTTGTCTTCTGTACCAGCTCTTGGCTAAATAGTTCTATGGCTAGCAATGTCGGTCCCTCCACCACTTTGGCCCACACATAAATATACAAATTTCTCTACAGATATTCATGGTCCCCAGCCCATGAATCCCAATGACTGATTCCCTGACTTCTCCTCAAGTGCCACCAGCAGAATCAAACTATGAAATGTAATGCTATAAAATTTGGAAAAGACTGGTCATCATCCTTTATCCATCATCACGTTAAAACTGGTGCTTTGGTTCATGACTAAAAGAACATTCCCATCAGCCTTGGCGGTACTTGTTTGGTGCCGTTTAGCACATATCAGCATGCTAACACACTAAACTGAGACACTGAACAAAAGATAGACACATTGTTAATGTAAGTTAACATACTAACATCAGCATACCTAAGTACAGCTGCTAACATAACTGTATACTCTTAATCTTGTTTACTGTTGTATTGAAGATGATCACTGTGTTGTATACACCTGTCCATGTATTTAGTAACTGTAATATATCCCTGAGGCCAAATTTCATACCTCTCTGACATTGGCCATACATGACCGTACCTGTACTGAGCCACTCCAGCATAAACATACATTTATACATTCACATTCATGTTTGACTCATGTTAACAGTACATTTTTAACTTTTCCTAAATACATCAGGCAACAGACACGTGACTGAGCTCCTGATAACAGCTCGAGTCAGCTTGTTTTCTTTAAGAAATATTAAAGGTTTTAAACAAAAACAGAGGATTAAATATAGCCACGGCTGCTTATGTTGTTCACATTCAGCAGGACCAGACTCTCTAAAAATGGCTCCATCAAAACACATGGAGGATGAACTTAGAAAATCAACTCCTCATTTCTTTTTCTGTCTCTTTCTGTTCTTTCTTTTGAGGAAAGTACCCAGTTTCTGTTACAGAATGTTTTTTTCTACTTGATGAAGCACAAAAGCAACTCCAACGTCTTCTAAAATGATCTGCACAAACTGTGCAGCAAAAGAAAAATAATTCTAATACTATTTTTGTTGTATTCAGAGTTGCAATCGTGTTTTATCCAGTGTGCGCTATGACTTTCATGCTTATTGTTATAGTGGAAACAGACAACTTTTCCAAATTATATTGTTTGTGCCACTGCTGCACAGACTAGATCAACTTGCACTTTTATTAGAGTCTACCTCCATGAAGAAATTGAAAGCAATTGAAACTGCCAGAATTTTAAATTCATTTTGGGCAGGCAAAACAGGCAAGAGCTATTGTAAAGATGCATATTGCATAATGACATCATTTGTTCATTCATTTCATCCATACGTAAGTCTCATAAATCAAGCCTTAATTTTCCTTGCCGGGGAATATTCCCAGTGTCTGGTGTCATTATTCTATAGTCATTACACTGCAACAATCAACATTTACTTCATAATGATAGTTAAAGGAAAAAAAAGTTGTCTGTTTCTACTTTAAATTGCAAATATTTACAGTTTCTGTACCCTTTCCTCTGGATTACTGTTGTGATTAAAGTTGAACAGTTAATTAGCTTTTTAAAGCTCACGCTGGAAAAAAATTGTTTGTTTAGTGCAGTATGGAAGAATGACAATATGTGTGAATATCTGTAACAATATGAATGGAGTCATTCAGTAACTCTAACTTCTGTATATCTGTCCTCTGTCCCCTCATTTCTCCTCCTTTCTTTCCTATCTCACTCTCCCTCACGCTCCTCCCTCTCTCCTTCCTTCACACGGGCGTCCTCCCGTCTGGGACAGTGACCCTCTGCCCCTCTCCTTCTGGTTCCGGGTGAGTCAGCTCCCTGGACCCCTGCGGCTTGGCCTCCTTCCTCCCAGTCCTCTGCTCCCATCTCCTCCACCACATGCTCTTCGTCCTTATCCTCCCCACCTTCCTCCTCCTCACTTCTCTCGGAGTCTGACTCATCTGAGTTGTCCTCTTCCAGGTAACGGTAGCCTTTGACCTGCAGACACGAAAAAACATGTTGTATTGCTGACTGAGGAGAGAAAGTGAAGAGCTCTAAGGAGTTCATATATCACCACACACCCGATCTCTATGGATAAACCTTTATTTCCTCATGAGATAAGAGAGTCTCCTGGAGGGAATAAAGCTTTTACAAGTTAAATGCAAAAGCATTGTTCAGTCCAGAAAATCTCATGAAGAATTGAAGAAAAAAAAAATAGATATTTGGTGCACTGGGACAAGCTTTTAAACTGTGTGTGTATATATATATATATATATATATATATATATATATATATATATATATATACACACACACAGTTTAAAAGCTTGTCCCAGTATATATATATATATATATATATATATATATATATATATATATATATATATATATATATATATATATATATATATATATATATATATATATATATAAAATTAGCTCAGTCAGGGTCAGCAGTTTTCCTCCACTGCTGAGATTTCTGCTGAGAGAAAAAACTTCTAGTGTGAGACTCTGAACATCATTCTGCACAGTGAAGGTCAAACACACAACAAAACACATTTTTTGAATGGAGAGAGGCTTTAATGTCTAAGCTTTTCTGGCATTAAAGACTTTAACTTAATACCCACTGAGAGCCGTGGTGGAGGTTATATAAAATATTCACATTTATACATCAAAGAGAACGGTCGTTAAAAGTGTCTGCACATTCATTTCAGGGAAAGCTGCTCACCCAGTGTTTAAAGTTTTTATGGCTTCCTCCTTTGATATGTAGAACAAAACAACGGCAAAGATTGCTTATTTCTGAAAGTGCTATTAAGTTGAAACAAATTAACACAACAGAACATGGGCAGACTTAATTCTGGTTGCTTCTTCTTCAGTCATTTAAGACGGACTATGATCGGTTACCTTGTGCCGTGGCCGAGGGATGCGAGGCATTCTGTAAGGCACTTTCTTGGCCAGCCGACGCTCCATCTCCCAATAACAGTAGCAGGCCAGCAACAGAGTGGCTAACAGGATGGAGAGTTTGGCCTGGGCGAGAGGGACAGAAATGGATGAGGAAAAAGTAGGCACCTTTTCCTTTAAACTTTTCACACAACTCATCACACACAGTCATACCCTCATCGGCAGGTTGGACCAGAGGTAGACTATGAAGATGGCGATGGCCTGCCACCAGTGATAGATGGTGTAGACAAAGTCCAGACGTTCTTTTTCCTCAGCGTACAGTATACCCAGCAGAGCTAACAAACACACACACATAGATGAGTTCACACCGACGTGTGATCAAAGTTGTAGGGTACATACAGACACCTCAACCACAGCTGTTACTTACTGCTGACACCTGTCTTGTTCAGTGCAGTGCCAACTCCCCACAGCACAGAGATCACTAACAGAGGCCAAAGGTACTCTGGTTTCTCATGTGCTTCATTTTGATTAACGGACAACACCATGAGAACCACCAGCAGCACCACGTGCACGACAGCGCCCCCTACCAGACACACCCAGCGTGGGAGGCGTAGGAGGCAAAGGGAGAGGGAGGAAAAGATGGAGCTGGAGAGGCCGTAGACGAGTATAAGGAGCCATAGCTTTTTCAGGCCCAATATGCAGACACCATACGACTGTGGAGGGAAGGAAAGAAGGAAATTAGATGAAATCTATTTATTTCATATATTTCTTGTCCTTATAACTATAATCTGCCTTTCAAACTACCCAAAAGACACACAACAAAACACTACTGTTCAACAAAGTTCATTGACAGGGCAGTACCAGGGAGAATCCAGTGACCGCAAACAGCATTTCAAATCCGCTGTAGATGAAGAAAGGGCAGAGCAGTCGCAGGCGGTAGTCTCTCAGGTGTTTGAATGGCAGCTGGAAGATGTTTCCCCAGCCAATACTGCGAAGATCGATCTCTTCTGTCGGGCGGTAGGCAGCGCCGCACAGCACAAGGAACTGTCGGTAAAAGCGAACTGCGATCAATTCATTTGGAATCATTTCGAATGTTTTTATGTGCCTTGCTCTGAAAAATAAGGCAATTCTATCCAGGCCATTGTACGACAGAATAACCGACTGCACACACAGCACTGAATAACACAAGAATTCTTGAGAGCTTTTGTGTCCCTCTTAAATTACTGCGAGCAGTAGTTACAACAACGATCCATTTCTCAAGCCAGACTTCACAATTGCTCTAAACTGCACAAAGAAGTGGACCCGAGAGTGTGTTTTCCTGTGTGCTACCACTGTGATAGACTGTTGTCCAATGCATGCTGAGATAGTTTTGAAGCCCTAAACAGACCTAAACAGATAATTTTGTACTGGAATTGTTTTGCGACTGTTAATATGAAATATAATGTATCTCAAACATATTCACGGGTTCAATCTGAAAGCTGCTCTAATCAATATATTTTATATATATATATATATATATATATATATATAGCACACTATACGCTACCTGCTCCACAAGAAATAGGACACATTACCAAAGTTATACCTGGTAATGAACATTATGTTACAATGTACTGCATCTACAGTATTCACTGGGAACATTGGATTATGTTGCCCTGTGTCTGCTGGATGTGTAAATAGCTTGAAAATGAGTTTGTCATACACTCAGACTCACTTAATAGGTACACCTATATCTAATCACCAGCTCTGTCATGTATTCTACAAGGCTTATAACGACGTTTTTTTCTGAGAGGTTGTAATTTAACAATATGTTTATTATGAGGTCATAGTTATTAGTTTAGTGCTTGTGTTGGACTGGATTCTATTTCCATGTTTTTCTACAAACATTCAAAACACCTCTCATTATAATGCAGCAAACTACAAACTCAATAATAAACATGTAAATTACTACTTACCTGAGATTTTACAGGTGTACCTTATTAAGCAGCCACTGACTGTACATTGTATGTATAAACTCAAAATCAGGTAATGCAGCCTAAAGGCCCATATTCTGTCGATATTGGTCCATTGAGCGTTGGCAAAACCTAACTTTCATTACCTGTTTCTTTCCCAGGAACATTTCTCACAACAAAGTAGAGCAATGCAGTGCAAACTCAAGACAATCAGATGAAGACACTGGAAGGTCAGAGGTGTGTGTGTGTGTGTGTGTGTGTGTGTGTGTGTGTGTGTGTGTGTGTGTGTGTCGGGGAGGTTCAATCTTACGATGATCATGGACAGGAAGGCAAAGCCCATGAGGACACTCTCCACTTGGATGAGTAGCA
The DNA here is from genome assembly GCA_033000465.1 of Sciaenops ocellatus. Lineage (NCBI taxonomy): Eukaryota > Metazoa > Chordata > Actinopteri > Sciaenidae > Sciaenops > Sciaenops ocellatus. Next base: position 7,849,206 of record CP136867.1, on the reverse strand, counting down.
TGGAGCGAGGCAGTTTGGTCAGCACTGTCGTGTTGAAGCCGGGGATCACTCCAGTGACGGTTGCTCCTGGCAGAGGAAGAGGAAGGTTCAGCCATTAGAAAGGAGGTGACGGGAAGTATCACGTTTCAGTCCTGTAAGTTTAACATGAGACTGCATCTCAATCGACGAATGGCTAAACCGTACATTGAAAAAAGCTAAATGGATAACTAACAGAGCAGCAGTTATAATTAATAAGAAAAATGTTTGTGTGCTCATGTTTTTGCATTTTGAAGAGGCATGTGATCATGCGATGCGATAACGATGTTTCCTCCTTTTGTTGTTGTTGTTGCAGCAATAAAAAGGAACCACTGCTGCCAGAACTGAAATCTAAGCAAAACATTTCAGCTTTAGCAGAAGTGTTGCACTTATCTTGTTTCACAGCAATTTTGGAGGCAAATTGTGTTTCCTTTAGCAGCTTGCTGCCGACTAAAGTATAGTGGACAAAAGGTATATGCTAGCCTACACATTCGTGCAAACCTATGAAACTGAGGAACCTTTTTTCAGTGTGGTTGTTTTCTTTAGCTGCTACATGTTCACCAGCTAGTCTCTGTCTGTCTGCTGTTTTGCAGTTGGGGAGGTAATGTGTTTATTAGAGCATCTTTTGCTAAAAAAAAAAAGTTGTCTGCTTGATCATAAACAAGGCAGACTTTGTGGAAAATTCAGAATGATGAGCAAAAAGACAAAGACAAAGCAAAAGAAAAAGAGATATATTTTTATATAAAAATAGAGCTGTGGGGCGACTGCAAGTTAGCTTTCTTTCTGAGAGTTGGATGAAAAGATCAATACACTTTTGTGCCTGTACAGTAAATATGTAGCTACAGCCAGAAGCTAGTAAGCTTGGCTTAGCATTAAGACAGAAAACAGGATTTTAGCTCTTAAGAGGTGCTGATAAGCTGGTTTTGTTACCTTTGGACAGAGCCAGGCTAGCTGTTTACTGTACACCTTTGTGCAAAGCAAAGCTAAGATAACCAGCTGTTGCTTCATATTTACTGCACGGACATGAGAGTGCTGTCAATCTTTCCCCTCTAACCCTTGGCATCAAGTAGTAAGTATTTCTTGAAATGTCAAACTAAAGCTTTTTGTGCGTTATTGTATAGAAAGGACTCAATCATTATACAATGCTGTCCTGCCCTTATTTGTCTGTAATCATTCATCCTTGGAGGTGAAGTGACGTGTCTTTACCGCAGGTTTTGACATTGCAGAGAATGTGTTTGTTCTCGTGCAGGTAGTGGTTGAGGACAAAAACCATGGGGAACTCCGCAAAGACAAAACTCAGCTGGTGAGAAAGAGAGAGAAAGCAGAGATTTGTTTCTGCACCTGTACAAACTTATTTTCCGGTGTACATGGCATGAAATTACATGAAGCATGAGTGAACAAAAGATGGCTGCAGACTCACATGGAAGATGATGTTGAAGACTGACTGAAAGATGATGATGTAGCTGTGGCATACTCCCTTAGGAAGCTTCCTCTGCTCCTGCACATGCTCTTCCTTATAGTTGACATACTCATAGTACTGCTGAGCCATCCTGCATGTGTTTGTTGAGAGAGTTTATGGGGTGTGAAAGGAGAATTTAACAGCAAATACAAACAAAAACATACTTATTATGTAGAAACAATTCACAGTTTGATTTGATTTGGAACAAAGAGCTGTGCTTTACATTTTCTTCTTCTTCTTCCCACATTCAGCTTCATAAATGAGTTCATTGTGAATTTGGCCTGAAGTTATTTTGTCAAAACAATGCATTACAAAATAACAACGCAAAATGTGCTGACAAAAAGTATCTCAGCTTGACGACCACAGCACCACACAGTTTAACAGACTTTCAACAAAAAGTGCCTGGCAAACTGTTGTTTGAGCCTTGCATTGATCCAAACAATACTGGGTATTGTTATTGTCACACCTCATTGTGAACAGACGTGAAAACACTCGAAGCGGCTAATGATGTTTTTTCAGAGTCTGGTTTCTCCTGACTGACACAATGAGACTTTGAAACTAAATTCTCTCATTTCGCTGCAGGATTTTAAAAAGACTACACACTTTTTTTAACATGAAAACAATGACGTATGTGTGCATGCTTAAACTTTATATGTTCGTTCTTCTTCTGTCTTGAAAAATAATAGGACTTAATAAATTGAACATATGTGTCACATGTTTTTAACATATGACAAAAATCCATGTCACTATTACATTCAACAGTTTGTCCAACAGAGGAGCACTGATAAGTTTTTGCTAACTTTGTCTTTTTTTTTTCTTCAATGATCTCACTCAGTACATCCCTCTACCCTGAGGCCTGAAGTTTGATGGTTATGTCAGAGATTTAATTTCACTTTAAAGCTCTGGTGGCTATTCAAAATGGTGAATATTAATGTAAGGCTTAGATGTGACAATAAAGGCGGTTATAAAGTTGTAGGATAGTAGTTGTGTAGGATTTAGTGGCATCTAATGCAACCCCCCTTGCCTCAGCCTCTTTTCTCCTAGCGTGAAGCGGAAACTACGGCTATGAAATATGTAGGTACTATTTCTGGTGCGGTGAAAGTAAGGGCAAGGTTCTGGGACAATGGTCGGCCTTCTGTGTACCTGTGACGTATTAAGTTATAAAACATCTTCACCCACCCTGCCACGTCATGTTTCTTACCTTGTGATATAATTTCCTAAAGAGGCCCAGAGGGGCACAATGGCCACACCAATAGCTACGGCTGATGGAACCAAGGTATAGTAACGCTCCCAGTAATTGGTCGAGACAAAGAGTGCATAAATCCCCGAAGCCAGGAACATCATCCACTTAGTACCTAGAAACCTGTAAGATAGGTAAATGTAGAGTACATAAAGGCAGGACAGGTCAGTCAGATAAAAAAGGATCTGTGTGTCTACCTGATGAGTATGGGGGTGTACAGCAGGCCTATGATGGGTGTGACGTTGATGCCCATAAGCATCTTGCGATCAATGTCCTCCAGGCCAAGGCTGCTGTACTTCACTTCACGGTAGGTCATATCATAATGGAGGATCAGCTGCATCTGCAGTAGACCTGTGACACATACACACACCATTTATACACACACATAAAAATGGAATGGAAAGAACATATCAGAGCCTCTGCAACTCTGCCTGTCTCTGTGTCCATTTCAATGTCTTCTCCAATCAAACTCACCCATGTACACACTGTACACAATCATGGCTCCAAAACTGGCTGCGAGAACATTCTTAATGACTCCCAGCCTCTTCCTCCTGTAGTATTTCCTCTCCTCCTCCTCCTCATTGTACTCTGCCTGTGGGCCAAGAAACTCCTCCATCTGAGGAAAGAAAGATGTGTGTGTGGGGGGAGAGTAATGCAACTGTGTGACAACAGCAAAGCAAATTAATTCAATTACTAATGAAGAAGTGTCTTATCTTTTATTAGAAACCTGACAATCACATCACAGGGACCGGAGTTTTAAGGTTTTTTCACACCGCAGCAGGAAGCTCACCTGGCCCTGTATGTTGTCTTCCTGCCCCACATCCAGCAGTTCGTTAATGCAGCCATTAGATGGCGCTATAAGCAGATCAACATCCCCGTCATCTTTGTCAGCTGCCTCCATCTAGTGACCAAAAGAGCAACATACTGGATGGAACAGATGTTTCACTGTAATCATACAAGCCACTCAATCAAGCAAACGTCTTTGTTTTTCCTTCGAGGTACCTGCAGGGACTATTCATGCTAATGAGGCTACATTTAGATATTTTTTCTGTTTTCACAGCTGACAAAACCGATCTTTAAATCTACAGCTGGATAAATCAGAATCATCAGTGTTATAAATTATTCCTGAAAGTTATGAACTTTTACAACTCTCACCACCAGTCCATCAATCCCACTGTAATGTAAATGTCACTTTAACTGTAACTGTGAGGCACAGAGCACCTTATTTCTCAACTCCGGCTTCTTTTTCTTTTGTAACTCCAGCTCAGGTTTTTAACTTTTCACTGTTCTGAACTTTAAGTTACATATATAAAAATTTTAATATATAAAATTCTCACTTTACTCTATTTTTGTATTATTGTGTGTGTACTTTTCTTATTGTTGTTGTGTAAATAAGAATTTCATTGCTGTATAAACCATGTGTTTTTACTTGCACATGACAATAAATCTGAATCTGAATCTTTAATTTTATGACATGGCGCAAATAACATGTTCATTAAAGCTTCAAAACACAATGCAATAACTTATTTTACACTCTCTTAATCTCTAAGTAACTGTTTTTTATGTATTCACAAATGGAAAATATAAAATAGTGAGAATGTCAATTTGACACGTTAAGTTGCAATATTGTTTACTGAAATATGAATTTAAAAAAATGTTTTGAATGTTATGTGATCATGATGTTGGTCAGAGCACTTCTGTCCGTCACATGGACCAATATTTTAATGACTTAATGCTATTTATAGAGCATTTGTTCTCTTTTTTTATCTGTGTTCTCTGTGAGGACTGGATGTGTTTCTGGTTTAAGGCTAACATCACAAAGTTCAAGTTCAAGATCAAAGTTAAAGGTTCATGGTCTAGATAAGGGACCGTATGAAAATTATTGGGACCTACGGGTGCTGAATCTTCTTTTATTTTATTCTATTTTATTAAAAAAAGCAAGACTCCGCCCCTTGCTCTCTGAATCAAAGTGAGACTGCCCTCCCTTTTTTTCCCCCCCAAATTAATATAAAATAAAATAACTTTTGTGTGGTCCCTGACTTGGTCATGAATTGTTTGTTGTTTGTTTGTTTGTTTGTTTGTTTGCTGTTAGTTTAGTAGCTCTTAGTTACATAGTTCCAGCATAGAAACCAATGTGCTTTACAGTGTATATTAAAGTACTGGTACGTTTTCCCCTTCTTTTTAAGTCGACAACTATTGTTAAAAAAAAAAGAGGATATGGTCCTAAACATGTTCTCCAAAATCTGAACAGTACAAGTACATTTGTCGTCGACATTTATAAATGTACGCTACAAAACTATATAACAACAAAACTACGCACTTTGGCTATAAACCAAGCTAAATGTACATTTGAAATAACGTTTTCTCACAGGAGTATTGAACATACAGGTCGTTTATCACTATACGTGACCCCTTTCCCCAACATAGCCTTGGAAAAACACCTTTAATATGAGCTAAAAGTGCGTGAGTTACTTTAAGTGAACTTTTTGATGTTACTGTACCCTGTTATAGTGTTTGACAGTAAATGTGAGGACTTCTGCTGTAATATTTACACATATTTCAGGTTTATCAAGCTATTCTACTGTGACTGAGTACAAACTACGACTCCAAACACACCTACCTACCTGCCTGCCTGCCTAACAGAACATCCTTCACCCACACCTGGAAAATCACTTACCATGTTTCGCGCGCGGACACCAAACTAAAGTTTGTCCACCTGAGAGACAGAAAGACGAGCCCCACGTCTGCGCCCGTATCACTTTGAGTCTGTACTGCTTTTAGTTCCCCTTTCACACCAACAAGGTGCATATATAAATAAGTTTCTCGTAGGAAATGAAACTCAGTTGTCTTCACTTCCTCACTCCAGCCTGCCTCAGTTTGTCTTAAAGGCATAGACACTTATTTGGAAACCTCTGCCTCCTGTCTGCCAGTAGTGCGCCATTAACACAGCTGGAAGTGCGACAAATAGCGTGTGCGTGACTTCAGTAACATTACGACAACACTCGTGATGTTTAAATAAAGGATGACAATGTTTTATTAGTAATTACTGTGCAGCTTCTCCAATTTGCAGATAAAAAGCTGCGTCACTGACACAGTGGTTAGCAGAGGAAAACATTTCACAGTCAAAAACATGGTCCACTGACATACAGCAAACAACACACAGTCTACAGGAGCATGGCAAAATGAGTAAAGTTCAGTCCATCTTCAACACGAGTCCATGTAACCAGAACAGCGTGGCTGGCAGACGAGACGAAACCAACGCAGCACAAGCCAGAGCTGAAAGAGTAAACTGTGCGTAGCATCTTGTAAAATACTGCCATTCATAATTCAGTGCGTGCCCTGATCCATGTATATGATTTATTGTGTTTCAAGCTTTTGTACAGATCTGACATTACTTTGTCTGCATGACAGACGACTTGTAATCATGAACAATGTTTCTCTACTTCAACATGTTGTTGCAATCTTATGAGGGTCTATGTTTACTTTGACCCCACTTTAAAAAAAACGAACAAAAAAATATCACCCGACTCAGAGGGCGATTTGAGAACAAAGAGAAGATGCAAATCGTTCGTAGTGTTTGTTTTAACCTGCCCCAAGTACCAGACAGTCGGTACCACAGAGTATTTGGGTTTCTGCAGAAGAAGCAGCACCCTGCTTGGACTCCAAGCAGCTAAAAACAACCACATATGAGTATGACTTTGAAATACTATAACATGTCCCTTTCTCCTTTCCAGCTGATATTCAGGTGACTTCTCGAGGACCAGGCCAAGCTGAATGTACAACTAATGTGACACATCCAGAGAGGCTGGAAGACGTCCTCGTGATGTCCTTCCACCACGTGCTCCAGTCACCCCTCTACCGTGCCGTCTCTTCTTCTACTGCAGCGGAGGATCAGTTTCTCTCAGTGGACCCTCAACAGCATTAATTTATTTATATTTTTCTACCCCCCCCCCCCCCCCAAAAAAAAAAAAAAACACCCACATTAAAAGACACAAATCTCTCATCTTAGAGAAACCAGATATTTCAACCCCATCCCACAACTTTAATCCCCCACAATGCGTCTCTATCCGCTGCCCACAGCCGACTTCCTCATCATTTCCTCGTCCTGGACGGAGAGCTCTGTCAGCTTGCGTCCCAGCCTTTCGTGAAGGTCTAGGTATTTGGCCACGCAGCGGTCCAGGCACACCGACTCGCCCTTCGTCAGCTCTGCCTCCTTGTAATGTGGCGGTACGCACTTCCTGTGGCAGGCGTTGGTCATTCTGGGAGAAAAAGAAATCAGTTGTTGAGTTTTTAAAACATTATGTGTAAACATCAATATTATTCATGTGTAGACACTTTTATCAGGATATTTTATTATGCCTGAACACCTTGATATGATGTCCCACCAGTACTCACATAAAGTCAGCCACTTGGTAAAACTACACAGCTCCATCTGCTGGAGCCACTACATTTTAAATGTGCAGTGTAACCTTGTATGACCAGGTAAATAGTAGACTGTGAATATGTAGATTATTTTCACATTTACTGTGGGTTCTTTAATAAGGAATTAATTGCTTGTACCAACAGTCCATTAGAAAAGCATGTTCAGATAACAAACATGTAGGACAAAGGAAAGCTGCAGGTTTTCAAATTTGAGAAGCTTGAACTGTCACGTTTGGAATTTCTGCTGATAGGCTGATCGACTATATTTAAAATCCTTGCAGGTTTTGACGACATCAATTATTTAAAAAAAGAAAAAGAAAAACATTAAAAATTATATTTTAAAAAGTATATGCCAGTTTAAACTCACTCAGTGTCCCCAACTTTCAAATACCCCCCAAGTGTTTACTGTAAGTCAAAGTCACACAATGGGGCAAATTTATTTATTCATTTATGTTTATTTGACAGGGACTCACTCATAACCAGTAATCAGAAGTGAATTATCAGTGTGTATGTCTTAAATTAGCAACGAATGCCTATAACTGTGTGAGACGTATCATAATATTGTTCCATATACTGTGTCTAAGAATTGTAAAACAGAAAGTGCCATTTTCACAGCAGACATATCGGCTTGTCATTGCAGAAAAAGCACTGGTCTAATTAATAACAAACACACCAGCGTTCAATTAAGATCAATCAGCAAAACCACTTATGTAAGCACAATACCAGAGCCTTTGAACTGGACAACCTAAATGGAATATAGACTATTATTGTAAGTAGAAATCAAAATGCCCACTGTGAGAAAGGACCAGCGATACAATAACTCTGACACACGTGCTCAAATCATTTTAACCGAAACATGTTTAGTAGTTATAACACACTACTTAAATTAATACGATCTGTAATGAGCTATGATAATAAAGGAGCACTCAGCTCCTTCATTAAAACAAAGTGAGTATATGGAAGCAGGCCTGTTTCACAGTAGGTGTTCTGACATGAAAAGCAAAGGTGTTACCATTATCATTAACATTACATTTATGTCAGACAGTGACAGGGCTGTGGTGTCTCACTGATACAGATCAATGCATCTTCAACATTTGGTTTTATTTTAGATGAGCTTACACAACATATCTGAGTACAGCAAAGGAGGAAGTGGACCGTGGCCTGCTCGACTCTTACTGGAGCACAGAGTAAAAGGAGAGGGACTTAGGATGGGTCAGTAAATCAAAAGAATTCCCATTATTTCCCTTAGGTTATGTAAATTCATATAGGGACAGATAATCTATTTATGGGGTTTAATAGAAAATTAATGAATTAATCAAACACTCACAGATGTTAATTGAACACCTAAAAATAATTAGCTTTAGCACTATGAAGACAAAAACAGAAGACATTAGTGCTACATTCAGCTGGTGGCTTGTACAGTGCTGAACTACTCTGTCACATGTAGCTTAGCTACAGTAATGAGTAATCTGATGAAGCTCGCATCAAGGAGGAGCACTTTAGCCAATGTATTACATGTTCACTGAGCTTTATAACAGAGGATTCATACAGACTATGAATGAAGGCCATGAGGCTGCATACCAACACATATGTAGTATAAACTACAGACTGCTAGCTGAATGGTTAGCTTGTTTTGGCTTTACCGGTTGTACATGTCAGCCATCATTTCCACTTCCAGCTCCGCCGCCAGCTGCTGCGCCTTCATGGGATCCATGTCTCCGCTTCAGTGCTGTTCTCACCCGGCTTTCACCACGAACACGCCGTCCTGTTGACCCTCTCCAGCCGGACAGTCGACAAGAAATCTCCCCGCTGCTTCTGCTGCTTCTTCTTTAACCTTCAAGTCTGCAGCACGGCACGTGTGTGTCATTTCCGCTCACACTGCTGCTGTCAATAAAGTTTGATTCAAACGGAGGGCAGAGACACAGCGCCCTCTCCTGGTGTGTTTTAGAAGAAAGAGAAACACTTGACTGAAAAGACAGACTGATAGTTTAATAAACCATAATTATGTTATGTACATGAAACACTCTGCACTTGAGGCTCAAAATAAGACTTCTTTTTACAACATTTACTTGTGTTTTTACCTTAAGCAGTCTGACAAACAACGATAAGAACATTTTCCATTTTTCTATCAACGCTTCAGCATATTATTCATGGAAATCAAACGTTTGAACCTTACATATAGAACTAAATGAAGCTCAGACCAGTACACAGCCCATGATAATCAGCAGACAGTGACTGATGGTGAAAACAGAAAAAGAAGAAGAAATAAAAATCTATTAGATACATTTTAACATCAAAATGGACTTCATCTGACGTCTCTGTGAACACACATGCAACCAGAACAGAAAGAGCGTCACGCAAAGCATCTCCAAGTGCTCAACTAGTCACACGACACGTTAAAAACTATGCACACGAAAAAAAGTTACTCCGCTTCGTCTCCGGTCACATCGATCTCGTTCACGTCTTCCTCATCCTCTTCTTCCTCTAGATTTATGTCCATGTCGTCCAGTCCGTTCTCACACTCTCCGGGCTGAGGCTCTTTGTCTGGGGAGTAGAGCAAAATGTCCACATCCACTTCTTCATCATCATCATTATTATCATCATCATCATCTTGCTGATTACAGCCTGAGCTCTTGATGGCTGCACCAGTGTCCGGCAGAGGTGGACCAGTTCTCTCAGGTGTCTGGGGGTTCAAGTTGTTGTCCAATGGCACTTTTTCTTCTTGAGGCGGCGTGTGGGAGTTACTGTGACACAGGCCTTCATCGTTAACAGCAGTCTGCTGTGTTGTATCTGACGCTCTGGCATCACAGCTTTGTTGTGCTAAAAAAGAATAAAGGAAGATGGATTATCCAAAAGTAAATGGGACATTGTTTTTGGAAAGATTTCAAAGTTGTTGTTTTTATTCTTGGAGCACCACAGACAAGATCGATTCAGATCCACTGTACTGATGTGGCAAATATCTGAAGTCTCAGCAAATAAAAGTGCCAGTGAGGCAGTGGTGGAAAGTAAAAAAGTTACTTTACCCATGGACTTTGCTTATGTATAGCTTTGAGGTACTTTTACTTTACTTGAAATTTTCATTTTATGCTACTGTACGCCACTAAACTCAGGGGAAATATTGTACCACAACATTTGTTTGACACCCGTTGTTACAAGTTACATCTCAGGTAAACAAACAAAACAAGTGGTGAAAACAGATTTGTTTGCGCAACTGTTTTTTTCCAAGTAAAATGATGCTTACACATTGCTGCAGCAGTACTAACAATGTAATTATTTTTATTAGATTAATACAATAATAATAAAATAATAAAAATAATAATATATTCAGTCATGGTACATTTTATTGTACAATCGCTGCTTTTACTGCAGACACCAAGTACATTTAGCTGCTAATAATTTTGTATTCTTACTTATGTTAATACTACTTTTTCTTTTTCAACGTTGCCATATTTGTAAAGAAACACGCAGTCCTGCAGATACACGTTTCTTTACCTAAAATTATTATAGTTCAAGCATCTCGCTGCAATTGCTGTCACACTGTCATTCTTGAAGTTACCACTAGATGGCCCAATAGTAATAGACTTGCACACACTGTAGTGGTTTTAAGAAAAGCCTGAGCAATAAATTAAATGATACAGTGATTAAATATTTGGAGTTTAGCTTTTCCCATGTTCGTGTTAGCTATTTACTATTCACTGTAAGCAGTAAAAAGGTCTGCACAATCTGCCAATGATGTACCAAGGCTAGAGGAACAAACACTTTACCTTCATCTGGACTCTGAAGTGTCTGCTCCCTCTCAGCTGCTAACACCGGATGACACCCATCACCAAACACACCGAACTCTTCACTAGTAAAGCTGTTTGTGTCATCCTGCTGTGATTCAGTGTACTCGGCTGTTGAGTTATTGAAAATCTGATTGTGATTTTTATCAACTGTGACACTGAAGATAACGTGAGGAGACTCTTCAGTCCCGTCCCTGTCCTGAGGCTGAGTAACATCGATGTCCATTTCTGTCTCCTGAATTAAGTCTTCACATCTGCTACCATGTGCCGTCTCTTTACTTTCTACATCTCTTTCAGGTTCATTTGTTTCCTGGTCTTGGCTTTCTTTTGATTTTCTTGTTTTTGAGTGTTGGCGCTTGATAAGTTTTTCAAACTTCTCTAGAATGACTGTCTTTGGCTGTTTGGGTGTCTCAGGTTTTATCTCTGCTGGGATTACGTCAGTGCTGTCGTCTGCCTCAGCCTTGTCGGTCCTCTTTATTGGTATTACCTCCACTCCACTTCTATTCCTCCTCCTTTTATTACACCTTTTCACCTCCTTTGGCAAACTGTTGTCAGCTTCCTGCTCACCTTCCACACCTTGGCTCTTTTTTTCACTGACGGCAGGAGGTGTCTCTTCAAGCTTGGTTTTCCGTGGCCTTCCACGTTTGCGCTTTTGGGTTGGAACTACTTCTTCCTTCACAGTCTTAGCTCTACAGGCCGGGGGTTTTAAAACTAAAGAACGTTCTATATATGTGTTATATGGGGTCTCTTGAGTTTTTTTCAAAAAGCCCCTTGTCCTGATCCGAGTCTGGTCAGTACTGACATCCAAAGTGGTTTTCGCTCTCTGACTTTCTGTGACAGTCGATGGTTCATCTGGTTTCCCTAAAAGTTTGTATGGCATGTCTGAAGAACTGGCAGACATGTCTCTTTCCTTTGCCAGCACATTGTTGCTTGACAGACTGACTGAACAAACGCTCATGCTGATTTGACTTTTTGTTCCATCACTGACATTCACATTTTTGCATAAAAGACAACCAGCAGCATCTTGAAGATGACTTGTGCGCTTTCTCTTCCTCCGTTTAGGCGCTGCAGCATCACCTATGGTGTCACTTTGCTTTGAACTTTCCTTCATCAATGTGGTCTCAACGTCTGCTTTTACTTCTGCAGATATCACTCCTGACCAACTGCTGTGGTTTGTACCCTGCGGTAAAGACACACTTTTGTTTTCTCTGTGAGTGATGGCACTGAAAGGAAACTGTAATGATTCAGGGTTTACTGTGAGCCAGGGTCGCCCATGTAGACATGGCTGTGGCTGAATTTTATTACCATGGTTTGTTGAGTTGTTGAGGACAGGCTCATGTTTTGCTGCTGATGCAAATGGCTCTAATGGAGAGAGACATCGAGGAAGCTGCAAATCATCCATGCAGGGTAAAGGAAAAGAATGCAGGGATCCATTCATCAGGGGTAAAAACTCCAGGGCACTCTGATTGTCTTGTGAAGACGGTTCCTGATCTGTTGGGTAATGTAGTTTCTTCCCACTGAAGTAGAAAGCTGTGGGTACGACTGATCTTGTTGTGGGTTCTTCAGTATGTGGACCATTTTGACTTTTCGACTGCGACAGTTCCTTTTGGCTCGGTCCATCTCTTTGCTTCATGATTATGATAGCATCCGACTGTACAGATGAAAGGCTCGAGCAGCCGGGCTGGTTCGGAGCTGTAAAACAACAAACACCTGAACAGCAGGGGGGAAAACTGCCATGAATCCTCCTTGAATAACCAAAGCTGAGGTGGTTTACTGTGGGCTGAAGTCAGGTTCAAGAGAGAGTGTTGGTGTGATGAAATGAAAAGTGCAAGACTGGAAGGAATTACACATAAAGAAGGAACATTTAAGGTAAATCGGTGTTCTTTGTTTTGATTCTGATTCATTAATATCAACTTAGATACAAAAATGATTTAAATTAGAGTTCATTAGAGTTATTCAAAACAGTTAATTGAATAACTGATTATTCATTTAAGCAAAAATATCAAACATTTCCGTATTCCAACCATTTAACTGTGAGGATTTCTTGCTTTTCTCCATTTCGTGTGACAGGAAGTCCACTATATGTGGGCTGTTATTCCGAAAATAAGCAATCTGATGATACTGGCTTGGATTGAAGGAAATTTTTGATGGGCATTTTCCAAAATGCTGTTAACTGCTGGGATATAAAGAGGACAACTCATTTTGTATAGGTCCATTATTATATTATATAAGTGTACTAATAAAGCAGGTAAAAAAGGACTATAAAATGGAGAACCTGAAATCACCGGCTTCCACGATTCAACACCCTCCACAGGCCCAAATTTATTATTAGCTAAATTTATTAGCTTGGAAAAAGTCAAGGAATGCCTGGTGTTTCTTTTTAGATATCACAGTTCATAAATCTCTCCCTCTTTAGATAAAAAAACAGCTACTTAATTACTCCTCTAGCTTGCCAAACTGCCACTGCTTGGCAACACATTAACCTACAATTTATGAATAAAGTAATCATAAAACACAGAAGTCTACACATCTTTTAGGAAGAACAAAATCATTCAGAAAGCAAGATACCTGTATGTGGTGTAGAGTGGCCAATCTGTGTCCCAAAATCCTGGTGAAACACACCCCCTGCTGCAGTGACAGCAGTATGCATCTGACTCTGCGCCCGGTCATTCCCTGTAGCTGAGACTAGTGCTCCGTCATGGCTCGGTTGAAGGCGATGAGACTTCTTGCAGTCCCTGTCCAAGTCCGGCAGGATGTTCAGACCCATCATGATGTCCTCCCACAGCTTTTCTATCTGCTCATCTGACTCCTCTACAGGGCCCGGGGGCTGAGGCAGTGGGACTGACTCCAGCTCGTCTCTTTGGTTCGGGGTGAAACAGTCACTACACAGAAGCTCGGAGTCAGAGGTGGTGTTGGGGTGAGGTGGTGGTTCAGGGGAGCGGGTGGTAGCAGGCAGAAGGATCTGGGTGTCTGGTTTATCAATTGGGCCTGGCTGGTCAGAGGAGACCTCACCGTTTGTATGGTCCATCTGCGAGAGATGAATAACAGGTCACATTTTCATATCAATTTTAGTTAGATTCAGTTCCTATTAGAAACATTAAAGAGACACTCATTTTTCTGCAATCCTCTATTTCTGTATGATTTTATGTTTTTAGTAACTTCCTGATAATTATCTGCATGGCAGTGGAGCTGCTGATCTCAGGTGGAGTCTGAAAGCAGATGATGAAACAGACCTGCTGTCCATCAAGCCACAGGCAGCAGATCTGGCAGTCTAGAGCTACTTTAGCTCAGACTTTACCTGACGTTTGTGTCATACAGCCCGAACAACCTGCCAAAGCTTCAGTCTGACCACCTGCACCACCTCCTCTTCTGCCAACTCTACTCTCCCCAGAGTGTGCATCCACTCCACCAGGACTCCCTCAAAGTAACATCCGATGTTTTCTTTGGTTACAGTAGACAAATACAGTTCTGCGCCACATAAGTGGCGCCACATAAATATTCTACCCTTTATTTACACAGTGCATGTATATGAGCCCCCGTCCTTTAAATAATATGTGATGTCTTCCTTTTGGTGTCATTTTTTAGTCAGTTCTGTGAAATTATAGTCTGCCACCTCAAATCATTGAGTAATTATTGCAGTTGGCAAATGAAGTGATTCTAAATGTAATATATTCATCTACTCTACTCATTAAAACGTCCAATCAAATCAAAGTAAAGTGTGTCTGTAGTATAGATACATCGTAATTCTTATCTACTTGTTTCAGGGAGGTGAGCACTGACAACGTCTCATCTGCATCTTGTATGCTCACCACCTCCCACACTTCTCCTTTGGTCCTCCTCCTCAGCTTCACCTGCACAGACGGAAGACAGTTCAGCGATAAAGCCAACACAAAGGATGTGACGGTCTGAAGACATTGTGACAATCCTGTCGTGAAACTAAAAGCCCAAATTTTTTATTTCCTTTCTCTCTTGGCGTTTGTAGGCAGTTGCCACCCAACAATATCTCTAATCATTCAACAGCTTCCTGTTCTGGCTGCACTGAATAAAATTCACAGACTGTTGAGATGAAAACTTGCTTGACACGATTTGATTCAAGTGCTCACAGCAGCATGTATTTTTTAAGCCTTCATCACAGACAGCAATGAGATGACAGGAAATGAGAGATGTGACAATATTTCCTGGCCAAACTTGAACTGAGGACGTTGCGGTTCATGGTCGGCATAAGGGGAAAACTCGTCTACAGCAGTGGAATTTTGCAATTTGGCCTGATGAACTTCACTGTCCATCATGAGGCAGTTGACATGTATAATCTCACTTTTTGTAGCTTTCAGCGTTTATGTCCACGTGCACCTATAAAAGAGAACTCACTCTAGGTTCTACATGAAAAATGAACCACTTCTTCTTACCTTGATAGAAATCTGTGTGCTCTCCATCATCTTTTGCATCTGTTTCATCTTAGCCATGTTCCTCATCCCTACATTTGCATGTGCAAGCTTCTTCTCTGTAGGGTTTTCTTTTTCTTCTCCAAGTATCTCGTCTCTGCTGGTGGTGTTTGCTCGCTCTGTATTTTCCCTTCTGTCAGCTGTCTTGGGATTTGTTTTTTCTGCTCCTGAACTCGTCCCAACCCTGTCCCCAAACTCAGATGACTGCTGGTAGGAGCTGTCTTCTTGAGGCGTTGGGGAGTTTGAGTCCTCATTAAGGGAAATGGGGAAGCTCATCACATTGCTGGAGAAGGCTGATGTTGACGTGGGCTTTGTAAGACTGTCAGAGGATCGGTCTAATGAGTCTCCATCTCTTGGTGCCCAACGGGGCACACTGGGTATGGGTGGGACGCATGTGGTGCAAATATGTTTATGCGGTGTGGTGTTTTGGGGATGTAAAGTAATAGAGGAATACAAGCTTTGAGCTGAAGAGGATGCAGGCTCTTGGACTGGAGTTTTAGTTTGGCCAGAGTGAGTCAAAGAGAGCGAGCCGACCGTCTTTTCGCCAACTTTAACAGTCTGCGTGTTTGTGGATACACAACTTCTCTTATCAGCTGGACAATCCGTAGCTGTGCTTCCAGCCATCTCTGCCTGAACTTGTGTGCCCTGAATTTTCCTGCTTTCATTTCTTTCTCTGCAACTCGCAGAACTCTTTCTCTGTTTCTCTCCCTCATTCGTCCCCAAATCTTTCTGTCTTTCAACGAGGTCTGTGATCCCAAACTGGCGGGCTGCAGACAGCACGTCATTCTGTTCTATGCTCCCTTTTACCTCCAACTCCCCAGAGTACAGAAGACCAACAAGCTTCAGCAGCGTCTGGGCCTTCACAGTCTGTAGCTGGAGCTGACGCTTCTGGCCTGATGGAGGAGGCGGGGAGGCCGACAGCTTCTCAGACAGATAAGGACTGAGAGCTGCGAGGACGCAACTGTGGGTTGGCACTGAGATACCTTTACAAATAATAGAGATGTTTGAAAATGTTATTTTATATTTTCTTTTCCATTTAAAGTGTGTTTCATTTTAATATTGCAATCAGCTACACACAAACTCACCCTCAGTTTGTAACAGGGTGTCACAGAACTGGACGTTGTTTTGTTGTCTCTGCAGCTCTCTCAGAAGCTGCATCTCAAAACCTGGCCACCAGTACCTCTGCATGTCCACATGGGCACTGAGAGAGGAGGGACATGAAGGTGGAGGGAACAGATAAATGAATATGGTTATTGTTGAGAGACACAATGGAAACTTCACCTACTGCTCTCGGTACACTTAAAATCTTCCTGTTCACTGCTGAACTTTTGTCCCTGCTCTGGTTTTATTCATCAGCTCATGTTAAAATTTGAATATGCTACATGTTTTATCTATTTGTTTTGCACTTTTCCATTGAAACGCAGGACAGTTTGTGACTATTCAAAATTAAAAATAAATTTAAAAAAAACGTGCAGAAGTCCGCCCGTGAATGTTCGTATTAACGTCCGACATGTTTATTTGTTTAATTTTGTAGTTTCCCGCTTTTATTTTCTCCATTTTCTGTCGACCCTGGTCGGCTTATTTTAGCCACAACACAATTTGGCAAAAAATACTTTAAGGATCAAAGTGACGCTTTTATTTCTGCTAATATTGCAGCTAACTTTTAGCCACCTCGGCTAAAAGCTAGCTACATTAACAAAACAAAAAAAAACACTAAGCTAATTAAATAAATATGCACATGTACGCATTATTAAAAAAACGATAATTTACCCAAGTAGAATTAAATTTTACTTGACATTTTAAGCGTGCAACTGGAGGTTAGCTTACAGTAAAGTTCACACGCCACAGCTAAAGCGAGGTAGCTTAGCATTAGCATGAAAATTACACTTACCAGTATTTTTCCGTTGCATGTGCAGAGGAGTTTCCAACACTTGATTTGGACTCGAGCATTAAATTAAAGTTACAGAAGCATTAACTGTCTCTATCACTGTCGCATCTGAAATAGTGAGGCGTTAAATAATAGCGACGCCTACAGGTCGCTCTGTGATATGACAGTGAGGTAAACCGTACTGTCTACGGTAAAAACACGTTCAGGGAACATTTCTCCTGATTAATTAATAAATCGTGTCATCAGCAAGAGGCAAAAGAAAAACAGGCTGTGAGAAATCATTTTCTTTTTTATTAAAAACAGTATTGCTAGTTACATAAGTCATTCATAAATGAGAATGTGCAACTTTTAAGAGCCAAGGCAAAGAGATTATGGTGTAGTCCAGAATCAGATTTTTCCATTAGTGTTCCAGTATCTGATGAATGTGTTGGAGGATTTTATTTAGCTAACTTAACTTTTTTTTTTTTTTTTTTTGCATTTAATTAAGACATTAACTGAATGTTTTCAATCAAAACATAAAGACTGATTGCATATGCGTTCACCCAGAGCACCCAAAACAATTAAACCCAAATCAATATAAAAAAAGTAATACATAAAACCATTAAAATTAACAAATATTCTCTTGTATATATAGTTTAAATGTGCTTTTATTTTTCTCCACTTTGTCTAATAGCAGATTCTGGTCTATGCCTCCTTACAGATACAGATTTTCTAACACAAACTCTTGCTCTCCTCTATTCTCCTCTTTTAGTCAGTCCACTCCTGAAGGCAACTTGTTACTGTGAGAAAACGAGGCATCCTGTTGGGTTTCGATTGGCATGGAAAACAAAGAAAGAAAAGGGTGAAAAAAAGAGGGAAAAAAAAGAAAAGAAAAGAAAAGAAAAACACACATAATACCCCCCTAGTGCTTCTTTTAATCATCCACTCAGTAAGTATCTACATCTCACTCGGCACTAAGAATATGCATTATTCTAGAGTACAAGTGCTGTACTTAAGAAATGCGGGCAAAAATAGACAATGCTGTGTCATCTCCCATGTACTGTTTGGTAGTCTTAAAGACAGATAGGCTATGGGTAGTAGTAAATTACACAGAACTCAAGAGTTTTATACCTTTAAAAAACCAATCCCAATGACAAGAATAAACTCTTAACATACATACAAGTTCACATATTCCATTATCTTGCAGAATAGAAAACTGCAGAGTTCCATATACAGTATTCCCAACTAGTTACCTGCTGAGAAACAAAGACACCTTGATTGGTTATCCCGTCATGTTGGACAAACTTTCAGAACTATCCTGAGTGAGCGAGGCACTCCAGTTAGCCCACACAGATGCTCTTGTATGTACACATTCATAAGATTACAGAGCTACAGATAAAAGGAAATGCACCCACTGAATCCTGTGATATCTCCCAAGAATTACAAAGTTATGGGCCTGACATTTAACAGAAACATCACTTTATGAACATAGGACAGACTATATTGTCTATTCCAATGAGACGGAAAGTAATTTCTCTCTCTATTTCTGTCTGGAGGAACATCCATACTAAGAGCCCCCACTTTAATATCTATGGATCACAATCAAATACAGAAAATGCAGCATCCCCATGCATCTTGGCGATGGACTTTCACCGACACAAACTGAGCACAAAACAAAGCAAATGACAGTTTTCAGTGTGGCTGCTGTAAAAAGTTAGAGAGTGTGTGAAGTTCTTGCATTCAGTATTGGCAGTCGCAGCAGTAGCAGTGTCATTTGGCACATGTGCATCACTGTGGTACGGAGCAAAAGCAAGAAAGAGAAACAACTACTACCAAAAAACAGAAGCAGAAGCTTTACACACATAATTAGATCATTTAACATTGGTTCTTAGTGGTAAGAAATATCTTTTTGTTGTTGTTGTAGTGTTTAACTATCAGAGAGAGAAAAAAACAACATTCCCTCGATTTCTTCAAAACATCAAAACATAGTGTTATAGCCATTTATGGAAAATTTCACCAAAAAGTGTTCTGTTCTGATCCGCGCAGGTCGTCCTAATTAGTTTAATTAGTCTATGCTCCAACCTCCAAGACAGAAAGGTTCTCAGATGAAGCCACAGTCTCTGCTGTTTCGTCGCAAAGAGAGGATTAGTGTTGTCCAGGCAAGTCGTAGTGTTGGCGGCCGCGGTATCTGATCAAGTGGTTAGTGTTTTTTGGAGTTCAGGGACCCGCGGAGCACAAAGTGGTCATAGTGTCTCGTCCGGTTTGTCCACAGGGAACGCAGATCCACGTCAGTTTTTCCGTGTGGTTTCAATAGCTTTTCCGCTGCAAATGGAGGAATGTAACAAAGAGAAAAAGAGAGAGAAGAGAAGAGAAGCTGCAAGAGAGTGTAGAGAGAGACAGAACAGTTGAGTGTTAAGGATGGAGTTTAGTCCCATCGGTAGCTGTAGTGGTCCCCCATTGTCAGTTCAGCAAGGGCAGTAGGTGGGAGGAGGCTGTCGTCTTGTGATGCACACAATCAGTTTTTCTGCAAGAGAAGAAGAGGCACAAGTGTGGGAATTGATCATGTGGAGCAGCTAATGTGAGGCGTTCATGCCCGGGGTGGGAAGAATTCAGATTCACAGCAGTGGCTTTTAAAATAAAATATACACAATACACGATAGTGGCTGCTGGCAACAAAGTCACCACATGTTAGAGAAAAAAAATATACAAACTGTGCAGAGAGAAAAATAAAATCACATCACAGGAGAAACAAAAACATCACTGAGAATTGCTTTTCACCAGCAGGGGGAGCAAAAACAGTCCAAATACAGTACAATGGAAGCTCTTTGACAACACTGGTCACTGTCAAACACACAAAGTCACAGTTCTCTATTACACAACTAAGATATTAGGCCATGCAGTGAGTTGAGAGGAGCAGCCGGTGGGACACACATACCATGCGCTGACATGCAGTGTGACAGTGGGTGTAGCCTAACCATCGTAAGAATCCATTAGAGGCAAAGAGGCCTGCCTCTCCCCATACATCCCTCCCTGAGAGAGAGAGAGAGAGAGAGAGAGAGAGAGAGAGAGAGAGAGAAGGAGAGAGACACAAAGAGAGTGTAGGAGTGTGTGATAGATACAAAGAGGGAGAGAGAGAGACCAAAGGAGACGTACAGAGACAGAGAGACAAGACATCACGAGGTAAATGAGAAGGTTAAAGTGTGAGAATCCAAAAAGGAGAATGTGAGGGGACACAAAAGATGGAAAAAAAAGAATTGCAAGAGAGATAGAGGAAAAGAGTGGAGGGAAATAAGGACACCAGACGAGAAAAGAAAGACGGGTTACCAAAGTTAGTTTAGTGTTAGGTCACATTTTCAGGGGGAAAAAACAAGAACACTGGTGAGAATTTATGTGCAAGACTTTAACGAGACGTGCATCAACATGCTGTCTGTGGGTGTGTGTGAGAGCATGTCCGTTCACACGGTAACATCTTTAGCAGGAAGTGAAGATATCGGCCTGTGTATCATCCTGAAATCTGGAGTGTGTGGCACATGATTAACCATGATTAATTTATTTTTACAGCTTCCATCCTTTTTAGCTTTGTAGCCATGACGTGCAGTATCCAACCCAAAAACACGTCATTCAGCTTTGTGACGGGCGCGGGCTCTGCTACGACGTCTCCTGAAGGACGTGGAATCATTTCGGAGAGATGATGCAGAGGTAAACTGCATCAGAGCGTGATAAGATGAACACAAAGTAACATCCTGCGAAGGGCATCCTGATGTAAGCAACTGAAGTTTACCAAGGTAAGAAAAGGAATGTAGGAAGTGCGCAGTAAGGTTTATATTAGGAGTCAGGAAGTAACTCTCACTACTAAAGTGCAGTCATGCAGGGTCATGTGTGTGTTTGTGTGTGTGAGAGAGAGAGAGAGAGCGAGCATGTGACCTGTGTTTACCTGTACTGCATCTTTGTCAGCAGGTTCGAGTGTGTTATCCAGAGTGTTCCTCCTCCCTCTCTGGTCCAGTGTGGAGTAGGCGTCTGAAGAGGAGAGATGTGTTAGACCACTGTGTCTGTGTGTGTGTGTGTGTGTGTGTGTGTGTGTGTGTGTGTGTGTGTGTGTGTTTGTAATGTGAGAATCTCACTAAAAACGACTCATTGATAAGTTTCATCTGTTACACATGCCAATAATCACAGCCTATTGTAATACAGGCCAACTCTGTGTGTGTGTGTGTGTGTGTGTGTGTGTGTGTGTGTGTGTGTGTGTGTGTGTGTGTGTGTGTGTGTGTGTGTGTGTGTGTGTGTGTGTGTGTGTGTGTGTGTGCGTGTTTCCTGTTGCCACACTTGCCTGGTCCCAAGTCATTCATCGGAATCATTTCCCGGTCTCCTTTGCCACCTGTGTATTACAGACAGAAACAATGAGCATCAGTGTGAACTGCTGAATGTTATTGTTCTCTCAGAGAGGACATGTTAACAGTCCCACCATCTCCTGCCAAAGATAGAACAGTGTGTAGGTGTGCAAGTGTTTCGTAATTGTTTCAAGTGTCAGACATGAGCCAGCTAGTATTTGCAGATATATCAGTTTGTTATTTTGGGCTGTGAGATGGGTGGAGTTTAAAAACTTTAAAAATCAGTACCAAAGATCTTTTGTACATATTAAAAACAAAGAACACCTGACATAAACAGAGCCATCATCTAAAATGTCCCACTGCGGTAAACCTTTAAACGTCTTGCACAGCAAGACTGGGACAAACATGTTATAATTAATTGCAACTCCCACTTAAATTCTCCACAGCCTGCAGCCTACAACTTATCAGTACACAGAAACAGGCTGGAAGGAGTGCTGATTCTTTGATACGCTGCCACAGTTAAGCCTGCAGAATTTGGAGCAGAGCTCTGTGGAGCTTAAGTGAAATAAGAGACTTGTGTTACTCAGAAACACTGGAATTAGAGGGTTTGAATGCCATGCATAAAAGGCTGTTTCAAGTGAACGCTCCATATTTGAAATAATTCGCTCAATTCACTCTTTGGAGCACCCGGCAGCCAGGCATAGATGAATTTGTGATGGAATAAAACAACAAAACATACCTTTGATTAGGGAATAAAACAGTAAAAAATAGTTTTAATTCAGTCTAAAGATACACATCTGACCAACAGTCGCACATTTAGCAGCAGTTTGTCTTTTTTTGTGTTTACATCAACAAAATATTATACTAATATGCTAATAATGCTTCCGTACAAACAATGCTTGAACTGGACAGGAAATTTAAAATCAGGACACACTCCAGACTCTCTTTCACCAGCAAAGCAGTAAACTTTACATGCACGTTTCCCTTTCGCTTCCTGACCTTTGTCTATGAGCGGCAGAGTGCTGTCCTCATATCCTCCGTTGGCTCTGGTGTTGCTGGGAGGGTTTAGGTTGACCATAAAGTCCGTCTTCTTCCAGCCGTCTTTCTCCAAAGTGCGGCGCAGCTCCTTGTAGCCCCACACTGTCTGCAGCACCAGGCCGGCCCCGCGCACCTCCCGATCAGAACGGTTACTGCAAATCCCAGAGAGATCGGATTTAGAAATTAAAAACAGGCTGCAAAACTTACAGATACAGACAGAAAATGATTGTTAAAAAGTCTTCCATCCACCCTTACCCATCCTTGTTAATGAGCACCAGCCTCTCGATCCCCTGTGAGGCCCTGAGGGTCTTGGCTGCTTCCAGGCTTGAGCCCAGCACCTCATGGAGTGTGCTCAGCACCGAGACCACAGTCTCTTCCGAAAGCGCTCGCACTGGCTGACTCTGACCGCCACCGGGCAGGTCGGCCACCAGGTGAGGCACTGCATGTTTACCTGAGAACAAGTACAGGAAGAGTGTTAAAAATCAAAACGCACTACTCCTACAAGGTTAAAAGTGGATTTTTAAATACAGTTGGACAGAACTCACCTAGTAGATCTCTGTTGCGTGCGTCAATGGCCAGGTTGCGGAGGGCTCCGGACATGGCACGGACCACGCGGTCGTTGCCGTGGGCCAGCAGCTCTGTCATCATGGGTAAACCCTTCTCCTGGCGCAGCAAGGCACGGATGTATCGCCCATACTAAACAGACACACGTTTGTTTTCCATTACATCAGTTTGCACAACTTGTTTGGCTACAAACAAACCTTTGAATTATCATTTCAAGTGGTTTCACTTTGCAAGCATCTACTCTCAAATATATTCAGAAAATATAAGACAGACAAACTTATACAGTTATACAGCACATTTACAGCATTTTCTTGTCCATGTGCAGAGAAACCTTCATTATTACACTGTTTATACTAGAAGTCGTTACATCTGGTATTAAGCATCTTTCCCAAGAACACACGCCAACTAGTTATTTGCTCAGATTATTCCATTCACTAATCTTAACATGCGGCAGCATTAACCAGCTAAATGTCATTCACGACTGGACATGCCTCCTTTAACAATATCCCAGGGAATGACATTAAGTAATGTTTTAGTCCATTCCTAAAGCTGCCTCAGATTTGACTAATATCATACGGGCTCTGTTTGGTCCCGTAGTGTGCTGTAAAGAGCTTTGTTCCCCCGACTACTGTGTTTACTCAGAGCAGGGAGAGTCACGGCTGTGAAATGCAATCAGAGAATGACGGATAGCGGCTCTTACAGTCCAACGTCCGGCGCACAGGTTCTGAACGGCTCCGGCCGAGGCTTCCAGCACAGTGGGGTTCTTGGACTCCTTTAACAGGGAGGTGTAGATGCGGACCACCTCGGGCTGGTACAACAGCTCATAACCTAACAGGAAAGAAGGAGAGAGCGGGGAAGAAGGAGGAGGAGGAGTTATGTAAGGAGGGTTAAGATGGGTTAAGAAAGACAAATGCATTTCCTTTTCCACAGCTCATCTTTATTATACAAAACATACAGCAGGTTAAGTGTCAACTGAGCTCATAGTTACCTTTAGCAGGTGTGGTCCTCTTTGGAATGTCTATCATGTCTGCAGCTGCATCCTCATCTTTCCTACCTGGAATCAAACGTAAACATTACAGCCTTAGAAACACAGACAATCTAAATATGACAGATTTGTTTTAAAGAATTAGTTCTAGTGTGACTACGTTGTTCTAGTTTGGTTAGACATGTGCTGCGACCGTAAACTGAGATGCATGTTAGGTATGTCCACTACAGTGAGAGGAAGGCGTGCGTGTTAGTACTGTAACAGTTACATCGACCGGTTGGCTACTCTACAGCTAATGCCACAACAAAGATGACAACAGGCAGCAGAAGCAAAGTGCAGTCGTACACAGGTAAAGAGCTTACCTTTGGAAAACCACTCATCTGTTGCCCAGCTCGAAAAAGAGGAGAGAGAGGAGAAGAAGAAGAAGAAGAGGAGGAGGAGGGAGAAGAAGGGATGGAGAGGGAGTAGAGTGTAACAGAACAGGAGGAAGGAGAGAGCATTTACAGTAAGTAAGAGGAAAGCAGCCATAACTGAGCCACCCAGTTAACGCCTGCTTACATCCCAACAGCACCGCTGCCACCACACAGCAATCAGCAATGTGACATGCCGAGTATGAAGGCCGGATAAAGCTAACCAAAAAGGACACAGCAGCTCATGTAATCAATTGATACATACATACATCATAACTGTGAAAATAACACACCTGAAAATTATAAATACAGAAAAGCATTCACCTGACTTTTCTTTACAAACATGTCATTATGTATATTTTTTATGTGGATAGTCGAGGTGTTCATGAGGTGTTGACACAAAGAAAAATGGCACGGAGGAGAGACGGTGACTGACTTATTGGTATGAATGTTGGCAGATGATCAATATCACCACAAAATGTTTTTATAGTAACAACGGCAAAGGCACAACACAGTAGTAAGGAGGTGTGTAGCTGAGAAAAAACAATCGATACTCTTAGTGAAACGCAAACAGAGAGCAGCAGGAGAGAGGATGAGCTTTCTCGCAGTTGGGGAAATTGTTAACATTCCTGCGCGAGCTAGTAGTTTTGTTTGTGCAAGAGTGTGTGTGTGTGTGTGTGTGTGTGTGTGTGTGTGTGTGTGTGTGTGTGTGTGTGTGTGTGTACGTGCGCACGCGCGCGTGTGGTATTAGCCCAGCGAGACACTGCTGTCAACAGTGACATCACTGCGTATGTTCCTCCCCCTGACTGAACAAATGTACAGTGCACGTCTCGCTCTGACACCGACCTTTGCTCTTGCGGGAGCTGAAGCATCCGCCCTTCTGGCTGGAGGGGGCAGGGCCCTGGTTGATAGGCGCAGTCTCCTGGTAGCGCTCACAGCCGGGGATTTCGCGGTGCACCTGATAGGACAAGTTCCTCAGCAGACACACGCTGTTCTCTATCAACTGTGCAAAGATGGAGGGAAAACAATGGGGTGGAGGAAGGGAGATGAGAAGAAAGGTGAAGCCAGCCTGCCAAATTTCTCATTGTTAAGTACACCACATCACCTTCCTGCAGTGCAACAAACACCCTGTTGTTTTAATTATTTAAGTACATTTGCTCCACTGGTTTAACATTGCAATTTCCAGAACAGAATCACCTTCTAAGAAAGGTTATCAGTTTATACAAAGAACACAGCAACAAAATGGACTGTTCAAAAATACAAAGAGGAATGTAATGTTTGAGATAGCATAATAATAGAAAAGGAAAGTAGAGACAGTTAAACCATTAAAATAATAAATAAGGAATTGCACAAGAGGCTAGAGTTTATTATATTCAGATATACAGTAAGTGGATTGAGTTTCCTGGCATTGGCCGCTTTTCACATCTTTTATAATTAGCAAAACAACATTTATGTATGTAGTATTTTGTTATGATGATATGACTAACATGAATTTTAATATGCTTCAAGATTACAAATAACTGGAGAATTTTTTGGACTTTAGTCAATCATGCAAGGTTTTCCAAGTTCTGGGTCGTGTCACAAGCATAAAATTTGGTGAAGGATGTATGTGTGTATGATTTACTGGGAAATAAGAAAGGAACCGCTGAAGCACCTTTGTTAAGATTTAGAGAATGTGAACAGCTCTAATCATGGCTGCTGCTTTAATAATCGCAGGTCATTTCACTCAGTTAAGAACCTTCCTAAACAAAAAGGACTATTGAACGACAGCGCTGTTTTGGTCCGCTCTCCACGCGACTTCAAACCCCACCAGGAGTGTTAAATTTTAAGTGTAATTTTTCCTTGGTTTATGTACTTCTAAATATCTAAATATGCTACTTAGTTAAATTGTTTCCCTTTTGGCTGTTTTTACAACTTGCAGCAGCTCGAGCTGCTCTGCTCTGTACATCCGTCAAAAATAAATAAAACATCACTCGAGGACATATCAACAGCTCCCCCTCCCTCTCCCTCTTTAAACAGACTACCTCTTGAATGTCAGATAAATCAGAGTTACGCTTACCTTATTGTCCACGTCTTTACAGTCAATCTGGGACTGGACGATGTACATGAGCGAATCGACCAATCCCGTGCACTCCCTCAGCTTCCTCCTTGCCTCGCTTCGCTCTGAACTCACGTTTCTTTAGACGAGAGGAAAGTTGAGAAGAGGAGAAACGAGAATGTGAAACAAAACCAGGATTAGCAGTGTGAATGGTTGGAGAAATAGAGGAGGCATTTAAGAGGTTAAAGGGGAAGGAAAGAGTCAATTTTAGCAACTACAAAAGGATTCCAACACACAATGCGTGAACACACACACCCCAAGACTTGTTTGAATGAAACTCCTGTTAAATCTACTGGTTTACAAAGAGAGTACAGTTTGGAGAGATCAAGTTACAGCTCCGGACCAATTTCTTTCTCTGACTCAGTTCTACTTAAAGACCTAACAGGCCTGAGTGCATGGATGGAAACATGCAAACTGAGATCCAGCTCTTCATTCATTGATGTAGAAGGCACGTAAAGAAAAGAACATGAGGGAGACAACTGTGGAATGATATTCAGCCTTGGTCTTTTGTGGTGGTTTGTTTTTCCTAGTGACAGACACGCCCTCTCAAACAATACAAGGACACATTCTCTTCCACAGCAGGGGGCACCGATTTCACTTCACTGCATAGTTTATTGCACGAAGTTTATTTATACGCTGCATTGGGCAAACATTTAGATTTTAAAATGCAGACTGAATCAAATCAGGGATGTGGCACAGGAAAAGCTTTAAATCTGCTGTGAAGCAACATCACAAGAGGGAGTGATGTTATACTCAATATCAGCACAGCTGTTCAGTTCAGTTGTAGCCACAAGGCTGCAGGTCGAGAAAGGTGGATGCGCTGTCTTCAGCACCAAACAGAAAGCAAAAGACCGAGTAGATACTTTGGTAACAGCCGAAGAAACTCCTAAAATAGTCACCCAGGCCATAGTTTGAGCCACCATCCAGCACTTATTTTAATCAACCTTAATTTTTGAAACTATTTGCCTCATTCCTAATTTCACGTTGGACTACTTTAACACTGGTAGCAGGTGAGTTGTTGAGGTGATACAATGCAAAATAGAATTAATACAGAAATACAGTTTATCTTTATGGATTATATTGAGGCTGAATTGACAAGAAGACTATCTGACTGTTTTATTGACACGTAAAGAATTGTTAAAATGTCGTATTTCTTCAGGAAGTTTGGTGTAATATTTCCCGGGGAGTGCAGGGAGCTTGTTGTTGCATGTTTAATTTTTAACATTTTGTCACCATTACAGAAACACTAGGTAACTGTTAAGTATAATAAGGTTGTCTGACGTTGACTGCTGTGTTCATCTTTGTGGTGCAAAGTTTGTTACAGTCCAAGATAGATCAAGACTGTTGATGAATATAACGTTAAACCAACGGTCATTAAAACACCTGTAAAGTAGTGTGATACGGGTGCTGTGTTGCTCTTTATCAGTACTCCTGGGAAGACTCTTATCCAGTCAAATTACTTCATCGAAACTAACTGTTGTATACTATTTATTAAATTCTGGTGCTAGGTGTGGTCACTAGCAGTAAATCTTTAGTGTGAACATAAAGAGAGCGAAATAAAAAGTGAACTTTAAACACAAAGTGAACACTTCAATCAGAGGAAGATTGATTAACCTGCCTCTTTACCACGGCTGGGCAGGTTAAAATGAGTGATCACTTTGACTGACATGATGGCTCTATGGATGGTTGTCAGTTGGTCAGTTCACCACAAAAAAAACATAAATGATTTCCAGATTCATTAAAACGTCTACCACTGGCTGTTTTACTGCAAACCAGATAGATTTCAATCTTGTCCATTAACTGAAAATCTAACTGATGATATCAGTATTTATGAGATGCAACCCTGATCTCAAGCTCATCCGTGCACCTTGTATGAAATGCTTGGCCGCAGGGATAAAGCAAGTAATCAGACCCACATAGGTCAGACTCGTGTTGAAACACGTTGAAACATTTATGGCATAATGAAGCAGCATATCACAGGTACCGGCTTTACCTGAAACTCATCTTGATCAGCTTTTAATTTCCTTAATATTCCACTGACTGTATGTTTATGCAGAGCACAGACCAATTATCTTTCTCTTCGTGTGAGCAAGTAAGTCCTACCTGTTACCTCTATTTTGAAACTCTCTACACTGTGTTCATATCACCAGGAGAGGTATGTGATTATTATTTACACTTTTTTAAAATTACATTTAAAGATACTGTTGGTCAAGGTCCAATATGATACTAAATCATTTTATCAGCATCTGTAAAAATAACAATAAACTATATTTTAAATGACAGTGCACATATCTATTCATATGTACTCAAAAGATACTGTCCAGACCATTTCTGCAAATTCCAAAGTTAAAGTCTTCAAGATTACAGAGTCATTCACACCCACACACACACACACAAACACACACACACACTTTACTAATGAATTCACTGTAATTAACTGTGTGGTCAAGGGGAATGCATAGATAACAGAGCAGCAGGCTAGAACATACTGTTTATACTGAACGTGTCAATGCCCCACTGTCCTCTGCTCGCCCCCTCCCTGTCAGTTCTGAAATTCCCGTCTTCACCCTCTCCTGATCTCACAGAGTTACTGTGAGGCCGCACTTTGGTCGGATGTTTTCCATAAATTACTGACATTTAACCCAAAAATCTTTTAATGAGGCCTTAATAAAATTAAAGAAGATATCCTGTTTAACGCGCACAATAAACCATATGCGTCAATTGTGACAGACTTTTGAATACGATAGATCTACACTATGAAAGTCATATTTTTATCTGTGCAATAACTCGTTCACATGAACATGCTGTAGACCCCATCGTGTTTTCCATTCTCTTCTGCTCTGTTAACTCGTCATTGCTCACTTCCCCCGTCACCCTCCCCACTGGTCTGTCAGTCTGTTGAGCTGGAATAATTCCATTTCTCTCTGTTGCCTACATGAACCCTACCCTCCTTCACACCACCATAGATCCCTTCCTTCCATACCTCAGGCAGCCTGCTGTGTTGGTGAGGGCCGTCTCCCACTCAAGATGTCTGGGCTTGCAGTTCTCCTCCCCTCCTCCCGCCCCGTTGCTCCCTCGCTCCCAACCCGAATGGGGCACCATCACCTCATCGGAGAGGGCGTGCAGCGCGTTGTCCACGATCTCCATTTTCACAGAGTCGTGGGACGACAGGTTCCACAGCGTCCCTGTGGAAAAAATATGCAGAAATGTCACGTCTACTTCCACTCTTGCCAGACTGTGCTTTATCCAATTTCATTCAGCCACGAGTTCAACCAGCGAGTCCAAAAGCACAATATCTTGTGCCTCTAACCTGTGATGGTGTCAGTGAGGTCCTGGTCGCGAGTCTTCCTCAGCAGCCTGATTAGAGCAGGCACTCCGTCACAGTTCTTGATGGCGATCTTGTTGTCTGGATCTTTGCCATACGAGATGTTCTTCAGCGCCCCACAGGCTGCATAGTGAACCTGGAACAATGACATAATGACAGCTTATTGAGCCGTTAGCCATGATGGAGTATCACTTAAAGAGAGCACTGATTTTCACATACATGGATTTATTGTAGGAGTAGAAAACAGTGCCGTGCCCTTCTAACTGTTAGATCGTACTACGCAAATTACATAGGCCTTGGCACTGCTACTCATGCAAGAAATTGCCCATAATTAATGGTAAATTAGTTGGCTACATTTCAAACATATTTTACTATAAAGCAAGTTCACCAACATCCTATAATCAATATCACTTGTCACTTATTGTATTAAATTGTGGAGAATGTTTTTATGATACTCTACTCTGTCCCATTTTATATCTCCTCGGTCTTTCACACACACACACGCGTACACAGACAGAAAGCATGTGGAGCTTTTTTGGAATCACTTAAAAGCGCTAAGAGGATGCAGTCGCCGTTTGACCCATTTCTCAAGCCAGCAAGTCATCCAACACACACCAGACTTCAAACTTGTCACTGGCCGCGGAGCATAAAATGTGAAATTAAGATGCTTCTCTGCCTCGAGAGTGGAATGCATGATGTGGTTTGTCTGGTAGTGCCCGTACAAACATCAGCAAAACTTTGCCACAGTTCGCCCTAAATGAAAGGGAATCATAGAAGAACCGCAGAATGTTTTTGGCCGAAACCATATTTAGCACAAATGTTGACCTGCAGGATTTGAGGAGAAGTTGAATACGTAATGCTTATTTCTATTTCCCTTTCAGCCTGTATTAGTGGGGAATTTTAAGTTCACCTTGTCTCGGGCCAATGGGCTGTCTTGGTATTACATAACAAATACACTACATCCCTTAAAGCCTCGCTTTTACCCCACCTAGTTCAATCATAACACATTCCTAATAAAATCAAGAATGAACAGAAAGCTGTGGACAAAATCAGCAAACCGACCTCTTTGTTTGGGATGTCGAGCATAGACACGAGAGCTGGGATGCCTTTTAGACGACGCACGTCAGACTTCACCTGAAAAGGAAAAAGACATTAATGGATGGGGGGGGGGGCAGTAAATTAAACATCAATCAGTTAAATCAGTTTTGAAGACCCTGGAAATATCCTGGAAATCCTTCAACTGCAATCAACAGTAAGAGCTTTGTGCTATTTTTTCTTCTTCACAGTAAAATTGAGAAAAATCTAAATAATCTCTTTGCCATTCACAAGTCGCTATCTAATTTCCTGCACGATCGCTTGAATATCTGGCATGTCAGAAATTTTGGTCCTGCAATTCGAGAAGTTCCATGGCCCAAATTCAAACATGGCTGCTCAGACTGCGGTCAGCCTGTTTCAATATTGTTGGGCTAGTATTTTACATGTTTTGGCTAAAACTCTTGAGAAAGCTGCGATATAAAACGTGCAGAACAGAAAGCATATTGTCTGCATCTTCAAGCCATTTGCGTCTCCAAATTTGTATTTTTTTTCCTTGTTCATAGTAGAATCGCACAAAGTAACATTTCTCTCTTTTTGTAAACATTGTTTCAGTTGTCACTCAGTGTCAGCCACACTGAGGCTGCTCAGTTGGTCTGTACAGTGCGAGCATAAAGAGTCCAGTGCAGTGTGAGCTAACACAGTGTACAAGATCAATAAAAACACAGTGCTGTCTGCCAAGTTTCACACAGACCTCCTCGCTGCGTGACCCTGTTCTTTTGTAAAGCTTTGCTACACTTTTAAGTGCTTTTTGTGATGCATCGCCACATGGTTAAACAACCAGTAATGCTGACTGTGGCGCACATCCAAACTTGCTATTAAAACGTTGATCAATGAGCAAAATCAAAGAACATCTTTCTAAACAAATTCACAGTTCTACATTTGGAGCCAAAACCGATTAAAAACAAACTCTATATCCAACATTGAGAAAAAGAAGGTCTCCACTATCTACTCCCTGAAATTAAGTTTTCTACCCATCCAATTTGTCCTTATCTTTCTCTCACTCTGGTAGAATTCTAACTTTATGTCTGGCTCTTCTTCTTCTATCATACGTGCCTCAGTCATTTCTCAAAAACTTATAATCATCTTCAGTCCTGAGAGAAAGTCACTTTGACCTCACTCCTTAACTAATTGCTTTTAATTAAAGTCTATTCTCCTCCAAGTTACACTGGATAAAAAGCTTTCTACCATCTCTTACTTTATCATTCTTATAGGTGAGATGCTGCAGGTACGCAGCTGCGTTGCTCCTGACGGGGTCCAGCCTGTAATTGAGCATGGCGATGACCTCTGGCAGCTCCGGTTGACGCCAGCCACCAGGGCCAATGGGCGGTTTCCTTAGGGTGCTGTCCAACGATGCCATGCTACCTCTTTCACCAGTGGCCAGCGGTGCTCCTCCCCAATAGTACATGTCCCCTGGACCGCTCATGTCACCGTCCAAGGTGCCCTCGTAACTCCTGAAGAGGGACGAGAGAGAACATATGAGCACTTATGTCAAACATAAACATGAAAGATGACACTATATACACTGCACTCACACTGAACATCTGGGTGTTGCTCTTTCCTAAAAACACAGATGAGTCGCTACAAAAACACACAACTTACCCAGTCCTGCGTGGGGGCCCATGGGGGAATGCATGGTGGTTGCGGGGCACGGTGCTGTAGTGCATTGGGTGTCCCATGCCATAGTCGGGCTCATCGTAACCGATGCTGCGCTGATCATCTTCCAGACCGTACGGGTCTGGGACAAACCTCTGCATGGACGACAGCTCCATGGCACTTCCCATACGCCCAACCTGGACAGAGACAGGCCCCAAAATGATACAAGATACAAGCCAACTTTTACTATGCCATGTACGCAATGTGAAATCCTGATCCTGGAAGCACAGATTAATTGATAAAATGAAAAGTAAAAATCCTGCCAAAAGGAGAGAATCAAACCAAGCGACACAGGGATTGTTGAACATACCTGTGGCTGAGCAGCATAGGGGTCCAGCTGGTTCCTGCTGTGGGCTCTGTAGCTTGGATCCAGAGTTCTGTAACCGTCTGGATGGACCGGTCTGGTGAAGCAAGAGACAGTTAGGTTGAGAGTGAGAACCACAAGATAAATCTCAGCCTTGATGGCTTGAATCCTAGATCTGCAGAGCTGACAAACCTGTAGCGATCATCCATGCGAGCTCCCCTGGTAAGGCTTGCGTAGGTCTCAGATGGGGGTCCGGTGCGGTAGTCGTCGTAGCCTCCCGGAGGTCCGTAGTGATAGTTGCGCGGCACGGTATGAGTGGGGTAGTCCATGGGGACGCCAGGTGCGGGTCCCTGCCTGTAAACCATGGGTGCAGGGTAGCCCCCCATACCTGTCACTGAACCCCCGCCATCCAGGGAAAGTGTGTCTGACACGGAGGGGATGACTGTGCGAGTGGTGGTGGTCTTTACTACTTTTTTAACCTTAAAGAGCAAAGAAGGGAGGCAGGAGACAAGATTCAACCGTTAATATTTGGCTTTTATGTCATTTGTCCAGATACAATTTAAACAGAAAAAGAATTCCTCGGCTGACACTACAAAGGTTCTTCTGTAGTCATTTCATGCTGTGAACTGTGAATTTTAATTTTCCGTCGACTCATGTTACCGTGGTTTCTGTGCGCCGCGTGGTCCCATCTTCACTGGTCTCCACGGAGACAACAGGTGGCGCCTCCTGGGGGTCCTCCTCCACCGTGTACGTCTCCTGCACCACATGACCAGGCTCCATCCTGAACTGCGCACACACATTGCAGAATATAAACTCAACACGTGGGATATCGTTAACCTCGTGAAGAATTTAAAAAGCTGAGAGGCGCTTACGTGATGTGACCCGTTGATGTAACCCTCGTTCAGTGTCAGCCTCTCTATGTCTGCATCACAAGGAACGCGGCCGTTCTGCAGTGAGGAAGAAACAACACGTGAGGGGATCCAACACACACACAAACACACTTAATGGTTAGAATAAAATGAATGAATAAGCGTTTATGGACACACACACACACACCACTGGAAACCTTTCCAGCCATCCAGAGTTACAAGCTACTCCTATAGAGTACTGACCAATCCAAAAATAAAGTGAAAGCAGCAACCGTGGTCAGCTTTCATTTGAATTTTAATGGCACCCAGCTTTATCTGGTGAAGCTCAGGCACTGAAAGCAATGCTGTGTTTCTTTTCCTACGTGTCACAGTGACAACTGCAAACATAAAAAGTTTTTAAAAACTGAAAGTGAAAGCCAGTGACAGCTGAGCACTCTGGTTTATAGTTCGCAGTGTCTTAAAGCCAAAATAAAGTTTCCATGGACTAATGACACTTCATGAACTCCATCATACATATTAACACAATCATGCGTGCTCTTCACCACTAAACACAAACAATGGAGGTAGCTGGACAGAACACGATCATCCAACCAACCTGTGAATGAACTGCGATGCTGGAATGAATGGATAATTGGTGAGTTATGAATGGATAATGATCCACAGACAGACAATTAAAGAGATAAACTTCTTCTCATGAGTCGACACTACCAGCATTGCCTGCTCGAGAGTGGGAATGGGTGTGGTGCACTTCCCTTTGCAGCCATAGGCGGAGCTCTATGTAAATCCACTACTATGGGGCACTGAGGGGCACCGCCATGGGGGGAGGAATTGCTCAGCAGTGATTCAGAGTTGTCTCATGCTGACAGATATGTTGTATTTTTAAATTTAAAACAGAAACAACTTGCTGAAAGCTGGAAGGATATAATACTCGACGACCCGTTAAGGTGCCCCTCCGCCCGGATCAAATAAACGAGACAAATGAACACACCGTTTGGTTCAGACAAGTCAGAGAAAATAGTAGAAAGTGCCGGGCAGATGTGAGCGTGTGGGAACCTGTCAGTAAAAACTGAGGTCGTGTTGCGCTGCCTGGGAGAGTGGCAGAGGCATGCTGAAGCCTTTGGGCTATGTAAACACATACAGCAGAGATAAGAAGCAGCACAGGCTACATTTTTGTCCTGCTCTCACTGCTCCACCTTATCAGCCGCTAGAATTACCTGGGAGCGGGACGTGTCCCGGCTAAACGCCTGCCTACATGCAAGAGTGGCAGAGAAGAGGGAAAGCAATCAAACGGGAGAGCTTGGTTGTTTATGAGTGTGCGTTTCAAAAGACTGCCTCTGGGCCAACAGTGTGTGTGCCAGTTTATTCATGCAAGCCAATTACCGAACGTGTCAATAAGGAAGTGAAAGAATGAGCGAGCACGGGTGTGTGTGTGTGTGTGTGTGTGTGTGTGTGTGTGTGTCTGTGAGGTAAACTCAGCATGAAGTCACTCTGCAGTCTCTTAACCAGGTAAATGACTCAGGCGTGATGCAGAGGGTGTGTAAGCAAATAGCAGAACACGCTTTAGGTAAGAGGCACACTCAGTAATTAAAGTTTTTACAGAGAATTCACAGCTGTTGAAACAGTTCTGTGTCACAGTTTATGGACTTTGCCCATTGAAAAAGCAGCTGAGGGACGTGTTCTTTATACAAGCAATAAATACAACCAATGATTCAAAAATAAAAAAAACTGTTGGACAAACTCTTGATGAAGTCCTAATATCACAAAAATCACTAAATGTCAAGCAAGACATCCCCTTGCATGCAAACTCTCATGGACAAGTCAAGACAAACATGATGGGTTAATGCTGTTGGTGGAGGGATCTGATGATGATGAGGATGACATGGACGGCTGCTCGGGAACCGATGGATGGAAAAAATGCGTGAACAAAAGCTGTGAGGAGCAACAGAGGGTGTAAATTACCTCCTCAGGATACAGCCTATGTTGTAAAGTGCTTTAGTTAACTTCCAAAGATTCAGGAGCACTTTCAGTCCAGTCTGATTAAAACCAACCAAGGAGGTATTTAACCCCTCGAGGTTTGGTTTAGGTTCTGCTGCCGTCCAGCCAGTCCACGCAGATGGGATGAGGGTGACCATGGAGGTGAACTCGCTCGGATCACGGGTAAATCCGAGGATACATTCGATGGGGAAAGCGCGTGATGGTGGGTGAAAAAAGGGAGGAGGAGGAGGGTGTGGCGATGGCGATTGTTCCATGTTACCTGCATGTTGGGGAGGGGGCGGGGCAAGGTGCCAGCACACGACCTCCGCTCCTCCTCCAGAGCTCGGCTCAGCATCTCAAACTGCCTCTCCTGCTCCCGCACCGAGGCCAGCAGGGAGGCCGTACTTGCACACTGCTCCATTCACACGCTGAGAGCAGAGCACAGGACAGGACAGGACAGGACAGGGTCAACACCAGAGAGCAGGAGAGATTCACCCAACACCGGGATTTAATCAAAGAGCAGACACACAGCGAGGCTGAGTCACCCAAGTACACAAATATAAAGACAGAGAGGCCCCTAGGGCTGCGCACATCTAGGAATACGCTCACTGAAGTGCTAATGAAGTTGATATTTAGAGGTTAGAAAAGCAGCAGGAGCTGACGCAGAGAGGCGAAGCAAGGGAAGATAAATGAGGGGAGAGCCGGGGAGATAAAGGTACAGAAAAAGACGTGAGGACAGACAGAACAAGAGCGAGAAATACAGCGAGGACAAACAGCGGGGGCATTAAAGAAAGAGCTCACTGCTGGAGAATTCATCTCCAAAAGTGATTATTCAGTTCAAATTCAAGGTTGGATCAGCATCAGCAGAGCAGCGATGGAAGAAGAAGTAACTGTCACTTTTTTTCAGCGCGTTTCTTCACCTTCAGGGTTAAAAATAGAAAGAAAGTGAGATACATGACGAAAGACAATTACAGCGTGTTTTCGGCTGCGGCGTGTGGTGCTTGTTAGCACTTCTTCTTTCAAAGGATGCAGAGAAAGTGAGGACGGGAAAGGGAAACGAGTACGTGTGAGAGCAGAGAGGAGTTATCAAGAGACAGCATCACACCATGTCATGTTACACCACATTTAAAAAGCCAGAGGTGTTTTGAATTGAGGAGGTGTGCTCTCCACAGCAGGGGGGGAAAAAAGACGGCAGGCCTCGATTTCCTCACGTTCTTCTTTACTTACTGTATTCCGAAAGTTAGAATATGGATGGCATTTTGCTCACATGCAATGCATGATAATTTACCAAAAGGGGAGATTCAATTGCTTTATAGCTTGACAACCATTATCTCTACAAACTGAAAGCAATAAATTGGATTTAAAAGGTCACAAAAATTCCTGCGAGCTGGTCATTGACCTTTTTTATTATGTGGACGACGGTGATCTACAAGTGATCCAGAGTGAGTGCGCGCTATCGCAGCATCAACTAGATCAAAAATATTACAACAAACCAAAACAAGCAGTGAAGGGGAACAACTTCCTGACATTGATGTTAAAGAAAACGACGGCTGCGTGATAAAAATAATCCTTGTTCTGTAGGTTTGTGCCCCTTTACTAAAAGATTTAAAGTCAGCGCTTTATTATCTAAAAAGGAGCTCACAATGGTGATATCAGACAATAAAAACATCAATTCACATTCGAATGCATCAGATTTGATCTGAAACATTTCACTCTGCTCACTGACGCATGTTTTCAAAGGCTGACCGAACCCGTTTGCTCCTCCATCTGAACTTTTACTTTCCTTACACGGCCAGTTTAATGATTATTCAAACGTAAAGGGAGAAAAGGGAAAGGGACATCAGAAATGTCAAGGGAACGCAACACACTACTGCATAGAACATGCATTTCAAAAGAAGTAGCTAAATTACATAACCGTTAATTATGGAAGCAAAAAGTTAGGACAAATGCCAGAGATAAAAGTGCTTTCAGAGAAAAGCTGTTTTTTAAATCATCAACCTGGATTTTTGGAAACTAACCGGCACAGATGACCGAAGCCTAAATTACATAAGCATGATAAGTGAACAACACTCCAGCCCAAATTAAGACAATGACAAAGTGCTTTTTGTCAGACTGGCGAGGGAGGAATGAGGAATCCGGGGCACATCACTTCAACGGTATCTGTCTAATAACTGGATGACATGAGCGTGGCTCATCTCCAAACCAGGGCAAAAACCATTTTCTACTTCAAAGTTCACTGACTCATGTAGATCAAATCTGCTCTCCGTCTGCGCACACAAGACCGACTGGGCGAACAAAGAGTCCTGTATTAAGTCTGAGTGCGCACGACGGCAGCGTGAGCGTGCGCGCACATCTGTGTGAGGGAGAGTGATTGTGTATGTGGGTCAGAGACTAAATAAAGGTGGCAAGTGTGTGTGTGTGTCTGTGTGTGTGTGTGTGTGTGCGAGAGAGACGCTGGTTATATCCCTCAACACTCAAACAGAGCAGGTTTAGGTAAAGTTAAAGCCGCCTCCTTTCTTTCCAAAAAAAACAAAAAAAAACATACATTTGTGTACAGAAACACACAAACACACGCGCACCACCATTCTCACACATTCCACAGAGAGATTTAGCATGTCGTATCCTGTCTCAGCTGGTGAAAGCTGTCCTAGTAAGGGAGCCCTTCACTCTTTCATTGTGCTGCACCCGTTCTCGTATGTCTCTCACACCAGCAGCTTTTTCTTCCCTTCCATCCTGGAAAGAGAGAGCAGGCGCCGTTACTTCCTCTGACCCAATCAGGATGTCCGACCACAAACTGACAAAGTGCTCCTTTAGTGGATAGTGCTCACAAACTGAACGATGGCTTGAAAAGATCTCAAGTGGGTATATGGAAGATGCATTAAAACCATGACTTCGCTCAACAATGACACAAAAAGACAAACAGGTCATCTGTCATGAACCTATA
The DNA here is from genome assembly GCA_033000465.1 of Sciaenops ocellatus. Taxonomy (NCBI): domain Eukaryota; kingdom Metazoa; phylum Chordata; class Actinopteri; family Sciaenidae; genus Sciaenops; species Sciaenops ocellatus. The sequence continues at coordinate 7,810,395 of CP136867.1, read as the reverse complement.
GCTGCAGTCAAGTTTTACATTAGGGGACCCAGATTTCAGCTCGGCAGTGAAGCGTGGACACCGTACATCAGATAAGTCAACATGCCACAGTCTGGGTTGTTCTTTGTGGCTCTGTCAAAACCGTCCACACTTTTTTTGAGAGAGCGTGGAAGGAAGGCGGCGTCTTGTGCCTCCGTGCAACAGACAGACAGACCCACACAACCTCTACAGCTATGCAAGTCCCACCGCTAAAATTCTTGTGGCGGGGAGCAGTTGCTTGTGAGAGAGTTTTAAATGGCTTTAGCCACTTAAAGCCAAAGCAATAGTCATTAATCTACTGTAAGGCCATTAGCAGCCGGGCTAAATCGTATCTTGCTAATGGGATAGCCCTGGAATTACACTAAGCTAAACCACTTACCAGCATGAGCCAGCACAGATGCGCGTGCACACGTACACCATCGGTGTCCGCGACTCAGTAAAAACTTTGTGAAGTACACACCACTCGCAGCCAGTTTGTCGGTCTATCACCCAGCACCCGCTGAGCATTGTGTACTGCAGTGTGTTCCCTCATTTTCATATGCTATCACTGCTATTTCAGCAACTTAGTCACTGGTGGTTGTGGCAGGCTGACATGCTCTCTGTTCCAGTACACACACAAGCGCGCACACACACACACAAGCGCGCACACACACACACAAGCGCGCGCGCACACACACACACACACACACAGCTGAGGTGAAGCTATGGTAAAATGCTGTTGTGGCTTGGCCAAGTGCTCCGCTGACTCAGCCTCATTTGAATGGTCACACAGAGATTTGGCCTGTGTGTGTGTGTGTGTGTGTTAGCCTTGGCCCACATCCAACTACTACCGCCTTTGCCATCCTGATTTGAAACCATGAACTCCCCCCCTCACTCTCTCTCTCTCCTCTCTCTCCCATGTGGCCTACAGTGTGGTAGCTGCAGAGAGCGTGCACATGCACACACGCCCACCCACACGCACAGTCCACACAGAGTCCACACAGACTTTTCAGGGACCTCTGGAAGGCCAGCTGTCTAATCTACAGGACGCCAACTTACTATTCTTAGTGAGGAAGGAAACGTGCAGGCAACTGTAGCTCCAAAAAAGAGCCAAGAGACAGAGCAGTCTCACCTAAACGGAGCTAGGAGATATTTGGATATAATTTTGATACGAGTATGGATATCATCGAGGTGTTTGCTCATTGGAACATCATGATAAAGCTTCAGTGTCGTCTTGTCTGGGTCTTAAATGCAGCAGTACAGTTAGGTGATCAAATTTAGGAAGTGAGCAATAAACACCTCTAACTTCTTGGCTATCATACCCACATTATAAATTTATTTCTCCCCAGACGTGATATCATCCACCTCTGGTTTTGGGTGAAATACTGCACAAATAAGGGCCGCAGCTGATGATTTCCTGTATAAGTCTGTACTTTATTTCTCAGATGAGACATTTAGCCAACCAACGGTCCAAGAGTCACATTTAAAAAGATACAAACTGCAAATGATGGGCATTATTCCTACTTAACTTAACTGACTTATCGATTACCAAATTGTTGTTCGTTACTTTTCTGTCAATTGACCAATCCTCTAATGATTTCACTGTGTAGAATGAATAATGAATGCCACTTCCTGCTTGGCCATTAAACCCCGTTAGTAATGAGTTTGACCTCAGTAACAAAATCCTCTACAGGCAGTGTTTTACCAAAAGAGCAGACAACAAACACCTATATTTAACTATGATTAATACTGTTATATTGATATTGGTACTGAGTCAAACAAGATCAGACAACGTGGTTGAAATTAATGTCATGTATTTTGCCATATTCGTGCCTCGTGGATCACAACATGGCAGACGTAAGCAAAGCTAATCTAAAATCTATCTGCGGTTTGTTCATAAGTGTTAATGTTTGATCACACAGTCCACTCAAAGTCAACACATAATAGTGTATCATCACCCAGCAGCAGGACAATGTTTGATTTAGTCAATATGGACCAGTTGCACATGTCAGAAAGTACCTAATAAGATCACAATGACAACACAGAAATCCAGTAAAATATGTGAAATGTTTCAAAACATGACGAATAATTATCATTCCTGTCTCAATCTTTATGTGAAAATATGGTGAAACAAACTAAAAACCAGCGTTCAGGAGTTGCTAAAGCTTCAGTTAGGGTGACTTGCAATCAGTGTGACCACCACTTAACAAGAAAGCTGGTTAAACTGCTCCAGCGAGGATCATAAAAGTGCAAACTGACACTCCAACCTTTCCAAGAAGTTAACCACCAGCTCTGAGGGAGGGTACTGTGCCACAGCTTTGGAGTTGAGAGCTTCAGAAATCTGTGCACTTTGATTTTTTTTTTTTTTTTTTTACTCTGTGTGTACTATCACACACCTCACACGTCCTCCCCTGCGTGCTCAGCGTTCAAATAAAAACACAGCGTGCAGGTGTAACCGTTGGAAGCAGAGGGAGGAAGAGAGATAAACGGAGAGGAGGGAGAAAGAGAGAGAGAGAGAGAGAGAGAGAGAGAGAGAGAGAGAGAGAGAGAGAGAGAGAGGAGGCAGACAGGGAGGAGGAGCAAATATAAAGAAAACCCCAGCTTCTGTGTGTCAGAGGGACACACCCGTGGTGTACTCTGAAAGCCCGTCATTACCGAGACTCACAAATGATAGCCCTGGTTAAAACAACTGGCTGAGCAGCAAGACTTTAGCCTCCACAGACAACATGGCTAGGAACAAATTCTAGGCAGCAAATGAAACGTCCAACTTGTGATTTTTTTTTTTTAAACATTTGAACAGAAGAAGAGCAACCAGCATGTCCAAACTCGCTCACAATCTCTTCCATCTCTGTTTCGGCAGGTCAAAGCAGACATGCCCACAGGGTGTTAAGAGGAAATATGACAGGCATGTCCATGCTGCATTGAAATTACTCACCAATCAGCTGACCGTATCAACTCAAATTCAACTCAGTTACTGTGCACAAGCTGTCAGACATGTCTCAGGTTAGTCTAGACATTGATTTTTAACACACAAACCACATACTGAAAAACAAACTGAAAGTGTGATTCCCCCTACAGCAGGTTTAACCCGGTCCCTGTGAGTAAATCCGCCACCATTCACACTGTAAGTTGAGAAGGCGTCAGTGTTAGCCTCTTACACTAAGGGACTGAATAATGAAGCAACAAACATGCCTGCCACCTTACCACACCCCACACATTCAGACCCACACAACAGGTTCTTGCTTTTTGTCCCCAGCCGCTCCACCACCACCACCACCACCACCACCAGCAGAGCAATCTCTCTCTCTCTCTCTCTTTCTCTCTCTCTGGCGGACCACATCAAAAAACATATGCTGAAACATTAAACAATGCGTTCTTCAACGCAGAGATATGAACTAAAGCAATATAACAATAAAAACACACACACACACACACACACACACACACACACACAATCACCTGGAAAGCACCACGCAGCTACAGCGTCCGCAGGCAGTGGGCGTCTCAGGTACAAGACATAATAGTAAATTGATAAGTAAGCCGAGACTGGACTTTGACTCCTCACTTACGGGCTGTGACGCGGCGGGCTGGCCGGTCACTTCCGTGTACTCTCACCTGAATAACCCCCCCCTCTCTCTCTCCACCTAGGTCGAGGAAAAGTGGCGGAAAAAGTGTGCTAAAATCCCGCAGCTTCGCTGTTCAGAGGCAAAGACTCAACGTGTAATGTTACAACAGCCACCCACAAACCAGACCATTCGTGTAATAAATGCTGTGTACTCTAGTTAACGCTACATTAGCTGGGGTATTTATGTTTTGGCTGTCTCTCTATCAACTGGCTGTTAGTACACACATAAGTTTAGTTATACTTTCCCCAAAGTCTGACTCTGTGTAAGTTGTTCATCAAGCTAACGAGTGCAACACACCACTGCTAGCTTCAACTAGCACAAGGCTAGCTCGCCTGCTAACGCCGCTAAGTTCACCAAATTAAAAGCTCACACCTCTTTCCCGCCCACAACAAACCCCAACCAGCTTGCACCGAACACAAAACACCAAAAAGGAAGGCCATTACCGATGGTGGAGACTGTTAGGCTTGTTTTTCAAAGTCCATAAGTGTTTGCGAGGTGGATTTAGGCCTAGCCTAGCCGAGCCGAGTAGTAGTAGCGCTTCTGCCGCTGCCGCTGCTGCTGCTGACACGATCCAAAGCTCGACCCGCAGGCTCGGAGAAGACGAAGTGAGTTGAGATGAGACAACAAAAACACGTCGGCGTGGTCGGACAAATGCCTTACAGCCGAACAAGTACACAGTCCACCGTGGGGAGAGACAGAGAGCACTCACAGTGTAGACGGAGAGAAAACACCCACCTATGCAATTTCCTATCTTCCTTGCCTTGGCTTGTTGTTCACTTGTCTCTGCTCTTCCTCTCCGCTGGGGGGAGGAGGTGAGGGTGAGCAGCATAGGAGGCAACACAAACTGGGAGAGAGGAGGAGAGCACGAGGAGGGAGGGGGCTATGCATACAGGCACTGTACAGGCTTTTTCAAGTAATATTGATTTTTTTTCTTGAATGAATATTTAATTAAAAACTATGATAAACTGTTACATTAATTTTCCTTCTTCCACTTTAAAAAACATTTTCTCATTTCAGGGTTTATAGTATAATTCATCAAGCATATTCTCCCTCATACACGTTCAGTAATATCTCATATTTTCTCATGTTTCAGCCATGTTTCAGCCATATATATATATATATATATATATATATATATATATATATATATATATATATATATATATATATATATATATATATACATACATAGATTCTCTGTAATTAACAGTAACAGTTCACATATCGCCCTCATGTGGTCAGGGATGTGCTATTACAAAGCAGAATAACACAAAAGACAGTGCGCTCACTGATGGTGGAAAGTAATCAAGTACATTTACTTAAAGGTCCAGTGTGTAAGATTTAGAAGGATGTATTGGCAGGGATTGGATATTATATTCATTAGTATGTTTTCATTAGTGTATGATCACATGAAAATAAGAATCCTTGTGTTTTCAATGCCTTAAAATGAGACCTTTATATCTACAGAGAGAGCAGGTCCTCTTCTATGTAGTAAATAACAATACAATGAAATGTAAGAACCAGTCAGCTCAGCATTAAGAGCACTAGACAGTGCAAAAAAAAAAAGAACAATATAGAAATACAAAATATAAAATATATTAAAACATAATATGATTTAAACAAAGTGTAAAGTGTAAACAAGAGTAAAGGGACTAGAGACAGGTTAACTTCACTGCTAGGCACCACTTAATCCTACACACTGAACCTTTAAGTAAATTGAAGGTATTTGTAGTTTACTTGAGTATTTTTATTTTGTGCTGCTGCCCAACATTTCAGAGGGAATTGTACTTTTACTCCAAGTTTACAAGTTTCCATCCAAAACTACAGAAAAGGATTAGGGTCAGCAAGTTCTCAGTTTATAGTCAGAACTCAAATACATTTTCCACACGTGGCCCTGATCTTCTTTCATACAAAACATCTTCTATTCTAAACTGTGACTATTTGTCAGCGTTCTACCTAACATTATATAACAAAGTTAAAATCAGTAGGGCTGCTATGTGTCAGTCCTGTGATGAACTGGTGACTGGTCCAGGATGTACCTTGCCTCTCACCCAATGTGAGCTGGTATCAGCTCCAGCCTTCTGCAACCCTGAGAAGAATAATGGATGGATTTATCTGTCAGTTATCATTGATATAGATTTATCATTTCATTATTTTGTCTAAATGACCGAAGAAAATAATCGATTATCAAAATTGCTGCTCATCAGAGCATTGATTATTATTTCCAGAAAAAATGAGCTCTACTAGCTTTGACAGTAAACTGCTGTGTTGCAGTAACAGTAAGCCGACAACACAATCACACTCTGAAAGCGATCATTCTGCATATTGAGAACTGTAGTAAATTGATTCTTACAAGAATTCAGCAGAAATGAACTTCATGCACACATAATATGTCCACATGAATCTATGTGATCATGTGTAAGTTCAAAATAATATCAGTTTAATCCTCCTTAAAATGGAAATGCTGAATTTTACTTTGAATGCATAATTTTTACATTGTGCTCTTTTATGTTACTTTTATTGAAGTAAAAGTTATGGATACTTCAGTGCACATTTATATACATTCTCACAAAGAATATCAGAGCAGCCACAGACAGCTAAAACAAGCAAAGCACATAATCTTGCTTGAGAAGAATCATTTTCTTGATTGTATAAATGTAAAGGCAACTCTCTATATGTTGACCATTTAATATTTTCTTTTAGATGTATTATTTCATTTACATTGCTTACCATACATTTCTCAAATGTCAGAGATAGTTAAGTGAAGTGTATGAACATAATGTCACTTTTTGTTTACTCCAATAACACGTAGAAACTGGTGAAACTTCCTGTGACATGTCTCAACTACAGTACAGGGTGTGAAAGGAAGAGGATGTTGCACAGAAATGAGTAGAACCTGCACAGCAGCATACATGGGAGTATAATACTGAACTTCAGAACAAAACTCATCAGCTTATTTGTGGATCATCCACCAAACCAAATAGTCTTCTGTTCAAACAGAGAAATGGAGATGTCTGAGAACATTTATAGCAATGGAGTAGGTGATGAGATGGTGGAGAGGGTAGTTGATATTTATGAAAGCGCAGACTTCTCCCGATGTCATGAAGCTGAAACAAAGAGCGCAGTGCATCAGCAGCCAGGTGAGTAACACACACATCTGTTCTACCTTCCCTTTTGTTGTTTAAATTAATATTTATAATATTCTCCTGTGACATTTTCCACCCAGGCAGGACTTTGCTCAGGGCTGTGATTGTGTGCCTGGTGCTGCTCTGTGTTCTCCTCCTGGCTGGCGTCATCGGCACTGGACTCCACTGTAAGAAATGTATATATAATTAAGAAATAATTAAAAAACAAGATTTGCCTCACCAACCTCAAGTCAACAATTGTTTTTTAGATTATTTGAGCAATTGTGCTCTAGATCAGAGGAGTCTCACTGTGAATTTACTGTCTCATTCAGGCAGATTCAAACTGCAGACCCAAAGCAAGGACTCGGCTGAAGAGAGGAAACAGGCTTTGCTTGAACTCAGTGAGTGTAGTGCAGTGGTCTTTGTGCCTCTTTCTGTGTGTTTGCATGGACTTTTGACATTTTCATTTCTTAAATTGTTTTGCTTCCAGATCATTTCTGTAAGGATGGATGCAAATCATTCAACAACAGTTTTTACTACATTTCTTCTCAAAACAAGAGCTGGGACAACAGCAGACAGGACTGCAAAGACAGAGGGGCAGATCTGGTCATTATAAACAGCAAAGAAGAGCAGGTAAAAGAAAAGTTAAGTTAGTTGGGCTAATACTGAAATCACATTTTTATAGTTTTATTGACTGTGGATACTGTTGCAGGTATTCATCAGTTCCTTACAAAAACATGTCTGGATTGGTCTGACTGACAGAGAAGAACAGGACACGTGGAGATGGGTCGATGGTTCAGTTCTGAACAGCACAAGGTAAGACATTTTCTAATTATGTGACAGCCAGTTAGTGGATTGTCAGTGCATTGTGGATCATATTCTGCAGCCAGTTCACTGATTGTCCGTGTACTGTATGAACAGATTTTGGCATTCAGGTGAACCCAGTAAGGCATTTGATGGAAAGCCTGAGGACTGCGTTGCCATCCTCTGGTTCTTAGAAGAGGGAAGCTGGAATGATGAAAACTGTATCTCACCACATTTGTGGATCTGTGAAAAAAGGGACTTTCTAACAGGGATGAGCACCGCATCACAAGAGTGATTACTTCCTCTCCGCTGCTGGGAGAGAGTAGGAGAGCACGAGGAGGGAGAGAGCTATGCATACAGGCACTGTACAGGCTTTTCATGAGTAATACTGATTTTATTAAATGAATATTTAATTAAAAACTATGATAAATTGTTACATTAATTTTCCTTCTTCCACCTTAAAAAACATTTTCTCATTTCAGGGTTTATAGCATAATTCATTAAGCATATTCTCCCTCATACATGTTCAGTATTATCTCATATTTTCTCATGTTTCAGCCATCAAACACTTCACATTATTTTCTCTTCTAACATGAAAATATCCTCTATAATTAAACAGTTCACACATCACCCTCATGTGGTCATAGATGCATTATTACAGAACAGAATCACAGACAGTGCACTCACTGGTGGTAGGCAAGTAATCAAGTACATTTACTTAAAAGTCCAGTGTGTAAGATTTAGGAGAATATATTGGCAGGGACTGAATATAATATTCATGATTATGTTTTCATTCGTGTATGATCACCTGAAATTAAGAATTGTTGTGTTTTCGTTGTCTTAAAATGAGACCTTTATACCTACAGAGAGAGCAGAATCAGAAGAGAACCAGAATCAGAATGCCTTTATTGTCACTATACGCAAGTACAATAAGATCAAAAAAGAGCCATCACCAATGTCAGTGCAAAAGACAGTGTGGAAACAATAATATACAATATAAACATATAGACATAGAGGTGAGGTGCACAGTCTTGAGGAATTCACAGAAATAAATATGGTATATATACAGATTTAGTGATAAGTAAGTAACATATTGCACATGAATGTGTGTTGTCCAATTGTGATTGGAATATTGCACATGGTCTGGTAATATTGCACAGAGGAAAAAAAGAAAAAAAAATCAGTGCATGTTACAGTTCAGGGTGGTTATAGCTTTTGGAAAAAAGCTGTTCTTGAATCTGTTTGTTTTAGTCTTTATGCACCTGTAGCGCCTCCCTGAGGGCAGCAGGTCAAACAGGGCAGAGCCAGGGTGGGAGCTGGTGATTGCTTTGGCTCTGCTGAGGCAGCGGGAGGTGTAGATGTCCATCAGGGAGGGGAGAGGGCAGCCGATGATCTTCTGTGCTGCCTTTACGACTCTATGTAGCCTCTCCCTGTCTGCAGCGGTGCAGCTGCCATACCAAACTGTGATGCAGTATGTCAGCAGGCTCTATATGGATAAACGGTAGAAGGTCAGAAGCAGGTCGGAGTTGAGGTTGTGCTTCCTGAGGACTCTCAGGAAGTGTAGCCGCTGCTGAGCCCTCTTTATGATTGAAGTGGTGTTTTCTGACCAGGAGATGTCGGCGGAAATGAGGACGCTGAGAAACCTGAGGGAGTGGACCCTTTCCACACGCTCGCCGTTGATGTGATGGGGGGCTGGGTCGGTGCTGTGCTTCTTTAAGTCGATGATGATCTCTCTTGTTTTCTTGGTGTTCAGAGCGAGGTTGTTCTCTGAACACCAGGATGCCAGGACATCCTCTCTGTAGGCAGCCTCATCCCCCCGGAGATAAGTCCGACCACTGTAGTGTCATCAGCGAACTTTACGATGAGGTTGTCATTGTGGGCCGGTCTGCAGTCGTGGGTGTAGAGGCAGTAGAGGAGGGGGCTCAGCACACAGCCCTGTGGGGAGCCAATGCTCAGTGTGCAGGTGGAGGAGAGGTGGGGGCCAAGTCTCACAGTCTGGGGTCGGTTGGTTAGAAAGTCCTTAATCCAGGGACATGTGAGAGGGGGTAGGCCGAGAGTGTCCAGTTTTGTGGTGAGTCTGTCTGGGATTATTGTATTGAAGGTCCTCTTCTACAGAGTCCACCATGTTGAACCGCCATTTTTCTACAGTAGCCCTGAGCAGACAAACCAAACACTGCTCTAGATAGAGCTTTTTACTTTTTTATCTGAATCTGAGTTTGAGTTGAGTTTTTCCCACATGCTTGAAAGGAGAGGGTGAGGCATGGGAGACTATTCAGTTGTTTGCAATCTGCAACTTCAGATTCATTTTTGGTTTATTTGTCATTTATAAGTTAACACAGGGTCAGCAACACAATGAAATGTGTTTGACAAGAAGAACCGGTCAGCTCAGCATTAAGAGCACTAGACAGTGTAACAGCAGCACTACACATACAAATAAAAATAAGCTAAAGAATAAAATACAAAACTATAATATTTTAGGTAAAAAAAAGAACAATATAGAAATGCAAAATAAAAATACAAAATATAAAATATATTAAAACATAATATGATTTAAAAAAATGTAAAGTGTAAACAAGAGTAAAGGGACTAGAGACAGGTTAACTTCACTGCTAGGCACCACTTAATCCTACACACTGAACCTTTAAGTAAATTGAAGGTATTTGTAGTTTACTTGAGTATTTTTATTTTGTGCTACTGCCCTACATTTCAGGGGGAATTGTGCTTTTACTCCAAGTTTACAAGTTTCCATCCAAAACTACAGAAAAGGATTAGGGTCAGCAAGTTCTCAGTTTATAGTCAGAACTCAAATACATTTTCCACACGTGGCCCTGATCTTCTTTCATACAAAACATCTTCTATTCTAAACTGTGACTATTTGTCAGCGTTCTACCTAACATTATATAACAAAGTTAAAATCAGTAGGGATGCTATGTGTCAGTCCTGTGATGAACTGGTGACTGGTCCAGGATGTACCTTGCCTCTCACCCAATGTGAGCTGGTATCAGCTCCAGCCTTCTGCAACCCTGAGAAGAATAATGGATGGATTTATCTGTCAGTTATTATTGATATGATTTATCATTTCATTATTTTGTCCAAATGACCGAAGAAAATAATCGATTATCAAAATTGCTGCTCATCAGAGCATTGATTATTATTTCCAGAAAAAATGAGCTCCACCAGCTTTGACAGTAAACTGCTGTGTTGCAGTAACAGTAAGCCGACAACATAATCACACTCTGAAAGCGATCATTCTGCATATTGAGAACTGTAGTAAATTGATTCTTACAAGAATTCAGCAGAAATGAACTTCATGCACACCACATGAATCTGAATTTTACTTTGAATGCATAATTTTTACATTGTGCTCTTTTATGTTACTTTTATTGAAGTAAAAGTTATGGATACTTCAGTGCACATTTATATACATTCTCACAAAGAATATCAGAGCAGCCACAGACAGCTAAAACAAGCAAAGCACATAATCTTGCTTGAGAAGAATCATTTTCTTGATTGTATAAATGTAAAGGCAACTCTCTATATGTTGACCATTTAATATTTTCTTTTAGATGTATTATTTCATTTACATTGCTTACCATACATTTCTCAAATGTCAGAGATAGTTAAGTGAAGTGTATGAACATAATGTCACTTTTTGTTTACTCCAATAACACGTAGAAACTGATGAAACATCCTGTGAGATGTCTCAACTACAGCACAGGTTGTGAAAGAAAGAGGGTGTAACAGAAATGAGTAGAAACTGCGTAACAGCATATATGGGAGTATAATACTGAACTTCAGAACAAAACTCATCAGCTTATTTGTGGATCATCCACCAAACCAAATAGTCTTCTGTTCAAACAGAGAAATGGAGATGTCTGAGAACATTTATAGCAATGAAGTAGGTGATGAGATGGTGGAGAGGGGAGTTGATATTTATCAGAGCAGAGACTTCTTCCGATGTCATGAAGCTGAATCAAAGAGCGCAGTGCATCAGCAGCCAGGTGAGTAACACACACATCGGTTCTACCTTCCCTTTTGTTGTTTAAATTAATATTTATAATATTCTCCTGTGACATTTTCCACCCAGGCAGGACTTTGCTCAGGGCTGTGATTGTGTGCCTGGTGCTGCTCGGTGTTCTCCTCCTGGCTTGCCGCATCGGCACTGGACTCCACTGTAAGAAATTTATATAGAAATAAGAAAGAATTAAGAAAGCCAGATTTGCCTCACCAACCTCAAGTCAACAATTGTTTTTTAGATTTCCTGAACAATTGTACTCTAGATCAGAGGAGTCTCACTGTGAATTTACTGTCTCATTCAGTCACATTCCAACTGCAGACCCAAAGCGAGGACTCGGCTGAAGAGAGGAAACAGTCTTTGCTTGAACTCAGTGAGTGTAGTGCAGTGGTCTTTGTGCCTCTTTCTGTGTGTTTGCATGGACTTTTGACACTTTCACTTCTTAAATTGTTTTGCTTCCAGATCATTTCTGTAAGGATGGATGCAAATCATTCAACAACAGTTTTTACTACATTTCTTCTCAAACAAAGAGCTGGGACGACAGCAGACAGGACTGCAAAGACAGAGGGGCAGATCTGGTCATTATAAACAGCAAAGAAGAGCAGGTAAATGAAAAGTTAAGTTAGTTGGGCTAATACTGAAATCACATTTTTATAGTTTTATTGACTGTGGATACTGTTGCAGGTATTCATCAATTCCTTACAAAAACATGTCTGGATTGGTCTGACTGACAGAGAAGAACATGACACGTGGAGATGGGTCGATGGCTCAGTTCTGAACAGCACAGAGTAAGACATTTTCTGATTATGTGACAGCCAGTTAGTGGATTGTCAGTGCATTGTGGATCATATTCTGCAGCCAGTTCACTGATTGTCCGTGTACTGTATGAACAGGTTTTGGCATTCAGGTCAACCCAGTAAGACATTTAATGGAAAGCCTGAGGACTGTGTCGCCATCTCCAGGTCCACACAGGAGGGAAGCTGGAATGATGAAAACTGTATCTCACTACATTTGTGGATCTGTGAAAAAGGGACTTTCTAACAGGGATGAGCACCGCATCACAAGAGTGATTTCTTCCTCTCCACTGGGGTGAGGAGGTGAGGGTGAGCAGCATAGGAGGCAACAAACTGGGAGAGAGGAGGAGAGCACAAGGAGGGAGAGAGCTATGCATACAGGCACTTGTAATGTAAAAATGTATGCATTTATGAAGAAACAGAAACATTTGGAAGGCGTACGACTAAGATTGATCTTTTGATCTTTGTGCTTTTAAGCTTGATTTTTATTTTAAACACATCTATAATTCTTAGTGCTTTTCATGTTAGACACATATATAATCCTTTGTGCCTTTTATTTTAACACATACTGTATATAATTCTTTGGTGTTCGAGTGATTCTTATCTTAACACATATATAATCCTTATTTTAACACATATATATAACTCTTTGGCTTTTGAATCATTATCTTCACACATATATAATCCTTATTTTGACACATATATAGTTTGAAGTAGAGGGGCAAGGGAACTGAGAACACATTTTTATGTATGATTTAAGCACAAGACTGCACAGATAAAGTTTGGTTTGACATAATCATTTTTGTAATGAGCATCATGGTAAGAAGTGTGAACCAAGCAAACGTATGTGGTAGCCAAGATGTGTAGTGAATGCTGTAACATTTTTGGTGTCTAAGTAGCATGTAGTAAATTTAGTAACACTTTTACAGCAGGAATGTGTTTTTAAAAATGCAGTAGGAACCATCTATGGTTTAATGGTGTAACAAAAACGAGAGTAGTGGGTGCCTGACAAAAAACATAGGCAAGGCAAGCGGGCCTCTAATGATGTCATCTTGAAAGAAGGTCAGCAAAGGAGAGAGGCATAGTGAGGGTAGTAGTGTAGTGAGGCCTGCAGCCTGTGAATCATACTGGAAGACAGGCACAAGGCCTGACTGTGCGGGAGTAGCGCAGGTCGAACAGTGTGAGAAACTGACGTTACAAAAGAAACTGACGTTACAAAACAAGCATAGTAAAACAACAGGATGATATGGCCTGACAAATTTAGACGCCATGAAGGAGGAAAAAAATCTCCAAAGTTTCACGGAGCCACCTGAGAGTTGCACCGTTATGTCATAGATGGAAGATAAAAAAATGGGCTGATTTTATGCCATGGGTGCATACCTTTTGAGGGTATAAAAGGAGATGTTTGGGGACAGACAAATCAGTCTATCCATGGGAGATTCGGGCTTTGTTTGTCTGTGAAGATAACAAAGCTCATCTACAGCCAACTTTGACGAATCCTGCGTCTTCTTGAAGACTTACACAATTCGACTGATTGAAGCAGAAATTGGACTTGGTCTCTGGCGGGGACCAAGACATCTAAGCTGACCGATTTTTGACCTGTCACACTGTACAGCAGTGAACGTCAACTGGCGGCCCGCGGGCCACATCCGGCCCGCCAGAGCTTTACATCTGGCCCCCAGAATATTACTGGATTCAGGAATAGCCTAGTGAAGAGGACAAAGTATGTTCTACATTTTTCTTTAAGTGAAATGAAACAAACGCCCTCAGAAAAGTAGCTTGTGCCAAAGCCCGCCTCCAATCAAAAATGACGATAAACGCGTTGCTCTTTTATTGTTTCACGTCTGTCAAAATTGTCCTTTCTCGGGCTTCATATCCTCACACAATAGCGCACTGCTGCAGTGTCTCAATAACAACCATCAACATAACAGAGAAGAGCATTGTAAGTGCAAGCTTTGCACATCAGCAAATAGATACTGTCATGGGCTACGTTTCCAATCAGTTTAAACACTCCCACAAAACTCCAGGACACGGGGGATTCACTTCCATGAAGTTTACTGGGAATCTTGTAAAACTGTAACACAGTACAATGAGATATTGATATCATTAAAGAAGCTAAACATACAGTAGCAAGGTAAATAAACATAAAGCTAACTTAGCTTAGCATAAAACTAATTAGCATCTTAACCATCACGATACTCTTAAAAAATCAAAAATAAGTGATGACTTAAAGGTACAGTGTGTAAGATTTGGGGCCTCTATTTTCAGAATAAGGCAAACATGGAATATAATATTCATAACTATGTTTTCATGCATGTATAATCACCTGAAAATAAGAATCTTTTTATGTTTGTTACTTAAAAATGATCCTTTTATATCTACAGTGGGAGAGGGTCCCCTTTCATGGAGGCCGCCATGTTGAAACACCTTATTTATACAGTAGTCCAGAACAGACAAACTAAATACTGACTCTAAACAGGGTCCTTAAAGTGTTGTTTCTCCTTTACACTAGGAAGGTGAGGGTGATGTGAGGAGATTACAATGCAGTGATTGGACCACTAAATGCAACTAAATTCTACACACTGTACCTTTAATGTTACAAGATGAAAAACACTTACAGACGTTGCCTTAGCAAAGAGGGAGAAAGAAAAACAATCAACTAAAAAGCTGACGGCTAAGAGAGCTCACAATTGATCGTAGCTGATCACGGCTGTTGGCAGTTGGCTGTTCTATTCTTGTTTCCCAGCATGCACTGGTTCTAGGTTGCTATGGTTACAAAAATAAACAAACCACACTAAGCTGCTGAAACAGAATGATAAACATGTTTTCTAGGGGCATAACAGATACAAACGACAAATAAAAGCGTCAGGCCGTCAGTTATGAGAAACGTTATTCTTTACATCAAGTAGCTACATAAAGTAGCCTGTAATCCAACAAATACATACGAAGTAAAACCAAGAAAATCACAAGACTGAAATACTCACGTTTGGTTAATGGGAGAAGTGACATTTCCCCTCCGACACTATCTTTTTAACATCGGGCTTGACAGCTGTTATGCCTGCCTTATGCGCCTGCAGTCCCAGTGCATTTTTCACAACTTCACAGGTGTATGTTGATCCGAACATGGTGAGCACATACATGGCCAATGTCTTCAGTGTGTCATACTTTTGGGGAAAAGCCACCCAAAAGGCGCTCAATCTTTCAGCACCACGGAGAGCAGCCTTCATGTCACCAGTGGCCTGGATGTCAGTCAGTTCAATGTGATTGGCCGCCTCGTCCAGCGGCATCACCTTCCCCACGTTAGCAGTTGACAGCCTCATGAATATGAAGCCTAAAATATCGTTTTCGCCCCCTAGTGGCTTGCTACCGTACAGGAAATATGAGTCTGTTAACACTGACAAAGGCTAAAAAATAACATACATTTCAAAGGCAAATTGATATATGAAATAATAATATATTACTTAGGATACAATATCAATTTAATTTTACGAGAGCGTCTGGCCCTGATAGTGTCTGCCGAGAAAAATTCTGGCCCTTGGACATATTTAGTTGATGACCCCTGCTGTACAGGCTTCCCATGAGTAATATTGATTTTATTAAATGAATATTTAATTAAAAACTATAACAAATTGTTACATTAATTTTCCTTCTTCCACTTTAAATAACATTTTCTCATTTCAGGGTTTAAAGTATAATTCATTAAGCATATTCTCCCTCATACATGTTCAGTATTATCTCATATTTTCTCATGTTTCAGCCCTCAAACAATTCACATTATTTTTTCTTCTAACATGGAAATATCCTCTATAATTAAACAGTTCACATATCGCCCTCATGTGGTCATAGACGTGTTATCACAGAGCAAAATCACAGACAAAAGTGCACTCACTAGTGGTAGAAAGTAATCAAGTACATTTACTTAAAGGTCCAGTGTGTAAGATTTAGGAGAATATATTGGCAGGGATTGAATATAATATTCATGATTATGTTTTCATTAGTGTATGATCACCTGAAAATAAGAATTGTTGTGTTTTCGTTGTCTTAAAATGAGACCTTTATACCTACAGAGAGAGCAGGGGTGCGGTCGAATAGTCAAATTTGCTCAGGAACCTTCCTAACTGAGTGAAATGACCCGGAAGTATTTACGTAGCCGCCATGATAAGAGCTGTTCGAATTCTCAAACTGTTAAGGAAAGGAGCTTCAATGCTTCCTTTATTATTTCCTTTAGCATAGGATACACCGGACCATCCTTTACGAAAGGAAAGGAGGTAATGCCGTCCCACAATTCCTTGCGGCAGCGACAAAAAAAAAAAAAAAAAAATCGGCGCACCGTTCAGTCATTCACAACCAGAAAACATTAATGTATTTAAACAGTGTGATGCAGACTGCAGCAGAGAGAGCGTGTGAATATGAACATACGTGTTGACGTGATGTAAAAACTTTGATCATGAAGTGTGTTCTGTTGTTGACTGTGGAGCTGCGTTCACACACAGAGAAAAAACTGTTTGTAACTGTGACATCCAGCGTCCTGCAGATCATCATGAAGTTACCGTTGCTGATTAATCATATATCTTTATCTTTATATGTTTCTATATGAGTGGACAGGAGGGTGAGCGACCATACCAGCGTAACAAACACTTCATTAGATTTCTGTGACAGGTGGACAATATTCATTTATTGTTTGAATTCTGACGTTGATAATGAAGTCACATTTTTCACCGGGTTGTCCACGTTTATATTTCCTGCATTAAAAACACAGTAAGAACATATGGGGAGTATCTAGTAAGTATCTCAGATGCGTGTTTTGTAGTCCGTCTTCTGGACTTTGTAGTTTTACCACAGATCATGTCAATAACATTTGCCATCGCATGATGACGTAGTCTAAGTGTAAGTGCAGTCGGATTCTCTGAACACTGTGGTCGTCTTCTCCTAACTCCTTATGAACTCTCCTTCACATCTTTCCTTGACCTTGTGACGTTTTCTATCGAGGTCAAGGAAAAGTGGTTAGGAAAGGACTTAGGAGCTAATTTTTTTGACTATTCGACCGTACCCCAGGTCCTCTTCTACAGAGTCCACCATGTTGAACCGCCATTTTTCTACAGTAGCCCTGAGCAGACAAACCAAACGCTGCTCTAGATAGAGCTTTTTGCTTTTTTATCTGAATCTGAGTTCGAGTTGAGTTTTTCCTACTTTCTTGAAAGGAGAGGGTGAGGCATGGGAGAGTATTCATTTGTTTGCAATCTGCAACTTCAGATTCATTTTTGGTTTATTTGTTAAAACAGGGTCAGCAACACAATGAAATGTGTTTGACAAGAAGAACCGGTCAGCTCAGCATTAAGAGCACTAGACAGTGTAACAGCAGCACTACACATACAAATAAAAATAAGTTAAAGAATAAAATACAAAACTATAAAATTTTAGGTAAAAAAGAACAATATAGAAATGCAAAATAAAAATACAAAATATAAAATATACTAAGATAGAATATGATTTAAAAAGTTATGGATACTTCAGTGCACATTTATATACATTCTCACAAAGAATATCAGTGCAGCCACAGATAGCTAAAACAAGCAAAGCACATAATCTTGCTTGAGAAGAATCATTTTCTTGATTGTATAAATGTAAAGGCAACTCTCTATATGTTGACCATTTAATATTTTCTTTTAGATGTATTATTTCATTTACATTGCTTTCCATACATTTATCAAATGTCAGCTATGTGAAGTTCATGAACATAATGTCACTTTTTGTTTACTCCAATAACACGTAGAAACTGGTGAAACTTCCTGTGACATGCCTCAACTACAGTACAGGGTGTGAAAGGAAGAGGATGTTGCACAGAAATGAGTAGAAACTGCATAGCAGCATACATGGGAGTATAATACTGAACTTCAGAACAAAACTCATCAGCTTATTTGTGGATCATCCACCAAACCAAATAGTCTTCTGTTCAAACAGAGAAATGGAGATGTCTGAGAACATTTATAGCAATGGAGTAGGTGATGAGATGGTGGAGAGGGTAGTTGATATTTATGAAAGTGCAGACTTCTCCCGATGTCATGAAGCTGAAACAAAGAGTGCAGTGCATCAGCAGCCAGGTGAGTAACACACACATCTGTTCTACCTTCCCTTTTGTTGTTTAAATTAATATTTATAATATTCTCCTGTTACATTTTCCACCCAGGCAGGACTTTGCTCAGGGCTGTGATTGTGTGCCTGGTGCTGCTCTGTGTTCTCCTCCTGGCTGGCGTCATCGGCACTGGACTCCACTGTGAGAAATGTATGTATAATTAAGAAATAATTAAAAAACAAGATTTGCCTCACCAACCTCAAGTCAACAATTGTTTTTTAGATTTCCTGAACAATTGTGCTCTAGATCAGAGAAGTCTCACTGTGAATTTACTGTCTCATTCAGGCAGATTCAAACTGCAGACCCAAAGCAAGGACTCGGCTGAAGAGAGGAAACAGGCTTTGCTTGAACTCAGTGAGTGTAGTGCAGTGGTCTTTGTGCCTCTTTCTGTGTGTGTTTGCATGGACTTTTGACATTTTCATTTCTTAAATTGCTTTGCTTCCAGATCATTTCTGTAAGGATGGATGCAAATCATTCAACAACAGTTTTTACTACATTTCTTCTCAAACAAAGAGTTGGGACGACAGCAGACAGGACTGCAAAGACAGAGGGGCAGATCTGGTCATTATAAACAGCAAAGAAGAGCAGGTAAAAGAAAAGTTAAGTTAGTTGGGCTAATACTAAAATCACATTTTTATAGTTTTATTGACTGTGGATACTGTTGCAGGTATTCATCAATTCCTTACAAAATCATGTCTGGATTGGTCTGACTGACAGAGAAGAACATGACACATGGAGATGGGTCGATGGTTCAGTTCTGAACAGCACAGGGTAAGACATTTTCTAATTATGTGACAGCCAGTTAGTGGATTGTCAGTGTATTGTGGATCATATTCTGCAGCCAGTTCATTGATTGTCCATGTATGAACAGGTTTTGGCATTCAGGTCAACCCAGTAAGACATTTGATGGAAAGCCTGAGGATTGCGTCGCCATCTCCAGGTCCACACAGGAGGGAAGCTGGAATGATGAAAACTGTATCTCACTACATTTGTGGATCTGTGAAAAAGGGACTTTCTAACAGGGATGAGCACCGCATCACAAGAGTGATTTCTTCCTCTCCACTGGGTTGAGGAGGTGAGGGTGAGCAGCATAGGAGGCAACAAACTGGGAGAGAGGAGGAGAGCACGAGGAGGGAGAGAGCTATGCATATAGGCACTGTACAGGCTTTTCATGAGTAATACTGATTTTATTAAATGAATATTTAATTAACTATGATAAATCATTACATTAATTTTCCTTCCTCCACTATAAAGACAAACATTTTCTCATTTCAGGGTTTATAGTATAATCAAGCATATTCTCCCTCATACATGTTCAGTATTATCTCATATTTTCTCATGTTTCAGCCCTCAAACAATTCACATTATTTTTTCTTCTTACATGGAAATATCCTCTGTAATTAAACAGTTCACATATCGCCCTTATGTGGTCATAGACGTGTTATTACAGAGCAGAATAACATGCAAAATCTGCACTCACTGTTGGTGGAATGTAATCAAGTACATTTACTTAAGTACCCTACTGTACCTTAGAAAATTGCTTGAGTGTTCCAATTTTGTGCTACTTTATATTTCTTCTGCACAACATTTCAGAGGGAATCATTATGCTTTTACTCCAGCACGGTTATGACTTTACAGCCATACACAGTTGTTTGAAGATTTATATCCAAAACAGCATTTATTCTAAACTGTGATGATTTGTTAGAGCTTAACCTGCCCAGCAGTATATAACATAGTTTAAATTAGTGGAGCTGCTATGTGTCAGCCCTATGGTGAACTGGTGACTTATGCAGGGTGTACCTTGCCTCTCACCCAATGTAAACTGGGCTCTAGCCTCCTGTGACCCTGTGATAATAGATTCATTTTCCAGTTATTATTATAATTTCTCATTTCATTGTTTTGTCTAATAAATGTCAGAAGCTAGTGAAGATGTGTGTCACTGTTTCCCGTAGAGGATGTCTTCAAATTGTTCCGACATCAAGTTCGATTGGCAGCCAGTCATCACATTTGAGAAGCTAGAACCAGCCAGTGCAATGTTTGCTTGAAAAATTAATCAAAATGTAATCGATTATCAGAATAGTTGCTAATTACTTCTTTGTGGATTGACTTATTGACAAATTGACTGATTATTAGTTTCAGAACAAATGAGCTCCACCTCTATTAGCTTTGACATTAAAGTGCTCACACATTGGTGCCTAATGAGGACAAGCAGTAACAGTAAAAGCAACACATTTAAAGACATTCTCACAAAGGATATCAGAGTATCAACAGACAGCTAAAACAAGCAAAACATAATAATGCTTGAGAAGAGGCATTTTCTAGGCCCACAATTGGTCAGTAAGTGGCGCTATAATGTAACTAAAGAGGTGGAGGGTTCATACACCAGCTGTGATCTTTGTATGTACTTTTATGCAATATTCTGTTAGATAGCATGATGTGACATTCACAATAAACAGCATAGATTATGCTCTGATTATTATAACATGAGATGATTCATCCACCTACATCCATCATGCCAAAGTTTTACTGACTTCCCATCAAACCACTCTGTGTAATATACAGTAGATGTAAACGTCAGGTGAGATGATGTAACACAGAAATGAGTAGAAACTGCGTAGCAACATACAGGGAAGTGTGATACTGGACAGAAGAACAAAACTCATTGGCTTATTTGTGGATCAGCCACCAAACCAAACAGTCTTCTGTTCAAATACAGAGAAATGGAGATGTCTGAGAACATTTATAACAACGGTCTTGTTAAACAAGAGCAAATGGAAGAAATGGACATCAAAACACTTGGAATAGGTGATGAGATGGTGGAGATGGCAGTTGATATTTATGAAAGTGCAGACTTCTCCCAGGATCATGAGGCTGAAACAAAGAGTGCAGTGCATCAGCAGCCAGGTGAGTAACACACACATCTGTTCTACCTTCCCTTTTGTTGTTTAAATTAATATTTATAATGTTCTCCTGTGACATTTTCCACCCAGGCAGGACTTTGCTCAGGGCTGTGATTGTGTGCCTGGTGCTGCTCTGTGTTCTCTTCCTGGCTAGCGTCATCGGCACTGGACTCCACTGTAAGAAATGTATATATAATTAAGAAGTAATTAAGAAAACCAGATTTGTGCTGTTAAACCTCCTCTCGCAACGTCAAGTCAATTGTTTTTTTTTTTATTTACTGTCTCATTCAGGCAGATTCAAACTGCAGACCCAAAGTGAGGACTCGGCTGAAGAGAGGAAACAGTCTTTGCTTGAACTCAGTGAGTGCAGTGCAGTGGTCTTTGTGCCTCTTTCTGTGTGTGTTTGCATGGACTTTTGACACTTTCACTTCTTAAATTGTTTCACTTCCAGATCATTTCTGTAAGGATGGATGCAAAGCATTCAACAACAGTTTTTACTACATTTCTTCTCAATACAAGAGCTGGGACAACAGCAGACAGGACTGCAAAGACAGAGGGGCAGATCTGGTCATTATAAACAGCAAAGAAGAGCAGGTAAAAGAAAAGTTAAGTTTAGTTGTCAGTTAGTCAGCTAATACTGTCACAAGAACCTTCATCTCAGTTTTGTTGATGCTGGTTGACTGTGGTTACTGTTGCAGGTATTCATCAATTCCTTACAAAAAAAAGTCTGGATTGGTCTGACTGACAGAGAAGAAGAGGGAACATGGAGATGGGTTGATGGTTCAGTTCTGAACAGCACAGGGTAAGACATTTTCTAACAATGTGACAGCCAGTTAGTGGATTGTCAGTGCATTGTGGATCGTATTCTGCAGCAACACCAGCAGTCCATTGATTGTCCGTGTATGAACAGATTTTGGCGTCCAGGTGAACCCAGTGGCTGGTATGTTGCAACAAAGGAGGACTGTGTTGCCATCTCCTGGTCCAAAGAGGACAGAAGCTGGAATTCTGATAAATGTACCTCACAACATTTGTGGATCTGTGAAATCATTGCTGACTTCTAACAATGACCAGCAGCTCATCACAAGACTGTGGCCTTTGTTGTCTCTTGTTTTCTTGTTAATAAAGCACTTCCTTAGTTAAAAACTGCAGCACAGAATGATTGTTAGGAAAAGGTCATTACATGAAGTGCATTCAGATTTATCACCAGGGTGAAAACACTTTTCCTACCAAAACATCTTGCCAGAAAAATGAAGAATTACTACTTCAGTATTGGCTTAAAAAGGCTTTTATAAAATATACTTTGATTCTCTGATGATGATTTTACTTCATGTTTTATGTATGTATGGCATATTTAAAAAGAAAGGAGGAGACAATGTGCTACACAAGCTTGAAAACCAGAAACTATCTTAAGCAGAAAGCAGTAGGTTTGATTTTTGGGACACAAAAGTGCTCCAAGGCAGCACTCCTGAAAGTTGATGTTTTTTTTTTTGCATTTGCAATCATAATTTCACATCATGTAGAGCTGATCAGACAAGCAAACAATCATAGTCAGATATGACAGCAGCCTGACAAGGGATTCAACTTGATCAAACAAGCCTCTAACTTCAACTGTCAAACCATTATGTCAGCCATTTCAGCACTAGATTTGAAAGTGTATTTGGACCTAAACATGGCTAGTTGGACTTTTAATCTGTCTCTGACTGATATTAAAATCCGTCTAGTTGATGTGACCCAGGCAGAAGAAATGCCAAACATGTTGACAACTTACACTCGCGGTTGCAGATACATGCACTGCCTCCTGTGCTGTCCAACTAGCAGGTTGCAGCTTTTACAAGCAGATGGAGTGACAGGGGGGACGGCCAATCACATGTACGTTAGCGACAAGCCAGCAGAGCCAATCGGAGAGCGATATTTAGGCTAGAGGCGGGACTTCTAGCAGAGACCGAGTGTTAACCCTTTGTGTGCCATAATCATTGACTAAAGACTACGGACAGCGGTTGTATTGATAGTGACTACACAATAGCGGCTGGATATTGGTAGGGCCGTGTCCCTAGCGTCCCTACCCAATTCTACGCCCCTGGCTGAAAGAGAAGACTGTACTGAAGCTCCCCTTCAGCGACCGCTCACAGCCTCCACAAGCCCACTCATGATTATGTACTAACTTTTGGACACGAATTTGGACACGGGCAGTGCGCACTTGAAAGTCGAAATTGTGGAGGAAAAGTTATAAAAACAAACACTCTGCAGAGAGAAAGTAGTGACAGCTGCTGACTCCGAGGACGCACAGGATGGACAGAAACACGAGGCATCACTGGCAACATGCGGATGCTGTAAGTGAGTAGTAAATGCCACGTGTTAAGTCTGTGTGTTGACGATTTTGTCTCATTTCAGTCCTGCAGTTTCGCACGTGTGCGCGCACGTATCCCGGACAGCCCGTCCGCGGTGGTAAGAGACGCTCAGAGCAGAGGATCCCAATAATACCCAACTGCAGCCACCGAAGCCGCTACAAACCACGCCCCATGCAAACCACTCCCATACAAACCACGCCTGCGTGTTGCAAGACGAGACGGCAATGGCGGTACAGGTAAGACACATTTATATTATTTTTACATTTTGGAAAGATGTTGACGTTAAATGTAACGTTCAAGACATCTTCTGCTAGGCAGAAAGAGCATTAATGACTGTTTTTCAAAGACAGCGGACTCTATTTGTAAAAACACATTTCTTCAAACTCCGTACACTAAATGTCCATAAGTAAACCCATTTTGTGCCGTCTTTTACATGTGTTATGAAAATCAAAGTAATGAGTGAGCAAGGGATGATAACAGAAGCAGTGGGGGAACACGGCACGTAGACGCAGAATATTTTCATTTAACTCAACATATTAAACTGAATAGTTTCGGTAATATGTGTGTAACCCCTATTCTATGTATTAAAGCTAAATTTTCTCCAACACCTATTTTACGGTCTGCCTTTCAATAGAAGGGAGCCTGAATTCATATTATTCTCAGTACTTAATATTTCTATTCTGCGCTCTTTACCACAACACTTTTTAAAACATTTATATAAATCAATAAAAAACTCATGAAGACCCAGCTCTTCAGAGAGTACCTTCTCTCCTAGCACTACACGACAAATCTACACCTTAAAGAATTGTCACTAGCACTTATTACTGCACTAACGCTTTTACAGTACATATTTTAAAGATTTGTGTATGGTCATATTTATTTTACTAGTCTTGTGAATTGTATACTTAATTCAAAATATTTTATTTAGTTCTAAATAAATACATTTTATTTGTGTCAAAGGGCCAGCAATCTTTTCTGTTAACCCATAAGAAATCATCAGCTTAGAGTGATATTTATGGCATCTGATGTACAGACCCTTTCCAAAAAATTAGAATATCATGGAAAAGTTGTTTAATTTCCATAATTCCATTCAAAAAGTTAAACTTTTATAGATTATAGATTCAGGGCCCACAATTTAAACGACTTCAAGTATTTATTTGTTAATTTTTACATAATTTGGGCTTCCAGCTCATAAAACCCACGAAAACAGGAATTCAAAAAATTAGAATACTGTGAAGAAATCAGCCCAAATTTTGCAGGGCATGAATGTTTTAAACTGAGTGTCACACACTAATCATCTACTAAACTCAAAGCACATACACAGGTTTCCCCAGGTGTCATTAAATTGCTTCAGTTTGGTTCAATTGTCTCAGTTCGGTTCAATATGGGGAAGACTGCAGACATGACAACTGGCCAGTAGACCATCATTGATACCCTCCATAGGATGGGTAAGCCACAAAAGTTCATAGCTAAGGAGGCTGGCTGTTCACAGAGTGCTGTGTCCAAGCATATCAATGAAAAGTCTAGTGGAAGGGCAAAATGTGGCAGGAGAAGATGCACCAGCAAAAGAGATGACCGTGGGCTTCAGCGGATTATCAAACAGAGAAGGTTCAAGAATTGCGCAGAGATCCAGAAAGAGTGGAATGAGGCGGGAGTCACAGCTTCAAAAACCACCACATTCCGACGCATCCGGGAGATGGGCTACAACTGTCGGGTTCCTCGGGTCAAGCCACTTCTGAACCTGAGCCAACGTAGGAAGCGTCTCAACTGGGCCAAGGAGAAGAAGGACTGGTCTGTTGGCCAGTAGTCCAAGGTCCTCTTTTCCAATGAAAGTAAAGTGTGCCTTTCATATGGGAATCAAGGTCCAAGGGTTTGGAGGAAGACAGGTGAGGAACAGAACCCAAGCTGCTTGAGGTCCAGTGTGAAATATCCACAGTCAGTCATGATTTGGGGTGCAATGTCCGGTGCAGGTGTTGGTAAACTCTGCTTTCTTAAATCCAAGGTCACTGCAACAGTCTACCAGAATGTTTTAGAGGACTTCATGATTACTTCTGCTGAGGATCTGTATGGAGATGCAGATTTCATCTTCCAGCAGGACCTGGCCCCTGCCCATACCGCCAGAAGCACCAAAACCTGGTTTGATGCCCATGCCATCACAGTGCTTGACTGGCCAGCCAACTCGCCGGACCTAAACCCCACTGAGAATCTATGGGGTATTCTCAAGAGGAAAATTAGGGGCACCAGACCCAACAACAAAGAAGAGCTGACAGCAAGCATCAAGGAAATCTGGGCTTCCATAACTCCCAGGCAATGCCACAGGCTGATTGCCTCAATGCCACGTTGCATCGAGGCAGTGATTAAGGCAAAGGGATTCCCAACCAAGTATTGAAGATTGACATAGCGTTTTGAAAGTACCATATTTTGATTGATTTGATGTGATCCTAATTTCTGTCTTTTTTTTTCTGCAAAAACTGAGAAGTAAATGGTGATTTCTTCACAGTATTCTAATTTTTTGAATTCCTGTTTTCGTGGGTTTTATGAGCTGGAAGCCTAAATTATGTAAAAAATAAACAAATAAATACTTGAAATCGTTTAAATTGTGGGCCCTGAATCTATAATCTATTAAAGTTTAACTTTTTGAATGGAATTATGGAAATTAAACAACTTTTCCATGATATTCTAATTTTTTGGAAAGGGTCTGTAGTAGGCCCTCTTAGAAAAACGGACAGTGGAAACAACCTATTTTAATTGAAATAACTACTACTAATTATTATTATTATTCTAAATATTTTATTGAGTTTAAAATAAACTTGTGCATATACATTAGTCACTTATATAAATAAATATACTAATATCTAAATCTGCAGTCCTATATAATCTTTTTTAATTACATTACTTTCTATTTTTGTATAAATTTATTGTTTCAAGCGCATTGTTTGCATTGAAAGGCATTTAATGTTGTGAATCAACTGTTAAAGTTGTTAAAATTGCTCCCATTATTGCTTTGTTTCCCTTGTGTTTACTTTCTAAGTGCTATGGGCCTCTACAGCCACCTGGGGCGTGGTTTGTAGGGGCGTGGTTTGTAGGGGGCATGGTTTGTAGCGGCTCTGGCTTGGCTCTGGCTGCAGCTAGACCTTACTGGAGGATCCAGCCGTCCATTCACTCCAATAATAACCCGATCATGGCAATATATGACGCTGTGTGCTTCAATCTGATTGGAAAACCGAGGACTCTCTGCCCGGAAGTATTTTCCTCACTATTTTAAGGATTTCTTTTAATGATATCATCAACATTTCTCAACACAAACACGTCAAAGTGTCACTGATAATTCAACAATAAGATATGTTCATGTTGTGTGTTATGGAATTTTCTATCCTTAGGTTACACGAGGTCACGTGTGGGCCTTGAGGTCCTCAGCAGTATTAATTGTTTGGCTTTGATTGGGAACAGTAGGTGTCAGTCTATCTCAACACTGTGGTGGCCAGGGTCGAAGAGACCTATTGCTGCCTTCATAGACATAATAGATAGCTGGCTGTTGACGTTCCAATCTGCGTAAACAGACATCTGTGTCTCCAGACTAGAATATGTTGACAATAACACCTCCATGGGTAAAGACATTCTCTTTGGCTAATTCTGGGCGTATCGTATTTGTGGTGTTATCTTGGGGTTTAAAGTCTATCCACCAGGATGAGTTTGGCAGAATGTGAGACCGACTCAGGCACTCTTCTTGGTTCCGACCCCGCTTGTTCCTGACCCGGACTCTTCGTCTCTGCCCCGGTAAACCTGTCTGCTTTCCGTCCCCGACTCCGAACCCAGCCTGTGAGCTTCCTGGTGTTATTTCGTCCGCTCTTTTTTGGTGTCTTGTTGCTCCGACTTCTCCGTGGGAGATTACTCATCGGCCGCCTTCGGAGCTTTTGCTTAGAACTTCTGGACTGCAGCTCCGTCTAAAGACTTTTAAAGAAAGACTGTGTTCCCGCCTGCTGCCTAGTGCAGTCATCTGTTACCAGAAGTGTAATAAAGAACACTAAATCACAGTAAGATTGTACTGCATTTGGGTCTTCCTGATTTGTGACATTAAGAGGATAATAGTGGAATTCTGGAATAAAGCAAATTCTTAAGAGGCTTTTGGTAGCAACTGGGAACTTATTAAATTTAAAGCTGCCCAATATTTAAGGAACTATGGCAGTACCAATGCCAAAAATCAAAGACTGGAAGAAGAGAATGTAGTTTCTAAAATAATTTCATTATCACAGAAGAACCCTGCTGACATGTCAGAAAGGGAACGATCAGACTTGATCTCAGAACGAATTAAACTAAATGAGATCTATTTACATAAGGCTAAAGATGCCTTTGTAAGATCAAGAAGGAAGTGTGATGGAATTGTAACTTTACAGGAAGTCACTTTTGTGATTGAACATCTCAAAACTAACAAATCTGGAGTTGATGGTCTCTTCGCAGAATTTTATCACGCATTTATAAGACTTAGCTCCCTTTCTACTTTAAGGTATTTTTAGAAAGTGTGGAACAAGGAACTCTACCTCCTACACTAACACAAGGCCTTATTACATTAATCCCAAAACCTAAAAAAGACCACCTACTTATTGATAATTGGCGACCCATTTCACTACTGAACACCAACTACAAGGTATTTGCTTCAGTACTTGCTAAACGTCTTAAGAACGTTTTAGACCCAATTATTGATGAGACCCAATCCGGATTTATGAGAAAAAGACATATCTCCAATAATATTCAGCTTGTTTTATATTTAATCAATTACTCATCTCTGTGCTCTGATGAGTTTTATCTTCTTCCTAGACTTCTATAAAGCATTTGACATCATAGAACATAATTTTATATTTCATACAATTGAACGATTTGGATTGGTGATTTTTGTAAAGCTGTTAAAACTATGTACTCCAAAGGTAACAGCTCCATCAGACTAAAAAGTGGGACTTCCCCGAGATTTGAATTACAGCGGGGCATCCAACAGGGCTGTCCCGCATCCCCCTATTTATTCATCTTGTGTACACAATTACTTTCCACTCATATAAAAAATAGCTCATTAAAAGGTATCTTTATTGCAGATAGGGAAATCATAATCAGTCAGCTGGCTGATGATACCACATTATTCTTAAAAAAATGCCACCGAAGTTCCCATTGCTGTCCATACAATAGATCTATTTTCTGCAGCTTCTGGACTCTGCTTAAACCTGAAGAAATGTGAGCTATTTCCTCTTAAAGATTGCAACGATACCACGATTTACAATATACCAATCAAAAACAAGCTCACATACCTTGGGATTATCATTGTGAAAAATCAGGTAGATGCTCTGAAAACTTTAATCTGATTATTGACAAGACAAAGAAAAAACTGAACCAGTGGCTTCAAAGAGATTTATCTCTAAAAGGACGAATACTATTAACAAAGGCAGAAGGGTTGTCTCGCCTCACGTATGAAGCTATTCCCGTCTCTGTCGACAAACAGTTTTGTAGTGCCATTGATAAGTTATTTAATTTTATATGGAAAAACAAGATGCCTTATGTTCAAAAATCTGTTATTATGAACACTTACAACACTGATTTTACTACCCTCAACAATACCTTTTAAAATTAACTGGATTAAGCAGTTCTTGCATAATCCTACATCCACTTGGAATTTTATACCCAAATATATTTTTTCTACCATTGGAGGCCTTGAATATATACTCTTATGTGATTATAAAATAGAAAAACCCTAATTTTGCAAAACTTCCATAAGCAAATGTTGTTGGCATGGTCCTTAATCTATAAACACAACTTCTCTCCACATAGATGTTTTATTTGGAACAATCAGCATATAAAGTATAAAAATAAATCTCTATTTCTTAATTCGTGGTTTAATAACATAATTTTAGTTACCCAGCTACTCAATGATAATGGAAATCTGCTAAATTACACTGAATTCCTTAAAACATATGGTGTTCCTGTTACCCCAAAAGAATTCGCAATTGTAATGGATACCATTCCCTCTGGTATCCTAACTCTGTTAAGAGTTGCTGGAAAATCAGTTTGTCCTCCGTTAGACCCCACATTAACACCAGTGGGTCATATATGCTTCTCAGTGAAATCTAATCAGGTCATTGTTTCAAACACATATCACCACTACCCCATCTGTTGCTCAGTACTGGTCTGGATGGTTTGAACTGGATCCACATATGGAATCTCCCATACAAATATTTAATTACAAACAAAGTGAGAGAAGTGTCTTTCAAATTGATTCAGACATACTACCGTGCCAAACATTATTTGTCAAAATTTAAGAAAGATTTATGTTTTAACTGCTCTCTGTGTGAGTCTGAGCCTGAAACTGTGATGCACCTCTTCTGGCACTGTAACTCCACCGCCACCTTCTGGAAAGAAGTTATACGTTTTATCAAACTGAGGATTGACTCAGACTTTTTTTGGATTGGAGCAATGTGCTTTTTGGAGTTCACGATGTAGGGGGCAGGAAACAAAAAGAACTGTATATCACAAATTTAATAATAATTTTAGGGAAATATCACATACATAAGGCGAAGTTCAGTCACTCAAAGCCCTGTTTTCTAGCATTCCGAGGAGAGACTAAGCAATACATCCAAAGCATCTGTGACTCAGACAACAGGAAAGCTATTAAAATGTATAATGTGTACTCGTTATTTAATGTATTTATTTGAATAATCCCTCTGGCTGTTGTTTGTTTGTTTGTATGTACGTTAATAACTGCCGTTGTACCAAATATTATTGCCAATAAAGCTTGGGGAAAAAAAAAATCAGTGTTTTCCAAACTGATTCAGGATCTGAAAGTGAACAGATTTAACGTACAGAATGCTTTGTTAGGTTTATTATTTTATTTTCACATGTAAAACACATTTTCAGGTTTATTCACCACTCGCGTCAGTTTTGGACGCTCTGAGCTCAAGCCGTCAGCTCTACACTACCCATAATCCTTTGCTATGGAGACGAAGACACTCCACTTTGCACTCCCTGTTTTTATTTATTTATTTATTCTTAACTAATTTATAAAAATAAAGTTAACTGGTTCAAAGAGCTCAGTGTTTTATTATGTGTGTACAAATTACAATATTTAATTTCAGTTCGTCATAGCTACACGTCGAGATCTTAAGCAAGGTGATTGGATGGTTTTTAACTGCAGAGAGAGGAGCGTTGGAGAGAGTGGATTGTGGAAGAGCGGTAAAACACAAAAACGGAGAGTGAAAAATTGATTTGAACAGAGTGCATAACATTGCCATTAGAGTGTAGATAGTAGGTAGGTAACTTACAAAGAGTAGATTGTGGGGGTATCGGCCGACGGCCTGTATAGGTCCGGTAGCGGAACCCTAGCGCTGCTTCCTGTAAGCAGGTGTAAAATGGAGGGAAAGGAACGGGACGGAGACAGTTACAACAGTATGGAAATGAGTGAAGAGGAGTATGAGATTGATAAATTGGGTAGTGAATGGGAGCAAGTAGGGAGAGGAGGAAGGTGTAGAAGGGCAAGTGGGAGAAAGAGAAAGAAGGAAGATAAAGATAGTTTGGAAGGCACGGAGAGTGAGGGGCAGGGAGATGAGGTAAAGAGTGGAAAGAAGGGATCCCTAAATGTAGTGGTGAGATTTGAGGGAGAAGGGGGAGTAAAGAAAATGGACCCACTAAAAATCACAAAAATAATCAGAGCACAAGTAGGAGAAGTTAAACCGAACATGCATCAAGCAAACAACATTTTATGAATGTGTCTTTTATAGCTGTTAATGGTAAATGTTAATTATGACTGTTTTTATTTTCCATCTATAAAGGACCACCACCATTTTGAATAATGCATACATTTCTGAATTGCTTTAACTGAAGCACACGTGAAAGAAATGATACAAGTGGTAGGATAGCCTGTGAAGTTGACAGTTGTATCGCATCTGTAACATTTCATGTGTTTGTTCTCCTTCATGGGACTACAGGGGATGAAGCAGACATGAAGCAGAAAAACTGAATATATACCATACTGGACACGGCTCCCAGTCTGTGAAGAGAATAAAAAACAAAAACATTGATTTTATTCTTAGGATGAGTCTATTTTTTTAAGTTATCGAGTTTCATCGATACAATAGGTCATTGTTAATATTTACAGTATCTGATCATGAAATTTTCAGTACAAACTGCTTTTTAATCTGTAATTCAGAAAGACCCTACACATAAAGTATCTAGCTGACAAGTATGGTATATATTGCAAACACACAAGGAAGTTTAGAAATCCTACGGCCCACTGTATGCATTTCTTATATGCCTATCTAACCTTTCTCACTCTTTCTTTGATTATGCTCCTGATGGGGAAAGCCTGTAGGCGAGTGTGGTAGGAACACTCTGTAAACATCAAAAAACACATTTCACTTATTTTTAGATTAGGATCTAAATAAATACAGTTATGAAGACGTAAGCAGTGACCAAACTTAAAAGGATGAAAAGTGATGACATTGTTTATTACTGATGAATAGTTTGACCAAGTTTAACTTGTACCATGGAGCTGCTCTCAGTTCCAATGTGGTACTCTTGCTAAAATGGCCATAAAACTGCTGAGCCACAGCTGACAACTGAAAATACTCCACTGCTGCATTCTATACTGCATGGCTTTCATCACCTCATCAACTAAGACTGAATGCATTTAGGTTGTCTGTTCTGACTAATGATCTGTTAGAAGCAGTTCTAAAAAACAAACGGGTAAAATATCAAGGTCAACAGATGGCTTTTACATGCACTTTTGAGAGTAAGGTAACGAATATAAACCAACACCCATTTTCTTGCCCGACTGGCAATAGTCAGATTTGTTTTATGCATGTGAAGGCATTAAATGATCTGTCTGTGCCACCCAGGTTAAAAACAGGAATAACTTACTTACTCTTTTGTGGCTTTTTCTTCTGAAGCAGATGCCTTGGTGCCTCTGTGGGATGTAAAATTACAGTCTGGTCATATAGTATGTCCACTCAAAATACAAAACAAGAAAAAATAGCTATGGCAATAGATGGAGTTATCAGCATACCAATACAATTCATTACAAAATATTTTTAATTACCCTACAACGTTTACATACCTGACTTTTTCTTTTTGCGATTCAGAGCTGTGCCCCTGACTGACCCTCTGGAGACAGCTGTGGGTTTGGAGAAGAAAAATTACTCATATACCACATTATGATTTAACTTATTTTAAATAATGGAAGATCACAACATCTCACAAATGCCACAATACATGTAGTAAGACTGAACTGATGCTGATCCATTAACTCCAGGTGTTTTTTCTCGTTTATGTGCTGTACTGTATGTGAAAATCCCAATTCCTTGATAGCATGTGCTCATCACATTTTATGGCAATCCAACAGACTAATACATACGGTGCCTTCAACTAAAGTGTTCATAGACATGGACACTGCCATCCTTTGACTCCACAAGGATATACACACACTATGATGTTTAACACCTTCTGTCACTGAAGTTTTGTTGCTCTCGTCTTTCTGTTTATTCAATGATGCAATTTATAGCAGGAATTATTGATTCATCTATTATTTTAGATTAATCACTTGTTAATTACTTGTTTATGGGTTAGGTTATGGGTGGTAATTTTAATTACTGACCCAAAGAAAAATAAATAAATGAATGATTAACTTATTACGCAGTCACGTGTTTCAGCACTTCAGTCTAATAATGCTTACTGTAAGGAAATTACATACAACTCTATGGGGAAAAAGCATTGGAAGCTGAGCAACGTAACTCATGGGTCAAACACGGTCCTGATTACCTTTCCCTTCAGTGGTGCTCCGCTGCTCCACCTGCCCCTCGGTGATGCTTTTCTCCTGCCCCACCTGCCCCTTGGTAATGCTTTCCTCCTGCTCCACCTGCTCCTCAGTGGACCTCTCCTCCTGCTCCACCTGCCCCTCAGTGGACCTCTCCTCCTGCTCCACCTGCCCTCTGTGGCCCTCTCCTCCAGCTTCACCTGCCCTCTGTGGCCCTCCCCTCCTGCTCCACCTGCCCCTTGGTAGCACTTTCCTCCTGCTCCACCTGGCCCTCTGTGGCCTTCTCCTCCTGCTCCACCTGCCCCTCGGTGGCGCTTTCCTCCTGCTCCACCTGCCCCTCTGTAGCGCTCTCCTCCTGCCCCACCTGCCCCTCAGTGGTGCTCTCCTCCTGCTCCACGTGGCCTTCTGTGATGCCCTCTTGCTCCACCTGCCCCTCTATGGTCCTCGCCCTTTCCCCATTGTTTCTGTCTTCCGATGGGTCACACGGTGTGAGGTGTAGTGTAATAAGGTTTTCACTGGAATCCTGGGTCCAACCTGTTAAACAGAGTGTTGTTTTTCTTACTTAGAACAATGAGATTGACCACGAGCTTTTACAGTACCTGAAGTGTTCATCTCTGACAATCATTATAGTCCAATTCTTCCCGACCAGATTTGTGGTCACTTTAGATTACAGAAGAACTACTGACATACTAAATATCATCATATCTGTATTTAACTGTGTATGACTGTAACAGTGAGTGAAAGTATACTCATAATATCTATTCAAAGAATGACACCAAGCCTAATGTTTGTTTACAGACTGGGTCAAACTATTTAGTTCACACTGTGTGTGCTAAAAAACTTTGGGCTTTATGCCTCCAAGTTAGTATAAGTGTCATTTGTGATGTATCCAGCCAACATTTGATGGTTTTCTTTTTCTTTGAGATACTTTTGTTAATGGTCCATCTGCATCTAAAGCTCTACATTTGAGCACCATCCTAAATGTTGTTTCATTTGTGTAGAGTATATTGAGATTTTTACTCATTTCATTCATTGACTCTGTAAACAAATAAGGTCTTTGCAAATTTCATGGGTCTAATTAGTATATGTTACTACAAAAATCACTTTGGCCAGTGTGCCAACATTAAAAACATTGTTCTATATGGTACGAAAACACTGATTACAACTGGTTACTTACTGGTACAACTTCCACTGCATAGTCAACACTTTTTTTTACTACTTTTACTATGGCTCCTACAAAAAACACAACAATAACAGTATCTTGGACAGCGGTTTAGTGATGCCTGGAGAAATGAGTATATTCTTAATTAATGGCCCCAATTTCATTTTAAAGTGGCCTGTCCAGCAAAAGATTAACGCCCTGTGTTATAATCAGTGAAACATAAGACTACTCTTACATATTCAGCTCATTCAAATATGGTAGTAGCATTTGCACATTGTCATTTAACTTCTGCTGCTTGAACTTCACTTTAACTTCAATTGTTTTGAAAAGAGTTGATCCAGTGTTGTACTAATTGTGTTGGTTCTATTAAAATGGGAACCTTTCCTAAATTTTTTAGAGTTGTTCCGATTACGATACCAGTATCGGAAATTGCTCCGATACTGCCGAAAATGCTGGCATCGGTATCGGCGACTACTGGAATCCAGGCACCGATCCGATACCACATAATTTATTAAATTAGTAATCTATTTACTGGTTAGCTCCGTTAAGCTCTGGCACAGCTTTTCTTTGCCCCTCTTAAAACAGTGGCACTGTGCTGCAACCTGCAGCCTGCAGACGCAACAGACACACGTGTGTCTGAGCCGGTTGACACGAGGCTTGGAGCTAAGCAAACTAGCAGCTAACTAGCGCTAGCATATCAGGCGGTGTGGCAGTATTTCACGCTGGATGATGCTCCCACCAGTAAGACTGCGACATGCAACATATGCAAAGAAATGCCTTTTTTATTTAAAAATATTGTGGCTGCACTAATTTTTTTTTTTAAATAATTATTCCTAGATTTATTTAGTCAAATTGCATTTGCACTACTGATTTTTATACTGTTCTATTTAAAAAATAAATGGCTTGAACTTGCTGTATTTATTCATGTTTTACAAAGGGTTTAACCTGAGCCAGGCCTTACCACAATGATAATCATATCACAGTCATGCAGGCGTAGTATGATATTTTTTTAATAACATACTGGTATCGGATCGGTACTCGGTATCGGCCGATACCCACAGCACAAGTATCGGAATCGGTCTCGGGAGGGAAAAAATGGTATCGGAACATCTCTAAAATTTTTACTGTCAAGGAGGTGAGTTGATGATTTAATTTGAGTTTTAAGGGTGAACCACTTCTTTAGGATATAAACATTGATCCAATCTTTTGCATACCCAACACTACATCTGAAATCTTACTTAAAAAACACTGTGCATGCTTCCCACCCTCACAAAAGTACTCATACAATGAGCCTATTTTCTGAAGGTAGCCCTGGGCATAGGCGGTAAGTGCGCAGCGAGGGGTTAACATTTCACACTTCGTCTTGGTGTCCTTGCCTAGAAGCAGCAGTGGCTTGTAACAAACTGCACGGAGTTTCTCAAGCTGTAATGACAATAATATGAATTTGCTTTTTAAAGAAATGGAAAAGCAACAGCAGAAGTATCTCAGCATATTAATTACTGAGGAAATACAACATTATTGGTGAAAGTATCCAAGTTAATGCCATTTAGAATTATACTGACTTTATGGTGGGTTTAGCTTTTTGTATGATGATGTATGTGTAAACGGGAAAGACTCATACAGTAGAAGCTGTAGAAACTATATGTTAACAAACAGCAAAACAAATCTGAGTAGGATTTTCCTAAAATCTCTCTTAATCATCAATTAAACAGGGCTTAGAGCAAGAAAATATTTGTGAGCCTGAAAAGTTGTCCAGGAAGAAATGTGTACAATGTATTATATGAATTTAAAACTGCTCTGTGCCTGAAATAAGGCATGGTACCCGAGAGCTTAAACCATGCTTATAAACCACTAGAGGTGTCTGTCTGTATCTGAACAGACCCTATCTGTATTTTATTTTGCTTTGTCAGTTTACTGGTACCACACACATATTTGCTATTAGTTGAGGCTGTAATTTGTCCAGTCAAAGTTCACCAAAGTTGAACTCCATGCCAAGCAGTGTTAAGAATATATATATATATTTTACACCTGTGATTCTGTCATAATGTAGGTCTGTCTGTCTGAAATCAGAATACCTGGGTATCACTTAGATTTGCTGTATGTTCCAATTTTGTTGTGATAAATAATATTCATATTTATTAAATGATATTAAGGACTGAGATATGATTACTTATGGTTATTACTGCAGAAAATAGAAACAATACATTAAATGATGCTCTAGCGGAAACACAATTACATCTGCTTCAAAGTTGATAGTTTCTAAACGTGACATAGACACAGACTGCACAAAAAAATAAAATAATTAATAAAAATAACAGGAGCATGTATGTTTCTAACCTTGCTGTAGAATTATCTATTAAACACTTAAGGCACCATTGAATTTATTTCCAATATCATTTGGAAAGTTTAATATCATATACAAAATTGTACATACCATGACAATGACCTCATCCTTGATGGATGCAATGTTGTGGTCTTCTTGCGACCAAACACCCATTCCTCTAGCTTCACATCGAACCTTTGAAGCTTCTTCTTAAGGCGTTGCTTCACAGGCTGCTCTTTTTGACAACGTGAACATTTCTTTTGTGCACAAAATAAAATGCCCTGACAAAATGGACAAGTCTTTTTTGTAGACCCCTGGCATTATGACAAACTACAGACTAACAAACAAAAAGAAGACAAATAACACAGATAAGTAGACAGAGAAAGATAGATGAAAGAAAGTGAGGGATAAAGATATAGACAGAGATTAGAGAGATGGTTAGAAATACAGACAGGGCTAGATAGACAAACAGGTTGAGAGATAGACAGAGGTAAAGATAAAGAGATGGCTGGAAATATAGAAGATAGATTGGCTCTTAAAAGTGCCGTTGGTTTTGTGGTGTGGGTGTAGGATGAGTTGTGTGTTGTTGTGTGTTGGTTGAATGTAGCTGCAGAGAGAACAGAGAAAGTTAATGTATAGTTACCAAATATATATGTAGAACTACATCACACAGCTGCTGATCAAGGATCATGACAAACGGTTACACCATCCTGGCCCAGAGAGAGTTTTTGCCAGCCTAAGGAGGAACTATTGGATCTTGCAAGGGAGACAAGCAATTAGGAAACATCAACATTCATGCATGGACTGTAGGAAATGGAAAGCTAGACCCCT
The DNA here is from genome assembly GCA_033000465.1 of Sciaenops ocellatus. Lineage (NCBI taxonomy): Eukaryota > Metazoa > Chordata > Actinopteri > Sciaenidae > Sciaenops > Sciaenops ocellatus. Next base: position 7,772,553 of record CP136867.1, on the reverse strand, counting down.
GATTCCTCGGATGGCTGACTTGCCACCACGTCGCCTACGGCTTTTCAAGCCTCCCTTCTGGTCCTTCTGGATTGCTTTGGCCCCTTCCTCATCAAAAAAGATGGGAGATTCTCTTTAAATGTCTCACCACACGTTGTATTCACATCGATCTTCTCTCAGGCCTGGACGCTGACAGCTTCCTCATGTCTTTCCGCCGCTTTGAGGCTCGGCGTGGAACCCCCTTTGAGGTGCATTCTAACCACGGCACCAACTTTGCAGGAGGAGAGAGAGAGTTGCAGAGAGCCTTTGATCAAATGACCTCTGCCCTCCAGGATCAACTGGCCAAATACAAAGTTCGCTTCCAGAGAAATCCACCACACGCTCCTCACTTCGGAGGAACCTGGGAAAGGGAGGTGAGAGCAATCAAATCTGCTCTGCGTGTGACCTTGGGTGATCAAGTTGTTACTGAGGAAGAGTTGAGCACTGTGCTTATAGAGGTGGAAGAAATCTTAAACTCAAAGCCCCTTGGATACCTATCATCTGATGTGTCTGACCCTGATCCAGTCACTCCCAATCTTCTCCTCATGGGGCGGCTTGAAGCAGCCCTTCCTCAAGTCATGTATGCCCGTCCTGACCTTCTGAGAACAAGAAGGTGGCGTAACAGCCAGGTACTCGCTGATCATTTCTGGGCAAGCTTCCTGAAACATTAGCTGCCAACACTCCAACCACGACAGAAATGGAAAGTGGAAAACCCAAATCTCGCTGTGGATACTGTGGTGATGGTTGTCGACCAAAATCTACCCCGTGCCTCATGGCCAATAGGTAAAGTTCAAAAGATCCTCCCGAGCTCGGACGGAACAGTCAGAGTGGCCGAAATAGCAGTAAAAGGAAAGACCTACGTGCGTCCAGTCAGCCGGTTGGTTGCTCTCACAGAGTTCAAGGATGATCCAGACTCTCCTTCAATATGAAGATTTTCCTCCAAATCAAATATGAGCCACATATTTGAGGGGCAGCTGTAGAAAATCCCCACCTCCTTCCACCTCACCTCAATGGAGGGCGGAGCCTTCGAGTCTATTTAGGCAGCCAGCTCACCTGTGTGAGCCCTTTTCCTTGACTGAGAACAAAGGAGCTGGCTGGCCTCATCCTCATCTTTCTTTATCCTCAATGGTTGAGCTGCGTATTTGATGTGAGTTATGCCTTTTTGTTCCACACACTCATAGTATATTCAGTAGTTAAATCAATAATATAAATGCTAATTTTTCCCTTTTCTTAAGACTGAGCTGTATTTGTTTAGACTAAGTATTTCGTTTAATTGTTAATTGACCCTTAAGTTCAAGTTGTGAACCAGCTAACAATAAATGAGAATGAATCGGATGATTCATTGATGATTCATTCAGTGATCGGTGTTTGTGCATTGTTCTGATCAACAATCCATTGCATTGCTTCACCACTAAACAAGAACCGGTGTATTCCCCACACCAAGCCAATATTTTACAAACTGGAGAATCGTAATCTGATTACATAATCCTGCATTAGCCCACATGTAATAATTTACTACACAGTCATGCATCAATAATAGCCATTAATATTGCAAGGTTTGAAATGTGTATCCGAATGAAGGAATCGTAATTTTCCGTTGCGTCTTCAGTAATTACGTTAAAAGACTGAAAGTTCGGGGTTTTCCACTTCCTGTAACACTGTTAAACCATTGGCCTAATGTATAAACCATGCGACTTATGGCAAAGAACGGCATCATTAATGACATTTCAGCCACACATGCAGCAGAATATTATGAGCACACAACTTACCTGGACAGTAGTCTGTGCGCAATGAGCCGATCCCCGCAGGAAGCTGCTGAAATGCGCCGTCGCCTGCAGGTGGTGCTGCGCGTGACATATCATAATGTCCATCTTACTGTAAAATATAGCTTATCCTAAATATAAAAGCTTTCATTTCTAACTGCTGGCTTTAAAAGGTACAAATAAAAAGTACAATTATGTTCACAATGTGTCGGCTTACATATCTGGGCCAGTTCAGCCAATCAGAAAGTTTCAAATTCTGTTTCCTGTACTGTTTGTGGCTGATCGATTCTTATTAAACATATTATTTTCTTTACATTTCAATATAACTGCTACAGGGCAGTATTTCGCCACTGACGATAACCACCCATCGGCAATATAAAACGTTATACTAAAAGCTGGCATCATCACCATAGCAACGGTCGCTGAGACTCATGGGAACTGTAGTGTAAATTGACACAACAAACCAATGAAATTATGATATTTCTCGGAAAAGAAGCAGAAATACTTCTAAGCGATGGCCACTACACAACTACGCAGTCTCGTTAATGATCAGGAGGATGCATTTATTTTATTTTGACCCGAAAGAACCACGAAAACCCCTTATTTTCTGTCGTATGTGCCGCCTACACATGAAAATAGTGCGCTCCCGGGACCTATAAATTACAGAAAGACAAGATATTGAATAAAGATAGGACCTGGAATTTTAAACGTCAATTAAGACATTAAAAACACATAAATGCGATCATCAAAACCACGACGGCACAGCTGTAAAATGCGTGCAAGCACGAAAGATGCTTCCTATTGAAATACATTAGTTTTAAAGTCGTCCTGAGCAGCACGGAAAAAAATCCAGTCGTTGCGGGGAGCACAAATTAGTACATTAAATTTCGTGACAGTTTCACGAACTGCCGTGAGACTTGGTTGCCAAAGTTATAATTTGAGTGGTGTGTAAACGCTGCTATTTAGCTAACTAGCTAGTTGTGGCCCAAAGTTTGCTCATGTTCAGATGTCTGTTTCAAGCTGTTTGCTAGTCACGGAGGTTTCAGTTTGTTATAATAATAATGGCAGTAACTCAGTAATTAATGGGTTAAAAAATTACATTAGTAAACTTTTAATTGGCCTTATTTATTATCGTCTTTAATTAAAACCTAAAAGACCTTTTTCACAGCAGCCATTTTGACATGAAATATTAGGGTCAACACAGGTGTTTCCAATGATACTAATTAAGGCTCAGTTCCATTTATTGCAGCAGTGACTTTCCAGTGAGCCAACATGCACCACAGCAGCACCCTGACCCTGTTTGACCTGAATGGAACAGGATCCTAATTAGCGCATTTATACTACTATTTCATGTCAAAATGGCTGCTGTGAAAAAGGTCTATTCAAGTCAATGCAGTGATGCTAGCAAGCTTTAGTGTGCTTCACCCAGCATGTACAGCTGCAATTAATAATTATTTTCATTGTCATTTCGTTAGTCTCCATATAATTTAAATCCAAAGACAAACAGCTGAGGAAAAGCAGAAAATCCTCTCTGTTAATGCTGATGATCAGTTAGGAGTAAATCTTGACTTTGGACAACTTTATCTCTTCTGAACTTTGCTTATGTACTCAGGTGTTTGTGACCATGACCGTTGCTTCTGCACACACTCTATCCATACCCAGTATCTGTATTTGTTATCCATCCAGGCCACCTGCCTGCCAGTATGCTCCATGGCTGATGGTTGACCACCATGGTTCTGAACATCCCCGGTGTGGTTGCAGTGGTCTTGTTCTATATCCTGATTTTGGGGACAGGGGTGTGGGCTGCCCAAAAGTCCAGGAAGGCTGAAAGGAAGAGCCATGGAGACAGGACTGAAGTGGTGCTCCTTGGAGACAGAAATATCAGCTTGGTGGTTGGGATTTTCACCATGACTGGTATGTTAGTCTCTTGTGTTGCTCTTGTTTTATTTTGTTGTTATTTTGCCTGCAGGTGTTTGAAGATGCTGAGAGTTATTTTTTAACCCTGGTATCTCAGCATCAAGTTCTTTATCTCATTAGTTTGGGATAACAAAACTGTTTCCACAAGCTAACAGGTTCATCATCTTGTGATCTTAAGAAAATATTGAGTTTCCTGTATGTTTTGAGGGTGTTGTTTGAACACGCTGCTGCATGTGATCGTGGACTACCTCCAACACAGCTGTACACGGCATGTTTGATATGTCTTGATAAAGATCCTTACGACCGAAACATCGACTTTTAGGATCAACACAGAAGTGTGTGTGTGTGTGTGTGTGTGTGTGTGTGTAGGAACTGACTTTTTTCTTTGGAAGAAGTTTTGGGGGGAGACCAAGACAGTGTGTCAGAGTGCAGGCTGACTCAGACAGACAATGTATATTTATATTGGATAACATTCAAAACAAAATAGTATTCAGCATTTAAGGAGAAGACTAAGCACGATTGCAGTTCAGTTATCCTGTGGGTATCATTGTATTGAGGGGCAGATTAGTTGGATTACATGTTACTCAAGATTCAGGGGTCTGATTCAAGGCAGTGGAAACATTTCTGTTATCTGTTTGTTTTGTTAATCTAAAACCTGAACCTGCCTCTTTTTCCTCTTCTATTAGACTTGGATATTTGCCTGCTCCCTTTTGGAAAGGTTTGCCTATTTTGGACTCTTGCGCAGCGCCCGTCTCACTTACACTGTGAACCTTTGTACCTGTTTTTGTTATAATTTAATCATTGTACTGTATCTACATTTGGGTGCTATCTTCTGTCTCCCTGCTACCACCACACATGACAGCTGCGAATGTGTAGACAAATCTGTAAATGCTTGGATCGATGTGAATGTGTTTTGACTGGCCCTGCTTAGTCTGCTTGTGTGCCTGTGTTTGTCACATTCTGTGTTTACTTTGTCTTTGAGATGCCAGAGGAGCTGAATATGTTTCCACCCGGATCTGGAGCTGCTGGGCAGAGTACTCGCCCAGATATGAGAAAGCCCCAGCACCTGCATCCTTTTGCTTTGTTTAGCCTTCATCTCATTTCACCATAGCACCTCATCCTACACACACACACAGATCTACGTGAACACAACTCAGTTTATATCTATTGCCAGCTCTAGTTAAAACATTTGGTAACTAGTCCTGTGTTTTACTTGATTTGGCTTTTAAGTGATTTGGTTGCTTGTTGTGTCTTTATTCAAGTAAATGGTAAAGAAAGACATTTCAGCTTGTTATATGATTATGTTTGCCTGACTGTAAGTGTTATCATTTGGTTTAAGTCAGGGGTCGGCAACCCGCGGCTCTGGAGCTGCATGCGGCTCTCCTTGTAGTGGCTCCCTGGCCTTGTATATATATTTTTAGATGTGCAAGATAAATATTTTATAGTTAATGATGAGTAAAGTTGTTTCGTTCATGGACGTTGTCTGATTGGTGACGTATTTCCGCCCTGGGGCGCAAAAATCTTTGCCCATAGACTCTCGTTAAAAGTTGTACATGCGCAGTAGCTTCTCTTCAATACAAGAGATAGGACCATGCTAGGGTGCACCTCTCCTGCGCCCAGAGCTGAATGCAGCTGGATTTGCATATCACCACCCTCCCGCCATGGGGCCGACGTCACAGCCGTCTGTTATAAAGTGCGGATGATTGACAGGTCGAGCCGCGGGAGTTGGAGACGATCGGAGAGAGATGCAAAATGGAGAAAGAAAAATTAAATAATTCAGTGAAGTCACTTAAAACAATACCTTTTGAAAGGAGAACGTATCAGGAGAAGCTCGACGTGAAAGAGCTCGGACCTGATCAGCCGAACATCACCATTAATCAGCAGTCCAAAGACAGAGGGAGACAGTACACTCTGTCTTTTTCCAGGACATGGTTTAGCAACAAGGCTTGGCTAACTGCATGTAGCGAGGCTAATGCTTTATTCTGCTTTCCCTGCCTCCTTTTTCAAACGTCAGGATCTGACCCAGCATGGATTAAGACAGGTATGACTGATTTAAAGCACTTTTCAGAAAAGGCAAAGAAGCATGAACAAACTGGGATCCACATGGAAAATGCACTGCGACTAGCCATGTTTGGAAAAATAAACATTTCATCTCAGCTTGATGAAGGCTACAGGGTAGGGATCCGTAAGCACAATGAGGAGGTTGACAAAAACAGGCACATTCTATCAAAAATAATAGACTGTGTCAAGTTCTGTGGTGCATTTGAACTTGCCCTGCGTGGCCATGATGAGAGTGAAAGCTCAGAAAATCCTGGTGTTTTTAGAGGATTGGTGGATTTTTTAGCATCACTGGATGCAGTTCTACACGAGCACCTGCAGACTGCCACTGTGTTTAAGGGAACGTCTAAGACTGTACAGAATGAACTCCTTGACTGCATGCTGTCAGTTTTGAGAGAGTGCATCATTGGAGAAATCAGGAGTGCAGACTTTGTTTCCATCCAGGCTGATGAAACAATGGACATTTCCACTCAGTGTCAGCTGGTGCTTGTGATCCGCTACATTGACAAAGCCCATCATGTCCAAGAGAGGTTTTTTGAGTTCATACCTCTCCAAAGTGCCACAGCTGATTCCATCGCCACAGCACTTCTGGATAGGTTGAGCTCCGTTCTCCCTGATGACCAGAAGAGCAAGCTCATTTCCCAAACATACGATGGTGCAAGTGTCATGAGAGGAGCCACAGGTGGTGTACAGAAGAAGATCCAAGATGTCTATGTAAATGCACACTATGTCCACTGCTATGCTCACCAACTTAACCTTATCATGCAGCAGGTGACTTCCCATATCCCAAAAGTGAGTAATTTCTTCTCAGACCTGGCTGGATTCTCTGGCTTTTTTTCAAGATCTCCAAAGAGAACCAGTGTGCTCGATAGAGTGGTGGCCCACAGACTTCCAAGAGCAAGCGCAGTGAGGTGGAACTTCCACAGCCGAGCTGTGAACACTGTTTTTGAGCACAAAGAAGACCTGCTCCAGTGTTTTGAAACCATCAGGGACTCAGGAGAGTTTGATCCTACCACTGTGAGAGAAGCTGGAGGGTTTGTGAGGCTGCTGGAGGATGATAGTTTCAGCTTCTTCCTCAAACTGTTCCATCTCATCATGCCTCATGTGGACATTCTCTACAGCCAGCTCCAGAAGCAGACCATCGACTCAGTCTTTGTTCAGGGAATCATGCAGCAGTTCACAGACAACATACAAAAGATCAGGTAAATTAATGTCTATGTTGTGCTGTTTAATATTACTGATATTTTGTTAACCTCTATCATGCTTGAACCACTTCATATTTCTTGTTATTTTACTTGGTGACTAAAGATGAACTTTTCTCTTCTGGTTCTGTTCAGAGATTCCCTCCCTACTCTCTGTGGAGAACACAGTGGCAGTGTACCTCAGCTGGCCAAGAAACGCCGCACACTGGGCCCAGGTGATCTTCAGAGGGTAGCCACAGAGGTGAGATAGGAGCTAAACGTGTGGTGTAGGTCTTTTGCAATGTTTTTAATCATAGTAGTGCTATATTGTGAAAAAGTGGGGAACACACCTTACAATAGGCCGTATATAATATAATAGTCTACTTTTATAGAGGTGCTATTGTTAATTTGCATTGTTGCTATTAAATGAACACATACTCATAAAATAAATAGTTTTATATATTAAATAATTAGAAAGCTGACTAATAGCCATCTCCATATTGTATTAAACTGGTCTATTCATTTTTTAGGTTTGTGACACTATCTTGGGCCATGCAAAACACAGATTTGCCTTCACAAAGCATCTGATCAGTGCTACACTGCTGCAGGCAGACAGATTCCAGCAGCCAGTTCCCTGAAGCAGCACTGAACACCACCATGGAGGCTTACCCACTGCTGAACAAGAACAAGCTGAAAACTGAACTGGCTCTCATCTACAGCAATGATGAGTTCAAGAGCTGCAGTGGTGCTGTGGCTCTGTACCAGCTCTTCATGGGGAACAATCTTCAGGACACCTTCTCAGAGACTGTGGCTCTGCTGAAGATCCTCATCACAACTCCTATGATCACAGCTGAATCTGAGAGGTGCTTCTCAACACTGAAGAGAATCAAGACCTTCCTCAGGAACACAATGTCACGGGATCGTATCAATGCATTGGCCATGCTCTCTATGGAGAAGAAGCTTGTCAAAACCATCCCTGACTTCAACCAAAGAGTCATTGAGAAATTTGCTTCTCTCAAGGATAGAAGGGCAAAATTTATGTACAAAAAGTAGAACACTACATGACATTATAATGTTGATTTGTTGTTTTCATTCATGTAAATACACTGATGTGATACCTTAGTATATGTTTGCTTGCTTTTTGGTATATGTCTATTTTGGAGTTATAGCCCCCCCCTTGAGAGAAATCCACCAGCCGCCACTGCTCAGAAGAAAATAGAGAGTTTAATTCTGCATGGACAGATTCATTTGCCTTCACCACCAACGATGCAGGATTACCCGTGTGCTTGATATGTGGCTAGAAATTAGCGAACAACAAAAAATCTAACGTTGAAAGACATTTTCAAAACAAGCACTCGGCATTTGCTGAAAAGTACCCAACTGAAGATGAGCGAAGGAGCGCGATTTCGGAACTGCTGCGAAAAGTTGAGCAGAGCAAACTTACTTTCAAGAAGTGGATCACCTCTCCAAACACATCTACAGCTGCTAGTTTTGTGGCAGCTCAAGAGATCGTAAGGAGGGGGAAGCCTTTCACAGACGGAGAGTACATGAAAGAATCGTTCATAAAAATATCAGAGCATCTATTCTCCGAATTCAAAAACAAAACGGAAATTGTTCAGAAAATTAGAGAAATGCCTCTCTCCGCAAAGACCGTCAAGGACAGGACGCAGGAAGAACTGATTGAACTCATACCGCTAAAGGACCAAACACGGGGACAGGACATTTGTGAGGCTGTTGTGAGCTGTCTTAAAGCCAAAGAAATAAACACCACTCACCTGGTATCAGTGTCTACTGATGGGGAAGGACTTTGTGAATTTACTTCAAAAGTCGCTGGATCGAGAGCTGATGACGTTTCACTGCATCTTGCACCAAGAAGCACTGTGCGCGCAAACATTTCCCCCTGAATGTATGGAAGCGACGAACCTCGTTATTAAGATAGTGAACAAAATAATTGCAAACGGGTTAAACCACCGACAGTTTTGTTCACTGTTAGATGAAGTCGACAGCGCATATTCAGATCTCTTGCTGCACAACAGAATCCGGTGGCTGTCCAGGGGAGAGGTGCTGAAACGCTTCGCTGCTTGTCTTGAACATGTGAAAACCTTTTTGGAAAGCAAAGGCCTCAGCTATCCCGAACTGGAAGACCTCGATTGGCTGGGAAAGTTTTACTTCTTCACGTAAACACGCTGAATAAAAATCTCCAGGGAAAGGGAAGCACGGCCCTGCAGATGCTGGAGAATGTTTTGGCGTGTGAGTGCAAGATGACAGTGTTTGCCGGAGATGTACAGAGAGGTACGCTCTCTCACTTCCCCACCCTGAGAGAGTTCAAAGAAAAGAATAATCACGTAAATTGTGATTTACACCGTGCAATTATGGTAATGCAGGTTGCATTTGGAAATAGATTCAGTGAGTTCAGAAAGGAAAAAAACACTCTGTCCGTCCCTGTCACACCGCTGGACATCGACACATCCCAGTTGAACATATCCGCATTCACAGGAGTAAGTCAGCCCGATCTCGAAATTGAACTGGCAGACGTAGCGGATAAAGACTTATGGGTGTCCAAGTTCAAAAGCCTGAGAGCGGATCTCGAAGAAGTCGCCCGTCAGAAGGCCACTCTCGCTAAAGAGCACAAATGGAGTGATATTGACAACCTCCCCAAACCCGACAAACTTGTTTTTGAAACATGGAGTGCCATTCCCGACACGTATATAAACATGAAAAAGTATGCGTTTGGAATCCTGTCCATCTTTGGCTCAACATACTTATGCGAGAAAGTTTTCTAGAGCATGAACATTATAAAGTCCAAATATCGCTCCCGCCTCTGAAAGTCACATCTTACAGCCCCGACATAGGGAAGATCTGCAGCGAGCTTCAGAAACAGAAGTCACATTAAACAGGTGAGAACACTAGCATTTAATAGGCTATTATTTTTAAGAAAAAAAAAAACATTTATTTCAGACCTGAAGCTGATGTAAGAAAGAAACCCGAAGAGGATGAGAGCACCCTGAAATGGACTTGTCACAAACGTTCCTAATTTATAGTTTACTTTTTTAAAGCTGCTAAGCTGTGGCTTTATGTTTTATTTATATTGAAGTGTGCTAGTTTTTATTTTAATTTTACACAAATATGAGAAGGACTCAAACAGGCCTGCATAGTTCAGTGTTTAATTTATTTCAAAGTAGGCCTACACATGCACACTGCACTTCTGTTGGTTGTATTCCATTGTTATAACAGGTAAAATTTAAAAACAAGATTAAAACTTTTAAACGTTTATAAGCTGCATTATGTTTTGCGGCTCCAGACTATTTTTCTTTAGTGGACGAGGGGGCAAAATGACTCTTTTGATAGTAAAGGTTGCAGACCCCTGGTTTAGGTTATTTAATGCATGCTGCAAAGCTGCTGTGGAGCACCTTTGGCACACTGAGTACAGGATGAGTAGGCTGTAGTGATGTTTCCCTTTCATTTCTTTGAGCTGACCTTGTGTAGTGCTTTTGCGGCTTACAGTTTGTTAAACACACTTTTACAATTAGCGATGTTACTGATGACTGATTTCACCATCAATTAAATGAAAAATTTAAAGACTAGACTAGTCAACTATCTAAAAGTAAGAAAATGCTCAGAGTGAAGTTACAAAGGAGATAATGTTACAGCTTTTAGAGAGCAGGCAAGCTATGTTAGCTAACCAACCTGTCAGTCAGCACACATAGCTGTATTTCACCATGTGACTGCTAGTTTCTCACTCACACCATACTCTGGGTATTTTATCTTTCCACCATCCGTTTTCCCCCAGAGTCACATGTAAAGTCACATGCAATAGACAGCATATTAAGAGGCTTGCCTGATGTAGTTGTTGTTTACAGATTTGTCTGGACATTTACAAATCTCAATACAGATTTGGAGGAGTTTTTAAAAAAAAACAAAAACATTTACAAATACGAATATGCACACCTGGATCCTGAATACAAATTCGCAGATTCCTGTGTACATTCACAAATTTCAGAACGCATTCAGAGATTCTTTTACACGTTTATGAATCTGTTTACATACATGCAGATACAGTTATACACATGTAATAGAGCAATAGTGTAATACATTGCAGATGTGGTTACTGTGTGGATCATTGTTTTTTCAAAGACTGTCGCCCTCCCACAAGTATTCACACCACAAACGTGGTGAGTGCTGTACCATCTTCCACAGGAGACATCATCTGTCCAGTTACCAAATTTTTTACTGCTATATACTCACTTGCAACGCAAAAAGACAGTATATTATAATTAAAGTGTGTGTGCATGTGTTTGTGTGTCATTCTGCAGCTACGTGGGTCGGAGGTGGTTTTATCCTGGGTGTGGCTGAGGCGGTGTATACTCCTAAAATGGGCTTAATATGGGCTCTGATGCCTTTACACTACTCGGTGTCCTTTTTATTGGGTAAGACGAGTCATACACATGCTGTAGAGGCAGAATGCTGTGCTCATCTTAATAATGTCTGACATGAATGTATCATTTCTATGCAGCACATTTGGTGCGTTAGTAAAATATACAATGCTTTAAATAGGCAGTGCAGTACACAGTGTATGCTACACAAAATATTCACAGAGTAAATACAGTGTAATGCTTAATATCTCATCTACTGCACAAGGTGGTCTTTTCTTTGCCAAGCCAATGAGGGACAAGAAGTATATCACCATGATGGACCCATTCCAGATTAGGTATGGCAAAGTACTGAGTGGCGCTCTAGTGCTGCCCGCTCTGCTGGTGGATGTGCTGTGGGTGTCCTGTACTCTGCTTGGCTTAGGTAAACATACTTCATCTACTTAATTAAAACCACAAATGTTTTAATTAATGGATGCAATTAAAGTATTTAAATTTGTGGTTTTGTCTTACAGGAGCAACTATGAGTGTGATTCTGGACTTGCCCTTTGTCTATTCTGTCTGGATTTCATCAGCTGTGGCCATTATCTACACTTTGTTAGGAGGCCTTTATTCAGTGGCCTACACTGACATCATCCAGCTCTCTCTAGTTTTCATCAGTTTGGTGAGTTACTGTATCTTGTGCAGCAGCACATGTTCATTTTAAAGATGTAAACCTTTTGAACTTTTAAACCTCCAACAAACAGGAAACTGTTCATAAAACATCTATGACAGACAGTTGTCTGGTCTTGTGCTAAAGTCTTCAGTTTGATGATCTCAATATTTGTTTGCAGTGGTTGTGTATCCCTTTCCTGCTCCTCAACCCCACATCTACAAACATTGCCCAGACTGCGTTCAACCACACCTTCCAAGAACCCTGGGTCGGCACTCTGGACCACGACAGCATCTGGAAGTGGATTGATGACTTTTTAATGATTGTGAGCTTCAGTATTGTACTTATATTCAGTCAGAAAACAGATTTAAAGAATGATTATATTCATTTATTTGACATGTGGTCGTGATAAAAATAAATTCAAGAGTGGGATGTGAGGAGTCATTGTCGATTAGACAACATCTTGACAGCATCATCCCCACCACAAAAGGAAAATATTGTTTCCTGCTTTACCATGTGGCAGTGAGCAGCATGTATTGACTAATAAGTTAGGGTACTTGTATGATCTGAATGAATTATGTGGCATAGTAGGAATTGAATGCAAAGCTATGTTCAGCCATGACTCTAATGGCAAAGGAGGGGCAGGGAATGAGGACCGTCTTTGGCAATTAGACTCCTTCATAACCACTGATCTTGATCTGGTTTTGCAGGGCAAGTGAAGTCATAAATTGTACAAGAATACATGCTCAAAACAAAATATTTTCCTTTACCTTGGCCATAGTTTTCTAGATAAAATAAATATGAAATTTTATCAAGGAAGGCAGAGCTGATAGGGCATTTTGAATTTATTTATTAATAATAGATGATGCAATAAGATCATGTTGACCATTATGGAATGAATGAAGTCGGTAATTAGTTAGATTCCATAATTATGTAGCAATTAGTAGATTATAATGAATATGACAACATTTACCAGAGTATGATGAATTGACCGGTTGGCAAAAAGCAATAAATCTGTAGTAATTAACAGAATATAATGATTACAGTTAGCAGAATGTGATGAATATTTGCAATTATCAGCAAAATACACTATTATGCCAACTGTCGCAATGACTGAACTAAATTAGGGTACCTAAAGGGCAACAGTGGTCACAATCAGCATAAAACCTACAAACCACACCCATTTTAACCTTAACCTGTACAACACAGCTAGACTGACACACACCTTCAGTTACCTGACTAAACAACACTGTAGTGGCAGAACTTCGTTTTGGATTTTTCTTATAACCCCTTATTTCCAGTTTCCTTTGTTTTACCACATGGAGAAAGCAGCGGTGCAGTGTCAGACTTGCAGTTTGTGATCAAATAAATCCAGTGAGAGTTGATTGAAGAATGATGCCGGTAATTTATTGTAACTTAAACAAACACAGAAAATAAAACGCATTGTTTGCAGAAGTCTTAAAATATTTTATAACTGGCAGGACCAGGCTACAGCTAAACTCGACTGTAGCTCCAAAAAGCAACAGGCTGAGAGTGCCCATGCAGCTTCACGCGCTGCGGTCAGTGACGGTGTTTGCTGGTCTGCCTTCTCCCCTGATGCATGATTGGCGGCTGGCTTAAAGGGTGGCACCATCACCACCTGTAGAGGGTGCACACTCACAAAAGACAATGTAAATAATGGAATTCAAATAAACTTAAATGTGGCTCCTACAAACACATTAGAAATACTGGCCAATTACGCTGTATATGCCTGCTCGGATGAAAGCCTGATACCCTTTGTAATTGAGTTGAGGTAAGGCACAGCTGCATCATCAGACGGGGGTGCCTGGGATATTCAGCCTAACCCATAAATCAATGAGAAAGGTGATCTACAAAGACTGAATCAGTGAGAAACAGTTTGGATGCGGTGTGGAAAGGTGACTTGAACCACAGAGTTTTGCACTGGGGCAGGCTGTTAATGACCAGAGATGAGGCCAGAGGATTGAGACTGAAACTGTACTGTAGGGCAAGAGGGGAGCCGTGTACCCTGTATTCCCGCAGGTAGTGCTGGAAATAGCTTGGGCAGATCCAACGAGCATGACCAGCATTTCATTTCAGAATGTTTGATCGGGAACGAGGCAGAGGCTGAAGGTGTACATGGATTGCTTGCTGGAATTAGCCAGAGGCTGCATGGTGGCAATCATGGTGTTGTTGGTAGCCGGTGTGTCCTGGACTAACAGATGAGATTAGGGAAGCGGAGAACTGGTTAGGAGAAGAGACGATTCTCCTCTTGGCTGAGGAATCGGACATCAGCTTTCTAGGACCAGCCTGAAACAAAAAAAAAAAGAAGTAATGTGATGTTCAGATTGATTTGACTGAAATGACAACTGACAACAGCAGAGAGACGAACAGTTTTAAACTTTGACAGCAGCAAGATAATTGGCTCATGGGGGTCGAGGAAAAATGTGATGATTGAAGTGGAAGCGGGAGAAGAGAGGGAGAGAGAATGTAAAGAATAATAAAATATTCACTGTCAATTTCAGCATGTTGTCTGTAATAGGCACAGACATTTTTTAAGACAGCCCAAAATAGAAAACCTGTCTGTGGCTGACATTACAACAGCCCATTTGATGAGCTACAGGCTTCTTTTACTCACATTACTCACATCCAGTATGTACTCAGAGCGGGATTAAAATTACTGACCAACGCAGGTAATGTTAAAATCACCTCCCAGAGCGAAATGATTCCAGTGCAAGTATTGAAGTAAAAAACACTTTTTTAGTGAGTCCCACTGGGAGGCAGGAGCACAAGACATTCCTAGTGTGTGGAGGTAAAGTTCAGCTGACAGGTTCAAAAGTTAGAACTGTTAATTTACACTGTGTGGACACAAAGACAAGCAAGGCAAGTAAGATGAAGTAGAAAATATAAGTGTAGTGAGAATAATATACAATATCTGTACATCAGTATATTTCCTTCTTCACTCATCTTCCTCATGCCTCTTCCTCTCTCCCTGTACTCCTTTTTATTCCAGGGTCTTGGTAGTGTTTCATTTCAGAGCTTCCACCAGAGGACGCTGTCCGCCTCCTCACCACTAACAGCCCAGCTCACCTGCTATGCTGCTGCCCTTGTCATCGCCATACTGGGTATCCCCCCTGTCTTGGTTGGGGCTGTTGCTGCCTCCACAGGTTAGAGATGACAGACCTTATATACAGACATTTACATTGTGATCAGGAGACCATTTGTATTGTAATATATTGAGAGATGGCTGCCATCCTATGGCCTCTGTATATTACCACATTAATATGACAGTGTAGCTTATGTTTAGCACATTTTCATGACACTTAGATGCTGTGTCTGCTGTGCAGGGTTAGGTAAGGCCGCCTTGGCTTTGTTTTTAGCTAGGTCACTATTTTCCATATTAGTGTCAGTAAAAGTATATCTACACTATAAACTCCAATGTACACATACAATCGGGGCTGTATTTCTATTTATTTTGTGTTGTCTTCTCTTTCCTTTACCTATTTTATGTATGCCTTGTGACAAATTATTCCATGTGAAATGGCCTCAGGGTTTCCATTAATTCGATGCATTCTTGGTTGTTGGTCATTGCAGCGTTTGACTGTAGTATTAAGATGTGTTTAATTGTATATTTAATCACAGATTATTGCTAATGGGTGAACATGTTTCAACATAACTTTAAAAAGCCCTTTCATGTCTTTCTCATTTGCCTCTGGACTGTTGAGTCCTGGGGCTGATCTAGCTGGTAAATTAGCTGATTTATGGTGTTAGGAGGTGAACGGACATTTGTAGTGTCGATTGGTTACACCTGGCTGGTTAACCATAGCTTGTTAACTTTATTGTTAGCAAAATACAATCTGAGTAGATATTTTACAGCTTGCCAAATTACTTCTCTAACATCATGTCCATGATACTAACTTATGTATGTACTAAGACAAACAATGTTCATTTAAGCCAACAACAAATTATTATTAGTAGTAGTATGAATCAGAATCAGAATCGCTTTATTGGCCAGGTGTATATACACACACGAGGAATTTGACTCCGGTTCACTTTGCTCTCAATTGTACATACATATAAAAGACAGGGCCATGACAGGTAGACACAAAAAACATAACATAAAAACATGAAACATAAACATAAACAATAACTATATATATATATATATATATATTTGCATAAATATACATATATATGGACATGTGTAAATGTAGACATTTGTAAACTGGGTAAAGGACTGATGATTGTTTTCTGTACATGAGGTAGGTGTATTTGACAGTATATACATATCTATGTACAACAGACTAAATGTAAAACAGTGGATAAATACATAAATTAGAATGCACTGGTATTGCACAGGTTTACAGGTTGTTGCACAGATCTGCAGGGTAATATGACAGATGTACAGAGTAATGTTATTTTCATTGTGTGTCCGGTTTTAGCTGTTGATCACAGTGACAGCCCGTGGGAAGAAGCTGTTCCTGTGTCTGTTTGTTTTGGTGTACAGAGTTCCAAACCATCCAAACCAAACAGTGACTAATAAACAGAGAACAGACTGAACAATAGCGGTGTAAAAGTGGATCAGCAGCTCCTTCGGCAGGTTGAGCTTCCTGAGCTGGCGCTGATGATAGTGACTGTGTTGGTCTCCCACTTCAGGTCCTGGGAGATTGTGGATCCCAGAAACCTGAAGGCTTCAACAGCAGACACGGTGTTGTTGGTGATGGTGATGGGCGGCAGGGTGGGGGGACTCCTCCTAAAGTCCACTGTCATCTCCACAGTTTTGAGCGTGTTCAGCTCCAGGTTGTTCTGACCACACCAGCAGACCAGCTGTTCAACCTCCCGTCTGTATGCAGACTCGTCACCATTCTGGATGAGGCCGATGACCGTTGTGTTGTTTGCAAACCTTAGGAGTTTAACAGACGGCTCTCTTGAGGTGCAGTCGTTGGTGTAAAGGGAGAAGAGCAGCGGGGAGAGCACACACCCCTGGGGGGCGCCAGTGCTGATTGTCCGGGTGCCGGATGTGATGCTCCCCAGCCTCGCCTGCTGCTCCCTGTCAGTCAGGAAATTTGTAATCCACTGACAGGTGGAGGAGGGCACAGTGAGCTGGGTGAGTTTGGTGTGGAGGATGTCTGGGATGATGGTGTTGAACGCCAAACTTAAGTCCACGAACAGGATCCTGGCGTACGTTGCTGCAGAGTCGAGGTGTTGCAGGATGTAGTGCAGTCCCATGTTGACGGCATCATCCGCTGGCCTGTTTGCCTGGTAGGCAAACTGCAGGGGGTCCAGTAGGGGGTCAGTGATGTCCTTCAGGTGCGACAACACCAATCTCTCAAAGGACTTCATGACTACAGATGTGAGGGCGACGGGCCTGTAGTCATTCAGTCATGTGATGGTGGATTTCTTGGGGACCGGGATTATTGTGGAGCGTTTGAAGTATGAGGGGATTTCGCACAGCTCCAGGGATCTGTTGAAGATCTGGGTGAAGATGGGGGCCAGCTGGTCAGCACAGACCTTCAAGCAAGAGGGTGACATACTCAGTGCGTTTACATGCAGCAAGAAATTCGAATTTCTGATCGTATCAGACATAGTTCGGACTTTTAAAATGCATGTAAACACCTTAATCCGACCTACTTCGGACCTATTTCGGACCATATCGGACATCTCAAAATCGGATAAGAACACCTAGATAATTCGTTCATAGTCGGCTTTTTAACGCCATGTATACTCAGCAATCGGATCGGAATCGGACATTGCACTCTGCGCATGCTCGAGAATTTCCGCCGGGGCTTTCACCCGGAAGTGAAAGGAGACGTCGTATTAAATAGCGGTGTTGTTGCTTTTATATGCATTATTAGGAGGAAAATAATACACGAAATGTACGCTACTGTAGCATCGACCATCTCCTCGTACGCAATCTTTGTTTGAATGCCGTCAGATAGTTTGTTGTTGCTGATAAGTAGAGGTCAACCGGATGTGGCTCTTTGTTGAGAGGGCTACAGCGCCACATAGCATAACGGAGTCAGCCATGCTCCGGCCGTTTATCCGATTCTCTGAACGGCATGTATACTCAGACAAGTGATCCGGTCCTACGCATGTCATTATCCGATACGATCAGAAATTCGAATTTCTTGCTACATGTAAACGTACTGACTGTCTGGGCTGGGTGCCTTCCTGATCTTCTGTCTGTGGAAAGTCTGACACACACCCTCTTCACAGATCCTGAGTACTGGTGGGGGGCCAGAGGGGAGAGGTGGCAGAATGGCAGGGGGTGTAGATGGGTCTTTAATGTCTGAGGGAGGGAGAGGTGCGAATGTGTCGAATCTGCAGTAAAACAGCCAGTTGATGGTTCACTGCAGTGTTGGGGGATGGTCTCCTGTAGTTGGTGATGTTCTGCAGGCCTCTCCACACTGACACCGGGTCGTTGGCTGAAAGGCTGTTTTTGATCCTTTCAGTGTAGCTCCTCTTAGCTGCTTTCACCTCCATCGTCAGTGTGTTCCTGGCGACGGAGGTGAAAGCAGCTAAGAGCAAAGGTTGAAGCAAAGGTTTATAACTAATGATTGCTTTCTATGAGCCAAGAGCAATGAAAGGCAGGAATAAGCTAGTTATAATCTTGGTCCAAATGAAATACAGGAACATTTTAGATGGTTTCGATATTCTAAATGTGATTGTAATTTATTTTCCAGCTGTCAGTGTTCATTTGAGAGTTCAGTCTTGTGTAAATCACTTTTAGCCGATGCCAAGGATGATGCTCGCTCACTCCGAAAAGGCCATTTTTTCTAAAGGTTACATAGAGAACATTTAAAAGTAACAACTAAAAAAATGTGAAGTTTAATTCAAAGCTGCCCTGCAATAAGCTGGCGACTTGTCCAAGGTGTACCTTGCCTCCACCTAGCTCCAGCCCCACCGTGACCCTGATGAGGAGAAGGGGTTACAGATAATGGATGGATGGATAATTCAATGCTGCAATAGTTAATAATTTTATGTTATCAGTGGTTAAAATGTGTAAGGGTTTGTACGTAGTGACGATCTCATTCAGCTTCCAGCTTTGTATTGCCCCTCTATGGGACATAATTCATTCTCACCGCTTCCATTAACCCCATTTCTCGCTACAGTACAAGTCCTGATAAACCCACTGTACGCTACCTGCCACTTAACATCAGACGGACAAGGTTAGCAACTAGCCAGTGAACTTTTAACATTTAGCAACTTAAGAGATCAAAACCTCAGGAATTCATGACTTCAAATGAATGATAATGTTGCTCCGTGTCTAATGGATATGTAAGTAAGTCATAACTTTTCATGGAGAGTAGAACCTGCAGAACTCAACAGAATAAAGACCCTCTGTTGCATGGATCTGATGTTGTGGTGGGGAAAGTATTTAACTTGTTTTTCTCATGTCCAGACTGGAACCTGACGCTGTACGGATCTCCAGCTCCATATGTACGTGGGGAGCATAGTTTGATCCTGCCTCTGACCCTACAGTACCTCACTCCGTCTTACATCTCAATCATTGGAATCGGAGCCGTGGCCGCTGCTGTCATGTCATCCACAGACTCGGGCCTGTTGTCTGCAACTTCTGTTTTCACGTCAAACATCTACAAGAACATCCTGCGTGAACAGGTAGAGTACAAAATGTTGATGGCGGCAGCTCTCAGTCACATAGTGTGTCACAAACTAAAAAAGCATGACCAAATCAAAACAATCCATTCAGGAACACACAGGTATAAGAATCTCTTTTGTATGACTCCATGTCCCTAGGCATCTGACAATGAAATGCAATGGGTGATTCGTATTACAGTGGTGGTGGTGGGTCTGGTTGGAACATCCATAACGTTCTACACCAAGAGCACCCTGATCCTCTGGCTTCTCGGTGCTGACGTCTCCTACACCCTTATGTTCCCCCATCTGGTCTCCGTGCTCTTCTTCAAAGTGACAAACGGTTATGGTGCCATGGTGGGTTACATCATAGGGCTGACTGTAAGGATTCTGTTGGGAGAGAACACTGTAGGTCTTCCTGTTGTTCTTCATCTTCCTGGTTGCACATTGGAAGAAGGCGTTTACGTCCAAAAGGCCCCCATCAGGACAGTCGCCATGCTCTGCACTTTTGTAACCACCTTACTTTTTTCCTTGCTGGCTTTGTTCATGTTCAACCACGGCCTGCTGCCTCAGAGGTGGGACATTTTCAAAGTAAAACATAGTGTTACTGCATCACCAGCAGACGCTGTCACACAGGATCTCAAAGGAACTGGAGGTGATGCTGAGCGTGACGAGAACAGACGTGGAATTGCCTTACAGCCAATATTACAGACTGGATCATAACTTTCTTTTTGTAAAGTTTCCAGCCTGAATTTTATTATAATCTTGATCTTTTATTATGAAGTGTGTATATTTTGAGGAAGCACAAGTTAAATTTGACTTTATTTTGAACTGTTAACAGTTGCTGTTGAGGTATTTTACACTTGTACTGTAAGAAAAACCCACACAGATAAAATGGAGATGAATAGTTTTTTAAATTTTATTTGTGCCCTTTAATGACATCTTTAAAAACTAAACAGTTTTATGGAAACCAAGAAATAAACATTGCTCTTGTTTTTCAAATGTAAATTTCCATTGGTTTTGTTACAGCTCAGGAAGCGCGTACAGGCAGAGACAGGTCCAGGTAACAGAAAGCAAAAATCAACAACTAGGAACATAGCTAGGACGAACTGGCAAAGGGACTAAGGTGCTGGGGCTGGCACATGTAGTGAGAAGCTGCTCTGGGAATGTGGGTGCAGGTGGGGACATGGGCGGAGAAGCTCAAGTTAGGGGAAAGAGGCGATCTTAGGGCAGATGGGAGTGGCAGGATCTGGAATCGAAGGAGAAAAAGGGGCATCTGGTGGATAGGTAGGAATGAAGGGTCCATGGGAAGTGGAGATGTGGAACAGAGAGTCGGCTTTGAGCTGCATAAACATAACTGTATTTACCGCCTGTGTTCTGGGGTAAAAGTAGAAGTTGCAGATATATAAAAATCAAATCAATCTACATGGCTAGTATCAGAGCTAAGTGAGAAAATGTTTGTTTGTGACTCATATGAAGTGATCCTATAAACTTTTGTTTAGCTTGCCAATCAAATCTGTGCTTCTTCTGTGCTCTTTTCCTCTTAATGGTCTTTACTAAAACGTGTTGTTACTTGAAAGGTTGTGTCAGGCTACAATTAAAGGACTATTCAGGGTAATTCACTTTAGATGTGTGTCAAAAAAAGTGGTTTGAGCTTTAAATCAAGATGACCACATGATATCTGTTGGAAACATATGTCACATGTATCCATTGGCTCCCTCTCTCCCCATGCTTTCCACGACTTAAGGGCACGGTGTGCTTGAAACGAGCTAGTGATATACAGTTTCATCGGACTGTCAAAAAATTGGAATAACAACACACAAATTTACAGTCCTGCCTCAAAGGCGTTTCAGTGCCAAGAAGTTGGCATTGTTTCAACACGTATAAACAAACTGTCAAACAGTTTAATTAAAACATAATGGTGCCAGCTGAGCTCAAGTTGATGTGGTAAAGAAGTAGTGAACATCCCTCCATGTAGTTTGTGCAAGACTGACTTTAGACATGTCCCTGCCTCGCCTCAAGGAACAGGAATTATTATCAATCATTTTGGTGAATTTAGTTCAGTCTAATCTCCAATTTAAGTTGCAGCTTCTCAGAATCTGTGCTTGCGTTTGTTTTTATAGTTTCTGTGTGTGTGTGTGTGTGTGTGTGTGTGTGTGTGTGTGTGTGTGTGTGTGTGTTTTAGTGTTGTAACAAATGTGCATGTTGTAAAACTGAGGTAGATCTGTCCTGTGTTTGTGTATGTTACTCTGCTCCACATTAATAATATAATTTTATTTATGTTATATATATATATATATATTATTATTATTATTATTATTATTATTATTATTATTATTATTATTATTATTATTATTATATAATATATTGATGTTAATTCTATTTGATAAAAGCTGTCTACTGACTATTAATATTACCATACTGTAATAATAATAGAGACATATATCCCCTCTGTGCCACACAGACACTGGTGTTATGTAATCAGTTTTGTTCTCCCTACAAATCATACCAGTGAGATAAATTTGCTCTTACATTCATGCAACATGAGCCTTGAAGGGCGGATAATCTTCAGCAGCTGGCCTTGTGTGCTACTGTCGGCTCTCTGATTTTTAAGCGCACCGAGTCATTCTGCAAAACAACCCAGGATGTAGATCATGGCTGTGATTCTGCAGTACTGGCCTGTTGGCTTAGCTGAATAAGCTGAATATGTTATATAAGTTGCAAAGAGAAAGTAACTTATTTAATGACATAGCTCAAGTTAACCTTTTGCCAGCATGACGTTGTCACCATATGCTTCTGACAGAGATGGATGGGGTTGTATGGGGCCTAAAAAGGTCTCTGACTTAAGATATGGGTCAATCTATTTTGGAACAGGAAGACTTTGGCCTCCATCATAAATTTAGACAAGAATCCCTGACACACATGTTACTTTGTGATGAGATTGGTGTCGTAAAGATCCCAACACCAACCATGTTCCCAAAGCTGCGGTGCCGGGTTCAGAAACAGAAGTCGTTCTCAAGTGTTTGGTGACTCACCTTTTGAAATAAAAAAATAAATAATAATATTAATATTTAAAAAAAAACTCAACTCAAAAGGATGTACCTGTGAACAAGAATACAATTCATGAACTTGGATTTTGTTTTCACATCAGAAAGTTGCCAAAATGTGGTGCAGATTGAGCTGGTAATCACAGGATTGTCTGTTTGATATGTTTCGGTTTACTCAAGTATCATCTCACATGGCCAGACCTGTCTTACACTTCATTTTAGTGTTGTGGTAGCGCTGCAGAAGGGTCTGTCTGAACCAATCGTCATTCTATTTGCATCTCTTTAAACCAGTCACAGTGGTCTTGTGCACAGTAAGCATGTGGCGGTGCTCTTGCAAAATAGTGTTGAGGGGTGGGGATGGAGGGGAAGAAGAATTCAGACTGAAATAAATATATTTATTGCTGTACTGTGGTCAGGTTGCACTAACATGTTAAAACACAGAGGTCACACAATAACACAAATAAACTGTTGCTATACGGCCCCTGGTTACCTACAGTTCAGTATCACGTTTCATATTCTCTGTCTCTAATCTGTAGTCTTCAGCATAGGAACAATATAATTGAAGTTGAGGACTGTTAATGATAGGAATAATCAATTACTCAGATCATTTAATCAGGTCTTAATGAATATAAATGGCACTTCTGGCCACCATGACACTAAAACTGATCTGAACTGATCCTCAGCCCGACTCAGCATCTCTCGTCTCCCCACCCCTCTCTTTGCGCCACTCAGTGTGTCTTTATTCTCGGCCCGACCCCTGGCTCTCTAACACACTAGGTGTTGCCAACATTCTGACTGTTTGCAGTCACTGTGTGTGTTTGCCTAATCTATCCTATCTGTTGACCTTGTGTTTGTAAACTGCATTTTAACTCTATCTGCCATGCACTTGCCGTCCAGCTTCCTATGTGAACTATCTGGTTCGTGACAAGTTTAATGAGTTGTAGTAAACTGTATCCCACCTTGGACTCGAGCCGATCCTTTGACTTGAATAATTGAATAGGTACTTAGTGTCTCATTACAGGTTTAGTCTACTATGAGCTGGTTCTCTTATTAAGATGAATTTATAAGATTAAAGTTATTAGTTACGTTATGTCAAGTCTGCTTGACATTTCTGGATGAATATGACAAACCACAAAAAGTTAATAAGTAAATCATATTTAGCAAGCGGCAGTACCAGAACTGCTCTCACACTATAAGTGAAATAACGCACTTCCTCTTCACTTATGAGGAAGAGAGATCAAGAGCAGATTAGACTAAACTAACCCTAACATGTCAACGGTCAGAGGAAATCTCTTGAATTTGTGACGTTTCCAAACTAACAAATTTAGTAAATTAGCCTTTGTCACTTGTAAAACTCATAAACACAGTAACCAGTACTCTATATTCCTTTGTTTCACATCCTTTGTACCTGCTCATCTAGGTATTAAAAAGGTTTCTCAATCATATCACAAGTTAGTTATGGTGTTATGTAACCCATCATAAGTGTTACTAAGTGTCACTGTGTTGCAGATCTGGTCTGGTATGCCCAGGGCCAGTGAAAATCCAAGTTCCTATAGGCTTCCATTTTCTGCACAAAAGTACTCTGATCTAACAGAGGAAATACACTACACACGCAAACACACACACACACACACACACACACACACACACACACACTAGAGACGTCATGGAAAAATACTGTCTGAGCTCTCTCGTGGCATGGCAGTGTGAGCCTGCAGGTTCTGTGTGTTCACTACTGACAGATATACAGCTGCAATTATAAAGTTATGTTAGATGTTAGTGTCACATACTCAAATCTAATATGGTAAAAGTATTCTGTTATCATAAATCTCATGCTATGCACATATGCACACTGCTTGGCTTGCAGCTTATAATCAGTAATAACTTGACAAGCACTATTAAACATTTAACTCACTATCACTGAAATGTATAAGGGGGGGAGGTACTTGGATGTGTCATCAAGTCAAGGTTAGTTTCTCACATTTTCAACCCACTGTTGAACGATTAGGACGCAGACAAAGCTTATATTTATATTATATATTATTTGTAGGTCACACTGAACTGAAACACTGCAGACTCACCTCCTAAACAAACAGTAGGGTACTGGTCACACAAATTACAAAGAACTGGAGTCTCTGCGAGTTCGGAGAAAAACACTCACGCCCACAGACACAGTTCAACTTCAACTTTATAGATATAAATGAAAAAATATATACAAACAAAAGCAATAAATAAGACACTCCACAAAATAATAAATCACTGAGTTATACAAGGGGTCTGTTGTTCATTATTCTGACTGCCTGGTGGTAAAAACTGTCTTCAAGGCAGAGCTCTGATGGTCTTTACACGTTTTTAAGGGAAGGAGTGAAAACACAGTGTGCTAGGTGGCTGATGATACTTTAACATCTGCAGCTGGTGGTGTAAATGTCCTGGAGCTGTGGCAGTTCCTGTTGTTTGTGGTCTCAGCTATTTTGGATGCAAAATCACCACTTACCTCCCTTTTTTTTCAACCTTTAGGGAGAGATTGTTGACACTACTATATGGATAAATCCCTCGCTGCATTGTTGTTGCTGCAAATTTCCTTTTGTGTTTAAACACAGTGTGGACAGCCAATGACTGATAAGCAAACTGTATTATGAATGTTTTAACTAAATTATTTCATTATTACTGAGGTTACAGCAACAGGTCTGTAGTCATTAAGACATGGGAGAGTTGACACCTCTGTGGTTAGCTAGCTTACAGCCAACATCTGCACAGTTGTCTGTTTGGGGTGAATCAAAACAAACAGTCCAACAATGAAATTCATGTAAATGACACAAGGCAAAATTTGCTTCATTTACTTACTTTGATTAGTACCAAAGAAAATGGCTGTCTGAAGTAAAATGATAAAGATATTCCTCATATAGCTTATGCTTAATCAGATTTTTGTGGGCCTGACTGCACCTCATGCAGACCCGTGTGTGTGTGTGTGTGTGTGTGTGTGTGTGTGTGTGTGTGTGTGTGTGTGTGTGTCTCATATCAGACATTAACAGTGGTTAAAAAATGTTTTCACTGTTCAGCGTGCAGTGTGATCTGATGATCTATGTGTTTCATTAACACAGACTAACCCCATCAACAGGGTGAGGCTGTTAATTGTAAACTCTTAGCCGGTTTGGAGAATGAGGTGTTTACCTGCCTGTTGGCCTAAAAGCTGCTCATCTTGTCTTCCCGCTGAAAGTATGGGAATATTATATAACATGTTATGTGGGCTATAGTTTGTAATGTCTCAATGCACAAACATACAAATCACTTTTGTCAGTTTACATAATCTAGCAAAGCTCAACATGTTCAATTTATTTTTTTATTGGCAGGCATGTTGTGGCATCTCATACTAATAAATTCATAATATGTGTGCAAAAAATCACTGGTAGAATTGCTTTGCACCAGGTTGAGACAGTGCCACCATGGGTGTTTCACACAGCTTGGATATTACACCCTGCTGCTGTTTTCTACATCCAAACTTGAACTTGAACTTTAGCATTTTTCACTTTTCAAAGCACATCCGAGCAGACTGCAGCTGAACGAGAAGCTGCAACGTAATGAAAGGATTAGATAGATGGCAGAAGATGAGATATGTTCTAAATATGTCAATCAAAGTTTAGTGTGTTTTGGATTCTTTCTTTGCATATACATTCACCGTATGTGCGATGACATGTTCGTACTGTTCTCTCGCTCTGACTGCAATCCAGACAAGCAGCTCAGATGGCTCATCTGGATACAGGCCAAGAATTTATCAGGTGATACGGTCCTTAAGGTGTTGTTCCAATACACCTCACTTTATTTGCATATCCACCTCGCCCCTCTCTTTTTATCTTTAAAAGTCTGAACAGCAGACGTCTTAGAAATAGGTCAACCGGTTTCTTGTTTGTTTCTTGACTATACTACCTTTTTGTTCAAACAGTCTCATTATAAATGGTCTTGATGTTTGGCCTACATACCCCTGTTGTCTGGCTACCATTAGCTGCTATGCCAGCCTTGTGTAGCAAATTACATATAATTACATTTCCTGCCAGTGGTGGATTGTCCTCTTGGTACTGGTTGTTCCTTTTTGTTTATCTTTGAGGAAAATTTCAAATCCACCCACCGGTCCATGCACTGGCTTTAGCAAAAGGATCCAACAACAACAAAAAAAAAGCTACTACTCTGTGGTGAATTGTTTGGCAGCTTACCGCTCATAGCACCAATCAGCTTTGCCTTTCAGGTCCCAGTGAGAGACAAGAGGTGGACAGAGGTGGAAAGATGGAAAAGTGGGCATGATGTGAACATTTTAAAAGGAGAAGGAATCCATAATATCCTCCCGTGTGTAAATGAGAAGTTTGTTTTGCTTTTCAGAAATTCACTTCTCAGAACTGTTGTGAGGCACCCGGGCAAAGAGAGGAGAAGAATCAGCCAAACCCTCCCTGTAGTTCTTCCACTCTTCATAATGACTAGGGCTGTTTACATCCCATTATCCTAAAAGCGACACAAATACCAAAGGAATACTCTATTTGATACCTTTTTTTGAAAGATGCCTTGGTAATATAATAACAATATTAATAAATAATCCTTCCATTTGGTGTGCCGACAGTGTTTCGGTAACATCTCATCAGGCCATACTGCCAACTCTGTCAAATACACCGAGCACAACTTGTTCCCTTACTCTAGCTGCAGTAGTGGCCTGGCCAATCAGACATCACATCAAATTGAATTGTAGTTGTATTGTTGGGACTGGTAAGTGCAGGTAATGTTTGACTGGAGACGTTTCGATACTACTTGGTTTTGGGGGGTTTTCAGTCGACACTTTAAAGTTATTGAGTACCAATACCCAGCCCTAATAATGACTGACAGTAATACATGAATTGATCTGCTACAGCTGACTGCAGCAAGTATTAGGTAAGTATAGGGTTAAAATGTGCTTCCTCTGTTACGAATACATAGAGGGAGAAATAGATCACACGTACCTTAAGGTAATCCAGGGTTGAGTGACCCAGATAGCGTGACGTAATGATTTCATATGAATGCTATGATACTGTGTTTAGTTTCTGTGTGTTGGCTGTGACTGCTCAAGGTCAGAGACAATGCTGATGGTTGATGTGCGTCACCGTATCACTGCAGGGTCATTCAGATATCACTTTCAGCAAAAAGAAAGTCTGGAAAGTTTTAGCGTTTTACATTCGGTCACTAATTATGTGAAAATGCAGGCTAGTGTAAATGACTGTACAACATGACAAACTGCCGTCCCCTGCTAAAAGCGTCTGTCTCACAGTACATCCCTCCCCATCCTATCAGCTTTCTGCTTCAAAGTTCACCAATGTTGAACTCAAAGTGAATAAAAGGCGAGTAACCAGGGTTGATTTTGCTTTTGTGTGACTGTGAAGTAAGAAGAGGAGGTGGGCGAGGAAGGCAAGGGATCTGCAGAGCCAATCAGGAGAGTGACAACAGGTGTGAAGCTGGGTGGGGCTGTCAAATGTTTGGCAAAGGAGGGAAGGTTCGAGGGCATGATGGAAGGAAGAATGCAATGAAGGAAACAGAAATGTGGCTGCAGGGGAGGGACAGTGTAACACAGTTCTAGGACAAAGATCAGGAAGGCAGTGTCATGGAGCCTGGAGGAGGCTATGACGCAGGCTTTTCACCCCACTTTTGAGTGAACCAGGGTTAAACACTTTTGCCTGTAGATGTTCTCAAAGTGGGTGCTGCAGCACCCTGGGGTGTCTTGAAGATGTGCACAAGATTTATATATCTAATTTATATATCACATATTTCCAACATCTTATGAGTGATCTGGCTCAGTCATCCCTGTTATACCTGAAAACGAGATGGTAATCATATATTTAATATAAATAAAATAGAATTCATTTTAATTCATACACAAAAAGCAAGGACAGAGAAAGCTGACGCAGGCCGATAAACAGTCTGTCTATGCTGACATGACACCAGCTCACTTTTTATAACAGGTTTTGTTTGGACAAAATGTCCCTGAGTCGTTTTTTTCTTTCCTGGAAACAAGCAGCAATTTTGTCTGTACTCAGCCCCTCCTCTCCTCTAACACACGTACAGTGTAATTATATACACATACTTGACCCCTATGTCCCTTGTATGTTTCCGCAGTTTGACATGTTGATCTGATAACATGGTTATCCTACCACCCACTCGCTTCTTTCTCTTTGCATTTAACTATACATTCATACAACTGAGTTTCTCCGCTTAAGGTACATCCCAAGTCTCTTAAACTGCATCCATGTTTCTCTAACTTGTATCTTAGTCCCTCTCACCAAGGATTCATGGAGTGACGCAAGGAAATGTTGCAAAGACACAGGAAACCTTTTAAAAGTAATGAGGTGTCCTTTCCTCTGAAGCACCATGTGAAGCAACGTCCGTTTCTGATGATGTAGGCACAGCTGGAATTGCTGCATAAAGCAACCAGCTATCTAATTATGTGTGTTCATGCCACCTATGTTCTAAGTTAAAAATGTCAGGTACCAGGCCTATATAAACATCAGATTATGTTTGACCGAAATTGTATTTTCGACAAGGATCCGAAGGATTAAGATATATATTAACACAACAGCTTCTGGGCAAACAACAAGCTGCAGCAAGAACAGGAGAGATGCAGGAGAGCACGACTGCAGCTTGTAATCCTAGAGGTAACATTACTAGATGTGGTGATCACACAAATCTAATGCTTTAATAGTACTTAAACTAACACATCTCAAATACAGCAAACATTTTTATAGCTGTGGGAACATCTCAGCCAGGTAGATAAAAGAAACCAGACATCATAGCCTCAAAATATGTTGTCTATTTTAGTCACATTTCATGGTGCACGTGTTATTCCATGAAGAAAGTTGAAAGCATGGTCAGAAGGCAGTCCAATGAGGTCTTAATAAGGATTCTCTCATCAAAGTACACACAAAGCTTGTCACATGAGGTGCATATATTGATTACCGTTTACTGGTTGGGCTTATCATGACTTTCATGTTCCTAAGTTCAAGTTTGGAATTGGCAGATGGGTGAACATTGGGGTGGAGAAGCTCTGGAGCACTGGGTGTGATTGGCCAATCATTTAACCTCCAGCAATGGCTGCAATGTCCACAACAAGACCCCACCAGGACCCAGTCTCCAGGATTACCTTAAAAGAAAGGTCTTCACATCCATACAACGACAGGTATTATTTGTTGGGAAGGGCGTCTTCGTCAACACCTTCCTGACTCTGTCTATGATACTTCTATACTAAGTAGGCTGCTTAGTTAAATTGTTTCCTTGTGTGTCTAGTTTTACAATCAGGAGTCTGTAGAGGGTGTTTAGATGGACTGCATTCTCTCTCATTTCTGTGTCTGACTTCCCCTGTGTTTCTTGACACAGCTTTTGGCAGATTCTGTCAAAAATAGACCAATTGGATTGAAATGGAGTGCCCCTTCCGGGATTCTTCTGAAAAGCACTACGGCACTTCTGGTGGAATCACAAGCACTTTCGAGGACAGCTGCAATCAGCTCCAGCAGCTGTACCCGGGGGAATTGAGCAGAACCCTCGTGTCTGGGACTTCCAGGCCTTGGCATATATAAATGTCCATAAATGAGTGTTCGATTGCCAGGCTAAAGGTGTAAGGGTTTACCTGTTGACGTATGGCCCTGGCACTGTCACCCGTCAGTTCACAAATTACCCGAACTCCAGTCCAACACCTGTTTTGAATCGTCTCTCTTAATCAGTCTGACGTGTGATTTAGGTAATCCCACCCTCCCTAGTAGGGGGATGCATGCAGGAGAGCCAATAGGGAGCTAGTATGTTGTGACAATGTCTTCTTGACCTGTTTTGGACATTGGATTCTGTGCATTGTCCAAGGCACCATTCTGTCATGATTACTTATATAACTACAACTACATCTTAGAGTTAAATACTTGTTCACAACCTTGTGTATAAAGCAGTATGTGTTGTGGCCACTAGTGAGAAATGATACAACATGATCAAGCCTAGACAACAATGCCACTACAAAACAGACTTTTCCATTTTTCTTCAGTACATGACCAGCACTGGTCGACATTACGGTATGTTGTCTCTTGGTGTATGAGGGGCTGGCAGAGGTAGATGGTTGCATTAAATATCATTGCCCTTTGGAGTCCTTAATGTAGGCACGTCTGAATTACAGTGGGTCATTGCAAAGAATTTTAACACTTGTGCTGTTTCTTGCTGGAAACAGCACAAGTGTGAAGTTGGGTGGGAGAGTCAGATGACGGGGAAAGTCCAACTGGTGGGACTGACGGAAGGGAAGAGGGAATGAAGGGGTCTAGGGATGGGACAAGGGAGACATATTGTAGCTCTTGGAGAGAGATCACAGAGGCAATGCGATGCAGCCAGGAGGAGGCTTTGATGCAGGCTTTTCACCCCGCCTTCAACTGAAATGGGATTAAACAATTTTGACTTTGTAATGGTGGTAGAACAACATAAGTCAAGTCAGATTTTATTTATTATAGCGCAAAATCACAATTCAACTCAGGGAGCTTTACAATCTGTACAACATTCAACACCCTCTACTCAGATATGGAAGGACTCCCCCCAAAATATTCCTTTTAATGGAAGAAACCTCAGAGCCATGGAGGGACTCTTCTCCCAGGATGGACAAACACGCAATCCATGTTGAGTGTACAGAATAAACTCAACAAAATCTCATTATCTACAATTAATGTTGATGATGACAGAATTTCTGACACAATGTAAAAAAAGGGGATCCTGGAGGACACTGACCAACTTCGCTAAGTGGGACCTGAGCCACACGACCTCCTCTCCACCATGCAGACCTGGAAGAGGACAGAACATAGAAACAGTACAGAATATATCAGAAAAAATACATACATTCTGATGACAAAAGTATAAATATATTGTAGATTGTGAAACATGAGTGAGTACCAAGTATGCATCCAGGAGCATGTTGAGCAACCTCGCCAAATAAGTTGAACCTGAGCCACAGGACCTCCTCTCAAGCATGGACTTTTGGAAGAAGACAGACCACACAAACAGCACACATGAGGAGAGAAGAAGAGAAGCTTAACTCTCCTGGGGGATGATGGTCCAGATCCAAAAAAATCCTGGGGATGATCCAGAAAAGCCTGAATGAAGGTAAACAAATGAGTTCTAAGCTTGGATTTAAAGTCGTCAACAGTCAGATTGTCTGATGCAGGGAGGTTATTCCAGAAGACGAGTGCACGATAGGTAAAGAGCTGGTGATTCTTTTTAACTCTGGGGACACTCAAAACTCAAAAAAAGGTTTAATGATTGGATATATCAGTTCAAACACACAGAGTAGTGGTGGGCAGGGGCCAAAAAAATTAGAAGAGCACCCACTCTATGGCGACGCACCAGAAAATCAGATGCAGGTATGATGAAGCACTTCCAATCCCTAGTTTAGAATAAATTTGTTTTATTTTGCGACTTAAAATGCAACTGCTACCCCTCTGTATTAACACACTAATTTCTAGTATAGGACAGCCAATATGGCACTGCATCATGTTTTCGCCACTGTAATGGCACCCTAGAGGGCACTTTATCAAATTTTATCTTCCACAGGGGATTCTCAGGAGGCACTTTCTTTTTTATAAAATTTAATCTTGATTTAATCAAGCAGTCCTAATATTTGTTTTGAGAAAATGTTCCTGGATTGTTTTATCCTTCTTGGAAACAGTTTATGAGTTTATGAACGTCAAGCAGCATACCTTCTGTACACAGCCTCTCACCCCTTAACACACACATATAGTAGTATACACACTCATCCCATATATCTCTTGTATATTTTAAGCAGTTTGACTCATTGGTCTGGTTTCACTCTTATCATTCCACCCCCTCTCCTCTTGAGTTTCTCCCCCATAAAGACTTGGACCGAAAGGAAAGTGTGAAGGCCCAAAGAATGAGTAGACCTATTTACAGACATTCTCTTGTGTATTAGCAGAGCACTACTCCTGGATGTTAAGATTTCACAATAAAGCACAGGTTACAGCAGCTTGGTGTTTCTTTTTTGCACAAAAGGATGGAACACATTACATGTAGACATTCTTTTACTAAAAACTCAATGGATTTGAAGTACAGTATTGGAGCATTAGCACATTCACACAGATACACTGTGAGAATGTGTGAAAGTAGCTGCATCCACTCCAACATTGCTGCTCACAATTGAAACAAGCTTCCTCCTCAAGTGAAAGCCAGCCCCAGATTACAAAATGGAAATGTACAGCGATTTGCCTTCCTTGCAGAGCTAAGGCATATGATTTCCTCTATCTACATATTATCTGTCCTCCCACGACACTCTCTTCACAGCCAGCACAACTCAAGGTCCCAGAAAAGGCTCCAAGCACAGAGGCATAGCCTACAGTATGAATTCACTGTATCTATTTCTAAAGCGTTTCAGCCGCCATACCATTGACAATGCTGTATAGCAGTCTGTTGGTCAGCCAGTCTGATGATTGATCCAGTGTTAAATATCTCAAAAACTATTGCTTTGATTGTCATGACATTTTCTACAGACATCCATGATTCCCAGGGGATGAAGCCTACATACTTTGGTAATCTCCCGACTTTTTATCTAGACCTACCATGATGTTGCAGTTGAGTCAAGGGGTTTTGTTGGTTTTGCTCTGCAATCTTACTGTCTTAGATGCCACTAAATCCTACTCACTGGTTCTTGTGTAAAATGTGTTAAGTTTGGCCACAAAGTTGTATATTTCACAATGGTGAGATAGTGACTTTTTGGTTAGCACCATCAATTCTTAAATCACAGCACTTCTATCAGCAATGTCTATCAGAGCAAAGCTATTTGGGAATCAGTGAATTCACTAACTCAGAAAAGACTGGAGGCCGAGGAGGCTGCAAGACACCATTAACACAAGTTAATGTTGCTTTAACCCATGAACTCTACTCAAATCTTATAATGTTCCACATTTTTCACAGAGTTTTATTCAATTTTTTAAATTTAACTCATTATTAGTCCCTTGCCCACTTTTCAACGATTCATCCTCTCCATACAAATTAAAGACAACAAGTTGACAGCTTTTCAACAAACCTTAAAATGTCTTAAAAGATATTCCACATCTTTCATATAATATTGAAATTATTCAACTTTTAAGGGACCTACGCTACCGTTCAAAAGTTTGGGGTCGTTTAGAAAATTCCGTGTTTTCAAAAGAAAAGCATTTTTTGTCCATAAAAATAACATCAAATTGATCAGAAATACATTTTAGACATTGTAAATAGTGTAAATGACTATTGTAGCTGGAAACAGCTGATTTGTAATGGAATATCTACATAGGTGTACAGAGGCCCATTATCAGGAACCATCACTCCTGTGTTCCAATTGCATGTTGTGTTTGCAAATCCAAGCTCATTATTTTAAATGGCTTACTGGTCATTAGAAACACCTTTTGCAATCATGGTAGCATAGCTGAAAACTGTTGTGCTGATTAAAGAAGCAATAAAACTGGCCTTCTTTAGACTAGGTGAGTGTCTGGATCATCAACAATTGTGGGTTCCATTACAGGCACAAAATGGACAGAAACAAGAAAGAACTTTCTTCTGAAACGTGTCAATCTATTCTTGTTCTGAGAAATGAAGGCTATTCCACGCGAGAAATTGCCAAGAAACTGAAGATCTCGTACAATGCTGTGTACTATTCACGTCACAGAGTAGTGCAAACTGGCTCTAACCAGGATAGAAAGAGGAGTGGGAGAATCTGATGCTTAACTGAACAAGAGGACAAGTACATTAGAGTATCTAGTCTGAGAAACAGACTGTTGTGGGAGCAGCTTGACCGTATGGTACGTAAGAAGGGCCCATCAAGCCAATCCAACTTGTGATAGGTGCTTCAGGAAGCATGGGAGGAAATCTCTTCAGATTACCTTCACAAATCTAACAAGTAGAATGACAAAGGTCTGCAAGGCTGTAATTGTTGCAAATGGAGGATTCTTTGATTAAAGCCAAATTTGAAGGAAACAATTATTATTTCAATTAAAAATCATTATTTCTAACCTTGTCAATGGCTATATTTCCTATTCATTTTGCAATATGTCCTATTTAAACTAATTTATTGTATGTTTTCATGGGAAACATGGAATTTTCTAAGTGACCCCAAACTTTTGAACGGTAGTGTATGTGTGTGAGATTCAGCAGGGTCTGTCGGCAGGATGTTTTCATTTAAATATTTGTATATATGTTCTATGTATGTGTAGCATGAAGGGGCTACAACTTACATTTCATTGTATAACCCTGTGTGGTAAAATGACATTAAATGAACATTGATACGTTGATATATGAGACCAGATGTAATTAATCTGTCTGTTAGGTTGGTAGGGTGGTATTCACAAGGGCACTCATTGTGTTTTTGTTGTGGTTTCAAGTTCTACCGTCATGGAGATAAAATGAACTACCAAGTAGATGATGCCATGTTATTAGGAAAACACTCGAGATGACCAAAGGCAAATCTGTTTTTGTTTTAATAAAAGACAAAAGGTATCCACAGGAACTCAAAGTGCACTATAATTATCATGATCATCTCCACGTAGATCAGATTACATCAGGTGCAGCTCTTATAAGTTTGTTTATCATTGATTAGCCAGAAACTACTGTGTCACTGTGAGAACTGTTTTTTGTCCATGTTCATAATGTTAACATTGTGCCTAAAAAAGTACCCAACCATCTTGGAAGTTTGAAGGTTTTATAAAAAAAAGAAAAGTCATAACAAATATAAAATACAATACAAGCTCTGTGAAGTTGCATCGAGATTGTCAGTGAACAACGTTCAAGTCAAGCTCCAAATCCTTCACTTGCATGGAGATTTGGGTTTAATGCTCTAGCTCACTGTGTTACTGGAAAACAAATCCTCTCCCAGGTTACAGGTTTCTGCCAGACTGCATCAGGATTTCTTCCAGGATTTCCCTTTTACATTTTACCCACTACCCTTCTAAGCCTACCAAGGCCTTCTACAGAGTAGCATACCCACAGCATGAAGTTGCCACCACCACTGCGAATGCTATCCTTATGATGACAGCAGTGTAGAAGGACATTAAGTCTTATGGCCATAAAGTTTTACTAAACCACAGAACACATTTTTCTAGCTGTCTTTAATCCCCTTCTTTGCCTTCTGACAAAATGTAGCTAAGACGTGAGTGAAGTTCTCCCCTCTACTGTTTGGCGAGACAGTTCCAGAGGGAGGGGGCAGCTATGGAGAGGGTTCTGTTGCCCCAGGTATTATTAGTGTATATAATCACCTGAAAATGAGAATTGTGTTTTTGTTACCTTAGAATAAGTCCTTAGCAGGTCCTCTTTCACTGTGACCACCTCCATGTTTCTACAGTGGCCCAGAATAGACAAACCAAACACTGGCTCTAAATATTCTCTCACATGCTTGGAAGTAAGGGGGAGTCGAGATAATTGACATCAACCACACAGGTGTTACTGCTAAGGGCATCCTACACTACACTACACCTGATGGTCAGGTTAGTCAAGAGCCCTCTGGTGTAATACAAGTCGAGCTTCATATTTGTACTTCTAGCCAGAAGTCAGACATTCATACAGATTGTAAACAAGCCGTTCAAGTTGATGTCACAAATAATGCGGTTGGTATGCACAACTACGAAAAGTATAGTGGGTCAAATTTGAACAAGAAAGTTCGTCTGTAATCTGTAAAATTGATTTTTACAGCAGTTGTTTACATTTTGGATAATATATATATATATATATTTTTTTTTTGTTTGTTTTGTTTTGTTTTGTTTTGTTTTGTTTTGTTTTTGTTTTGTTTCCATCATGCCTCAACATCTGACCATCCTTGTTTGTTCCTTCATCTACTTTTTTAGCAATGACGATGCATTGACATCTCAGCAAGTACTGATTCAATTTTGATGTTAACTAGGAGCCTAAGAACTAACAGGAGTTCACTGCCAATGAAGATTGCAGTCGACTGCCATTCCGACATTTACTTGACATGTAACCTGCACAAATTTCTACAGATGGACTACCAAAGGAACATAGTGTCAAAAACAGCAGTGACCTAACATAAAAGAGCTCCAACAGTTTGGAAAGCCTAAATCCTCTTTTTTTTTTAAACGCTGGGGAAAGTTCTGAAATGTAATGATGTTTGTTTCTCTTGATGGACTGAATAAACAGTCTGGAACATCGTCTGTGGTCTGCCGCAGCTTGTGTGATTTTCTTTACATGTCAACAAAACTTTGGTAGATAATGATCAGCCTAAACCCCCCTCTTAGTTTTTAACTGCGATCGCTTTTCTCCCACACCCTTGTGTAACCACACACAGGCTCTGCCTCTGCCTTCCCTTCATACTCCGAGGCCTGAATTAAACACAGATAATCCTACACATTTATATAGGGAAGGCAGTGTATTGGTTACTGAGATTAACATATGTTTCCTAGCTGTGCTATTTATATACAGTATGGTCTACACAACATCATATAGATATATTTGGTGCTGTTTTCTAAGTCAGTTTCAAATGAGGAATGTTCTCAGAAGAAAACAGCTACAGGCAACATCAAAGGAATCACTGCCCTTTACTTGACATTAAATAGGTATTTTAGGTATTCAAGCTGGGCCAGCTCTGTACTTAAACTCAAGTCAGTGCATGTTTCACCTAACGTATGGGAAATTGCAAATACATTCCAGCATTCCACCTTTCTGATCTAAAGTTTATATAGTACAAAGTAAACCATGTACCTCCATATTTGATGATTTTGACTTTTTTTGTATGCGGTCAGTATTTTACTTACTCTTACTGACCAATGAAAAAAATGTTTGTTACATCATCTATGGAGGATAAATAGAAGGAATATAGCTTTGGATAAATAACGTTTTGAATTTTGATTCAAGGATGGATGACAAGCTCTGTGATCACTCTGAACCAAGTCAGACTGAACTCAAAGTGCACTGTAATTATCATTATCATCTCCACGTAGATCAGACTTCATCAGGTGCAGCTCTTATAAGTTTGTTTATCATTGATTAGCCAGAAACTACTGTGTCACTGTGAGAACTGTCTTTTGTCCATGTTCATAATGTTAACATTGTGCCTAAAAAAGTACCCAACCACCTTGGAAGTTTGAAGGTTTTATAAAAAAAGAAAAGTCATAACAAATATAAAATACAATTCAAGCTCTGTGAAGTTGCATCGAGATTGTCAATGAACAACATTCAAGTCAAGCTCCAAATCCTTCACTTACATAGAGATTTGGGTTTAATGCTCTAGCTCATTGTGTTACTGGAAAACAAATCCTCTCCCAGGTTACAGGTTTCTGCCAGACTGCATCAGGATTTCTTCCAGGATTTCCCTTTTACATTTTACCCACTACCCTTCTAAGCCTACCAAGTGTTGTGTCTCGTCAGGTATGTTAATTTTAGTCAGTTCATGTTCAGTGTTTTGTTTCAAGCACTTCCTGTTTTATTTTGTACTCACCTTTTCCCTCTCGTTTCAGACCCTGACTTCCTCCCTTTGTGTGATTTTCCCGCCTTTGTAATTGTTTGCCCTGCCCCTGATTGGTTTCACCTGTTTTCTATCACCTCATGTATAAATAGTCCTTGTCTCGCTTTGTCTTTGTCAGTTTGTCTTGTCCCTTTCCTAGAAGTGTATGGCAAGCGTGACCACCCCCGTGTTCAGGTATCCTCATGTTAGATTGAAGTTTGAGTTATTGTTTTGATCCTCCTTGAGAGCGCCTTTTGTTTGTTTTTTGGATAATAAATACTTTTTTGATTACATCATTGTCATCAGTCCCAGAGTCGTGAATTTGAGTCCACCAGAACTGTGTCTGAGGTCGTGATACCAAGGCCTTCCACAGAGGAGCACACCCACAGCATGAAGTTGCCACCACCACTGCGAATCCTATCCTTATGATGAGGGCAATGTAGAATGGCATTAAGTCTTATGGCCATAAAGTTTTACTAAACCACAGAATAAATTTTTCTAGCTGTCTTCAATCTCCTCCTTTGCCTCCTTACGTAATGTAGCTAATACGTGAGTTGTTTCAAGTTCTCCCCTCTACTGTTCCCCCCTGGTATTATTACCTGGTTATGTAATGCAGTGACAGTAAAGAAAGTTTCATCCATCAGTTTCACAAGGACTTGCACCACTATAGAATGCTCCTGGTGAGTACAGACAAACTCCCATGTTTAGAAGTGCAGAGCAGTCATCTCGCTCTCACAGGACTGACTCAACACAGTCCCAAACAAATACAATCAAAGGAACACATGCTGTACTCTTTATTGACCTTTGACATTGTCCAAAAAAATATCAGTTGCTTAAGAATTGGATCTGTTTTTCTGATACATAGTTATGCATATTAGACTCCTACCCTGCCATATTCTGCCAATAGAACGGTCAAGTGTGTAAGATCTATGCGACACTTTATGAGTATGTTGAAAATAAGAATTGTGACCTTTAGAATAAGCCCTTAGGGCAGCGGTGGGTAACCTGTTCCACAAAGGGCCGGTGTGGCTGCAGGTTTTTGTTCCAACCAACCAAGAGCACACAGTTTGACCAATCAACTATCTGAAGGCTGAGATCAGTTGATTAAATGAGTCAAGTCTGGTGTGCTGCTGCTTGGTTGGAAAGAAAACCTGCAGCCACACCGGCCTTTTGTGGAACAGGTTCCCCACCCCTGCCTTAGAGGATCCACTGGCTCTATATATTCTCTCACAGGCTTGAACATGAGGGTGAGTTGAGCCATGATTCAGTTATTGTAAATTGTACAATGCTAGAGGCATTTCTCCACTCCACTCCACTACACAGGTTATAGCTGATGGTCAGGTTATTCTTGTCTAGTAAACACCAGAGGTCTAAGTCAACCTTTTTATTTGTAGTTCCAGCCAGAAGTCAGACATTCATGCAGATTTTAAACTGAAAAAAGTTGATCAAAATGTTGCTAATAATGCAGGATAGTGTCAGATGGCCATTAGCCTGCATTATGCTGATTTGTATATAAAATAGTAAAATAGCTTTGATTAGGCCAATGTGATCTGTGGAAACATGAAGGACAGCCGTGCT
Organism: Sciaenops ocellatus; assembly: GCA_033000465.1. NCBI lineage: Eukaryota > Metazoa > Chordata > Actinopteri > Sciaenidae > Sciaenops > Sciaenops ocellatus. The sequence goes on along the minus strand of CP136867.1, from coordinate 7,732,916 downwards.
ATTGATAGTTTACCAACTGAGGTAGACATAAACAGGAGAGTTGAGGCTCAGAACCACCTTCACATCGTTTATAGAAAAAAAAAAACATATCCACTTTTACTCACAATCCACCTAAATTGATTTAAAATATTAAAGGTTCAACAATGATAAATGATAAATGATAAACACAGATAAATGTGGCTCATTAAAGTGGTTTATTTTGTATCCAGTTTTTTCACCCTCCTGAATAAAATGGTGAAGGTTATGGACAGTCATCATGAGTAGCATAGTTCATACAGAACACCAAAAATAAAATACATAAATAACCAAAATTTAAAAAAACAAAAGGCTACAGATTTCTGAAGGGATGTTATGAAGCTCAAAGTCTCCGGATGATCTATAAATCAGCAAAGACGTGGATCATCGTTGGACCTGAGGCAGGCTGAATGAAGCGGGATTGTTCAAACAAGCCATCTGTAACAGCACTCACCTTTCAATCAAAGCAGTTAAGCTGTTAATTATCCATAACTTTAAGCCTTGAGTTCAAAAAGAAAAAAAAACCCTCAGTACAGTTCTCATGAATATAATATTAATCATAATATTAGCTATAGAGACCAGAACTGTTTTTTGTACCAGGCTGTAAACATGTTTATTTCTGCTGTGAAGTTGGACATTTTAACATGGAGTAAAAGTGGATATGTTTTGTTTTTTTTCTATAAATGATGTGGAGATTATGATTCATTCTGAAGCCAGCCTCAAGTAGTCGCTTGAGGAACTGCAGGTTTTGGCATTTCCATGTCAGCTTCATTTCACAGCCCTGGAGGTTGCCGCTTGGTTTGACCCAGACTACTAGAAGCAGTCCAATCATTTATTGTTTTTATTTATTTATTTTTGGGGGCATGTATGCCTTCATTTTATAAGATAGCTGAAGATAGAAAGACAGTGGGGAAAGGGAGAGAGCAGCAAAGTGTCATAGACTGAAACTGAACCAGGGTGCCACTAAAGTCTAATGAATTATTAACACAAAACTCAAAAGGCTTACAGGATGGTGAGGCCAGCAGAGAGAGACAAAGAAGACAGATTAAACAAGACAGATATCCGCCTGGGAGAAGAAAATCAAAAATCCAAATGGCAGGAAAAAACACATAGAATAGCTGAGCACTTAAACATATAATAAAGACTTACACTGAGACAAGGGAACAAAGACAAAGGTAAAAACTAATCAGAAACAGGTGAATCAAAACACATTTAAATGTTTTTGGTGGAGCGTGCGCTTCATCTTTCCCTGCTTTCACATCGGTCCTCAGATGTCCTGTCAAATAAAGGCATAAATACCCGAAGAAATCATCTTAAAAAAACGTTGTTTAGACCTGTGCTCGTCTTGCTATGACATGTTTACTGAGATTCAAGTTACACACAGCTTCTCTCTCAATGGTTTCTCTTTGTATTGTAAATTTACACAATTGCTTGGTACACACCTTGCATTGCAGAGTGTGTGATTGGGTCAATGACATATGTAGTGTAAAAGCATTTTGAGTTGTCGGAAGACTAAAAAAGTGTTACCAGCTTATAAAAATGCTGTATAGATATGTACATAGATTGTGTCGCTGTTTTTTTTTTTTTTTTTTTTTGCTAATTGTCCTTTTTCGTAAATCATTTCAACAACTATATATTCCTCTAATGTCGATTTGTGCATTTTATCTTTGTTTATTTTGAAGGCTGGCAGCAGAACGATGATTTGCCCTGAGAATGTTGCTCCCTTATCATAGGCGGAGACAAGAATTCACATGTCAGGTTTGTTGAATGTGAAATGGTCTCGTCTTTCCCCACCAGTGTGAGAATATGTGAAAACTGTCTGAAAATATTTGGCTTTGATGCCCTGTGTGACAAATAGCTGACATTTAGCTTCACCTGAACCACACAAAGACACCTTTATAATATTCTGTAGATCAAGGCAGACTTTGATATCCTCACGTTCAAAATGAAATCTTTGAGGTCTTTTTTAAACCAAACTCATTCCTGTTATACTTTTATACCATTATACTTTCTGTCTGTCTGGCTCTCTCTGTGTTACTGGATGCCTGATGCACTAAACCATATGGATAGAACAAGGGAAGCTTTGTGGAAGTCATGGGCAAGGAGGCAGTTGTGTGTGCCCACACTCACACATGAGCACATTCTAATAAAACTAAAGAGGGAGATGTTTTTCTCCATGTATTCTCCATGCTGACATGTGAGGATCGAGGTGGTATCTGTCAGGCTGACTGTACGGTCGCTGTGAAACACAGCAGGTAGGTGAGAGATAGAGAGGTGCAGTGACTCATTTCTGGCGGTTGTAGAATAGGTGGAAACAGAGAAAGAGAGAGTTTTGATGAGAGGGGCTGCAAAAGGGAACAGAAGGTAAGGAAGTAAAAGAGAGGAAAAGGAGAAAAGAATACTTAAGTTAGAAAGAGCTGGACAGAGGAAAGGAAAGTTGTTAATCAGCTGATCACGAGAAGCTGGAAGTGCCAGGGGTTGGTCAAAGGTCATGTCTACACAGGTATTTTTGAAAACGTTTCAAACTCTTGTCCACACAAGTTTTCGGTGGCAGATTTTTCAAAACTCATGTCTCCTGTCCTGTGTTTCCATCTGCACATGTAAAGCAGAGGTTTACGTTTGGTCAGCACTGCTAGGCCTTGCCAGAAAGGTGTTAGTAATAATAATATAATTTATTATAATATATTTGGTATATAGGGGTCTGATTTGAGTTGATTTATTGTTTATTAAATCACAAATAAGATGAGAATTTGGTCAGAAAAACAAAAGACATATGGTCTAACTGTGTACTGATCACTGATTTTGGTAAAACTTCATCATATTTCAAGGAAAAAATATTTTCTGGTTTTCCCTCCTGGCACACCGGGGCTAACACCGCTATCACCCTTGCTCAGGCCTCTGGAAATAGGTGCCTCCTTCTCACTTGTCTCCTGCTTCGTGCCCCTCCTGTCCCTGCCTGAACCCGTCATGTCCCTGGAGTGGCTGTAAATCATCTCAGTACTGTATTCCCTGTCGTCAAAGTGGCCTCCATCTCAAACGGAGTGTGGTGCTAGAACTGTCTGCCAATGGCCAATGCCACATACTAAGCAGATGGAAAGCACTACTTACTATACTTAAGCACATACTTAACATTACATTTGTATGTGATTTTCCATGTTGAAGGAAAGTCAAGTCACCTTTTTTGTTTGTTTGTTTGTTTGTTTGTCTCTCAATAGTTAACAGAAATTAGCAGGAAATACAAGCAGCACAGTGGAGTTAGCAATAGGCCAAACAGACTGTTTGAGATCTACACCCACATCTACAAATCTCTTACTGTCCTGGTTTTGGTTTATAGTTTTGTGTTTTATTTTGTAATTCTCCCCTCTCTTGTGTATCTTTACTTCATGCTATGTTTCTCTTCACTTTTAATTATCTGCTCTCCCACGTTAGTTTCACTTGTGTCTAGTTGTCTGCCTTGTGTATTTAGTCCCTGTGTTCCTTTGTCAGGTCATATTGTGTCTGTACTGTACTGTCTGAGTTCTGTGTTCCTGTTTCCTCGTGTTCTCTCTGCTGGGTTCTGTTTATTGGGCTTTTGTTGGACTTCTTATTTATCCTTGGACTTAGTTTGTTTTTGCCAGGGCTCACCAGCAGCTGTGGCACAGGGTCTTATAGCATGTCAAAATAGTCAAGTCAATTTAGTGAATATGAACAACACATATCAACCACAAGCAGTGTTAAATATTAAATATAATGTCTATAGTTTGTGTGATTGAAGAGTGGATGGAGCTGGAGAAATGAGGATATCCATTTTACAGTACGAGCTAATATAATGAAGGCATCTAATGACACCATGTAGAGCCAGTCTAGGCTGTACTCTTTATAATAATATTTACAGACACTCAACTATTCCAACTATGAACAAGCTGGTATCATGGAAAAAACATCCTTGAACAGGAACCCAGCAGGACCCATGTCATGTTGGCCAGACATCTGCCCCAACTGGTTGAGTTAGAGAGGAGAGGAGAGGGTGGAGGACAGATAGATAGAGAGATATACTGTGTTATATAAGAAATCTTTATAAGAGACTGTAGGAGTGCTGGGGGCTGCAAGGCAACAACATGCCCCACCACATTCCCTGGGAGGGAATGTTCTTCAGTATCTTAGATGTAGATCAGCAGAGCTTGAGTTCACCTGTTCTTACCATTTTGTCTACTCCTCTGATACTGTTCCACTGTAATCCTCGTTTGTCTTTGTTTCTGATGAATTACTGCTCTTTTGAGGCACTAATTGTCTTTTGGGAATATACATGTTTTTATTGTTATTATCACCTATCAGACTCCTTCTGTCCTATCTGATTTAAAGATTACATTGTTACAAGATAACCGAAACCTTCAACACTAAAAGAAAGGCTAGAAAATGTATTTATTTATTTATTAATCAGAATTTTAACATTCCTTCCCCTCCCTCTAAATGTATTGAAAAATATTTCAATGTGAGCAAGTGGCAACCTCTGTGGCTGTGAAGGCAACATGATATCAAAAACTGCAGTTCCTCAAACGGCCACTTGAGGCTGGCTACAGAAGTGTTAACATATTAAAATGTACAACTTCACAGCAGAAATAAACATGTTTACAGCCTGGTACAAAAAACTGTTTTGTTCTCTATAGCTAATTTTCCTGTTCATGACAACTGTACTGGGGGTAAATTTTTATAGAACTCACCTGTTCAAATTTTCAGTCCAGGATTTTTTGGGCGGTCCTAAAAGGTGGCTCGATGACAAACTGAGGCCACCCTGAGCATACCCCTGCACCCCTAGCAGAGAGATAGAGATTAATTCATCTCACTCAGAGTGTTTCAAAGTTAGTCATGTCATTTTCTGAACTCATCTGACAAGTTGCAGTCGCTTCAAATTTGCTGCTTGACTGCTCCCTCAAGTGGGCGTGGCTTCCGCGCATTGAGCGGACACCCACCCACAGTCCTGGAACTGAGAATACTGATCATTTTTACACGATTTTAACACCTAATTTCATAAACTTGTCGATATCTGTAATCATTCAAATTTGGCTGCGTGGTTAATAACACTTTCTTCTTTGGTCTGACAAACACAGAACACATATTTATTCTTACTTTACATGGACTTTAAGCATAATATAACATTGTGGCTGCTTTGAACGACAGTTGGGTGCTTTCACAGGTGGTTTGTTTGAGCAACCAAGCTTCATTCGACCCGCTTCAGCTCCACCCACGCTCCACGTCTTTGCCCATTTTTGGATTAGCTAGGTCAGGACTGCCAAGATGGCCACAGCCAAAGCCACCACACTCTGACCTTCACAAGCTCACAGCTCTTCAGAAAACGTATCGGTGACGTCACAGATACTACATCCATGTTTCATAATTTAAAAAAAAAGCTCTTTAAGGTAACTTCAGCCAAAGTTGGTGTAACTACATGTGTATGTAAAATATTTAATATTTCATAATATTTATTTAAATTTATTGACTGCTAATTCACCAAAAATGAATGAAAATACAGTTCTGTCTGTCTGTATTTAAACTGTCAGCCATAAACAAAAGAAATGATGATTTTATACTATTTTACTTAACATTAATGTGTGGAGCTTTTTTGTATATAAATTCCCTTTCATGATCTCAAAGTAAACTCATACCTGTTTATGATCAACAAGGAGAAGCTGCTAATGTCTGACCGCTCTGTTGCATTGATTTTGAATAAGTATCTACAGTCTAACAACTCGATCATGTTGGACTTCCGTTGACGCGACTCCGTGTTCACACGGCTCTGGGTCTGCAGTCTGCTCACAGCTAATTGGCTGTAGCCGAGGCCACTGACAGCCACCAGAGCATTCCCCGCGTACCCACCCACCCTGGGAGGTTTAAAAAGCAGGGGACGGACCAGTATTGATTCTAGAGAGTTCCATCCTTCCTGACTGAGCTTGCCTCAACAACTTTGACTCAACTCCGACTCCACTCCCTCTTCACTGCAGCAGACCACTTTGTTAAAACCAAAACAACTTTGATTTCTCAGAGACTGAAGTTCAAGTTCCGTTTTTTTTTAATTTATTTGCTTTACATCTCTTCCCCCGAGTCAAACATTTTTGGATGAGTGTCGCATAAGTCTTTATCTTCCTGGACTGAATTTATCACCTGGTCTGTTCTCTGTCCTGTGAGAACAGCCTCTGTTCCCTCTGCATATCCTCACTAAGATCCTACACGTACTGTTAACTCTAGGTATGTATGCTCCCGTTTAATGTGCTCACTTGTCTTTCTTTGTTGGTATATTATTGACGTGATGAACATCTTTGACATATCTTCGCTTCAGGGTTCAGATGTGTTCCTGCGTGCATGCATGTATTAATGTGTGCGATATTTTGTTTGAGAGATCTATGTAAGTCGAGCTCGGACAAGTGAGTGTTTATGTCCGTCCTAGAAATAGCACAGGGTGGCACTGCTGGTTTCTTACGTGACTACAGCTGCCAATGTGTGTTTATGAAAATGAAAAATGTGTTTTTCTTGACACTTGTGGTAGAAACTAAATTTGTATGACTAAATGATATATTAGTAGTTATTTATTGTGATTTATTTTGTCCCTACAAGGATTTTGTATGTTTGTTTGTTTTGTTTTTTTTGAGATTTTATTTAATTTTTTAATCTTTTTTTAAGTCTGACTTCGTCACTGTCACAGTATTTGCTCCTCTTAAGCTCTCTGTCATTCCTCTCATTCCCCATTACTTAAATCTCCCCAGCCTCACCCTGTCACCTCATCACATCACCTTGAGTGAAGAACAAAATGAGCAGCTCCCTCTAACACCTAGAGATTAGCTTTAATTTGCCCTCAAGTGATTTGACTTTGTTTTTTTCCGACCTCTTGTCTCATGGGAGTGAGTCAGCGATAGTGAAGGTCCATCCATATGGTCACCATATGTGTGACCTCTAAAGCTGAAATCAAGATATGATTGTCTACTGAACTTATCTAGCAACATGTCACATCTTGGACACATATGAGTGAGATAAAACCTTAAATAGATGGAAGAAGTCAACTTTTACTGCCAATATGTTGAAAATACTTGATGTTCTTGTGAGTTTACGGTGACTGCTGTCTTCTCTTTGCTGTTGTTTCAGTTCTTGTTTTGCTTGTTGATCCTCAATTTGATTATTTCCCAGAAATGTTTGAAAATCAAGGCTGTATCTGTTTCAGAGCACTAATCTCTGATGTGTTGTGGGGTTTTAACAAAGGAGATGGTATGTAAGCAGACAGTTTTTTTTTTTTTTTTTTTAATGATCTCTCCGTTGGTCCCTGCACTCTCTCTCTCTCTCTGTGAAAGACAACACACTTGTGTTTGGAACATGGCGAGGTCACATTTCAGTGGCGCTCTCCATCTACCTGAAGTCTTTAGTGTGACTGTGCGTGTGCAAGACAAATCTAGAGCTGTAGTGAAAGTTGGCAGTTCTCCCGGTTCACTGAACAGATCCACTTGACTCGCTGCTGCTCATTAATAGCAGATGATAAAGTGTGCAGGGGTGGAGATGGCGAACGCACAGTTGTCAGAAGAGTCTGTCGGAACGGAAAAGTACTGAGAGGCAGGGAGATGAGGGGGTGGGGATAGTCGTAGGAAGAGTGGCTCCACTCATGCCAAGACACACTTCTGCACCTGTATGAAAGAGAACAACACATGGAGGATTTAGACAGAGAGAGCACTCATGTCCAAAGATACTGTGCCTGCTTTCTCTCAGCCAAACACAGCCAAAGGTTACATTCAGTCCCCAGAAAGTCCCTCAAATCTCATTAGGTGGTGTCAAACCTGCCGTAGATCTACTGTCAACCACAGATTTGCTCAGGCGTTGTCTTAATGTGGGAGAGTCTGGTGTTTTCTAAGTGGACCTTTAGACTCAGGTGACATAAGAGTCTTAATTTTGGATTGAAAGAGGTACGGTGAAGAATCATGAACCCCCCATCCTTTACAAACCCCAAAATGCACTCTGTGCATCCCATTTAAAATAGATTTTTGTTACTAATTTCAAAAGTTAGATATGAACATCAGCCTGACAGCACCCAGACCACAGAAAAGAAGTACAGTTCGATTTTCGTAAGGTGCTCTCATGAATGAAGTTTAAAAGATAGAGGGACTTCAGGTGACTAATTTCATGAACAGGGTTTTTTTGTTTGGTTGGTTTTTTTCTTTTTATTTCTTGTTCCGTGGTGTGCATGTTGGTTTAACAGGGAAAACCTCACTGAAAATGTATTTTTAAACTTTATGAAGGAGGTGCTTTTCTTCTGGCCCTAAGCATTCTTTAAATCAAACTTTCAGATGAAATTGAGGTGTTTTACAAAGGTGTAGCAAGATGCAAATTAAATATCAATATGTAAATCTATTCAGAAATGTGTTCGCGTTTTGACTCGTGTAGCTGTGGAAATTTACTGGGGCTGAGTAAACACCTGCCAAAGCATCACTTACCGGAAGATGACATGATAGTGATTCAGAGAACTGATTAAATATTTCTCAGCTTGTTAAAGTTGTTTTGTGTGTACTTGATGAGTCACAGGGAGATGAAAGTTTCTTTAAAACTATATTGCTGGATCTGTTGTAGCGCTATGAACATTGAAGTAGCTGAAGTCACACTTCATTTTTTTGTTTGTTTTTTTTTCAATGATTTTTTAAGACTTTATCTACCAACTCTAGCTGGCAAGAAATTATGATTCAATCAGATGATTTATAGCTTTGGCTAAAACTGAGACTTAAAGGTCCAGTGTGTAAGATTTTTGGAGGCTATATTTTTATTCCAGAAATGGAATATAATATGAGTTACTATGTTTTCATTTGTGTATAATCACCTGAAAATAAAAATTGGTACATTTTAGCTACGTTAGAATGAGCATTTTATGGGGTGTTGATTAGCTCAGTTGGTAGAGCATCCGCCCCATGTACGAAGCCTTGCCGCAGCAGCCCAGGGTTTGAATCTGACCTGTGGCCCTTTGCTGCATGTCATTCTCCATCTCTCTCTCCCCACATTCCTGTCACTCTTCAGCTGTCTCTATCCAAAATAAAGCTTGAAAAAAAAGCCAAAAAAATATCTTTAAAAAAAAAGAATGAGCATTCTATGTCTACAAACAGCGTCTGCCCTTTTTCACGAACAAAGTAACATTGGCTTTAGATACCTGCTTTTGTGTTTTTCGTGACCACCGTAGTTTCTCCCTCACACTAGAAATGAGAGGGCGAAACCAGAGGGTTGCAATCCATAACGACTCTGCTAGATGTCACTAACCAAATCCTACACACTGGACCTTTTAAGTTGAAAATCAGTGGGCAAGGCCAAATGTTGTTTTCATGTAAAAACTTGTAAAGCTCTGCAAAGCAGCTTGTACCTACAGGTGTCAGATAATTATAATGGAGTAATAAGTTCAAAGTATTCCTGGAATGTTGTGGAGTAAATGTGTAGTCTTCAAAATGAAGTCTATTTGTACTGCTAATGTTTTTGTTTTTCTCCTGTGTTCTTCATACGCTGCAGTACCATAATGTGTTACAGAGTGCAGTTCTTGGATTTCTTTGCACATATATGGCTTGTGCCAGAAAATATCAGAGCTATAACTAACAAAGGTGTAGGTTGAACTCTGAAATGTCTGGTACATGAAGCTGTAACAGTGTGCACAAACACACACATACAGAACAACTTATGGGACACGTGAGTGAGGTTGTTTTTTTGGGGGTTTTTTTTATGTTGACTTTGGCAGAGAGCCGCCATACGCCCCCCTCCAAAACCTCCTTCCATGCCCTCACATAAAAACACACACACACACACAGGCACACGCACACACACGCACACATTTGCCTCCAGTCCGTATTTTTTAAGCCAGTCCTTTCACAAACATTTCCTTTTTCTCCTCTCCCTGTTCTCCCAAGTGGATATACGTACATTCTTTCTTCCTCAAGTTTTATGAGTTGAGCCAAAGCTTTTAGTTTAACATGTGTTTTTCACTCCGCTGAGCGAGAGCCATGTCTTGTTTTTCACCACAATGATGGCTTTGTTTATGATAAATGAGTTTCTGTCTATAATAAAGAAAACGTTTCTTCTAAGAAAATTGCCTTACTGTGATATATTAGATTGAAAACATGTCTTTGAGTCCTCCACTTTCCCTGGACTGCACTTTAAACACACTTGATACAGTATAGTCAACATCAGCCATGTTAATGTGCAGAGAAGTCGGTGCAAGTAGGTGCAAACCAGCAGTTAAAGATTAGCGCTTTTTTTTTTTTTTTATAGACTCATCTTTTAAACCTTTTTTTAGAAAACCATCAGTCCAATGCACAGTTGCAGTAACACACACACACACACACACACACACACACACACACACACACACACACACACACACACACACACACACACACACACACACACTCATAGACACACACATGTGTTGGCACTAACTTGGCTCTTGAGTTGTGTTCACTTCCCAATGTTTGGGGTCGAAACTCGGGCCGCCCAACCACTGAAGACGGGGGACAACATCTGTCCGCCATCTTTGTCAGTGCTGCCAAGTATTATGGTGAGACCCTTTTCGCCTCTCTGACTCTTCATCCTTCCAACCCTCACACCCTTGCCTTCTTTTTTTGTTTTTTTTTTTGTTTTGTTTCCAACTTCTCCGTTCCAGCTCTTCTCCTCACCCCATCTCCCCGTCTGCCAAGCAAGCAGAGCCAGGTCATCAGAGATGCTGCTGCTCCTTTTTTGTTTCTATTGCAGCCGTTTTCTTTATTCACTTTTCTTTCCTTTTTTAGAAAACATCTAGAGTTCCTTTTCCACCTCACACAACTCCCTCTTGTTCATTGTTTTGAGTACATGCTACTGTTTTCTATTCATTTGCGCTTAATAGCTTTCTGCATATAATGAATGTACCTCTTTGTTTGTCAGAATCATCTTAGATGACACTTGTGCAAGCCTGCCTCCCCTGCCCCCCTTGTCCTGCAGGCCTACAAAAAAACTTTACACAAAATTAAATGAGAATATGTATATGTGATTTCATTTGTGCATTTTGAACTGTAGTGATTCAAACAAACACTGCAAACAGCATTTACATTAACTTTTCTACTTATTAGCAACTCAAATCTTCTTATTTCTTTAATCTGTCTCTCCACAGGAAACGCACGCAGAAGTAGTTCAGGATGGCTCTCAATGTGCCAGGTCTGGTGGTGATGGCGGGGTTCTACCTGCTGATCTTGGGTACCGGTATCTGGGCATCGATGCGCTCCAGGAAGGCGGAGAAGATGTGCACAGGAGATGGCATGGAGATAACTCTACTGGCCGGACGAAACATCAACCTGCTGGTCGGCATCTTTACTCTCACTGGTAAAGTCAGCAGAGGGGGTTCAGTTTAGACGCCAGCTGATTGAGTCTTTCTGACGTGTTTGCGTTTTGTACACAAGATAGTGTTGTATCGATGTTTAATACATATGTTTGTCTCTCTGCAGCTACTTGGGTAGGTGGAGGCTTCATTTTGGGTATAGCTGAGGCAACCTACAACCCAACACTTGGTGCAGTGTGGGCTCTCATGCCTGTGCCTTATGTCCTGACCTTCTTCTTAGGTAAGTAGCACCACCCTGACCCCCTCCTCTTTTATTTATTTTTTTTTTGTTTTAAGACGAATGATATCGGCTGATTGCAATTAGATACAACTGTGCTGATGGAATAGATTTAATAGTGCATGTTATCCTTATATTGCAGGATTAAATATTTAAGCAGACACTAATGAGAAAATAGACATGGACTTTGTACAGCCTAACGTAGTCTTGTACACAGTACTGGCCTTGTTTGCAGGGTCTGAAATAAACACCAGTAACTGCCAGTAAAGTTGTTGACAGGAAGGTAACCTGCCAGATTGACCAGGGCTTTGGTCTTTTTTCTGTAAAATCTTTTTGATATGTAGAAATTTGGGGAGTCAGGTTTGTAAGAGGAAGTCCTCACCATGTAATGTTCAGTGCACCTCTAGTTTTACACTCAGTAGCTAATGAAAGTCATGTGGGATAATGACATTTGGGTACTTGCTAAGCAACACTGTATTTTGCTGTGCTAGTATTTTAGTAACAAGCACACGGATCTCTAGGATGAATATTTGCATCATAACTTGAGTACACCAAACAAATTTCCCAAAGTTTCTACACACTAATGATTACAGTATCAAAATGAACTTCTTTCTCAAACTGGAGTGATGTTGACCAGTAACGTAGCTCCCCAAACCCCCATCTGACTCCACGCACCAATAAAAGTGTTGCTCATGTTAAAAATAGGACCATGAGAAATTAGTTTAGGATCGTAACTTGAAGCAACAGGTGCAAAGGGATGAGTTCACCCACTCCTGAATGCATCAAACTGACAACCTCACTGGTCTGTCTGTAAACATTTGCAACAGGTGAAATCATCAGTGCTCAGGGCCCTGTGTCACAATGGCTTGCAATGGTGTGAGAGTAATAGGAACTGAAAACCCCACAGCCCCTGATCAGGAAATCTTACATTCCCTGTGCTGTTCTTGTCCATTGTTGGCCAAACGAGCGCAGCTGAAAGTGTTTATTGTGTTATCTGGAAGGAACACTTGTTCTTTCTTTCCTGCTCACCCTCTTCCCCTTCTTCCGTTCTCTCTCATTTGAATGATAGAAATATAGCCACGTTTTAAATTTGATGCCTTCGCCATCCTTGATGTTATGCTAATCCCTTCCCTCCTGCTCCAGGTGGCTTTTTCTTTGCCAAGCCTATGAGAGAGAACAAGTATGTGACGATGATGGACCCCTTCCAACAGAAGTATGGGAACGTTCTGAGCAGTGCGTTGATCTTTCCCGCACTGGTTGCTGATGTCCTGTGGGTGGCACGGACACTTGTCAGCCTGGGTAAGTTACTTCACACTGTAAAAATGTTTGGCACTGTAATGTGTTCACACACGTACTTGTGCAATCATACAAGCACGGACAGACCTACAGAACCTGGCACATAATGTGCACAAACACTGGAGCAGACAAAAAGATGGATGTTGTTTTTTTTTGTCAGTGCTGCAGATTACTGCAAGAAAGCAGGTGAAATAAAAGGATATAAACACATGACAACATGCATACAAACTGAACACCCTCTGACACAGTCATAAATAGTTTGTGAAAATGGTTTTTACTGAGTCGTTATATTGGATTACATTTTATTGTCGGGTGTTCTCTTAGTTTGACCGCACACTATTTTTAGCTGCTGTAGTTCAGTTACATGTATATCATATATATGAAGTTAAAAAAAATCTCTAAACACAGGACACAATATTTGTGAAAATGACTATTGACCGCTTGCTAAACCCTTCTTTCAAACAGCTGTCCAATCATAGCTTAGCATAGCAAAAGCGCAAGAGGATTGCTCTAAAGTCAGCTGAAATTGTTGGAATGTCCAGCTAACTACTTCCTACAGCAGCAACTAGACCACCTAAACTGAGACCAAATCATGCCAAGACCAAAGGGTACTGAGACCAAGACAAGACCAAGACTTTGAGGTGTTGAGGCCGAGTCAAGACCAGGACCAGGACAGTATACACATAGGCAGCTAATATGTTAGCTAATATGCATAGCTGATATGCACAAAATCTAGCTTTGCTAGCGTCACTTCTATTTCCATTTCTATTTCTGTTTTATATTGTTTTCTTACTAATAGCAGATAAAGGTTCAACGTCGTCCTAACCGTCTCTGTAAGCTCTTTGTGAACTCTTTGTGGTATGTGAAAGGGGCCAGGGAGAGATGACAATAATTTCAAATTAGAAATGAGTCAAGCTATTGGTTTCATTTGAGGCAGGGAGTTTCACATCTGTCCCATGAATATATCTGAAATAGCTATAGATGCGATGTATTCTGCATGATACATCAACTGGTGAAGATGCTAACTGTTTGCCTGGGACAATGCTGCTATAGCCTTCGTCTAGCCTTTGAACAGCCATCATGACATAGTTGGAAATACAAGATTCTTGGTTTAAAATAAGTCAACTGGAAACATTAAAGTCTGGTCACAGCTGTTTCAACCGACTCATAGAGCTAACGTGCTATTGCATAATTAACTAGCTAGCTAGATACAGCTAGTCAGATCAGTCAGCAACATTTGTAATTTCAGCTGCTTTTATGCTTGTTATTTTAAAGTTTACTGAGAATTTCAATTGGTATATCTGCCACTGATAAACCTGTAAATTGCTTAAATGTGCCGTGTGAGGAAAGCTGGATGGAACAACGGTAACGAAAGGGTTTGGGCTTAACAAATGGTCAATTAACGTAATAAAAACCATAAGAGTTCACATTATGAATCAAGCTGGGCAGTACCACACTGGGCTGCAAGAAAAAATACTAATAATACTTTTTTAGTTTTACTTACTACTTAGTTTAGTAATTTTACAATACCAAGCTGTAGGTAGAAAAGAATACAGGCATATTAAATCTAAATAGTAGGTTAGGTAGCTCATCTTTGCTGCCTCTCTGAAATGGGATAAAAACACAATTGTTGACCCGTAGCATTATACTGTAAGCACACTGTGGGTCAGTCACTAAAAATAACTAACTGCTGCAGTGGATTATTATTATTATTTATGTGGATTATGATGACATTCACATGACAAGATGGCCTATTTGAAGATTAAAGTGGCTCCATGTGATATAATTAGCGCTGATTATGTAATGAGAAGCTTCTACATTTGGCCCTATTGTTTTTATTGTTTCTATAATCTGTAAGTGATGATTGTGTGCGTGTGTGTGTTTATGCGCTCTGATAGTGGATGCATGTGTTTTGCAGTGCGGATGTGTGTGAGAGAAAGTGTGTGTGTGTGTGCGTGTGTACATAATGTCTTCTTGTGTGTGTTTTAACGCTGTTTTCTTTTCCAGTGTTAATTGAAAAAGGGGGTTAAACATCGAGCAGCCTGTTGATTGTGAAAGGTGATCAATTATTCAAACTAGATCTTTTATTGTTTGTGCCAAGGCACTGACTTGATTGACAGAGGTTAAATGTTACACGCTGAATTAAGATTTCATTTCTGTGTGTAAAAAAGATGTTTATAGAGACTTGAAGGGGAAACCGTGAAATCCATTGACAGTGTTTGAGTCACCAAGGTAGCACTATGCTGTGCTGACACTCCACAAAAGGACTGGTAGGGATGGAGGAATGTTCCTTGGACGTTTCTGTCCAAACCTATTAAACCAATATAGAATCAGGGGACCCTTCACTCCTCAGTAAAACCTCCTGTCGTTGTTTCTGGAACAGTCATGAATACATCCCTGATGTGCGCTTGGCATCACACGCACACACACACATAAACACTTGACACTCGAGAGTGCGCTGAGAATTTGAGCTACAGGGGTGTTGTTGCTGGGAGACTGTGTGTGTGTGTGTGTGTGTGTGTGTGTGTGTGTGTGTGTGTGTGTGTGTGTGTGTGTGTGTGTGTGTGTGTGTGTGTGTGTGGTATGAACTGAGCTTCACGGCCTGCTTGAGCGAGAGTGTGTGGTGGCTCAGTGCCAGAGAGGATTTAACTTTTTAAAAACACACTGCTTTCCACGTGCTGCCAGTTAGCTGTGTAGTATCAGCGCACAGTCGTGGTCAAATTTCTGCCGGGAAGGAATTGGGAACAGGACAAGAACGGGTGTGTTTGTGTGTGTGTATGTGTGTGCGTGCGTGCACGCATGCACATGCATGAGTTTTGAAAGTGGGACATGGATCTAAAAACAACACGGGGGTATTTAGGTGGCTCTTTCCCCTCTGTCCATCCCTGGCGCTGCCCAGTAAATCCCAGAGGCCCCCTGAACCTCATTCCACCTTTCCCCTCCCTAAATTTAGCACAGAGGGGGAACAGCACAGCTCAGCACAGAACACAGAACTATGTCTGCAAAACAGACCAGCCAGGAATTATTTACAATATGGTGATTATGTTCATCATACCCCACCCTAAGGAGTCACAGGACAAACAACAACACAGACACCGTGTTCAGGATATATCCAGATCAGGTCTTGATGTAGTTGAGATGGATTTCAGTTCACACATGGCATCAGAATGCATCTGGACTGACCAGCTGTGGTCTGAGTTTGCTTCACTGAAAACATTTCAGTTCAAACAAACTACAAAAAACAGCAAAGCTGCGTGAATAAACTTCAATAAGTTCAAAATAAAACTGTTAAATCTGACTCCAGTGCAGAGATTGAAA
The DNA here is from genome assembly GCA_033000465.1 of Sciaenops ocellatus. NCBI lineage: Eukaryota > Metazoa > Chordata > Actinopteri > Sciaenidae > Sciaenops > Sciaenops ocellatus. The sequence continues at coordinate 7,716,720 of CP136867.1, read as the reverse complement.
ACGATAATGCTAACTTTGATTCAACACTCTCAGATTAGTCATGCAAACTTGTGGACATGTATACATTTGTATCACTGAGCACCCCTAAATGAATTCCCACATGTACTCTCAAGATACATTTTTGTGCCAAGTGTGAACAGGTGGTTAATAATTTTGGTATGAACTATTTTGTTTTTCTCATGTGCTAGCTATGTTAGCCTTTCTGGACAGGGAAAGGTCCAAAACCAAACTATTTCAGATAATATGATTAAGCAGCTGACAAAAAGCTTCCGGGGTAGTGGGTCAGATTTCAAAAATGTCAAACTCAGTGGGTGTGAAAGCCTAAACTGAAAACCGGATGGTGCAAAGCTAAGCGGGGTAGAGAGAAAGATGAGACAGGGTGGTTTAGGGGTGGCGGGGTCGATAGGTCAGCGGGGTGGTGAGTGGCGATCGATGGTGCCGATCTGACACTTCTCTGTTTAAGGGCATTGTTGTGGTGTGGCTGCAGGCTGCGGCTGGGGGGACCCTGGCAATGTGGCAGAAGAGACGGTGAAGGTAGTGACGTTTTGCTTGCCTTGTTTGAGTAACAAGATGTCTTTTTCTTTTTTCTTTTTTTTCACTTATTCACATTTACTTATAAATATAGATTTCTTATATTATACAAATTTGTTTCAATACTTGAAGACACTTCTCTTTGCCTTCTTCCTGATTTTGTTTATTTACTTAATTAAAGAATAATCAGTATTAAAAGGGTGATAATTCACCCAAGAGGGTGAAAAGGGAGTATGTTGGTGTCACAATCAATAGGCTGCTTCTGTTATGTGTTTCTGTACAGTTTTGTTTGTTTTAATTTTATCATCACTTTTATGTTGGCTTGTTGCTTTATCTAAGCTCTTGGATGATTTTTAAACCAAAGCCATCCGTCCTTAATGATAACTTTACGATGATAACTTGATTTAAATGACTAGAAATGTAACATTTTGCTTTTCGTTGGTAGAAGCATAATTTGTTTGCCCAAGTGTTTGTTTGTTGTTTTTTTTTTGGAAAATACTGCATTCAGACACATAAATAAATAAAGACAATGCCATTGCCTAGCTTCTTAGTAAATCTTTAGATTGAGAGTGGATGCATGCATATGTGTGTGTCCGAGTGAGAGAGAAAAGACTTAAAAGCAAAAGAGAGACTGAGAACCTAATGAAACACTTAATTAAACTATCACAGTAAGCAGTTGCATGTATCTGTAGCAACCAGCGTCTCTACATTAGACGACTTTCTGTAAGATTTCTGTCTCTGTCAGTCCTCCGACGCTCATCACTCTGCTGTGTTGTTCCAGGTGGAACTATGGCTGTGATCCTGGACCTGTCCTACATCTACTCCATCATCATCTCCTCAGTGGTGGCCATAATCTACACACTGCTGGGGGGGCTCTACTCTGTGGCCTACACAGATGTCATCCAGCTCATTCTCATCTTTGTCAGTCTGGTGCGTAACGTCTATTGACCAGTTCACATGGCTGCCATTTTGAACACTTGGGTACTTAAGTGTTCCAGCTCCATTCTTCTGTTCAGTGTTGAACGTCATTCATGTTTGGCCTATCAGATTACTTACTCAACAGCATATTAGAAACAAGTTGATGAAGGGGCACGGGGAGGATCAAATTTCAATATAGAGTATAGCAGAGGGACCCGGTAGCTTATTAAGTATGATGGCTGATTAAATTACACGGTAAGTTTAGAGCATGTATTGATTCCATTAGCTTTTTTGACAATAATAAGGGTTTATTTGAAGTATTCAAATAAACCCAAAATGGGCAAAGATGTGGATCGTCGCTGGACCTGAGGCGCTCAAACAAGCAACCTGTAACAACACTTACCTTAATCATGCATAACTTTAAGCCTATGAGTTACATAAAAATTCATCCTCAGTACAGTTGTCATGAACGGGGAAATTAGCAATAGAAACCAAAACTGTTTTTTGTACCAGACTGTAAGCATGTTTATTTCTGCTGTGAAGTTGGACATTTTAACATGGGAGCTTATGGAGACTGACTCGTTCTGGAGCCAACCTCACCTGCAGTTTTTGGTGTGTTGTTTACCCCCCCACCCCAGCCATTTTGTAAAAAGGGGATAGAAGCTCACCAAATGAATGACCTAACAGGTTTGCCAACAGTCAGCTAAAAAGGTTTGTTAGCTTGTTTGCTAACTAGATAGAAGGTTCCCACAGTTTGTTGAAACCACAGAAGTTTATGCCCCGACAGAGTAGATTAGATGAAAGTGGATAATGCAATGCAGCTAATAAGGAAAGGAGTTCATAGAAACATCATTGCCCCGCAAGGTCCCATCAATAGCTGTTTTGGAGCTTTTGATTAATGTCACATGATCTTCATCAGCAGCAGTTTGCCCACTCATCGTGGAATTGTAGCTTTCCATCCAAATGTTTCGAGCACTTTAAATACTTGTTGTCCATGTTGACTTAATGTTTAGTTTTGAATTCCATCAAACTGCATCAGCTGATAAAGATCATATGATATGATAGAAATGGACCTCATGCTAAGATTATTTTGTCAACTGATAATTCTGGCTTAATGACATCTATGTAAGCTAATCAAGTTACATTAGAATGCTGCACACAAACTGGAGCTTTACTGTAAACATCCCCACAAGGACCCATAACTAGATTAACTGTCCTTGTTTTTGTGTATACAGTGGGTGTGTGTTCCTTTCCTGATGACCAACCCTCACTCTCTGGATATCTCACTGACTGCCTACAACCAGACCTTCCAGGCTCCTTGGGTCGGCACAGTAGAGCTTGACGAGGCCGGCAAGTGGTTTGATGACTTCATGCTGCTGGTGAGTGGAGTGGGCGGGGTCGCTACATATAGAGATCTGTAAATAATTAAGAGACCACTCCAATTGTTTCTTAAATCGGCATCTTTACATGTGTAGCAACCATTATTTTCCAGTGTCTGTTAAATTCCAACCCAAGCGCAACTCATTTTACATTTTAGAAAATGAGGTACTTGAGGTACTGATAAGATGATCACCTGAACCAAATCTTTAATGAGTAAAAGTATAAAAAACACTGCTGTGGTCATCATTATCTTCTGCAATGGGCCCAACTGGATGGCAAAAACAGTACTAGTTGTACCTCAAAAGTAATTTGAATTAAAAAAAAAATTAAAAAAACTATCAACAATGCTAAAAGAGTTGAAAAGAAAAGTTTTGATTGAGGAAAAGAAGGGTTCAATACTTGCTTTACTGTCAGAGGGATACAGTGAGCGTCGGGCTGCTTCCATCCGTGGATGGCAGTTCATAAGAACAAGGTCAAACAGCAGATAACAAAGATACAGACCGGCAAAGGACGAAAATGGCTCTCCAATGACTTGGATGACCACCAGCTCATTGAAATGTCAGGGCTATTCCACCAAATACTGATTTCTGAACTCATTCTAAGTTAAAACATTAGTTGCTTAAATGAATACGAACTTTTTTCTTTGCATTATTCAATGTCTGATAACGCTGTAACTTATTTGTTATTGTTACCAATTGTCATTTTCTCCATATAAATGATCTGAATGACAAAATTTTTATGTGGAATGTGACAGAAATGTTGTACGGTCAGTAGTTGGAAGAATGAAGCATATGTTCACTTGTTCACTGACTACTTAAAAACCTATCTATGAATAGTAAAACCAGAGAAACTGCAAACTTTGCTGTCGTTTCATATTTGTTTTCACAGTTTGGGGTCATGGTTTGGTTCGTTTGTGGTAGAACAGGAGGAACAAGTGCAGAAAAAAATATTTACTTTGAACATTGTAGCAGGACTCAAGATCATTTGCTTAAATTTGTATTCTCTACAACCAAAGTATGGTCTGAAAGCCACAGCGATAAACACTCCTGTAGCATTAGTGATTGGTTCGGCACAGTTTTTGTCTTGTTCCGCTAACTGATACATTTGAAGTGTTTCCATAGACCTATTGGATTTCAGTTGAACAATGTCAACTGAAATCTAATAGTTTGACAATAATAATAGGAACAGTGAAGCGCCAACAATGCATGAGCTTCACAAGCTTGGCTAACCGCCCTGAGCTGACGAGCATGCTACAGGTGATAGACAACAACTGCTGCACTAACAAAACTTGTCAATTCATGTTGTAGAATTTCTGTTCCCCACGTGCAACCCTGAGTATTTTGACAGTAATTGTTTTGGTCAGGAGTCACACCGATAAAACAGAACATGCTGCACCTAACAGTATGAATACGCGTGCTGTCACACCACTGCAATTAACATGGCTACTGCCATCACAGCTGTTAAATTCCATAGGCTTATTTTATTAGATAAGCACACAGCCAAGTATAACAACAACAACAGAGTCATGAGGACTGGTTCTTCTTGTCCCAATGTTGCTCTACAAACTGATTCCTGTCATCATGCTTGGACTTTGTGTTTGTGCCAGGCTCTGGGCGGATTGGCCTACCAGGCATTCTACCAAAGAATCCTGTCTGCCTCATCTTACACCCAAGCTCAAGTGACCTGCTTCGCCTCTTCAGCCTTCTGCTTGGTTCTGGGTATCCCCTCCGTGCTGATCGGTGCTGTGGCTGCATCTACAGGTACACATTCTTGACTTGCAGCTCTTGCAATTTCTTACGGTAGCTTTCCTTAGCTCAACGTCTGTGTCGACCTTAGCCCTGTTTATTGGATTGAACTTTGGTTTTTGCTTGGTTCATTTATTCCTCCCTTTAGTTTTTAAACATTCCTCTGGTCTTGATCCAAATATTCATCCATCTTTCCTTCCAGACTGGAACTCAACCAGCTATGGATTGCCCACCCCATATGAGCGTGACCAGGCAGGCTCCATCCTCCCCATTGCCCTGCAGTACCTCACACCCCCCTACGTCTCTATCATCGGCATTGGAGCTGTAGCTGCTGCTGTCATGTCCTCCATGGACTCAGCCCTTCTGTCCTCTGCCTCGTTGTTTTCCTCAAATATCTACAAGAACATTATCAGGAAGCAGGTGAGACGATTGGAGAATTGTTTCCATAACCAAATATATTTTAAAAACAATGTTACTATACTTTGATACAGTTGCAGAGAGTAGTAAATACAGGAAAAAGTTGAGAAAGAAAAGGTATGAGGTTCAAACGCTCTTTGCCGAGTTGTGTAACAAAATCTTTTAGCTAGTTACCTTTTAGCAGGACTAGTTTATCTGTTTATCTCTTATTTTTTCTGCCATGATTCGACGTAACTATTTATTTATGTGGTATTACAAAGTCATTTGCTAGGATGATGGAGGTTGTGGTCTGTGTTTTTGTTTGCAGCAACTAGTCTAGTTAAAGGGACATTAGCCGTGTTTCCATCCAAATATATCACAAATTTCAATCAGATTTTGAGTACTTCAGCCAAAAAAAGTGAATGAATGATTGTTTCCATGCACTACCGTTATGCGATTGGTACACAAGATAAGCAGTAGCTGGCACCTATTCTCCAGTCGGAAAGCCAGAAGACAGCGCAACAAGATGACGTAATTTAATGCGATACTTCAAAACATCAAAACATGTTTATGGAATCGCAGCTACTGTAAAAACATTTGTATAATGTCTTGTGTTGATCTACGAAAACCCAGATGATGTTATCAGGGTGTTGTACCATTTGACACAGGCTGATGAGGTACATGTGGCAGTCAGGATTTGTCAGTTCATGGACCAAATGTGATAAAATTTCTTCTTTTTTCGAGGGTTGATGTGCATCAAAGCTGGCACAGTGACATACTTTGCCTCTGCCGCTTCCATTTTGACCTTTTCTCTTATTTAAACTCACAGTTCTATCTAATTTGCATGCAATGTGGTTCTCTCCCTTTTAGGGTCTTAAATTTGCCATAATTAACATTTATCTTCTGAAAATAAAATGCCTGTAGTGATCACCATAAAAGGTCTTGTGTGGGTAAGAGACTGTGTCACTATACTGCTCACAATATAAGCTGGAGGCAGCAACAAAGTAGCTATTGACTTTACACTACTGTACAGTATGTCCACTGTATCAGACTGAGTGTTGTTTATGATGTTTGCTCTCTTACAATGATCTGTTTCATTACTTCACCCCCAAGGAATGTTCCATATGAGCCAGTTTACTGTTCAGCTCTTAAAGACTTGATACTGTGTCTTTGTATGGAGGCCCCAATGGTCCTTAGATCCTTATGTTGTGAAGTGAAACTTGAACTCTTTGTCTTTCTTGTTGTCATTCTCTCCCACTCCTTCAGGCCTCGGACCGTGAGATGCAGTGGGTGATCCGTATCTCAGTAGTGGTCGTGGGTCTGGCTGGAACTGCCCTCACGTTCCTGGACAGCAGTGTCCTGGTCTTCTGGCTTGTGGGCGTGGACATGTCCTACACCATCATGTTCCCTCAGCTGGTCTGCGTCCTCTTCTTCAAGGTGTCCAATGGCTACGGAGCCAGCGTGGGGTACTTGATTGGAATCATCATGAGGGTCCTGAGCGGCGAGCCACTCATCGGCCTCCCACCTGCCATCAAGTTCCCCGGCTGCCGGTTGGACGAGGAAGGAAGGCTAACCCAGTTCTTCCCGTTCCGCACGGCCATCATGGTCATCTCGCTCGCGTCCATTCTGCTCTTCTCCTGGCTGACGTCCATCATTTTCAACAAGGGTCTGCTGTCTGAGAGGTGGGATGTGTTCAAGATCAAACGCAAGCAGGCTACCACAGCCAGAGACGCAGATGGCAAGAGGACCAACCCTGAAAACGAAGATGGCTCTGTGGCCAAACAGCTACTGGACACCACCAGCTGCTGAAGAGGCTCACGAAGACAGAGAGAAGATGGGCACTGGCTGGAGGCGGACATGTTTGTTCGCCTGCTAAGCAGGAGTTCACACAGGGGGAACAATTGCAAAAGGTTGGACATTATGTACATATTCTGTGCAGTATCACAGTGAATTTGAGGCGATGACATTTACATTAGCAGAGGCAGCTCTGGCACCCTACTTCATCAGTTGCCTCATTGTCTTCCACAGAGAACACAGTAGAAATGAGGTCCCTTGCTAAGTTACGTTAGCAAACAAGCCATAAGCTAGCATAATAAAAGATGTTTACATACATATAGGCCCAGACTAAACTTAAATTCCCCAAAAAGAACGCAGGCCCTGTTTACACCTGGCATGAACATGCGTATTGTGTAAACCGTTTTCGAGTGGATAGCTGAGAGTCCACATGCGTCTTGAGTGACCAGTAATGATCGGATCTCACTCCCACACTCTATATGCAGATAAAAACATACATCATTTCTGCTTGCAAAGACCAAATTAGATGGTTTTAGCCGTATGGAGGCAGCAAGAAGAGGTTTGATTTGTACCATCCAGTTTCCATCGTACTGACAGGCCCAAATGGAAAGCAGACAGCGTGTTTCGTGTGTACTCCATCCATAAAAATCCATTTGGCCTGTTGCTGTGGCTTCTTCTTCTTGACTTGCACTTTAATATGACCCTTCAGTGCGGCTCAACACGTGCACGTAAACACTGAATGAAGAATGTAACCACCTGCGAATGTGGTGAGTGATGCGTCCCTGGTGCATTCGCACCTGTACTTAGAGCTGCTGCACTCAAGTCACCCAAGACACGTGTTAATGCCAGGTCTAAATAAGGTCTCAGAGGCAGGTTGAACGTCAAGCCATACAAATGAATTTCCATTTGAAAAACCAAAGCAGGATTTTAAGTTAAATGTTCGCAGTAATACAGAATATACCTCTTACTCATTAGATACTCCTCAATATATAACAGACTTTTTGACGCACAAGAACTGGACTTCAACTCACAAGCACTCCAACAGAATAATGATTAAATAGTTTACAATTCACACAAACAAAACTTTTATGCAACACGCCAATAATTAGCAATCAGCTCAACCCGGGTGTGTCTCAAGATGCTGTACTGTGTGTGTGCACCTAGCTTTTCTTCAGTGTGAACCTCTGTTAATGATGTGCAACAAGACGGGGCTCTCTTTCACACCACAACACAGAAATGCTTCCCAAAGAACGGTCTGCACTGTTCCACGGCACATTTGTGGAAGATTATTTAACAGTTTATCTGACTGTGGTCTGATCTCTTCCTTTCTCTTGTTGATCTACTGCTTTGGGCTCCTCTATACAGCAACAGTAATATTTCTTGGCTTGCTTTGTTAATATTAATCAGTTTTTCACTTCTAAATTATTACTTAGACGTACAATCATTGCTTATACACCATTGTGATTTTATTTTCAAATGAGAGACATTTATACTCACATTTCTGATCACCAAACTGCTTAGCTGTGTAACAGTCCACACTCCTGAAAATGTTTTATGTAAAGATGAATCTGCGTGCAATGAGATGATAATGAGAGTTGTGTGAATGCGTCCGAGATGTCAAGATTTTATAGTTGCATGCAGAGCAACGTTTTCCTTCATCTCTCTTCATGCTGCTCAGCTGTTTTTTTCTTTTAGCACACTGACAAAGTTTGAAACCAACCAGCAATGGATGACTTCCAGTGCAGTCCTGGTGGCTTTGTTGTGAAGGCAATATTAAAAATCACAAATGGCAACCAAAAACACTTGGATGGAAGTGACACGAACACTATTTCACTCAATAGTTTTGTTCTCACATCTATTTTAAGACCTGTTTTTGTCGTGGGTAGCAGCAGGGAGAGGCGAAACCTGCAAACCTCGATGTCCCAGTAAGCCCATTCCCCTCAGCTGCAACATACTCACGCTATAAAGAACTGAATGTAGCAGTTTCCTACAACTGCACAGAGAGAGAGAACGCCACACATATCCCTCGTTTCTCTTCTCCGTCGGTCAGTGTGAGATTTGTGCATTTCAGTTTGTCAGTGACTTTGTACTGTATAGTTTTGTGTTTGTTTAAATACTGTCTCCAAAGCTGTAGTTTACAGTGGGATCATTTTTTCCTCTGCGGTGGTTGAAAAGGTTTGCAGCTAAGATTCTGAGATTTTACATTGAAGTTACACAACAGTACAAACTTTACTATATTTTAAGAATTAGATTTGAATAGAGAACAGACTGTTGATTGTGTTTTTAACATATGTTTTGTTGTACTGAGCCTACATAGTAGTTTGTTTCTGTAAAGAAATTCCTGCTAATGAGTGACAGTCAGAAAGCCTTCCTCTACCATACTGTTACCTTTTTACTATCACTGGAAATTGGTTTAACTCCGCTGTCCGCAGTTATTTGCTGATCATCATAAAATGGGTGTACACCCAAACTGTTCAAATACCTCGTGGACTGGTAATGTTGACTTTTAGTATACAAAACGTCTGATTTCTATCCAAAGTATAATGAATGTCATTTTCCAAAGACTGATTGCACAGAACAAACTGTGTCTCAGAAACAGGACACATTCAGGACACAATGCGTCCATCTTTTTATATGAGTGACTGTGATTTCTACCTGTATTATACTCTTGTACTGTACAGTCTAATCATGATTTGTATATTTACACTTTATTTTTTATCAAAGTTGATCGCTATGCGTTGCGTTTTAGAATGAAAAATGCAAATGTGTATTTTCAAGTTAGCAACATTTAAAATTTAAAAAATAAATTCACCTTCAGTTTTGCAGAACATTAAACGCTTGTTTCACCTTCGAACGTGTTTAAAATCACTCCATCAGTGATTCTGAACGAGTGTGCACTGGACACATCACAAAGAAAACATGTAACATATCGACGAGTGAAAGTAATAGCCATATAGAACGATCACTCGATTTGATGGAAGAAAACTTCCCAGCAGCCTTCGGAAAGCCGTCCACAATAAATGGCAATGCCTTAATAACAGAGCATATACATGTATATTGTCATCTGTCCATAATATAATATGTATTTGGTTTTATACTATTGTGCATGTTGATTGTCATAAACAACTTTGTTTGTATACTAAACTCTTGTGAAGGCTGTTCTCTCTTGCCACTTGGAAAGGCCCTACTTTGTAATCGATTAATGGAAATCCCCATTGGGTGATGTTCTGCCAGAATAAAGGCTGAAACCAAATGACTGTGTCTTTGCTCTTTAAATCATCTTAGTCGGTCCTGCAATGCGTGAGCTTTCAAAGAAATATTCTTTTTCTCTTTCTTTTTTTTTTTTTTGGTGATTTAGCGCAATACCACTGTCATAAATATGCACAGTTGTGCATTTGTTAGGATAAAAAAACTAGCGAGTTGACAGCTTTGGTAACAGCCAAACATTAAGCAAGGTGAACAACACAAGACATAGCAGCCAGCTAATATTACTCACTAGCCTAACAGTAAGAAGCCTAGCTCGACGTCTGTCTTTCAGCCACGTCTTTATTCCACAAAACTCTCGCCAACGACTAATCATGAAAATAAGTCCCAGATCTGCTCTTGTCCGGCAGTTTCTTGCTCAATCACACTTTCCTTTTTGTAGCTTCCTCCATTTCCTCTTCGGTCTCTTTGCCCTCTGCCATGCTCTGCCTCTGCTGAGCCTGGCTACAGTGTCGTTCGCCCAATTCCGGCTCTGGTTCCTATCTGCACAAAGCATGCAAGCAGTAAAAACAGAAGACAATGGCTGGACAAAACCCCCCATAAAACACAGCACAAAAGAACAATCAAAAAGTACATGATACACCTTGAATTGTTTGTAGTGGGATACTGGTACCCTTGGTGATATTATTTTTCAGTCGATAATTGTCTTACTTTACACTCTTTTGCTCCAAACTAATATCATCTAAACAACTAATGAAGCTCCTGTTATTTAAAGCACCTTTTGGTTTATTGCGAACTATAGTTTCTGCCTTGTATGAAATAGTTCATATTCCTAGGCTGTATGATCCACTAAGAGCCATCAGATCGCACATTTTCCTTGAGATAAACCATTCCGGTACGCATCTATGTAGATCACAATCACAGACGGTCACAAAACACAGAAGCCACAGTCTGAACAACAACCTGCATTGACTTCAAAGTAAACTAAAGTATCCATCTTATTTGACAGACAATTGTTTTCCACAAGCTGTACAGTGTTATGGCTTGTGGAAAACAACTGTCACAAGCTTATGCACATTGAATCACCTGTTTGGATCAGAGTATGTATAATTAACAGATGACAGACAAATATAGTTTGTTTGACATGTTTACGGTGAGCTGAAGTAATAATTATAGTGCCAAGAGACAGTGAGTGCATTCAGAACATGCCGAGCAGCAACTACAGGCAGTGTGTGAGGAGAGGACAGAGCTAGAGATTGAAAACATCCAATGAGGTAATGGTGTACAGAGGTGAGTGTGAGATCATCGATAAAGATGATAGGAGGGGACTAAGTTGCACAATGGGATGGGGAACTGACAAAGCACAAAAGAAGTTGGACGCAAAGTTTGGTTCACACCCCAGTTTAGAAGTGACGGTTAGGTGTCAGTTTGGTACAGCAGGAAGAAAAAGTGCAGAAGTATAAGTTTCTTTTGTACTGACAGAAACAAAGCAAACAAAATAGTCTAGCTGGGAACTGAGGTATCATTTTTTGCCACCAACTATACTGTACATTCATGCCTATAATGTATATTTACATCCAGCTGTTTACTTTTGTATATAATGCTGACCAATTTAATAAATTTTCCACACACATTGTATAATAACTGTTCATACTGTACATAATTACACCTAATTACTTTTTTTACCGTGTGTTTGTGTGTATGTGTCTGTGTGTGTGTGTGTGTGTGTGTGTGTGTGTGTGTGTGTGTGTGTGTGTTACTATATTAATTTCAACCTGTTCATGCTGCTTATACTGTATAGTCATATTTATACCTGCACTTTGCTATGCTGCACTTCTGGTTAGATGCTAAACTGCATTTTGTTGTCTAAGTACTTGTTACTTTGTGCAATGACAATAAAACTGAATCTAATCTAATTGTGTTTTTGTTTTTTTTTAATCATAATGTAAGAAGCATTTCTGTTTCACAGAACAAATATGCGAATGCAGAGACCACAGTCATAAAAAGTGACTTAAAATAAAATGAAATGTGTCATTATGAAATGTAATGACTCCCCCATTTGTGTGATTATTTATTTGTATTGAACACTTTGGAGCCCTGATGTTACACTTCCATCCACACCAAGATGGTTTCAAAAAGAAACATTTGTTCTTCATCAAGCAGCAACGCTAATCAGCTTTCTGACACTGCTCCCTCTCGCTTCATTTGAAATTGAATAATTGTTGTTTATCATTGATATTTCTACTTACTATCACATGAATGAATAAATGTAAAATTCTGATTTTATCAACCTCTCTGTGCAGGAGCCTAAGAATTACTATCATCTAACATATCTGCCATTATTGAGAAATACATAGCATGAAATGTGTAATCAAAGAGAGTCACAGGTGATACAACAAAGCTTCACAAGGCTATGACAGCACAGTGTCATGTCAGGATCTGGATGTTTTGAAATGGGTCAGCCACACAGTTAATGAAGTTACTCTTTGTCGGTAACCAGCTGCTAAAGTAAAAGAAGATTAAGCTTGAATGATTCTATTGGCTTGTTTTTAGTCTGAATGGTGACTTAATGGATCCTTAAACCTGTTTGTCTAGCTGCAATAATATCAGGGCATTGGAAATGTGAGATTTACATCATTACCATAGTTGTGGTTTAGTTGTTAACTGGTACTTAATGAGATTTAAGCCCTGCTTGCCCTGTTAAAAACCCTGTAATCATGTAACCCTGTGTAGTTCACAGTGTACTTTTAGATATCAGTCTTTCAAACTATCCAACTTAAAACTTCCAAATGAACAGGTTAACCCTGATGTTTTCATTTACAATTATTGATTATTTAACTATTAACATGTTGCTCACAAAGATATAAAGAAAACTGTAGATTGTTTCTGTGGTGTGCTGTTCTGGTTCCTGTATGTATGTTGGTTCTATAAAATCCAGCAAATAGTCTAAAGTAAGATTAAAAAAATCAAAAAACATCAGTACATTAAACAGCATGTTTTGATAAAAGAGCAGTTTGGATTAAGAGATAGATAACATACTCATTAAACAGGTAAGATGTTAATCCATGTAATACCTCCTCTGACACAATCACCAACACTTTCACTGGTGGCCATCAACACCTCAAACAGAACTATTAATATAGACTCCTTAAGAGTAAATGCTCTCATATGACCGAGTTTCATTTTATCACTTCTGGTCCAAGTTTGCCACTTAGACGACATTTGAGCTCAGAGCTAAACAACCCACTATGTTAAGTGGCTGCACCATGCCTTGCCTGCGTGACTTTGGTAGGACTGAGTTGAATGAAACCGCGTGACAGGCTGAGCCTGGTACTCTCTCTGTTGGGTTGATAACGGGTTCTTGTCTTATTCAGCTAGGTTTCCCCAAGCTGAGAGATCTGTGTTGGTGAAAACAACAATACTTTTTACATGTTAATTAAACATATTAAAAGTGATCTCTTGTTAAAAGAAAAGCTCTCAATGCTGTGCAGGAAAGGCACCGTGCTATTACTTCCTTCTCACTCTATTTATAACAGGTTGATCCAATCAACAAATGAAAAGGAGCTCACGTTACAAAGCAAAGGATACTGTTGCTCTTACATACAGTAAAGAAGTTCCCCAGCTAATTGGTATATCATTGCAGAATGTTTCCCTGAAAAACAAATGTCACTTCACATCACACATTCTGACCTGGTTGGGTTTTCGATATAACTTTAAATCAAACTTTAAGACATAAAATTAGCTCGATAAAGAGAAGGAAATATGAAAAAGGTTAGTACGGTGTGATGTGGGATGTTAAAATACTCTGCACCAAGTTAACTGACTATATTTTATCTGACTAAATGTTATTAACTATGCCATTTTGAGTCAGTTATGTAGGGAATGTCTATTCATGCTGAGTAATGGCCACTTTATGACTCGTCTATTTTTATTTCTCCACAAACCAAGGTCAGACAACTTCCTCTTCATGCACCAGACAGCTTTAGGAAATTGTCATGGCACCTACTCTTCTCTATTTCTTTGTTTTTACTTCATTCTCCTCTGTAGTCCTCTCACCTGAACGACTTTTCTGTCATTTCTTTGGTATCCCATCTCCGTGATGCCACTGTATACATGTTAACTGCTCTTTAGCAGCTGGTATGAAATGTCACCCACCCTGGACATTTGAGAAGTGGCATCTAAGTCTTTAGGCCAGGGTCAGGACTCCTTCCTCGAGCGGAGAGAAACTCATCAATGCTATCTGACCTTTAGGGAGGACTGTCGCAAACCTATGAAACCTCAGAGTGTCCTTGGAGAGAGAAAAAAAAACATTTGTCAAAGCTCCGTTTTACTTCATTGTGCCTTGTTAAAGTGCCTTCTTGGACGCCACCATTGTAAACAAAGTGCCTGCCAGAGACATGACAAAATATGATGAAGTGCTCTCTGCAGTGCCCTTTCAGTGGAGGAAACGTGATGACGTGCCTGCTAGGATGTTAACCCTAACCCTGAATAAGCTGTAAATGCGTCAAGACTTTCTGCACGGTGGTGCCCCACCGCATAGCTGGTGACATTTTTATTTTTTTCACCAGGTGTCTCTCAAACAGTCTAAGTCCACCGCTGCTACAAAGTGCAGCAACTGTAGGCTGACAAATAAGGAGCAGACCATAAAACCAATAACCAACTATTTTCTTTTTCATGCACTTGTGCACACTTAAAAACCTGCAAAAAACTCTGAGATAAGCATGGCCCAGTGACATTAGGTCTCCCAACTATAAATCTAGCTGTGCTTACTGTGTAAAGCACTGCACACTGTAGTAAATTATGCACTGCAATGGCTGTTGTGGCTTCTGTAAATACACTGGTTATGCAATGAGCGGTCAAATAATGAGTCTCATCTCACACAGTGTCCCTGTGTCATTTCTATACTGAATATATATCCACCGTGGCTTTGTGTATGGGACTGTATATTTGATGGCAGTGATGTGTTGTGTTGTGTGGTGTGTTGATGTGCAGTCACTCTTCTTTGTCCAGTACTTTTCCACTGTCTGTCAGGCTGTGTGTGTGTGTGTGTGTGTGTGTGTGTGTAGGTGTGTGTGCATGCAATATTTCTTTTTGTGCCTGCTTGAAAAAACAAAACACATCTGTACATGGTGTACCATATCAGCCAGCCAGACAACTTTGGTTTAATTAACTTTATGACCACGCCTGTTTCACATATATCTACAGCCTTGCCAACACTGGCAGGTGTTCTTAATATGACTCACACAAAATCTAGAGAAAAAGGCAGATGTGTGCCTGAACATGGGTACGTGGCTCACCAGGTTCTATGTCCTATATGCGCACAAGCTTTATCACAAACAATAATGATACACTAGCTGGGTAGAAGGAGTCACGCAGTAGCTACTTCCTGTTTCCTTAAAGCTAAGCATGCACATGTACACTCTTAATGTGTAGCGTGATCTTATCATTTGTGAGGTTTATTATCAGATATACAAGAACCTCTCTTCTCTCTGGTGTACACGTGAAATCTAGATATGATGTGCTCAATAGCTTTTACAGTTTGTATCCATGTAACTCCACCTGTAGGCAAACAGTCCTTAACAGACCACTCCACACTATTGAAACCGCCTAAGTATTTGCACACACACTAACACACCTCTGTATGTAAGACCCTGATAGAGCTGAGATGTTTGTTGATGTCACACTGGTCTGATAAAAGTCTAGGACAAGAAAAGCACCCACGCTTGTGTGCGTTTGTGCGTATGTGCACCACACACATATCCATATGTTTCGACTATGAATATAAGGCAACTAACAGATGTTAAAAAGAAGTTAATATCTTTTGTAATTTATTCCTTTTGTTGTATTATCACACAAATGTGTCTTAAGTGAATATATATTGGTTCCAAGTGTGGACATTACTTGTGAGAACAATTACAAACTATAACTCCATTATTCCCTTCAAATACAGGTGAAAACTCTTCACTAACAGATCAATCGTGGAGTGGTTGGGTGTGTGTACTTGTGAAATGGTTACATGTTACAGTTTTTCTCAATTGCTAAAAGACAATTTCTGAAACCTTGCTCCATTTTCTTAAAACATTAAACACAAAACCTCATCTTCAAGCACTATTTACAAAACCTCTGACTCCTCTTGCAAAATCAAACTTTGATTTTGAAACTCAAAACAGTTTTACCTGTGCTCAAAACCAAACACTGCTCTCATATTAGAAACAAAGCGATCAAAATGATACACACTATCAAGCAGTCAGTAAACAATACACCAAAAAATAGAATTACAATAGAATACAGAATAGAATTTTCCTTTATTAAAGGAAAATACACATGTTGCACACACATGAATATTGCTCTATAAACTGTCACTCACTAGGATTTAATTTCCCCACGTGGGTCTTGATGATCTCAAACTCCAAAACTGTCACAATCAACAATCACCTTCTGGTTTCTGTTCATACAGACATATGAATCTGACTGTTAACTCGTTCATTGGACGGTGTTTTAATCCAGAATTAGGAAAATACAATCACAAAACACAGTACACCAGGATGGTATGGCTCCTATTTGAAGATTGCATAATGTTATAGTTTCTCGTGGCCGGTTAGCTCAGTTGGTTAGAGCGTGGTGCTAATAACGCCAAGGTCGCGGGTTCGATCCCCGTACGGGCCAATGAATCTTTTTGTTTAGACCTTATTATCACCAGGTAGTTCTGTTAGCCACAAATATGCATCTTTTACGTGTTGTGTCACTTCTTTCTCATAATATATACGCTAGCGAATATATCGGGAACAAGAGTTGTTCACGTGTTCATGTCAGTTTCTTTCCATAGTATTTTCATCAGTTGCACGTTCTTTAATATTAAAAATATTACTTCGTCTATTGTGAATTACATCATATATAAAATAGATAAACAATCTCGCAGGTTGAACCGATAATCGTAGTATATGATACACACAGTCTAACGACGTGGTAGCGGAGGTTCCATGGTGTAATGGTTAGCACTCTGGACTCTGAATCCAGCGATCCGAGTTCAAATCTCGGTGGAACCTGACTTTTACTCCATCCTTCCTTTCAGGACAAAGTTACTTGTAACATCATGAATAACATGTCGTTGTCATTCGCCTAACAGAAAGACAGGACATTTCCTGATGACCACAACCCGTGCGTTCAGGAACCATGAACACTACACGGAGTGAGAACTAATCTCTGTGCAGGATTTTCAGTTAAATGTGTGATTGTTCAAAAGATTTCTATATTGTCATTTTTATTTCAATTCACAATCAGCAGCACAGATCACATTCTTCTTCTTACAAAAATAGACCCACAGTGCAAACTGAAATGTAAAATTCTGCAACGGTGGTTGAGAATATTTTATTTAATCATATCCATCAACATTTGACATCTTTTCACTGATAAAAAATTATGTTACAAATAACCTTCTATACATTTGTATGCGCTGTCTGTTTCTAAATGGATCCCAAATGTCTAGAAATAAGAAGTAGACTTCCTGATCTCAGAGTCCAACACACGGAAGTGTCTGTTCTGTAACATCCATTTGATCCCAACTCTCAGCTACAGCTGGTGGGAATCATTATAACCTTTCTTCTTTATGATGGAGAGGTGCTGCAGACTCGGCCGATGCTGTGAATATGCAGTTCACTGCAGTGAGCTCATCCGGATCCTTCTTTCATTTTTTCTGTCTTTTCTTTGATGTTGCCGCCCCCTTCTGGTTTGAACTGGACCCTGTATTTCTGAGCACAGGAAAAAAAAAACGAATGTGAATCCAACAAAACAACCTGATAATGAGTTACCAATTAAACTCTACTATACATATAAACATACTTATGAGCTTTGTCTGGTGTCTCCGGGTGAAGTATGACCACTTCCTCCTCCTCACTGTCAGATATCTCAACCACATCTCCTGCAAGTCAAAACAGATTCTCAATATGTGTTTTCAAGTTATTCAGACTAAAATATCCTCATGCATCAATGCCAAAAATTATGACCTCCTCTGCTCTCCTTCTTTTCTTGCTGTTCCTCTTCCATCTTTGTTACTTTTTCCTCCTGTTCTGCACCACTGTCATTTTCTTCCTCCTCCTCTTCATCCTCATCCTCCTCCAGTCCCCAGGTGTTCTGACCTTGCCCCACCTGACCTACACCTGGGACAGGCACAACTGGGGAAGGCACCCTGGTACGTATGGTTAAGAAGCCTCAGTGGACATAATATGGCAAAGTGACAGATAGAAAAGGGGCAAAGACACATTTTTGTTCCTCAGGCTCAGTAAAGGATACGTCTGAGGCGGGGCCTCGCCTTTCTCAACGATGTCATTGGCTGCATCTGACAGGTCCGTCATCTCCACTGGAGTCTCGTCCATTTTCAGTGCTGTGATTCGCTCCTGAGGCATAGACTCTGCAAAACCACACCTGCCTCCCGCCTTCCTGGAAAATGTAAAATACAGAGTTTGCATAAATCTTCTAACAACAGCACCAGGAGTTTAAAACGTGGCGTGGTAAATGTACTAATGTGACGTTAATGTTCACCTCGCTTTCTTGTCGTTGTCGAGGGCTTTGCTGATGAGTTCTGTGATTTCAGACACTTTGACGCTGGCTATTTTGCTGCATCTCATGACCTTCAACACACACACAAATTATTTGGTGATACACTCGTATTTTTCAGCCTGTCAGTGTTTTGGACAGCAGAAAATATAAATCTTTACAGTTAAGTAAGTGATGTTATTTTTAAGATAATTGATCTTTATAGCTGCAAAACTAAGCAATACTATCTTGACTCTATTCACCTGCTCTTTAAGCAACATGATGCCCCCGCTGGACTGGATGGAGCAGATCTCCCTGTGTTTGTTCATGGCGATCATCAGCAAACCGTCCATCACCCGCTCCTCCCGCTCACAGGGGTCAACCAGCAGGTAGGTTCTGCAGAGCAAACAGGAAGTGTAGAAGAATAATGCTTGGTATGAGGAAGGACAATATTCATCCAGTGATTGGAGAACTTATTAGTCTCTTAGACACTTTTTGTTTTTAGTGTTTAATTTTCACACATTGCACATGCTCTTCACACTGACACACTTATGTATGTACAATATTCAGATTTTACAGATTTTTCATTGTTTCATTTCATCTCACTGATTCTGTCCACCCCATTTATAATGGAAGTAGGCTAAATAACAGAAAGCCCTCTCTGTGTAGTACGGAAGCCCTGAGCGGTCATGCATTCATACATTTTATTTCCTCCGTTTTCTCGTGATAATGGGTTTATTTCGTTAGTTTTTCTCGAGATCTTGAGTTATTTATGTCATTATGCCAAAATAACAAACGATGTTTGAGAACTTTGTTTTCCCGAGATAATGCCATAATTCATTTTAGATCTCAAGAAAATAAAAGCATATTGTATTGTATCATTACAACTGCAACATTCTCCTGCTCCTCTGACACTGCTACACTGAAAGATGTTTCCTGCGATTATTTTTTTATGCGCTTCCTTTTGTTTTCTCGAGATCTCGAATTGATTTTGGCATTATCATGGAAAAACAAAGTTTTGTTATTTTGAGACCTCAAGAAAATGATCCCGTTATCCCGTGATAACGTTTATTATTTTGGCATAATGAAGTAAATGCCTCGAGATCTCGAGAACAAATAAAACTAACTTGTTGTCACGAGAAAACGAAAGAAATCAAATGAATGTATGTACGTACACCTCAGCTGCACCACACACTACATTCACCAAAATGACCACGCAGTTGAATTAACAGGGCGCCCCTTTAAATTAAATCTTAACCTATTTGTGTACTCTGGTTTCTTACCCTTGTTGGAAGAAGGAGAAGCTGACACTGATGGGCATGTGGTAGATACTCAGAGGAATAGGGTCTCTCTCCTCTGGACTGTACTGATGGAGACACGGGAAGAAAACACACAATTAAAACAGATAAACTGTGGTGCAGCGTAAGAGTGATGTATTTTTGTGTTGACAATAAAAAGATGAATCATTAGTGGTCACTTGTATCAATGGAGGAAAGTTCCTGTGTTATATCTTCGAAGAAATTCACACAACAGAGCAGTTTGGTGTTTTCATGGAGCGACAGGCATTTCCCAGTAGACTCGGTGAAGCGGAGAAACCGCCTGCTGTGTTTGTTGCTGACTCACCACTGTGACTTCATCTCCCTGGATGCCGACATCGGGCCGTCTGAAGTGGCACAGAGCGGTGATGGCAGCGATGCTGGCAGCATCCATCAGGTTGCCATCGTGATTCAACATGTGAACGTCCACTCTGATCTGCCACACCTGAACACAGACACACATGTATCACTATGCTGGATGAGGTTCTTTGAGGTTCTCTTTGTGTGTATGTGTGTGTCTTACCTTTTCTCCAGACACCACACACAGGGACTCAGTATCAATGCACTTGGAGTTCCTCAAGCATCTCTCCAGCTGTCTGTTCAGCTTCACTGACAACTCAGACTGTCTGAAGAGAAAGGAAACACCCCACAGATGATTCACACTCTTCTGCACAAACAGTTTGACTAAATTAACCATGTTTCAGACACAGTCTAATGTGCGTCTAATGTGTCCCTTAACTCCATCAAAAAGTATAATTGTTATAAATCTTACAGTGAATAGTATAATCTGTCAGATAAATTAGACTTTGTTTTTTTCTTACCTGCCCTGTTCAAATGCCGGCGAGGCCATGGGTGACAGCTCGATGTTGAAGAACATGATGCCCTCGTTTGGTCGACTCTCTTTAGGAGCCACCAGCTCACACGACACCTGAGCCATGACCCTGCAGAGTGCAGCACATTCCATTGTCACAAAAACATAACTTCATGTTTACAATCAATACAATATGGATGGTGCTAACTTTGACTCTGAACACATCAGCGCCTTGTTTAAAAGCTTTCTACCCTTTACTGTAACTGTACAGAAAATGTTGCTAACCTCAAAGTTAAACCATACCCAGGTTAAAACTCTGGGGTTACTAGGTAAATTTCTGACCAGAGACTCACCTGGTTTTCCCAAGATCTACAAAACAGCACCCATAGTCAGTCCCAAATGTGATCTTCATCTTCCTGTAGTCGTAGGTCTGTCGTCCATCCAGGCGCTGCAGGGAGAGGACAGGAGAGGTCAACCCTCCACAGTCGTACAGAAAACTACAGACTTATATATAAAGATTACTCCGTTTATCTATTAGTTGTCAACTTTTAAATTAATTGCCAGGCATTCTGATAATAGATGGATCATTTTATCAAAATTTCAAGATTTTAGCTTCTCAAATGTGAATATTTTTGGAAAGTTAACTGAATATCTTTGGCTTGTGGACAAATCAAGATAAGTGATAATGTTACATTGGGCTTTGGGAAATACTGTTTCACATGTTTCACTATATTGTGACATTTTATGAACCAAAAGCTAAATGATTAAGTAAGTAAGTAATTGTTAGTTGCATCCCTGATACCATGTTCTATACTGGGCTGGACAATAAAACCTCTAAACACAGCCACACAGTGACACCTTCTCATTTCCATTTACTGGAACATGACTTATTGACCTGTACTGTTTAGCTACAGTCCATCTCCCGGTTATTGAATGAATGACAGAGAAATATTCTTCATTCTCTATCAGTCAGAGTAAAGAAGCCGTAGCTGTCCAAATCCTAACACTATTATTTTGCTCTAAATTAACGCAATTTTGTGCGTCAGTTTAACGTCAGCCCGTGAAGTGGACACAATGTTCAGCTCACCTTTTTCTCCTCGATGGCTGTGAGCAGGAAGTCCCGCTCACAGTTAGCCAGCGGCGTGTCCTTCATTCTGTGAGGCTCTAATGCGGCTGTAGTTATATTTTAATACTTTAATTCACAACTGTGCAGCTACAGCTCCGACAGGCATGTGGTCACCGTCAATATTTTCTGAACTCTACCCCGGAAGTGCATACAACGTGCTGTAGTAAAAGTGTGGGAAGTATTTTTTTAAATTTATTTGACCACCTTAGAATGATTGTAAAGTAGCCGTTATGTTATGTGTGTTATATTTTTATTTTTTATGAACCAAATCTTCGCTGGTACAGTGCGCGTGAAGCATTTTTACTGATACTGAGCTTTTATTTTGTAGTCCTGGTGCAGAACGAGTTAATGTTGCCTTTAGGTGCTCCTCGTAAGCTCGTAATTTGAAACTTTCAAATGTGTAAAATGTGTAAGCAAGTACATGTAATATTTTGGGGGGCATTTTGAAATACGAATGCGTGTCATGTATTCATCTGCTTTTGTTGAAAGACTAAAAAAATGTATGTAGCTAATGTACTTTCGCTGTATTTTATCAAAATTCGACAAACCGCCGTTTTGTCCTGTGCTTCGTACATTATTAAAAAACAACATTTTACTACAACAGAATTATTATTATTGAACTATTATTTATTATTTCTAGGTGTGTAAAAGAATAGCAACAAAGGTGGAAACAGAAAAGCCTCTGAAATTAGTCTGAATTGGTAATTTTTTACAACGGTCGATGGCACCTGAAGGCACCATTCGCGCTCTTCCATCTGCGCGAAGTGCGCATGCCCAGTCGCTGGGACACACGCTCGCACTCATCAAACCGCGCACCGTTATCCGGGCCGAGCTGTCATCTACGGTCCATCCTCCTCCTCTCCAACCGACAACCGTGTTTTTCCAAACCATACACGGCGGGCCTCGGTGATACTCTCAGCGTGTTAAACACACGAGATACCCCCTCTGTTTTACTCAAGGCGGAGACGCAGCTTTCATCGACGAATTGTCTCTGCAGTTACGAAGAAGGCGCAAGGTTTGTGTGCGGGCGCTCATTCATTCTCTCTCCATCCCTCCCCGTGCGACATCACGGCTAATTTAGCGAGCTAACCGTTGCTATCCACTCATTTCTCCAGTCTAATAAGACATTTCCGACCACCTTTTACTTTAAACTTATTTTGTCCCGCTTCAGTCCTTAACGCCAGTGCATGTTTAATAAACGGACCGCCTGTACAAGCCCCTGAGTTTACGGGATAAGCTTATGTTGTGCTAACGTTTGCTGTTTGTGATTGGCGCGCCGTCCAGCTAGCCCGCTAGCGGAGCAGGTGGTGCTGCAGCCGGAGCCGCTCATCTAACAGAGTTCGGACGTTGCAGTGCACGCTGGCAGCCATGTTGGCTCCACAAGCCTGTCCTATGACCGTTTCCTTGAAGTTTCTAGATCTGTTAAGTAATAAACTTCCCTTACACAATGATAGGAATAAAATAAAAGCTTGTTGGCGATGTTTAAGGTCTGGCAGAGGCTGTTACACCAGTACACTTGGACTATAACTGTGTTACTAAAGAGGGCTGAAGCCTAGTGGGACGTTATCTGACGTGGCCTGTCAGGATATTTAGTTCATTTTAGTGAGATACACACTTAAACTTGCCTGCATTACTGTTGGATTCGTGTTATCAAGATGTCATTAGCTGCTTGCATGTTATGTCTGAATGCTGGGGCTGTATGAGCTCCACATTTCTGTTGTTGAGTCCTCTCACAAGGCTGAGCTGTGATATGAGGACACATCCTGACAGAAAGGCCAGAACTGGAATAATTCTGTCTGACGGCAATATTAGATTTTGCAAGCGTTTATCTAAAATGGATGTACGTATTAACCTTTTCCGCCTCCATAGAGTTGTAACCACTGACCCAGTTCACTGTCCCTAACGTAATCAAAAGACGTGTCATGTAGAGCAGGAATGGCTGTGGGGTATGAAAGGGTTTGCCTCTAACACGACGTGCCCACATCTGTGAAGCAGAGATGATCCTCTTCATGTTAAAGCAGCTGAAACTTCCAGAAAGTGCTCTGCCTCTTGAGCAGGTTGTTCTTTTACGGACACAAATAAATGTCAGTGGTTAGAATTAAAGGACGAGGAGGTGCTCACTCCTGACGTCGCAGGTTGAGAGCCACCTCTGACTCATTCTTGTTGTTCTTGTTAAAGCCAAAAATCCAATTCATTAAAGGCCTCACTGGCGTGAATGTGACCGCTTAACATGTTGACTGGATTCTCTGCAGCAAAAAACAGCTTTAACATACACATATTTTGTATTTTCTCACATCAATATCTGTTTTTTAAGGTTTTATACAATCTGTTGCATCGCTTTCAGTCCAAATATACAAATAAATGAACACGTTTTTCAAGATAAGATGGCTCTCTCCGTGTTCACCGTCTCTCCTTTATGCTTAACAGAATCCTTTTGATCCTCCTGCGCTCTGATGTTAGCAAACAAAACAACAACAGCAGTATGGGAATTAAAGTTAATTAGAAAATGAATGAAAGCGTGCCGCTGTGTCATCTGCTGCGATGCTTTTCCATTCCTGCTGCTCGCAATGAGGGTGAGCAGGTGTGGCCCGATCAATAGGAGGTCGTTGAAGCTGTTGTGTGCCGTAACAGATCTCAGAATTGTGCCATTGTTCGGCAGAGCATCCTTTAAGATTTCAAATGCATATTAGGACACAGAGCCTGTTTAGTATAAACCCAGAGGTTTTAGTCGTATCTTACAGATTTGGTGGGGATGTATTACAGCAGAGAAGGAGCAGGCGATGAGGAAATAGTGTGTTTAAATGTGAGATAAGGATGTGATCTGAGGACACAGGCCTCTCATCAAGTAGCACTGTGTACTAATGTGACCTCAATCTCTTTTGTTTTTTCTCTCACCCACTCATCCCTCCTTCCTTTTATGCACTTGCGTTCTCTATTTATATCATTGACGTCCCCCTCCGCACACACACACACACACACACACCGTTGCTCTCCATAAATAACTATCTCTATCTCACTCACACCTGCCTCTTCGTCCCATCCCCCCCTCCCTCCTCCTCCTCCTCCCATACCACGCCCTCCTCGCGCTGCTGCTCACACCGTGCTTATCTGTGACGCCTTCATCCCACACTCTGTTCACCCTCTCTGCTATCACTACCCGCCACCTCCCCCCTATTCTTACCCTCCGCAGATGAAGCTGGACAGGGGTTGGATGTGGCGTTTGCTGCTCCTGTCCTCCCTGGCTGTGGCAGCTGTGGCGGCCCAGGACAAACAGTCGGAGGTGGATGTTTCAGACATGGATGAAGATCTGGGCTTGGATGAGGAGGAATTAAAGGTTCTGATGGCGGAAGAGGAGGAGGATGAGGAGGAGGAGGAAGAGAAGGAGGCGACGGTGATGGATGAAGACCAATCCGATGATACAGACACAGAGAGCGGGAAGGCTGGTGATGCTGTAACAGATGCAAATGTCTCCTTCCAGGTCAGGAATGGGTCGTAGGTCAATTAAAGGTCATGCGTGAAACTGATGTGTCCAAGCTGGCATATTAAATAACAGCTGCAAAGGTCTAATTTCCAGTATTTGTCCCCCAGGTGACATACAAGACTCCTGTTCCCACTGGAGATGTCTACTTTGCAGAGACGTTTGATGACGGATCACTGGACAGGTATAGCCTGAAAAATTTACCACCAAGTACACACCAAAAACACACACACAGCGTAAATGTTTGATGCATGTTGGGATACATGAGCCTCCAGTGGTGGTGTGACCAGGATACACTTAGAATGAGTGGTTGTAGTATGTGTGTGTTTGTGTGTGCACGTTCACCCTTTTCCTCAGTTTTGTGACATTTATCTCCACAGATGGCAGCTGTCAAAGACGGTGAAGGGTGATGCAGACGATGACATCGCCAAATATGACGGTGCGTTCTCTTTTTTTTTTCTGTCTTTACGACTCTTTTCTCATTCATGATGCAAATAATTTACAACTATAGGTCGCATTTTTATAGCTTTGGCCACCATCCCTTCATTAGTTATGATAACACTTCACTTGGCAGCATAATTGCTGAGATGTGACCTCAGCTCGAGACAGTGAAACACTGTTTGCGATGTTCTGTTGACTGCACTCAAGCTGTCTCAAGCAGAGACTCTGCAAACACACACCTCGGAAATGAAGCTAAAATATTGTGATAACCCGCAGCAGTGTTTACCATGACCCTGATGACAAAACTCAGGTTGTTGAATATCCCTCTCTCTCTCTCTCCTCTCCGGCTGTAGGGAAGTGGGCTGTGGAGCAGCTGAAGGAGAACAAAGTACCAGGAGATCAGGGTCTGGTGCTCAAGTCCCGGGCCAAACACCACGCAGTCTCTGCCATGTTGGACAAACCGTTTGTCTTCCAGGACGAGCCTCTGGTCATACAGTGAGTTCACACACATACACACTCATTTTTTCTCATGCAAGTGTTTTCTCTGGTATAAAATTTTCTTTTTAGTTAACAAAAGTATGTAAAATAATTGGCTGAGACTTGTTTGATTGATATGTTTTGTTCTGGTTGCAGGTATGAGGTGAATTTCCAGGATGGTATCGACTGTGGTGGAGCGTACATCAAACTGCTGTCAGACACTGGTGATCTCAATCTGGTTGGTATACACGTCACTCAGAAACAGCACATTTCAGAGACACTTTAATCCAAAACATTTGACACTGGAGCATGTCCGCACTGTACATTATCGTTAGTTAGTGTTGGTGGAAACAGAATCCAAACCCTTGTTGTGTTCCTCCTCTGTTTTGTTAGAACTGGTAAAGGTTGTCCAGATTTAAACTAAATAGTCTGTCTTTGTTTGTTCTGAACTCTAGGAGCAGTTCCACGACCGCACACCCTACACCATCATGTTTGGACCAGACAAGTGTGGCGAGGACTACAAGCTGCACTTCATCTTCCGCCACCAGAATCCTCTGAACAAAGACTTGGAGGAGAAGCACGCCAAGAGGGCCGACGTCGACCTCAAGAAGTTCTACACTGACAAGAAGACTCACCTCTACACTTTAGGTACGGAGATGGACCGTGTCTAAAAATGTGTCTTTCATGTGTGATGAGTCACGTACCGCAGTGAAGAATCCATCCATCTTTTTTTTCTGTTGTCAGTGCTGAACCCAGACAACAGCTACGAGATGTTCATCGACCAGTCCAGTGTGAGCCGCGGCAGCCTGCTGCACGACGTGGTGCCTCCAGTCAACCCGCCCAAAGAGATAGATGACCCAAATGACTCCAAGCCGGATGACTGGGACGAGAGAGCCAAGATTCCTGACCCCGAGGCTGTCAAACCCGATGACTGGTGACTACAACCCCCATGCTAGTAGACAGTATATAGTTTGTTGCAGATTGGACATGTTAGGGCCTCGGTGACCTAGTCATAAACAACAAACATGAACGTGTGTGTGTTTGTCTCAGGGATGAAGACGCACCAGCAAAAATCGAAGACCCCGACGCTTTGAAGCCCGAGGGCTGGCTGGACGATGAACCAGAGTTTGTCTCTGACCCTAACGCTGAGAAGCCAGAAGACTGGTAAATAAACACTCTCCTCACCTAAACAGTGTTTGCAGTGAGGAAATGATCCAGCCTGACAGCTGTTCTCTGTGTGTGTGTGTGTGTGTGTGTGGCCTGCTGTGTGCAGGGACGAGGAGATGGATGGAGAGTGGGAAGCCCCGCAGATTCCCAACCCAGCCTGCGAGACGGCACCTGGCTGTGGGCTGTGGAACCGCCCCAAGATCAACAACCCTCTGTACAAGGGCAAGTGGAAAGCCCCACTGGTGGACAATCCAAACTATCAGGTAACTAGAACTGGACCAGGCTAAAGTCCGTTACTCTTCTATAGTTTAGTTTTTTAAGACACAAATGATGACGTGCACACCACAGCAGTCAGCAGAAAGGACTCTCTCTTTTCTAATTATATTCCTCCACATTCTTCGACTTCTCCCAAGGGAGTCTGGAAGCCGCGTAAAATCGATAACCCGGACTATTTTGAGGACCTGCAGCCGTTCAGGATGGCACCTTTCAAGGCTCTTGGCTTGGAGTTGTGGTCCATGACCTCGGATATCTACTTTGACAACTTCATTATCACCTCTCACAAGGAGGTGGCCGACCGCTGGGCCTCTGACAGCTGGGGGTTGAAGAAACTGGTGGCCAGCGCTAACGAGGTCAGTGTGACGTTTTGTAAGGGCAACGGGAACACAGAGCGGCATCTCAACACACACTTATGTCCTCTTAGCACTAACAGTTTACCGCAGGGCTGTCTGTGACTGTGAGAGAAAGGCTCACTATCTGCTCTCGCTCTCTGCTCCCTTGTCTCACAGCCGGGGATCTTCACTCAGCTCACGATGGCAGCAGAGGAGCGGCCGTGGCTCTGGGTGATCTACATCCTGACAGTCGGCCTGCCTGTAGGACTGGCTGTGCTCTTCTGCTGGCCAAAGGTACGGCGCACCTAATGAGTCATTTATTTAGTGTGTTTCCAATCCCCGATGTATGCAGAAAAAAACTTCTTTAATCTCCTGTTTGTGCCCTAGAAATCAGAAGACGACTACGTGTACAAGAAGGTGGATCTCCCCCAGGCGGATATAGAGGAAGAGGAGGATGAGGAAGAGGAGGAGGCGGCAGCAGCAGATGAGGGGGACAAAGCAGCTGAGGCTACAGAGGGAGCTGCAGCTGCAGGTTAGAGGGTCAAACAGAGGACGTCACACACAGCGTGTGGCACTTTTACTGCTGTATTGTTGTAGGATCGTATTTCTCTGTCCTCACTGTCATCACCTCTACTCCCCCCTTCTCTCTCCAAAGCAACGGAAGAAGCTGAAGAAGAAGAGGAGGAAGAGGAGGATGGAGCCGATGCGGGAGGTGACAATCTAGAGGGCGATGAGGAGGAGGAAGACGAGGAAGAAGAAGAGGAGGAGGAGGAGGAAGAGGAAGAGGAGGAGGAGGAGGAGGAGGAAGAAGAAGAAGAGGAAAGCAAAGCTCCGGAGAGAACATCAGATGAGGTTGGTGTCATTGTGAGTTTGTGAGCTGACGGTGTTGGTGGATGTCCTGTAACATGTTCCAATGTTCATCTGGCTCAGGATAATAAGTGTTGTGTGCGATGTTTTAGTTCATTAATGAAAATATCATTTATTTTTTTCTGAACATCATAGATTAAAAAACGGATCAAATATAGAGATCGAAAATAACTAAAGATATAAAAGAAAATAAATAAATTCAGGGTTTAAGTTTCTTGCATGTCCGTGCAAGCGATAGATCAAAATTCGATCAATATCTAATCTAGGAGATTCTAACGTGTGGAATATATTTCCACAACAATATGTCGACTTTAACAGCAGTGTGAGCAGCTAATTACAAGTCACTCCGTCTGTCAGTCGGCCTGATTGACCCAAAAGTGTGAATTGGCAGTCAGACTCTCACACACACAGTTTTTCTCATGCTGATGTCTCCGGTTCTGAGCACGGAGCGAGGACTGTTTCTGTGTTCATCAACAAAACAATTCATTTTCACATTCATGAATTGTGTGCACGCTTTACGCTGTTCTGACACAAGAAGTGTGACCAGCCGACCGCGTGTGTGCAGGTGCTTTAAAGGTTTTAAACATTGTAGTGAGCGGTGGATTGTTTCAGTATTGATACTAGCAGCGATATGTTTGATAGCAAAAAAAAAAAAAAAAACTCATCAGTGGACAATTGATCTAATCACTGTGCTCTCATTAGTGCTGCACTCTGAACATCACTTTTCTGCTGCTGTTGTTGCAGCCATCACCTCATTAGTTTATTTGTTATAGCTCATCAAATCAGTCTCGTCTTCCCCCGACATGAAGTCACTTTTCAGGAGTATCTGTATCAATATTGGTGATTTATCAGATAGGAATACCTCGTTTATATTTCATATTACCAATACTGAAGAGCTTGAATAAATCATATTTAAAGGTGTCTGGTGAACAGAACACTTCATTCATACTCTCCCTCTTGTGCTCGGCTGTCTCACGTGGTCCCGCAGACATCACAGTGAACGCGATCATACGCTCGCCTTCTTTCTGTTTAGACTATTCTACATGTCCTTGTCCTACTGAGAAATGCGCACGCTCGGACAGTCTGGCTGCTCGTTTTCATTTTCGTCGATTTCACTCGAAAGGACGAGCGTGTATTTCACTCTGCTTGGCATTTAAAAGGTCTTCATGGTGATGTTTTATGTCTCATCCGTTAAATTTGGCTTTAATCTCGTTCATTTTCTGGCCCGCAGCCCAAAGAGGGAGGAGGAGACGTCACCGAGGAGAGCCACAAACAAGCTGTGAGAAAGAGGAGGGTACGGAAAGACTGAAGGAGGTGAACCCCACGCCTACTGTCTCCTTTCTCCCCCGATGCGGAGGAGGTGGAAGGGCCGTCTCTACTGCTGCTCACCCACCCCCACCGTCTTGCCGAGCGGAGCAGCACGTATTTCCTCCAAACCACCTGGTAGCCTGCAGTCACCCCGGCTGCCCCATCCACTGCCTCGGCTACACCCATACCAGGCCCGCAGTCTCCCAAACCACATCCCGCCTCGCCTCGTCTCTCCCTCCCGCCTGCTCGTTGACCTATCAGATGAATCTCCCCTCTGGAGATTTTGTGCATTTAGCTGTTTTTTCCTCCTCCATCCCGAGCTTCCACGCTTCCTTCATCCTTCTTCTCTTTGCCATCGCTGTCAAAATGCCTGTCAGCCTAAAAAAAAAAAAAAAAGCCGCCTCTCTCCACCTGCGTTCCTGTTCACCCCGTCTCTGCTGTCAAGTCTTCTCTGTGAATATATCAGAGATCCACCAGTCTGTCTCCTCCGAGAGCGAAGGCAGCAGAGAGAGCGCGCACACACCGCCGCCGTCGACCCCAGATCATACCGTTTCACAGCATATCATAGGGGCTACATCTCAGAACTTAGACTTTATTCTCATGTCCTTTGTTTTGAAGAACATGTTCGAGGACACAGTTTGACGAAGTTCCTTCCTTGTCTGAAATTGTTCGGGGTTTCATGGACAGGCCAGCAGGAGAGGACGCCAGGCCGCTCGAGATGTCCCTGCAGAGTCAGGATATTTGAGCTGATAAGTCGCCTCAGCTTAGGTTTAAAAGTTTACCTCTGATAAAAAATGGATGTTCTGTTTAGAGTTTAGGTAGTTTGTGAGGAGCATCAGTTACTTTTCTGTGTGTTTTTTACTAAGTTATAGCAGATTTGATTGATTGAATTAGCACTGATAACACTATTTATCATTTTTTGTTTTACATTATGTTTTATGCCAGTACGAATAAAGATTTAATAACGCAGCGTTTTGAGTGCCGTGAGGCAGTTTTCTTAAATATGTCACTGATGTGCTTCTTCTGAGCCTAGGTCAAGTTAAATATGATCAAAGTTAATGATCAGAACACCGACTGTCAGCGCTTGCAGAAAATGTAGGTCATTTTGAACGCCCTGGCCATCAGTTATCGATAAGACAGAATAAATACGAAGGTTTCTGCAGCCAACAGCTGGACGTTAAACCTGTGAAAACGTCTCGTTCAGTCAGTACACGGCAACGCTTTCCTAGAATATCTAGACTAGCTGCAGTTCAGAGATCAGATCTAGATTGTTGCCTGAGAAAGATGCTAATTTATTTGTTTTATATTATTGTCTCAAGCTTTTGTAGTTCATGTTCCTGCCAAACGCTGGCAGGTCTCCCTGTTTACATTTGTTTGCAAATTGTACATTGCTCTTGAGAATAAAATTATTTAATACAAAAAAAAAAAAAATCATCTGATCAAACGAGGCACATCATTTCTGTCACTTTCTCGACGGAGGTGACAAAAGACCCAGAGGACGACAACTGATCTTTATGTTTGATTTTTATTAAAACAAAAATGTTTAAAGGCAAAAGTGCAGGGTGTATACACACAGACAGTTGGTACCAGGGTGTGTGTGTGTGTGTAGGTTGGGCATTTTCAGCATGCCAGAAAAAAAAAAGAATGACCTACTACTGTACAACTGTTAAATATCAAAATAACCTCAATAAATTACAGCATATACAGTGTTATAGCCCGATATGACCAATTCCTCCATTTTTTTCAAACAGTACCACAGATTCACTGCTTACAACATTTAATTGGATGCTAATTTGTTCAGATTACTTTTCATGACATTACTCCTCCACCCTTAATTCCTTTTGTCTCTAATCTGAGGCAGCAGCAGTCCTGGAGGACACGCCCTCCCTCTCTGCTGCACGCTGAGCAGCACATCAGCACATTTTACGGTCAAACCCTTCCTCCTCTAGCAGCTGATGTTTTCCAGGCCTGGCTGAGTGGATCAATAGCACTCAAGGCCTCTTTACTGCCTTTGGTGTTGCAGTTTTAAAGGGGAAAGCATCGCTTTCTTCCCTCCTCGTCTCCTCCTCCTCGTGTCATTTAGCCCGTTCGGTCCCCTCCCGCCCCGATGGATGTTACAGGAAAGGGACAAAATGTAATAATACATGTTTTGTCTCCGACTGAGCCCTGCTGCTTTTAATGACCCTACAATTTCCTGGGCCACAACACTCTATGACATGATGAATCCAAAGGGTTACAATACTTTTAAGTACAGAAAGAAAATCTTGTGATTTAAAAAAAATCAACCACTGGCAATAAAAACATCACTGATGTTAGTTAGACCCTACACTTGTATGGAGTGTTAGATTACACAATTCTTAGTTTCTCTGTGCTTTTACTTTGACGCTGCCGAGCTCTCAGTGCATCTCGTATCCATCTCTTATTGTTAGAAAGTTACTTTATACAGCCCGCGATTCAGTTATTATTGATTTAATGACGTTTCAGTCGACAAACTAAACTGTCAAGCAAAAAGAAACCCGATCAAGAGGTGCAACACTCGTGCATGCGATCTAAATGTTTGTTTCATTCCCTGTAATACTGTTCAGTTTGCCGTCTTTTAACATGAGGAATACAGTCGTGCTTTACATTACAACATGATGACACCCAAGACCTGCCGAAAAAACTCAGATCCAGCTGACGTAGAAAATACTTTACAAAAATAAATAATAAAATAAACCAGTGTTGAAAATGAGGTTCATGGTCAATCAGTATCTGGGATATTTATGGGTTGTTTTCGCCCACTTACAGGTCAGTTTGAGACGGTAAACACTGTGTCAGGAAGTTGGGGGGGGGATTAGATTTGTCCTCAAACAGAAAACGAAGCGGGTAAAACAGCTAAGAATTATTTTACAGATACATCTTTGACAGAGCATATTGAGACGAAATTCAAGGTACAAATGACCCTTAACCACTGACAGGTTCTGGTGATCAAAGGGTGATGTGTACCTCGTCTGTAGTGTGGAGAGGAAGCTGCTGGAAAACAGACCTGGGCCAGACTAGCTTAAACAGCTGCCTGCAGGGACGAGGGGGGTCGGTTTATGTTTTTTTTTATTATTAAATTGTTAGTTTGGACTCAGGTGACTGAGCGCTAACGGTTACAGAAAAACACCCAGGTCTGCTGAGAAAACAAAACCCTCTCCATGTCTCCACGGCGGGTTTCCTCGCCCAGCTGCTGGCCTGGGACTTCAGCCATCTTGCCCCCCTGGAGGATAACTCACTTCCGTTTGCTCTTGGTGTCGGTGGTCTGGAAGACGCTGGAGGCTGACATGAGGTTCTCGATGTACTGACCCAGGACCTGGTTCTCAGACTTTAACTTCAGGTTCTCCTCCTTGACTGCGTCGACCCGCGCTGACAGGTCTGGAACAGAAATAAAGAAAATGCACAGACTTTATCACTGCGAATAAACACGGGGATTGCCTCGTCTTTAAACATACTCTGTGGAGTTTTTGACCACTAGTAGTGCTACTGAGCCTTTATTTGGTGCCTCGACACACAGCAATGTGACAGCAACTGTAAGAACGAAGATCACCGCTAGCAACCAACCTTTGTTCTGATTGTTTTTGAGTTATTACCACAAAGAGTAATTTAGTCAGAGAGAGATGTTGATGATGTTCTGTGACTGGTTCTGGTTATCTCATACGTGGACAGACTTATATCTTCACTCTCTTTAATCTCTGCTCTTAGTTTGTGTTTATTGACAAGCTATTATGACAGGAAGTGAAGTCACGTGACTGTATTAAGTCTTTCTATGGCTAAGGCCAGCTTACCAGCTGTTTGCAGATATCAGTCTGATGGATATGGAGAGGTAAGAGAAGCAGAGTTGAGTGCATTAGCACGGGACTATATCAAGACAGCAGAGTGGCTGAGACGAAGAACAACAGAGAGATAAGAGCAGCAGCACAGGGAGCGAGCGAGCATCCATGCAGCGTTTTAAAACGTCACGCTCAGAAGAGCATGAAAGACACATGTTTGTACGGTGAGGAGAGGGAACAGTGCAACTTTTATCATCCGAGAACACATTTCTGCATGTTGAATTCAAGATTTAAAGTGTAATGGCAAATCCTGTTAGAAAACATACACACTTGAACCATGAGCGTGATTTCCCAAGACATAAAAATAAAGTGGTGTGTGTGTGTGTGTGTGTGTGATATGTTTGTGTTACCTTCCAGTGTGTGCTGGAGTTCCAAAACCTGATTTATTAACCTCGTCTTCTCCTCCATCTCCACCTGGTTCTCCATGTCGCCTGAAGTACACAAAAACAAGCATGTTATTAACATACAATGACAACAGATCAACTAATTATCTTTAACGGCGCAACCCTCGGACACATATTGTTTCACAGGGTTGCATGTAAGCAGACGTACCATCTATGTCGCAGTTCATGATGAAAAGCTCGTTCTCCTGTTTAGAATACAGGGCTGCAGATCCGCTGTCCACTGTGAGGGAAAGAGAGCAGACACAGTGAGCTCCAGAAAGTCTTACATACTGCTGATTATACAATATTAGAACATGACGAGCGGGTTAGACGCTGGTAGAGATTCCTGTTGTTAACAACAACTACTGAGGCTTCAGGGTTTGATAGACACCCAGATCCTGACACATCATTAAACATATTTTAGTTTTAATGTGTTATTTCATAAAGGTGTATTCATTCCACTATGGATGCACAGCAGAAAGTCTGAGCTTTAAATGTGAAGGATATGATGGAGAGTGGTGTAAGCAGATGATCACTACAGGAGGTTGTAGTCCCTAACCTGGAAGTAAAGAAACGAGTGTACACGTTGACAGCTGTGTAAACACGTCTGCCTGCTGAGGGTGAGGGTGGGGGTTGATGGTGGCTGGGTGGGTGGGAGCAGACACCGCACCCATGACCGGGAGATGCTGCTGTCTGCTAGTGACCTGCCAAAGTATCACTGACATACCAAACACGTGTCATGATCCAAACACTTCCTGAGATTAAACGCAGGTTTTATTGTGTCTGTCTGTGCGTGTACGGGAACAAAAACACGCGTGACTGACGTCAGATCACAGTATATGGCTCGTGAAACATCAACACGAGACCAGCACATCAAACCTCCGTCTCAGATCCTCACTTATATCCCACAACCACCCTGTCAGCAGTCTGTTTAAGTCCAACTACTTGCATTCAGGCCCTTTGTTGCTCATCGTTTCTTCCATCTCCATCACTAGCTAGGCTGGACCGAGCTGTCCCCTCAGTCAGACAAACAGAGACTGAACCACCTGCAGCACAAGTCCCCAAAACGTGTGGACATCGTTACTAAACGTATACATACGCTGTTACAGTTATTATAACCGTGGGTTGATCAATGTGGAGGCTATTATCAAGCTTTTTTACATGTCAATAGCAGAGCCGAGAACTTGTCCGATAATAGACGCATATACGTTAGCTACATATGCTAACTATATTTGAGGCTAGCTTCGCCAACGGACGAACACAACTTAACTACTTCCACACCAAATGAGAGGTAAGTGTTACACTAGAAGCAACCGAAACTAAACCCTTCGGTTAGTCTCACATTTAGAAGCAACTCTCTGATAAAACAGATTTTATAAAGTGACAACGCAGCCCGGCCGGAGTGCTGCTAGCTGCTACAAGCTAGCCGCTGCTAGTTAGCTTTAGCTTCAAATGTAAACGGCAGCGATTTAGCTCGAGCAGATTTTCTACTCCACAAAACTAACAAGCGTCAGCTGTTAGCACATGTCAGCGTTCAAACTCACCTAAAGCGAGAAATGTCTTCTCCGTTTATCGGAGTAAACAGACCAGAGGCTCTGTGGTGATGAGGAGGAGCAGGAGGATGATGATAGCCGATGGTACTTCACCCATCTACGTCGTCATCACAACGTCAGTGTGTGTACGTGACCACACCGACCGACAGGGGGAGCAATTACAACACACACACACACACACACACGCGCGATATACATACACACTGTGACACACACACACACACACACTTGCTGCAATGCTAACAGATGCTCAGTTCAGTCATTCCCTCTGGTAGCAAATCACATACATACACACGCAGACAGTTGGCAATGAAAACCTGACCAGCAATGTCATCCTCACCTGACCTGACCTGTGTGTGTGTGTGTGTGTGTGAGGTGCATGCTCTCCCTTGCTTCTTTTTGTCCATCTGTCTGTCTGTGTGTATGGTCGGTGTGAACATTCACATATATATGTATGTGTGTGTGTGTGTGTGTGTGTGTGTGTGTGTGTGTGTGTGTGTGGTATCCCTGCAGCCTTTGCGCTGCGTCTCTGCTCGCTCTGAGGAGTCCATATGCTGCTGCTTGTTAGCCAAACCAAACCCCGGGGACACTGCTGCTTCAGCCAATAGACTTCTATGACCAGACTAGTCTGTCTCCATCTTTTTCTCAGACCCTCTTATGCTTTCTTCCTGTGTGTGTGTGGTGTGTGTGTGTCTCCAAAACCCTGTGAGGTATCATTAGGTGAAAGTGCCCAAACTGTCCTACCCCCAAGATACTAACATGTTTAAATATTTATTTTCCAGCTCTTTCTGAATGACTATTTATCAGACCCAACGCTATGAGCGAACACATGAGAAAAACAAGCTGTGATCAATTTGCAAGTCAAGGTATTAAAGTCTACAGAGATCTGTGAGGAGACTTTTTTTAAGCACTCAGTCCTCATTATAGCTGACATCTCACCAGCTCAGATTTCACCATTTTCTTTAGGAGAGCATCCAGAGAGGACTGTTTGAAGCACAGCCATCAGAAGTCTGACCAATCAGAGAGCAAAAAGTGTGTAACAACAGGAAATGGTGAGTATTAGGTGAGGTTAGTATTACATTGTCCCATAAGAACAAATACTATCAGTATGCACTGTCAACTTAACGGTAGAGAATAGGCTGGCTTTCAATACGACTACATTTTTCAGAAGCATTGTCTTTTCTTCTCGACCCGTTTTCTTATATAACCAAATTGTCAGATGTGATCAGGTTCACTCTCATTTGATTAGGTCAGCCGATGGTGGCCAGATGATGTTACCATGTCCAAAATCAAATGCGTTAAAGAGGACAGTTATTTATCGCGCCATCAATCATTGGAATAATTGTCCACTGAATATACGTAAACTGAATAGCAAAATATCTTTCAAGTACCATTTGAGAATGCACTATTTAAATTTGTGAGTAGGGAATGGACTGTATGAATGTAATAATGAATGTAATAACTTATTTTGAATAATTTCTGATGATGTTTTAATGATATCTACAATGTTTCATTGTTTTTATATTATCATTGTTAAGTGATTTTTTTTTTTTTTTGTTTGGACCCCAGGAAGACTAGCTCGTCCCACTTTGGTGACAGCTAATGGGTATCCTTTTAACAATAAACAATAAACAATAAACAATGGTTCCAGTTTAACAAAATAATCTTAACTCAAGGTCCACTTCCTTGCTTTTTCTGGATTTCTGGAGCTTTCAATCGCATCTTACATCTGCTTATGGAGTCACCCTGATATAGGTCAGGAATGAACTTTCACACTTAATTGTCTACGTTTAAAGTGACACTATGTAGTCAAACCTTTTGAAAATGATAAATGCTAAAAACTCAGGCTAATACAACAGCAGCATAAGATGGGAGCAATCATTGAGTCAGGGAACTGACTCAGTTACACAGCAGTAACGTTTGCTAACATTAGCCATCATAAGCTACTGGTGATACCAGACTGAGTAAGGCCATAGAGGCATAACATGTATGAAACTGAAGGGGTTTGTTTTATTTTTTTGATAAATATATCTTTTTATTTGTAAGAGGAATATTGTATTTTCTGTTCTTTATACAATTACAGTACATAATGCCACTTTAAAGTGGTAATATTAATATTTTAACTATAACAATGTATTAAGTGACAATCAGCTCTACAGAGCAAAGTTTCAGCTCATTGTTTTGACTGTTTTTGTTCACTCTGACCACCCTCATAGACAAGACCTTTAAAATTCCACTGTACACCATCTCCTCTGCACCAAACAGACACACGTTCATGATTAGCTGGCGGACACAGTGAAGCATTTAGCAGCTACAGAGTTGATGTTTCTCTCAGGAGTTGGTAGAGACCAAAAATCAAGCTAAAACGAAACAGAGTGAATATTGGACTTTCGTTCATCAGGTGGTCAGAGACATAACTCCACATGAATCATAATGTTTCTCTGTAACTGCTGGATGTGTAAGTAAGCAGCTGTTTGCTAACATGATCATCATATTAAGTTAGAAAGTGCTCCACTTGTTTCGCTGCCCCCAAGTGACTAAAAACTCCCCCAAAACTCCAGATGTACTCATTTAGGGATTTTGATGGATAGTTCCAGAGATGATATGACATTAACAAGTTAAAAAACAACAAAAAAACAGTTCTTTCACAGGAAGGGTTAACTTGACTTAAAAGAAACTTAAACGGCTGTGTAACAACAATGTGTGGCTAACAGGCACTCCCATGTCTGACTGCTGGATTACCAACCAGGCTGGCCTGGGGCCTGATTCACTGTGTCAGCAGGTTTCTGATCATTTGAATAAGTGTAAATTTGTACACTACTTAAGTACAAATGCACCTATGGTAAGCCTTGCAATATTATTGAACCTTGTGGCCCCATCCCCCAGCACCCAGCCTCAAAATGTAGTTTTATCACCTGCAGCATCTTACAGTGTGTTCATGTGGTGGAAAAATACAGTTGCAGTCTCCAAACATTGATTATTGTCATGATTTTTATCATTCATCTCAAAAAGGTCTCTAAATACTTTAAATTGTTGTTAATATTTATGCTAGTGGTCAGCTGACTGGCTGCTAAACAGTGTGGCACTGACTCACCTTACATCACCTCATACTGAATGTTTGTTTTCATTGTATTGGAGGTGTTGGTCACTCACAAATTGACTGATAGTTGTTGATACAATGCCAGAGAGCATGTAGGTGCTAACTGCAGTATACTGGTTACAGTTAATTTCGGGATCACTCCATCAGTGGTATCAGATATACAGTGAGGTCCAACAACAATGCGATGCAGCTCTGGTTGGAGCCACACCTCAATTCTGTCACAGCATAACACACCAACATAACCGCTCTGGTTTTACAAGCAGTTTGTTTCTGCCTCATTGCCCTTTGTTCAGTCACATACTTATAACAACCACTTTAACTGTCTGTCATGCGTACTGTCATTTACAACAGGAAGAGCATGGTTTATGTATCTTTGAAGAGTGAGGCTGTCCACGGCAATTCCTTTATATAAAGCACACAGAGAACTGCAATTTAACACAGTTTAAAAGGAGGGATTTATAAAAATATCAATTCCTCGTGTCAGTCTTATGTAACACTTTAAAAATGTTTAATGCTTTATGTCTCCTTAGCTGCAAATAATAAGGAGCGGTACCTCAAACGAAGGGCTAACTTTGAAAACAGCTGCTCAAGGCTTTACCTGTGTCATCTGCCAGAGAGATGTTAGTGAACGTCCCATCATCCTCATCCACCTCGGCCTCCATGGCCTGAGTGTCCTTTTCTTCCTCCAGCTTGGTGTCCTCTTTGGTTTTTTAGCTCACAGAGTCATTCATTAGTGTCTGAGCGTTCTATCATTTCACACTTTCTTTTCTCTCTTTGTTTAAACTTTGCTCTTGTTTCTCCTCTCCTGTCTTTCGTGGCCCCGCCTCCACGCACACACACCTGCTGTCTGAATCATTCACATCGTCACGGTTACCTGCCCTGCCTGACTGGTGGCTCAGGTTACAAAAGCTGTCTGTTGTTAGAGTCGGTCGCCATGGCGACCGCTGGACCACAACATGAGACAGTACAGACACAGCAGGAAAATTATCAGGGGGGTCAAAGTTTGAGTTCCTAGTCTGCTTATGTGCGAGGAAGCCATAAAGATCACACACACACACACACACACACACACACACACTTTAGTCACACATTAACCTGAAAAGTAAGAGTGTCTGCTGCTGTCAGAAGAGGTCATGTAAACACAGCCAGGTGCTCCATCTTTTTCGTTTTATCTGCTGCTTTTCTTCCATTTTGCTCAGACAGAGCATCACAAATCTGCACGACAGCATGAATTAGTTTATGTCAGGATTATTCATATTATTTTCTCTTAATTAGACGATTCCGTCAGTGCAGCGCTGATCTGAGATGACAGGGGAGGACATGAAAAGGAAACCGGTTTGAATAGATCTGTGGGAACAGCCTGCACTCTGGTGGTTAATGCTGAACACTGCAGGTCGGCGACAGGCAACAGAGACTCCATGTTCCATCTGAGAGCTGCCTGCAGTGACGGTGCAGTTTACACACACACACATCACACACACACACACACAGCAATGAAGAAGAGCTGAGGCGTTCACGGTCTAGAGCTTTACGATCAAGCTAAACCACTGATGTTAGACTTTGTGAGTGTGAAAAATATTCCAGCACAAGTTTAAAAAAACAGTAAACCTGTGATCAGTTTTAGAGGTCAGATATTTTCACTCTATCACACAGCAACTGTAGGTGAAACATCTAAACAAATCCATCTACAAATGCAGAAGAATCATGTGTGAAAGTTTAGTCTTCATTTTTGACTTTTGACTTAGAAAACAAAACACCTCCCTGTACTTGCTTTTCTTGACTTTCAACCAGATCTTGTGGTTCTTCCTCAGGGGCGAGGAGTTTGCTCAGTTGTCATGGAAATAGCACAGTTGTCACCACATAACGCAAGTGTGGACCTTTTGTGACAAATGAGTAAACTTCATGGGCTGAGGAAGACCTTAGATGTGGTTGTGAGCTCTGGAAACTGCTAGTAAGTGGATCTGAAGTTGGGTTTTTTTGGGGTATGGGGGCAGTGTTAGGGATCTCTATTTACAGAATATTGCAGAAATGGAAAATAATATGCATAACTTTGTTTTTATTGGTGTATAAGCACCTGAAAATAAGAATTGTGCCGTTTTTGTTACCTTTGAATGAACTTTCATATCCACAGATGCCACAGACTACTACATGACACAGCCTTAAATCTGTCACAGTTCGCTTTGGTTTAGGTGTTTCTCAAACTTCTTACACCATGTACCACCTCAGAAAATATTCCAGTACCACCATCATGACATTAAAGAATAGCCGACCCTGTTCAGTTAGAGACAGTTCACACAGGAAGCAGGATTATTTTAATAATTAAAAGATTATTGTTGACTGGTGTTGAATCCTGAACAGAACTGGTTCAAGAACCAGAGCTAATTTGGTGGAAAAGGTTCTACTGATCCACACTTCTCTTCCTCATATCTCCTCTCTAGAGCCACGATTGCAGTGATTTTGAACCATTCATTTTACCTCCACTTACTAATCGTCACATTTTAGCTCATAACTAATCATGGATGCATGCAAGCTACATGATACCCGCTCTATCAGGCTGATACTGAAACAAAATATTACAGGAAAAGAAAAACTTTTTTAAAAAAATGACATTCCAACATAATATTTTGATAGTATTAATAATTAATTTATCTCATTTCCAAAAGTTATTTCAGAGATTCCTCCGTGTATTACTGCAAGAGGTTGCGTACCACCAGTGGTACTCGTACCATAGTTTGGGAAACCGGTGTCATGTAGTATGCACTTCTCACAGGTCCTCTTCCATGGAGTCTGCCATGCTGCATCAAAGTGGCAACCTCCGTGGCTGGGAAATGAAGCCAGTGTGGAACTGGTAAAAAACTGCAATTCCTCGAGCGACCACTTGAGGCTGGCTACATACTATTTCAACATCCATAAGACCATAATAAAATGCCAAACTTCACAGCAGAAATAAACATGTTTACAGCCTAGTTCAGACAACGGTTTTGGTCTCTATAGCTAATTTCCCCGTTCATGACAACTGTGAGGGGGGTGATTTTTTTTTAGATTATATTAAGGCTCAAAGTTACA
Organism: Sciaenops ocellatus; assembly: GCA_033000465.1. NCBI lineage: Eukaryota > Metazoa > Chordata > Actinopteri > Sciaenidae > Sciaenops > Sciaenops ocellatus. The sequence continues at coordinate 7,674,668 of CP136867.1, read as the reverse complement.
CATAATTAACAGGGTTGACGCTTGATTGACAAGTTAGTAACAGATGACTTATTAGAGCACCCAGGCATCATTCGGCCCACCTTAGGTGTGCTGATAATCCACATCCTTGCTGATTTCTAGATTAACCGGGAGATGGAAGAAGCAGTATAAGCCAACATGGCGGCAGCCAGTGATGGGGTTGCAATCAGCAACTACGACACTAGATGCCACTAAATCGGACACACTGGACCTTTAAATCATATAAACGCCACTACTGACAACATTATTTGTAAAAAAAAGAGAAGAAAATATGATACTTTAAAGGCTTTTAAGAGTCTTTCGCCCTCATTGCTTTGTTACCGTCTTGTAGCGATGAATGCCGATGCTGGAGGAGACAACTGCCGCTTAAAGATTTGGTGCTAATAATAGTGCAAACAGTGGAAATACTATGTAATATTATGACATATAATACAAACAAGAGAAGGACACTCTGGCAGGCAAGTCCGATCTCGTGTTTAAGTCTAGCCAGCAGACAATAACTACTTACACACTCAGTAGTGCATAGTATGAATTACAGCAGCGTGTGGTTTTGTTGTCTCACAGACACTGTGTTTGCATCTGTGTGTGTGTGTGTGTGTGTGCATGTGTGTGTGTGTTTGCACATGTGTGTCTGTGGAGGATTCACCCACCCCATAAAACTGACATTTATGGGACCAATTTCGCGGAGAAGGGATAGCCCTTAACACGCAACCATTTGTTGATAATCCAAACCTTACTTTCTCTCCCACAGAGCGCGCGCTGCTGATCACAGATCAGCTTGATCACTTACACAGAATGAAGAACAACACTGGCAGCTAAACTTGGCCGGTGACACTAAAGCAGCACCCAAAACGCTCACTAAATGTTCAAAGGCGAGCGGAGAACAAAGGTTCAAAGTTTAGAGGCTGGTGGAGGATGAGGTTTCATCGTTTAGAGTGAGCTTCTGCATGAAGACGATAGGTATGTATTTATTGGTGTGTGTGTGTGTGTGTGTGTGTGTGTGTGTGTGTGCATGCGTGCGTGCGTGTGTGTGTGTGATAGTAAGTATCCAGTTTCTAGCACCTGCGCACCCGGGCCTTGGAGTCTGTTTAACCCCTACACAACCTGGAAAGAGTCCACTGAAACACACACACACACACACACACACACACACCACAGATTGATTCTGACAGAAAATGAAGCCACTGAGAGTGTGTGTGACCTTTATTCTGGCTGCTTTGTGTGTGTGTGTGTGTGTGTGGTATATGTTTCGCCTGTTTGTTGTTGAAATTTTCAACTCCTTTCCTTTGTGAGTGTGTGTGGTTAATTATTACTGTACAGTGACATCCAAGAACCAGAGCATGATCTGTAGAAGGATTAGCTGCATCCACAGCTATGGAGAGAGAGAGTGAGAGAGAGAGGAGAGTGTATATTGTATCTCTCTCTCTCTCCCCTGTGATAGTCCACAGACCAGATGCCCACTTTGGCACCAACACTTTGCCAGTGTTATGCTAGGCATGGGGCATACACATACAGCACACATGCATACACACTCCCACATACACACTCTCTCTCTCACACACACACACACACACACACACACACACACACACACACACACACACACACACACACACACACACACAGAGCGGAGAAGAGGCTCTAAAAAGAGCATTTGTCCATCTGTCCATCTCCCGGTTACACTGGTATTGAGCACATCAGCATGTTTGTGTCTCCTTACTGTGTCCTCAACATTGTGTGTGTGTGTGTGTGTGTGTGTGTATGAATTAATCCAATAATGAATCTCTGCAGTCAAAGCTAAATTCAGCCCCTGTGGAAAAAAATATATAGTTGCTATATATAGATATAGTTTCCTTTAGCTCTTTTTTTCAAAAGTTAAATTCAAACAATTTTCAGATGCATTAGTTTTATGTAATTTCAATATAAATTAATGTATAAATAAGTATTTTGTCTCACATGTTCCTCCTGACTATCTTCATCTTTACTCCTTCCTGATTGCTGTCTGGATCGCCATAGCAACATGAAAGTAACCTGAGAGACCTGGATGATTTTCAGCAAAAATATGGAACCCAGTTGGAGGCAATGCAAATCATGGAGAACAGAGGAGGCCCAAAAACTTAAGCTTTGTCACAAAACCAGAATGCGTACTAATCCTACTTTATACTGACGTTTATACTGCCTGTGCAGACTGACATCTATCAAACTGTGACTTTGTAGATTGTTGTCAATAATCAAACAAATGTACCGGCATCAGATGTGTGTGCTGATTTTGCCAGTGTGGCACACTGCAGACTGCAGTACATGTTAAACACCCACTTAGAATTCATATGTTGAATGGAAGTGTGACACAGAGGTGGAAAAGAAGTGAACAGGTCGTAACCTCTGACCTCTACAATGCAAAATATGAACATGTCTCTTCAACGGTCTATAAAGAATAATTAATGAATGTTTTTTCCTCTATTAATTCATGCACTGTTTTTTCTATTAAGACCAGTATGTAGGATTTAGTGGCATCTAGCGGTGAGGTTGCAGATTTCAACCAAGTGAATATCCCTCGCCTCACCCTCTCGTTCCAAGCATGTAGGAGAACCCCAGGCATGAAAACGCAAAAGGCCCTTTCTAGAACAGGGTTTGGTGTGTCTGTTCTGGGCTACTGTAGAAACATGGCAGTTCAACATGGCGGGCTTCACAATGGTGGCATCGGGTAGGGGTTGTGGTTAGTTGTGATGAATGTAAACAATATGAATCCATGACAAAATAACTTAATTTCTCTGATTCACTAGCTTTCTCGCAATCAGTGCTAACTTACTCCCATTCATTGTCTATGTTGTTCAACCACTACTGTCAGACTTCAGTTACAGGGGCAGTGTGTAGGATTCAGTGGCATCTAGCGGTGGAGCTACTGATTGCAACCCTATCGCCTCACCCTCTTTTTCCTAGAATGAAGAAGAATCAGCAATATGGTGGCTGCGAAACATGTGAAATGCCCTATGTAGAGCCAGTGTTAAGTTTGTCTGTTCTAGGCTACTGTAGGCAGTTCAACATGGCAGACTCATTGTAGAAGACCCAAGCATCTGTAGACTCATTCGAAGGTAACAAAAACATAATGATTCTTATTTTCTGGGTTATTATACACTGATGAAAACATAGTTGTGAATATTGTATTCAGTCTTTGTCATATTCTGTAAACAGAGCTTTCTAAATAACCACTAAACCTTTAACCAAATTTACCAAATATTTGTTGAATTAATGTCCAGCAAGGAAGGAAGTTTATTTTATCATTGTTTTCAGGGAAGAGTCTTTTTAATGTACCTTAAACAGCCGATGTTGTCAATATTAGGAGAATTAGAATACTGACTGGAAATGGGTGTATGTGAATATTCTCCAAAACCAGCCTGAGCTGCTTTTGTTTGCCTGATGTAAATAAAACACACAACGGGTGGAGAAGTGTGCGCCACTCATTCAATCCTCCAATCACAATTTTCTAGAAGTGCAGTTTAACACGTAACTTGGCACTTTCAATCCACAAAGCATACTGTGTAAATTAAATCTCTAGGCAAAGAACATGTAGAAGTTAGAAGTTTTAATTGTGTATAATTTTAGCATGCACACTCACAGCTCAACGTGAAAGTTGAGATCTGTGTTTTAAAGTTGAAGTTTTTTTGCTTTTTTTCTTTCCTGGTGAGCCGCACATACAAACAACGCGGCTGGAAAGAGCTGAGACGCATGGGGAAAAATTAATGCATACTTTGGACATTGTTTCAATCTGTTTACAGTCAAAAACAAAAAAAACACTCACGTTCTGCTGTAAATCATGCTGGAAATCTGTAATTTTTTTTGTTCCTCTAATTTGCTGATGTTTTTGAAACAGTTGTTCCCTTTTCACGTGAAGGGATCGAGAGCCAAAAGAACTGCTGCGTGCTGGTGTTTTCATTTCATTCTGTTTCCTATTGCAGGGAAAGTTAGACAGACAGACAGAGAAAGATGGAGTAATAATGCTTATCTCTAACTTGTCAGGTATTCTCAGCCCCGATCTTTTATAAAAGATCGGGGTGAAAAACAGACAGTGGGATTAGTTAAAAAAGTAAAAAGCAGCACAGACAAACAGTCAGGTTTGAGGTTTCAGACAACAGACATTCATTCTGACTGTATTCACAATAATAAAAAAACACTGTGCTGTGTTGTTACTCTACTGCAACAGGTGATAATGTGTAAAGCTGGCTGTCACATGCACACATACCACTATACCATGTCCACAGACTACACACGTGTGTGCAAGCATTTATAGATGGCGTCCATTGGTGATGCTAAGTGTTTGTGTGTGTGTGTGTGTGTGTGTGTGTGTGTTTGTCCCACCTTGTAGCTTTATCCATTGGCTAATTGAATTGCTCTAAAATATTCAGCAGCTTGCAGGCAAACAAGGCATTTGAATGGGGGGATCAGTGCCTGGTGTATCTATCTATCTATCTATCTATCTATCCATCCGTCTATCTATCTGTCTGTCTGTCTGTCTGTCTGTCTGTCTGTCCATGTTCCAGTAAAAATCCACTCCAGGCTTTGCAGGCGGCCGTGAAAGGCTACAGTGTTAGTTTAGATCTTCACCATACATGTCTCCCCTCCCCTTCACCTCCCCTCCTCTCTCCTCTCCCCCCTCTCTCCCTCACTCTATTCTTCCTGCCTCAATCTCATCCCACTCACACACACACACACTCCTGTAAGAATACTTGAGTGAGCAGAGTAGTTGCCTGCACTCTGAACTGCCATTTCTTTTGACTCTCTGCCTGCCAGAAAACCACAGGACAGAACAGAGCAGTCGATTCATCAGGATTGTAACAGTCACTAACCTCACCTGCTCCACCGTCTACACTCAGTGAAACAGTATGAACCGAGCAGCACAGCATGCTTTTATTGTGTTGCGTGGTGTAGTAAACAGAGTGTTAACTTTGACGTGACTGAACAATTATTCACTTCTAGGCAGGTCGTGTTCATTTGCCTACAAGTTAACAGCATATATCCATCATATCCACTGTGGTTAACATTAACTCATGACCACAGTCTCCAGTACAGTGTGTTTGCATGTGGCAGATGCCGTCATACTTTTCGAGACGGTTCCCTTATAATAAGTTTTGTTGCAGTTGTTTTGACCGACGCACCTGCAATATAACTTGTGTTATTTTGAAAAGTCATATGTCAAATTGTTGACTGCCAGTGTTTGCAAATAGGATTGCATTACAGTAATTCAGAGTTAATTAAAGGGTGACTCCAGTGATTTAGCATTTCACTTGCATAAAGTTGAGAGAAAGAAAAAGAAAAACACAGTTTGGATGCGTGCTACAGCCACCAGGATATTCATACTTTTAGCAGAGACTCAGCTCAGTGTTAACACTGTGGAGCAAAACACAATGCAGGAAGTCTAGTTAGAGTTACATATGAATGTGTTTTAGGGCGTCAAAACAAAACAGTTATATGTTACAGGCAGAATTTTAGCAAGTTACAAAGTCATCCACAAGGAATGTGCACTTGAATGAATGTGATTGGCCGAACACTGAGCCTGGTTCATCTTTGTTTCAAAAGTTTAAATAACAACCCTGGTGATGTCATCGGGGTTACTTTCTCAGGCTTTAGAAAAGTGTTTTCATTGGCTGAACGCTCCTCCCTGTGATGTGCAGAGTTTGCTTCTTACATGAGTGTGTGTAAATATTTGTTGAAGGTGTTGAGATGTTCTGTTTTTATGCAAGTACAAGTGAGAAACATGAAATACAGCACACGAGCGACCAAACACATAACAACCATCATCTTCAATCACAGTATTTATTATGTTGAATCTTAATCTGGCTTTGGTTATTTTCACTTTTTACTTTTTTGGAAGGATGTGCAGGATCCTCTTTCACAATCCTATTTTTAACACTTTGGCTCATTGAACTTCCTCAGACTTAAACTCAATAAGACATGTTTTTATGACTTAAAAAAAAAAAGAACAGATCTGTTTATCTCATTGCATTAAAAGGTGGCATTTTGGGAGTATAAAGGTTTAAACAGCACAGAAACTCCTGTGAGTCAAAGGCCCGGGGCTTAATCCACCCACCGCCATTAGCTGCCTGGTGTAGTCTCTTCAGACTTCAACCAAATAACAGTTTACCTCCTGGTATGACTGAACCAGAACTGATCTGTCTATTACAGAAAGGGAAACTCCTCCATAAATGAGTGATTCTTCCTCACCAGAAACACTGCATGAGTTATCTGCATGGCTACTGGTAAGGACCAGGGCGATGTCGTCGATGTGAAGATGACCAATCACAGTCTGTTGTTAGACTTTCCAGGTGTGTAGGGATTAAAATACAGGTGTGAGATAGACAAGAAAATCACCCAAAATGCACCTGGCTCACATTAATCATCCATGTAAGCAGAAATCTGAAATATTTGTGTGCAAGCAACAAAATCAAACAATGCAAATATTCTATTTTTAGTGAGACAATGTCCGCACGTAAATTCTAATCTAACATCTGGTCTGCTGGGCTAACGTTTTGTATTATTTTACATATCTAAAATCAACAAATCCAACAGTGGAGATGGTTAAGGTGCATGTTGAAGCTAGTTGAAATATATTTTAGTGTCTCACTCAAAGATTTGAAACACCTAAGTGAAAGATTTCTGTCATGTATTGAAAAATGCATCTTAACAAAGCGTCAACATCAGTGGTTGTGAAGTAAAACCAAGACAGAAGTGCCAAAAACTGCAGTTCCTCAATCAGCCACTTGAGACTGGTTACAGAACAAGTCAGACTCCAAGTCCACATGTTAAAATGTCCAACTTCACAGCAGAAATAAACATGTTTACAGCCTGGTACAAAAAACTGTTTTGGTCTCTATGGCTAATTTCCCCATTCATGACAACTAAGCTGAGGTCGAATTTAGAACTCATTAGAACTCAAGTTACGCATAAGGAACAGCATGGCTGCTTTGTTTGACAGGTAGGTGCCGTTACAGGTGGCTTGTTTGAGCAACCAGGCATCTTTCAGGCTGCCACAGCTCCACCTACAAGCTACTTTGCGCATTTTTAGATTAAGCCAGATCAACCACACTCTGAGCTTCACAACGTCTCTTCAGAAACCGACAACACAGATAAAAAGTCTGTTTTATACTTTTATATCAGTGCTTTTTTTTAAAGCTCTTTTTTGGCCACTTGAGGACAACAGAAACAAGTTGTGAACACAACATTGACAAATCATTTTCAAAAGTCTGTTGTATAAGATTTTGGCAGAATATGCAGAAATTAAATATAATATTCATAAGTTCAGAAGTGTATGATTACCTGAAAATAACAGTCGTGTTTCAGGAGCTTGCAGTAGCACAGGGGACAGACCAAACACTGGCTCTACAGTGTCTTTCGTGTTTTCTATGAGTTTCATGCCCATACCATAGTTGCTCCATATCTGCAAACTCACTGTTGCAAACATGCCACTAAATCCTACACATTGGTTCTTCAAGTTGATAGAGCAAACAGTTCCTTATTTACACACCCCGCAGATACAGAGCAACTTTAGCATTCATTTGGAGTCATGTGATGAATGTATGTCCAGTATTCACTACTCTCCTTTCTACTCTGTTTTTTTTTTATCTCTACCCAAAAAATATCTGACTGACTTTAGCTGCTAAGCGCTCCACTCTGTCCTTAGGCTAGCTGCAAGCTTTGTCTCTTTGTCTGCAGGTAATGCAGCAAGCAAAGAGCTGCAACCACAAATGATGCTGATGAGAGTTGTGAGAAAGAACTAAAATAGCTGAAAAACAAATGAAAAAACAATGAGCTGAAACAAAGAGGCCCTGTAGAGCTTTGAGAGTGTATGACCCTTCACATATTTGATCCATTCTAATAAATATATTAATTATAACTGTTTGAAGTTTTTAACAGGCAGACGAGATGTACTCCCTTTCCTACCAAATTTCTTTGCTCATTCACCCACCTTCCTTATCTCACAGTGAAAAGACACATAGTCTGTCTGAGACATAAAACCAATCTTTCCGACTTCAATGTCAGCGTCTCAAAGATCTCCTCTTTGTGACATTTTGCAGTCCCCTGTGAACACCAGTTAGTCCGTCTGTGCTATTAAATGTTACCTTACCACACAGTGAAAATGTGTCTTTTAAATCAAAAGATTTGGATTAAAAACATCTTGATAAGTGACTGATTTTGGTATCAGAGCTGCAGAGTCAGAGGCTACCTTGTTTTTCTGTTTTTGCATAGACAAAACAGTCTTAGTTAATTGTTCTCCTTGCCTTGCGTCACCATGACATGGCAAGAAAGTGTCAAATAACAGTCATTAAAGGATATTCGGTGAGTATTCGGTGAGTCAATATGTGTGTGTGTGTGTGTGTGTGTGTGGGGTGGAGATATTGACATCAGTCTGTGGTGGTGGTGCTTCTCCGGCCGACCTGTGCGGACACGGAATGTCTCGATGGTGTCATGAAGTCATAAACGCTCCCATGAAGTCATGAACACATATTGTGGTTTAAATTTAGAAGTCAGACTGTCACATTGTTATGTGTCAGTGTGTTAAATGTGTGTGTGTGTGTGTGTTTGTGTGTGTCTTAAATTCTAGTTGTTTTGATATTGACACAAATGATTATATTCAACTTCTTCTTTTAATTTCTACTGTAAAGTCTGTCGAGTATGTGTGTGTGTGTGTGTGTGTGTGTGTGTGTGTGTGTGTGTGTGTTCGTCTAAAATCCGATGTCACAGTATTGTTTATGGCAGCCATGTAATTTCCACAGGTCCATCAGTTTATCAGTCTCGTATGCAAATAGAGCCTTGTTTATATATGTGTGTGTGTGTGTGTGTGTGTGTGTGTGTGTGTGTAGGCAAGTGTGTGTTTTTGTGTATGTATACAGGGTTAAGTAACTATAAACAGAGGAGACGTGTCAGTCATAATCATGTGTGTGTGTGTCTGTGTGTGTGTCTCCTTAGCGTGTGCATGGTACTTAAGAAATTAACATATTTTGAAAGGAAAGAAGATGTCGTTCCTTAATGAGAGAGGGCATATGCATCTCATTATGGCGTCATTAGCATAATTACCCAGCATCCTTTGTGATCATGACACGCACATGTGGGTGTGCGTTTGTATTGTTTACTGGAGAGATAATTTTTCTCTTTTTCCCTTTTTTATTGTTGTTAACAGTCCACTCCCACGTTCCACACTGTGTCTCACCTTTCTCACACTCGTTTTTTTCTTTGTTAATACCTCTTTTCTTTTTTCCACCGCAGTTATTAATTAATTTTTTTCTTTTAACTGTAAAACCAACCGTGACATCTGTATCTATAACATCACATATCTTTGTCCCTTCCTTCTGAAGTGACTCTTTTTCAGTGGACGTCTGGTTTCAAGCTGTTTTTCTGTTCTGCTACTGACTTTTCTGAAACAGCTGATCAGGCAGAAAACAATATGATTCTCCTCTCCAGCCTTCACGGCGAGTGCGGTCACCACTTCTTGTTTCCCAGCCAGAGGTTTTAAACCGTCGCGGCACCGTGCACTGGGAGTAAACATTGTGGTAATGTGTGTGTATGTGTGGGTAACAATAGCATTCCTGTATGAAAAGCAGCAGTTATTGCAGCACATGGGAGTCTAATGCCAGGCCATGGACACACGGCACAGCGTGCACACAGTATGTGCTCATATGCACTAATAAAATACTTTTTTGGAGTTCGACTTTGACAGAATTGCAGCTTGATTTAGTTTGCTTTCTCCTTTAAATCGTTTCTCCATTTCCCGTGAGACCACATGCAACATGAAGTGAGACGTCAAACTTAAAATGAGACCTGCTATCTCGCCATAACACAGAGAATAAGAGGAACAAGAATAGTCTAGTCTGGAGGATGGATTGCGTGCATCATCTTCAGGTTCAACACCTACATCGAGGCTAAAGAGAGAGAAATAAGCAAAGACACAAACAATCACTTACAGTACACTGACTTCAGACAGTGCAGAATATTCAAGTGTTCACTCCAGGTATGAGTTCAATTACATGTTTATCGGCTCTGTTTGTGTCATTTATTTTGTGTTTTTGGAGCTCATCTAAAAATGCTGATGCAGCAGTAACGTGTTTTTCATGCGATGCACATCCATTTTTGAAAATCATGGCCTGCTGCTGCAGTCTAATTTTCGCATTTGCTCTGGAAAGAACATATCTGTTTGAAAAAGGTAAAACAATAATTGTGAGAGTGACCGCTTCGCTCTGTGTTGAGTTGTGTTGTGTGTGGCTGCTTGTTTCTATTCCCGAGCTGCCATTTATTGTCTACCGTACACCCAACATGCTTGGACATGTCTCTCATTAACCGGCAATGCAACACAAACGACATAGCAAACACAAAAACACAGAAATATGTACGTGGATAGGAACAGAGTGTGTGTACAGGTCAGTAATACAGTACACTCACACCCAGCACGCTAGAAGTCATAGAGCACGTTCTGCACTATGCTATGTTATTTAACCAATTTAGCACTGTAAACATGCTATGCTACACTTAGTGACGCTTAATTACTGATATAAATACACTATGAGCAGAGAGCTGAGCGTAAAGGTGCTGTATACGACTTACAGAATCAGATGTTGCACTGGATCACGAGCATCTCTAACCAGAACAAATGAGTGCTATGGCTCACCAGACTCTACTGACAAAAACTGTTATGTTACCTCACATATCATAAAACACAATTCATTTAAACTGGACATAAAATAAAACTCACCAATACCATATTTGTAAGTCTTTCCACTGTTCCAACAATCAACAATAAATCCTTAATTCACAGAGTTCGATGTGAAGATATTCTGACTCTACGTCTCAACCGCTGACAGTATAAAGAATGGACAGCGTATCCATGACGTCACCCACAGGTTTCCGAAGCGCCATTTTGAAGCTCAAAATCTGTGGCTATGGCCGCCACCATCTTGACAGTCCCGCCTCTTCCTCCCCCTGGATAATCTTAAAATCAGCAAAGATGTGTATCATCGACAGACCTAAGCGGGCCGAATGACAAGCCATCTGTAAGGACACATACCTCTTGATCAAAGCATTCGTGTTGTTAATTATGCATAACTTTAAGCCTTAATATAATTTGAACAGATGAGTTGTATAAAAATTCACCCTCAGTCATGAACGGGGAAATTAGCTATAGAGACCAAAACTGTTTTTTGTACCAGGCTGTAAACATGTTTATTCCTGCTGTGAAGGTGGACATTTTAACATGGGGACTTATGGAGATTGATTCGTCCTGTAGTCAACCTCAAGTGGACGTTTGAGGAACAGGAACATAAATCTTTAACTCACTGAGTTAGATGAGAAAAGAAAAAGCCTGCTTAAAGCCAACGGTGTCACAGGAAGAGACTCACATGTACTAACGGGCACGCGCGGCGGACCAGCTATGAAAACAAAGTACACAGAGTGAGTGTGGCGTCATTTTCTGCTCAGGAGGCTATCACTCCACTATGTCTTGTTATTTGCTGCTATATTCATGTTTCATATTAAAGAATACTGCGAGCTGAGCTTCTTCAAATGTATCCAAAGAATCAGTTACAATATCTCCTCACCTTTCCACGAGTACCATCCACAGGTCAAAATGGACTGTCAGGTTTAAGAGATGTGATAAGCATCCCTATTAGAGTGGACATCTTGTAACAGGATGGGTGTGGACAGCAAACAAGCAACTTCCTCACTAACTCCCACCATTGTGCCCTTGAGCAAGGTTGTTTCTCACATCCATTTGTCCCCCCCCCCCCCCCCCCCCCCCTCCTGTTATCCCCCTATTTCTCACCCCTCCTCCGTCCTTCCGTCCAATCCTCTGCCATCCCTGTGGCTCATCAATATATCAACCACCCGGATTCTCTCTTTATCTCACTCTTGGAGGCAGCGCCGCGTACATTAAATATTTAAAGACAGGCGGTCTAGTGCAACAGCCCGGCAACCACTCCACAGAGAGAGGGAGAGAGAGAGGCAAAATAAGCTCTCTCTCTCTCTCCCTATCTGCCTTTCTGCCCCTCCAGGGAGGGGAGTCTCCGGAATAGCCCGTAGGGTAGGAGAGCCCCAACTCTCCCCGTGGGTATCACTGAGCGTGTGTCGGGGGTCATCACAGGGTGAACAGTGTGGTCTGAATGTCAAAACTCTGTGGAAGTCGATGTGGTGAGCGCAGAGGAAGAGAGGAAAAGGCCACATGGAAAAATAAGAGGAGGAGGAGGAGATATGTGGTGTCAGTGTGGGAGGAAATCTTCAAATTAGGTTAAGCACTTTTTTTTTTTCATTGTGGATGTTTGTGTTTGGTCTGTTTGATTGATTTATGATGTAACAAAGAGAGCAACAGATACACACAGACATCTTTGTTTGCCCTGTTGATTTTTACAACACTCAATACTTCCTTCCAGCTCCTCTGTTCTCAACCCTGAGTGTGTTTCTGTGTGTGTGTGTGTGTGTGTGTGTGTGTGTGAGTACCTTTTGTGTGAACTCATTCTTTACCTCCCACACTTGAAGTCGTGAGCAGACAAACCGGCATGACAGTGAGAAAAGAAAAGAAATACGTCTCTGCCTTGTTCGAGAGCAAACAACAAATGATCTTTTGTGCTTTTGTGTGAGTGCACAACGCAGAGGCACATCCAGTGAAAACAGCTATTAACATCTCTTAATAATCACTTTAACTCCTCAAAAACAACTCTCCTCTTTAATAGCAATGACTGGCTAACTGCAAGTGTTGCACTATTATACCTCCACACAGTGTTACATATGCACATCGGAAAGCATCGCACAGAGCTCAGGCCGGAGCTTATTTTTGGTGGGAAACCCTTATTTTAACTTAACAATGGCTGTTTTAGAATCTAAATACAGTTGGACACTCCCCCGCTCCAAAATCCTGCAAACATGCACAATCACCCACTACAGTGTCAAAGCTGACAACCAACATGGATGGGAAGTAAAACCATCTCACTTTAAAGCCAAAAAAAGGAGAAAATCTATCAGTATTATGGCAGCAGAGGAGGAGAAGAAACAGAAAAGACTGAGTAAAAATAGGTGAAAGCAAGTACTTGAGAATGCGGTTCATTTGTGCCTTGTGTGTGTGTGTGTGTGTGTGTGTAAAACAACATTCCATTCATTCCTGAAGCGCTAAACCGGCAGCACCAGAGCACCAGTTACAGCCGCACACACGAAAACACACACATCCGCGGACACACAGCTGAGTCTCTTTATCAAGCTGTGCTCGTAGAGCTAGCTGTTCGACGTGACGCAGAGAAGCGGTCACGGTTTGTGGTGCACAGGGGAGCAGAAGAGGAAGTTACAATGGTATCTCTGAGTAAAGTTCATTTTTGCAATACATGTTTTCATTTTGTGTTAAATCTGATCTGATCTGAATTATTAGTTTCTAATAATTTATAAAAACTGATTTTAAAGTACTTTTCATTCCCAAGTAGCAGGAATAATGCTGCACCTGAACCTAAAATACCTGAAAGCTGCTAAATGTTCATTTAAGGATGAATCCTACTGAATCCTCTCCTGACTTTTCCTCTTTGATTTATGGCTAAATACCTGCAAAACTAGCACTAACTAGCTAATTTTAGCATGTTAACATAGTAACATAATAACTAAAATACTGAACATTGTAAACATTAGCTTCTTCACACACAGAATGTAATTCCTACAATAAGACACAAAAAGATGTAGTCTGATGAGGTCGTGAAGTAGTGTGATCGCAGTAGTTGTTGTCTTCATGGTTGTACAACCACCATTGCCGATGTAAACCTATATGACAAGACTCACACAGTAACTGTTCACAAAGGACGTATGTTGATACATTAAAGTTTTATACATGTTTAGTCATGTTCACCAACTACCTTCCTAAACTGCATTTTCTCAAACGTCCACTTGAGGCTGGCTACAGAACGAGTCAGTCTCTATAAGCCCCCATGTTAAAATGTCCAACTTCACAGCAGAAATAAACATGTTTACAGCCTGGTACAAAAAACAGTTTTGATCTCTATAGCTAATTTCCCCGTTTAAGACAACTATACTGAAGCTGAACTTACCTGTTCAAATTATATCATGGTTTAAAGTTATGCATAATTAATTGACAGGTGAGTGCTGTTACAGGTGTCTTGTTTGAACAGCCAGTCGTCGTTTAGCAAGCCTCAGCGTCTTTGCCCAGTTTTGGATTAGTGGTAAACTGGTGGACTGCCAAGATGACGGTGGCCAGAGCCACCACACTCTATGTGTTCTTCATAAACTTATGGGTGATGTCACGGATACGATGATTTATACTGTCTATGGTCTAGATCCTACATTACTCTAGATTTGTTTTTAATCTATAAAATGCAGAACATTACATTATTGGATTGTTAGCAGAAAGTTGTGTACATGCTAATGACACTACCTTATTGAGTCCATGATAATTTTTGAGGTCACTACTGTAGAGCATACACTCAAAATATTGTCAAAATGTAAAACACACAATATTAATTATATTAACAAGCTGTAAGGGGGTGAAAGAATTATTTGGCAATTGTTGCTTTGGCCAACTGTCAAATTTACAATTTAATTGACATTAATTCTCTTGGTTAGTCTGTATTATTGTGTCTAGTGTACTATTTTTTGGGCTTTAGCCAAAAATGGTTCCATAAGGAAGTAGGCCAAAACACCACTCTGTCATTTTGAAGTTTGAAAAGATAAAGAGTGGACTCTTTATACAGACAGATTTCCAGATGGCAAATTTTACATTTTAAGCATTATATCACTGTTTTAAGTTTATCACCTCAAAGCAACATTTTCTAAGGTTTGATATTTTTGCTATTTGACTCCCCCAGTTTCAGAGAGCAATTCACTCATAAACCGCTGTCAGAATGGATATGGATGGTTAAGATAAGATAAGATAGACTTTAATGATCCCACCCCGGGGAAATGCACTTCTCACAGTAGCTTGTATACACAAGGTTGATAATAAATTACTCACAAGCAAGAAATATATTGAAGAAGTATGTCTATGATTATATCACATATGATTAAAAACTAGTGAGTCGACAAGTTTGCTAACATCCAAACATCAAGCAAGTGCAACAAGACAGAGCAGCCAGCTAATATAACTTACTAAGTCCAACAGCAAGAAGCTCTCTCCTTTTCTCCGTCAATGTCCTCTTGGGTGTCCTAGTCTCTGCTATGTCTGCAGAGGCTATTGAGCCCAATTATATTGCCACATTGGCACGACACTGGCTCTGCTCCTTTGAGTGGCATGAAAACTTTATCCTCTTCCCGACAAGAAGTAAAGCTTTCAGTCCATCAGGAAACAGATAAATCAGAGAGTTGAGGTGGATGTACATAACAAAGTTACTTAGTGTCAGAGGCTGCATTCACATCAAAATGATTTTAAAGTTAAGTTTTTATTTAAGCTGTGCCTTGTCATTGTGGCTGGGACAAGAGAATCGTAAATTGTTGCAACATGGACCTTTTGTGAAAATGAAGGTGCACCAAAATACTGCCACTAACTCCTGCTATTAGTTAGCCCATTTAACGGTCCTATTAACTAACTTTTCCCAGGCTGGAAGCTCGGACTATCAAGGGACCCGACAGGGAATGCCGTGATGGTGTGGTGCCGGAATGACCCCCAGAACTGGATCCAAGTGAGCGGGAAACAGAACCTGCTCTTTGTAAAATTTATATTTTAAAGGTACATTATTATTGTAATGTAGCACAATGTTAACAAAGTTACTGAGAACATTCTTTCTCAGCCCTGGAACGCAAAACATATATATTTAATAATTAAAAATTCATGCTATGTGCTATGATTAATCGAGTAAGAAAAGGGCAGCCCTACTTACGCCGAAACCCCACTGCACACATCTCTGGCACGTCGTGTACGCGCCGCGGTTTTGGTCCGTCCTGCACGTGACCCACCAGGAGCGTTTCAGAAGCGAGCGTTTAGCCCGCCAGACTTTGTTTACTCGCTCAGATTTGGCCATTTTCCCAGTGTATGTTCTTCTAAATATGCTTCTACATGTGTAAATATGCTACGTAGTTAATTAGTTTCGCTTTTGTCTGTTTATACGACCGGCAGTTTGCACAGGGTATTTTATTTTGAAAATTCACCGGATTCTCTTTGCTTTCTCTGTGCCTGGCTTCCGCCCGCTCGAGGTGCTCTGTGTAGAATGATGCGTGCAGCTTGTGTCAAGCGTCAAAAATAGAACAGACGCGCATTCAACGCGTAGCCGAGCGTAGCTGAAACGGACCACAGCGGAGCCGGTGGGGTTTGATACATTGACTAGAATGGCGGCGTATTACTCGCAATGACGGAACGCTCACGCAACGTGCCGCGGATGGGCCCGGTGGGGTTTGGGCGTTAGCCTCTCTCTCTTCTCAAAGTATAACAAGTTGTGTTTTGCATTTTATTTGTCAGTTGTTGTTACTGTGTTTTTGTTTTGTTTGATGGACTTCATTGTATAGTGTATATTGTATATTATATATAGTGTAAGAGTGCAATGCACTTTCATATATTTTTGGGTTTGGCTCTGCTCTGTGTTGACTGTTTATTTTTTTAAGTTTCCCAGACTGATGCCCCACTTACATTACCTTTGTAGCAGTGAGATTAGATGAACTCTATGGTGAGCGTTTCTCTTCATCCTCATGTTGAAATCAAATGTAAATCCACATTTGAAAGCCGATCACAAAATATCTTCGGCTCGACTTTGTCACCTTTTTCACTCTTGATGAGTTAGCACCGCTGAACAACTTTGAATTTCAATTCCACAGACTGAAATCTGTACTCTCTTAGTTGAGGGATTGCTCTCTTGTCGGGATGTGGTGCACTATCAGCACGTAAAAAGAGAAGAACCAGCAAGTTGTTTGAGCCAATATTTTGCCCTGGGCCAGTGGAGACATCTCCTTGCTCAACCCAGAACAACAACAAGTGAACCAAAGCCTTTCCTCTGTCTACAAAGCAAAGAGAAAGCCAAGATGTTCCAAGAAAATCCTCATGGCTTCAGGTCCGACAGATGGGGGATGATGAAATAGTCAGAAAGAGTGTAGTAATAATTTGCTTCTGCCACAGTTATTCTTACTATGCCATTGTCATGTCACCGTCAGAAAGGAATGTGAGGTCCTGTTTTTATGTTTTAGTGATATACTGTATGTTTTTGCTGTTAGTTTTGCTTCGGACAAACAGAGTTTCATTGGTGATCTGTACTTTGATTCATTTTTCCTGGGATGTTCAGTTAAACAAGTTGATTTTTCTGTACAGATATTTTCCCTCCATTCAGCTCTAACAGTGGGTAACTTCTTAGTTCTTCTTCTGTTTACTCCAAACAAACGGCTGATGCAGCCCTGACCTGCCCTGCCCTGCCCTGTGTGCTCCACAAGATTTTTCCCTGGAAAGAGCTCTAGGGCTCAGCCAGAACGCTGCGGAACCACAAAGGTAAAAGGTTCAACAAAAAGGCTGACCTAAATGAGTGTGACGATGTGAATCACGCCACCTCTTCTTCAATAACTGGAAAATGATTGCCACCAACTGTTGATCTTGATGCAGCCAACTCCTAATGGTCTCATAATGGTAGTGGATCAATCATTTTGCATTTTGCATTTTTTATTTTGCTGATTTTCTTAAATTTCGGGCAGCAATGTGGTATAGTGGTGAGCACCGTTGCCTCACTGGGGGGCCGGCCGGTGCCTTTCTATGTGGACTTTGCATGCTCTTTGCACGTCTGTGTGGGTTCTCTCCGGTACATTTATAGGTTAATTTGTGAATCTAAGTAAATAGAGTAAATTGCCCATAGTGAATATGAGTGTGAATGGCTGTTTGCCTCTATGTGTCAGCCCTATCATGAACTAGTGACCATTGTGTAGCCCGCCTCTTGATCAGTGATAACTGGGATTGGCTCCATCCCCCGCATCCCTGATAAGGATGAGTAAGTGGTTACAGAAAATGGATGGATGCTTTAAAATTTGCACTAACTTCTGACAGTGATCAACCAAGATAATAAACTAATGTATGATGCACAAGTTATGTTTATTCTTTCTCTTACATAGTTCTAACCTCCCAGATGTTTTTTTCAGTACTCACAACATAGAACCTATATGTTGTGCACATGGACGGGGGTCGCAATGAGATATTTCTTCATATTAAGGGGTCACCACAGGCTGTGGTCATCTCACGACTAGATTACTGTAACACCCTCCTGACGGGTCTCCCAGTCTGCGCAGTGAAACCCTTTCAGATGATCCAGAAGGCGGCGGCACGCCTGGTTTTCAGACAGCCCAAAAGGTTATCCCACTGCTCAGCAAGCTCCAATGGCTACCTGTAGCAGCCCACATTAAATTCAAATCACTAATGCTCACCTACAAAGTAGTCTCCAGTTCTGCACCCACCTACTTGGATGCCCTTATACAGACATACGGTATGTTACCTCCTCCAATGAACGACACCTGGCTCTGTTACTAGTTTCCTCAGGGCAATCTTCTTGTCTTCTTGTTCCCAGTTGGTGGAACGTGCTATCAGTTCCAGAGCAGGGGTGTCCCTCTTTACCTTTAAAAAACTCCTGAGGACCCAGCTCTTCAGAGAATACCTCCTCTGCTAGCACTACAAAAACTGGACATGCTAAATCTATCTCCCTCTAGAACTCTCACAGTAGTTATTACTGCACTAACATGTCTTAGTCGCACTGTAACTTGATTGTTTCCCAGCTAAATGACTAAATGTAAATGTGATATCAAAGTGGGAGATTACTGACTGGAGAATCTTCTGGTTTCATAACACTCAGACAGACTCAGCATCCAAACTGTCAGATGTGACAAACAGTCTGTAGATGTTCTGAAATATCTATTAAAAAAGGAAAACATCTGGGTAAGTGAACCCGCTTGCTGACTGCTCTCCCACACACATATTTGTGTTTGACGTGTAATTTTGACCACTGATCTTCATGCAACAATGACCTCATTAATAATCTTTTAACACTGAAACAGGAAACTGAGATGAATAACACCCAACAGAGTGTGAGACACATGCTGTGGATGTTTGAATTGCCATGTAAGATGTGTGTGTGAGTGTGTACTGTGTGTGTGTCGAGTGTCGAGGTCCACGTCTCTGTTGGTCTACAGTATGCGCGGGGGATGAATGACTACGTGTGTGAGTACATGAGTGTGTGTTGGTGGGATGGTTTGAAAGAGACAAGGGAGCGCATATGGCCTGAACAGTCGGGGATGGAACTCAGAACTCCCACATGACATGGCAGATAAAAATAAAAAGAGAGAGACACACACTGGGAGACGGAGAGAGAGAGAGAGAATCAGCTTCTACTGATGCTTAACATTGAATTAAAGCACATATATTTGTGGGGATAAGATTAAGTCCATTTGTGTGTACGCATGTCTGTGGTTGTTCTTTGGTGTTGACTTCATGATTGGGAAGTACCTGTGATTCACAACGTTACCTTGGATTACGACAAACAGTCACATGCTCGCTGCACTAAAATCATGTGAAACTATTATTCAAATATTAGATACTGGATAGGAAGATGTGAATCACATGGTCGTCTAAAGAACATGAGGATCTTACAAGTACTCTCTCTTGAAATGAACAAAAAAAAAAATCTTATCTCTTATGTCGTTTTTTTTCCCTTCCACTTCACTGTGGCAGGAGTATTTTTAACAGCTATTATTAACGCACAATGGTTCTGTACTTCTCTTTATCATCAAGGTCTTTAAATTGAACTGAAACTTGTTCTACTGTTGCACCTTTTGTCAGTTATGTTCCATAGAAAATTCACCTAAACGCCCTGAACTGTGTTTGACCTATTGTTTCTATGCATTCTGTTGTTTAAATGTTTCAAAATAAAGCTCAGTTCGTTAAAACAGATTTCGGCTTTAACTCGCCGCAAAGGCTCTCACGTAGGTCTGCCACTGAAGCTTGATCATTTGAATTGATTTGTACATTTTGAAGTCACTGTTTTGATTTTGCAATTCAAAAAGTTACAGTCCGTGTAGGTTTTCTCTGATTGAAAGGGACAAAATCAACTTAAAAAACTAAAACTTAAGTGAGAGAATGTTAAATCTTTTGTACTTTTTTAGGAAGATGTAGCCCTCAGCTGCTCCTCTATATATTAAGGACATGGATAATATAGACTGCATATTATTCAGTACTATGTATTATGAGCTGTACACTGTACACATGATGTATTGTCACAAAACCACACATAACACCCAAACAATGCATCACATGAGCAGACCAACCAATAGCTTACATCAAAGAAAGGCTATCACCACTTTAAAGATGTGATGTTATTATTATCAGTTCCTGCTTATTAGTTTACATATGATTAATCAGCCACCGAAAACAATCATTCTACTTAACATGAACTTTGACATTCTTCCCTGTAACTTCTGAATGACTCAGAAATGATCTGAATATACGGCCTGAGACGATGATTTGCGGCTGTAGTGGTGCACATCACATGCACGCGGGAGCATGATGAGTTGCTGTGGCACATTTTTATTAACGTTCTTATAGAGTGGAGGTCTGAAAATGTAGTTTAAGACGCTCCTTACCTAAAATGTGTAATAAAAATGTGTAATATAGTACCCTGTGAAGCTATTCTGTTGGTTACATGGTTAAACTGTCTGTATATCACATCAGCACTAATGCCTTGTAATTCAAAATCTCATACAAAGTTATATTATCATAGTGGATTGTGTAGATCCGGCATGTTCAAAGTCCGGCCCAGGGGCCAATTACGGCTCGAAGCTTCATTTTCATAATATATTATTTCTGGCCTGCTAGGATTGTCAGGTACTGTATGGCTGCCAGATTTGGCTTTTTTGGTTGACATAACGAAGCATTTGAATGCACTAAACTTTAATCTCTAAGGACATAACTGCTGGTGTTATGTACCTGTAGATGTGACACAAAATATCTTTCTTTGTTATCTGACTCCAGATGTGAAAGAAAGGCAGAATTGGTTTTTAGATTTGTTCACGCCTGACTGGCTTAGATTTGGTTACATTGTCATAAAAAAAAAAAAAAAAAAAAAAAAAAAAAAGATAATTGTGACATTTGTATGTAACTTTTATTGTTGGTTTTTTTTAGTATTGGCCCCCGGGCATCTACACATTGTCAAATCTGGCCCTCTTTAAAAAAAGTTTGGACACCCCTGGTGTAGATGATGCTGTCATTTTGTCGTGTTGCTGTTTTTTTATAAAGTTAACTCATGAAAATTTTGATCTATAATCAGTTCACTCAATCAGTTTACTACGTACATACATACTGTGCAACTGTGCAAATTTTAACTAACTAATTTGATCCAGTGGTTCTACAACAGTAAATTAGTATTTAATATTCACTATTTGGCTTGCTTTTGCTTATATGAATTGTATGAGCACTCTGTATGCATATCTATGTATATCACAATCTTTATGTTACATTTGTATCATGTAAAACACACAAACAAATAAACAAATAACAATAATAACATTTAATGCTAAGTCTGTGTGAAATGTGAAGTGACGAGCTAACGTTACAAAAGAATAAATGAGATTTTTTTTTTTTTTTTTTTTTTTTGCTAGCTGGCAAGCTAGTTGACTATTTCACACCAGTGGCGGACAAATATTTTTGATCCCTGGTGGCTAACTTGATTTAAGGCATGTGTAACTTGTAAATACAGCACAGGACAGGTCGTTAGAGGAGCCAGCCCGGTCCTTTCCGGGATACACTGTGAACTCCAGTCCGGGTTTTCTGAGTGTCCGTCAGCGGGCTCCTCACAGCCTCTAGCTGGTTTTTACTCAACTCCTGTCCTGATATCACTCCGCTGGCATGGTGGAGAAGCGGACCTGATTATTGTGATGGTGGCAGGCGGCAGCCAGTGACTACAGACTTCCGCCACTGCTTCCCATATCCGCGTTTTGCGCCGTCTGGGCTACTCTAGTCGCCTCACGACCGGACTACCGAGGGCGCTTGTGCTCTTTCCCCCAACTCAACAACATCTTCACCGGGATTTCTTTCAAACCAAAACCATATGAGATGCAAGTTCACTGGGAAACTCCGGAGCCCGTTCGGTTCAGGCAGCAAAACTTTTTCTCAAAGGACAACACGGTGAAACGGCGAGTGGACTGTTGCTGCTGCTGCCGCTGCTGCCCCTCCGCGGGACGGTTTGTGTGTATATGACCGTAGAGTGCCTGCTAACGTCCGTACCTTCACGGTATTGTTGTTTTTCCAGCGGAGTTGTAGTTAGCAGCGTGGCAGCGGCTTTATTGTTGAATCCAGTTTGGGGCTTGCTCAGCCTGGGTGTTATTTGTGTTTTCGGGAGCGGTTTGTTTGGAAACAGTGCCGAGGAGGGAAGAACAAACGGTCACTCGCGAGCCCCTTAACCATATGACTGTTAGCCTCGCAGCCCTTTAAACCTTACCGGTTTTCGCTCGCTTCGGCGGCTGTTGTCGCTCGTATCTTCCGTCCGCTTCCCGGCTGCTTGAGACCCTTCGCCGGGGAAGACAGAGAGGTAGAGGACACTAGGTGGTGGAGGTGGAGGAGGAGGTGGCCGGAGGAGGAGGAGGTGGTGGTGGTGGCGGCGGTGGCGGTGAGCTTGACGGGGAGAAAAGTTCTTCCAAAATAGCAGCCACTCGGCCCAGTGATGGGGGACTTCGCCTCCCCCGCTGCCGGACCCAACGGCAGTATCTGCATCAACAACAGCATGAACCCGGCCGCCGGGAGCGTGGTGCCCGCCGGGGCTGTGGGCATACCTAAGCACAGCACGGTGGTGGAGAGGCTGAGGCAGCGGATAGAGGGCTGCCGGAGACACCACGTAAACTGCGAGAACAGGTACCAGCAAGCCCACGCCGAGCAGCTGGAGATAGAGCGGAGAGAGACGGTCAGCCTGTACCAGCGGAGTCTGGAGCAGAGGGCCAAGAAGTCGGCCGGCGGCGGCGGCAGCAGCAAGCAGCCGCAGAGCAAGCAGCCGGACCCGGACTCTGCCTCCTCCACGGAACAGAGGAATAACACGCTCATAGCGGTAAGGACGAGCTCTCAATCACGGCTACGACTGGCCTGAGACACCCCCACACTCACACACAAACACACCACACTCTTTCATGTCCCCTCCGTCTTTTCTGCCCCCCCCAAAAAAAAAAATCATGGACCCCCATACAGCTGCAAGCTGCACTGCCACTACTACTACTACTACTACTACTACTACTACTTGTTCACCACTGTGAAAACTTGTTGAAAACACGTTCACTGAGCGCTGGCAATTACTTTGGAAACACACACTTCACTTTTTCAAACCAGAGTGCCAACTAGTGCTTTTGTTTACAAAGACACCCAGCCCCCTGTTGAAGAAAACAGTCTGCTGGGGCTTAAATGCTGCTGCAGGATTTGGAAATGACAAGCCTGACAGCTGATGTGTGATCTTTTGCAAGATCAGTGTTGCTTAAAGCTCAAAGGAAGGTTGAAAGTTTAAAAGGCACTGCTAATTGTCAAGTTAAGATTTCCACCTCAGGAACTTTGAGCTAACTTTTTGGAGGATGGCTGCCTCTTTTCTTGCATGAAAAATAACTTCTCTTTTTCTTGTTCTTTGTTTTGTTTTTTTTTCTTTTTTCTTTTTCGGGTGCAGATTGTTCTGCAAAGCAGGCAGCATTAACGTTGCAACATTTGCTTCCTTGCTCTCAGCAGTAGCTGTTTATGCTCCAGCCTGTGCTGTAACCTTTGTAACATACTCTCAGAATCAACAGCCAGTCTACACAGTGTTGCAAACACCTAATCACAGCCACCCCCTCACTAAATATATCCTGCCATCAGAGCTGAAAGTTACTTCAGGTGGCTGCCTCGGTAGTTACTGCACATTTTTTTTTTTTAATACTGCAAATAACTTTTAGAGATTCATTCATAATTAACACAAAATAATACAGTGATCACATGACACCTTTTACACTGCATGCTCTCAGGATAATGCAGCAAAGCTTTGCTGTAAATCCAACAGAGGATAGAAACTCTGGATTTTTTAGGAATGCTACAGTGATTTCCTGTTGATAGGGGGCAGTGGTAACATATGGAGGATTGCTGAGTTTCTTCTGGCTCTCCTATGAGGATACTGGTTTGGAGGTTTTTATTCAGATCATTGAATGATCATTTTTAGTGTTTTTAATGAAGAAAACGTCCCTGTGTTTGGCTGTGGTTGCTTGCATGACAGAGAAGGAGACAGACACCGGCAAACTGTGCAGCAGTGTCCCCGTGTTCACACCACATCTCCTGTGGGCAAGCTCTGGTTTCCTTCAGAAAAGACCAAAGGATACACATCGGGAATGTCAACATTGTTATCCCCTTTTGTTGCTACCATGAGCTCAGTTCCTCTCCTTTTGAAATGCAAAATCGGAGCGTCTTTAATTTTCTCAGACTGCCCCGGTCGTTATTTAAGAGAACCAAGCCAAGGCAAAGCAAAGCCCGACCAGGCTCCTGCTTTAGAGAGCAGCGGTGATTTTAATAGTGTCGGACCTCCCAGCGGCCCTTGTGGACATTAAACCGTACCGCCCATTAGATGGCCGGCAACAAATGCTCAGAGAACTGAGGGATTACTGTTTAAAGACACAGTGGCATCCTTCAGCTGTGTCCCTCACTGCTCCTCTCCCAGTCACTGATGGTGACAACTCAGATGCACACACACACACACACACACATACTGCATTCAATAGCTAAATTACAGAGAGCCCGGTGTTAGTACCCTTTTTGTAAGTTCTTGGCATTGTTTAGGCATGCATTGTAAAGGAGATGAAAGGAAATGAGAGACAAGTCTGCCATCCCTCGCCTGTTTTCCCTCTGTAGAACAGAGCTGCAGCTAGATGGCTGTATGTAGTCACTGCAGAAGCAGGCATTCTAGGAAAGCCAAGTATGCTGTTGATATAACTGCACACATCGCATGCACACGCAGAAATACCCAGAGGGCCTTAATCTGTGGGGGTTATGTATAGACTGTTCTTCAAAATCCACTGCGTTGAGAAGGTGTGTTTGAAGGCAGGTTCACCTACACCTTGAAGATGAGTGCAGTGGTTAACCTGCTCATATCATGATTTAGTTGCACAGGAATCCGTCATAATGCAAGGCTTAAATGACTCTTTGTCTGTGAAATGTGTGTGTGCTGTTGCACTGGCTGGTTTGCAGTGTCAATATGGTAATTATCAGTTTGAAGAATGTCAGGAATGTCGACAATGTACAGAAAGCAAATAGATAAAATATGTGAAAATCAGCGTGTTGCTCAGAGATAAAGGCGACAAGACGGGTGTTTGACAAATTGGCAAGACATCGGTTATCCAGCCACGGCTGATTATAAACTGGAAATGGTAGACTTGTAATCCCATGGTTCCATACTGTCTTAGTGTGGTGTTCTTGAGAATTTTGTATTGTCATGTGCATCCCAGTACACTGTGCTTTGGTCTAATGGTTCTCAGACACACCCACGTCGTGGCAGGGGCAAGCCTATAATTATGGAAAGTGTGTGTTTGTGTTTATAGGCTAACTATTAGTGAGAAAGGAAAAGAAGACACTGGGAGCCCGTTCTGTCTTTCCCACCGTCTCTTTGACATCATTCAATGAGAATAGCAGCGAACTACAAAACATTGGAAGCAGTTGACGGGGGTTAGGCGGGAGCTGATGTGATGTTCTCAGCCAGAAAACGATGTTGGAAACAGTCCTTGGTCGAATATTTTGCTGATTTTCACTTTCACATGATGCACACCTCCAAACTTGTAATTTATTTGATAATGAGAGGGTAGCTTTCGAAACAACAGGCCCCGTTTCTGCTTTCTGACAACAGCCATGCAATCCTATCACACTAACACTGGGATGATCAAGGATTAATTTATATCTTAAGAACTATTGCGCTCTTGATACTGTGTTTATATACTTGGGATTAGCTGTCCACCAACTGTTGCAAGTCATGGGCGAGACAGACAGTGACCAACTTGCAGGCACACTGTAAAAGCCGATAATTATAGTTCCTTGGGGGATATCGAAGGTGTGTTGTTAGCTCGCTGTCCGTAGCACACACACATACACACACACACACTTCATACTTATAAAGTGGCTTCCACTTGGAGTTTTCTCTGTCGGTGCTTATGAATCTAAAATATTCATGTCCTCAAAGCTACATAACTCCACAAGGAACAGGCTGGACGTGCACGTGTCTGTCTCTACTACACTGGGTGTTTACACCTGTGCAGTGAGTGCGTACAGTCCACATAAACTGAAGGCTCAGATGTGTGCACAGAGACAGGCATGGTAGACACTTGCGGATATGGACAGATAACAAAAATTGCGTCACACAGGTCTTCGTGACCATGTGGACACGTAGAGGAGCAAAGAGGAAGAGTAAAGCTGGATTTCGAGTTGTACATCAAGGGGTTACATCATTGCTACAGAGGCTGTGCATGTAGACGCTGTAGTAAGGACCACAAGAAGTAGGATTGGTCAGCTTGAGTTGCTTCTGTCATCTCCTGTAAGTTTCTGATATCATTGAAGCAAACTGAAAAAGGCTCTTTTAAAGCAACATGCAGTACTTGACATCAACAGGTGAAATCTGACATTGAGCTACAGATCAAAATGCACACTGTAGGTATCCACAGGACTCTTGATAACCCCTCACATCAAGTATTAAAGGTCCAGTGTGTAGGAAGTAATGCCGCCTAGCAGTGAAGTTGCAGATTGCAACCAAATGAATACTCTCCCACGTCTCACCCTCTCCTTCCAAGCGTGTAAGAAAAACTCTGGCTGCAAAATTCACATTGAAAGCAAAAGTCCATATTTAGATCAGTGTTTGGTTTGTCTGCTCAGGGCTACTGTAGAAACACGGCAGTTCAACATGGCAGACTGCATAGATGAGGACCCGCTCTCATTGTATATATAGAAGGGTCATTTTAAGGCAACGAAAACACAACGATTCTTATTTTCAGGTGATTACACACTGATGAAAACATATTAATGAATATTATATTCAGTTCCTGCGAATATATCCTCCTAAATCTTACACACTGGACCTTTAATCAATCTTAACCAGGCCAAGAGCTTCAGACTGAGACTAACAGTGATTAGTGGACAGGAAACAACACGTTGGTGTTCATGTGATATTGATGAATTGATGCCATTTATTTGTAAATTTGCATCAATCCTTTCTTTTTATATTTGTCCGCTGACAGGCTGCAGAGGCCATATTTGGTATGATCTTCACGTCATCCTTCCCTTAAACCTTAACTAGTTTCTTTTTACACAGGAGAGAGCAGTGCAACAGTACAGCGTGAGCAATCATGACTCTCATGGTTGGTGGTCCAGTCTCATATGGACTGAACCGCTCAGTCATCAGAACATCAGAAGTAAACAGAAAAAAATCGTTCTTCACTGTTAGATATCATCAATCTGCGATGGCTGGCCCATTTTAGAGGTCATTTGGTGCACTCATCTTCCCAGAACGACCGTTGACAACCGACAGTGAACAGGTGTGCGCCGTTCATTACACGTGTTGGTAGAGAGAGAATTAGTGATGGCAACAACAGCTACACAACACAACACGTCCGCCAGCTGAGGTCACTATCAGTGGAAAGATTTGCATCTAGAGATAGTTTGTTTCGCTTTGTCTGTAGATGTCTGTTTGACGTGTGAATGTGACTGTTCATGAACGTACACTGAGCAACATGTGCTTTGTGTCTAAACCTAACCAAACCGTAACTACAGTGGTTTAATATCAGAAAACGGTCGTTGAATCGCAGCTATTAAGCTGCTGAAATGGCTGAATAAACTATCTCTAGGCGGACTATCAGAGTAAATTGTTACCTTTCTGTTATGATTATAAAACGTCAGTACAAATTTGGGTGTAAAAACAAAAATTATGTGTTGAATCTGAGCGAGTGACGCCAAACTCTGACCTCTCTCGCTGCTTGTCAAACTTCATCACGGCTCTATTGAATATGATGTGACGTTGTCTACGCTTGGTGAGTCCTCTCAGGGCACAGGCAAACAGCAGAACATGCTCAACAGTGAGCTGTCATGTTTTCACCGCGTCTTCGCGTGCAGGCAGGTTTTCTTTGTAGAGATCTCGATGGAAGCGCATGGGCCGCTGCTGAGATCAAACCCATGACCTTTTCAGTTACCAGGCACGTGTCTCCAAACCGACGGGACCGCGATGTTGCTTAAAAACTGGTTTGTGACCTGTACGTTTTTTGGTGGACAAAACATCCAGTCAGCTCTGATTACCTAATCCCTAACAAGTTTACAGCTGCGAGGCCGAGGTGCACAGTGAGGGGCTCGTTAGTTCCACTAAAACACAGTAGCTCAGGACAGTCTGTCTTCAGCTCTGCTCGCTCCTTTGGCATCCACCTCGCCGAGGAATGTCTCTCACACACACACACACACACACACACACACACACACTCACACACTCTTACACACTCACACACTCACACACTCACACTGTTGTCCTGCTCAACTTTTGGCAGCAGAGGCCGGAGTGTGGGCGGCTGAGTTTTCATGAATCTGAGGCCTTCCCCCTCTCTCCCTTCCTCTCCTCTCCTCTCCTCTCCTCTCCTCTCCTGTCCTCTCCTCTTTCCCCTCCCTCCCTCTGTTCAGCACTTCTCTGGTTTCAGCGTTAGCACAGCGCTAATGTAGCGTAGATTGGTCTTGGTGGCTCTAGCATTGTTAATATCAGCTGGGACTGTTGCCCAAGTGCTATATTTAAACCACTGAGCTGGCATGGAGCTGACACTCACCAGTACGTACATGCACACACGCAGTGTGTGACGTCGACGTGCAGCCGTGACATCACAGGCATGCTGCTTTTGACTCATTATGTGCTAATTTCACCGACTTCCTCCGTTTGTTTTTGTGTCTTTCAGACCTCTCTGCTCTCGTGTGCACTTTATTCACATGTTTGTCACTCTTCTCTCCTCACTCTTGTCCCTCCACACACACACACAGACACACACACACACACACACACACACACACACACACACACACACACACACTCTGGATGTTTTTGATTTTGGGCGGCTGCGACCACATTCCCTTCCACCCACGCTTGTTCACATGTTCTACAGGAACACACACACGTTCGGCACAGACCCTCGAATAAGCGAGGGAGAAGTTTTCCCTCCGTTCAGGCTGCTGGAGCGACAACACACTCCTGTCCAGTGCAGAGAGTTTTAGTCGCTTTAAAAGTGAAAGTGAAGATCGTTTCACACTGGTAATGAATTTTAGTCAGCAGATACTTGTTGTGTTATGCACACACATACTTGCAAGCTTAGTCCCCTTGTTAAGAAGGCTGTACTTGCATAATCAGTGATGGTTTAACAGGGTATGGCAGAAGGCCTTGTTCGTGTTTCAGTCTTCAAATATTTGCTCAGCTAGTTTCATGGGCTTTCTTAGTCCTCTCACCTCTTGACAACTCTGTTGTATTTTCCTTAATTGTTTGAGCTTCTGTGTGTGATTTTGGGAGAAAGGTTGCATTTGGTAATGTTTGGCATTAACAATCGGTCTGTTTTGCTTCTTCTCATGTTATTATATGCTTCATAATTACACATTTACACAAAGCAAAGCTCGGTAAAGCTGCTATCTTCCACTCCTGTACTCAGCAGAGCGACTCGCTTCACTTTGGGCACCACTTTTTACAGCAATGTGAGACATGATGGATGAATGAGGGAGCCAGGTGACATATGACTAAGGCCTTCAAATCTATGCTGATGTACTCACTCTTCAGACTAAATGTGTGTAGTAGTTGCCAGTTTGTAAATGAGCAATCGTTCCCTGTCTCCGAGAGCAGTTTTTGTATTTTCCAGAGCCTGTTAATACGAGGGCAGCCCATCCAGGTAAATTGAGATAATTTTGGTTGCTGTGATGGATGACGGCAGTGAACGGTTCTGCTGTAGTCAAGACTTATTGTGGCCAAGTGCTGATATTATATGAATAAGCTGTAATGGCTCACAGTTATCAACAATCATTCAACAACAGGTTCCAGCTCTCCCCAAATGGAATTATTTCCTTCGACCCCTGATGAAGACAAGTACGCGTGCCGATACTGATATATCTGAATTAAACTAGTGTTGGACGTTATATCGATGCAGCTTGTTCGAGCTGACAAAATGTTCCAAGGTAAACAGACAGTCACTGGGAGGACTCCTCCAGTATCTCCAGTGCTGTCGTCTTATCTCTGTTGGTTTTGTTTGGATTTCGCCAGAAGGCAGCTAGCTCGCTCCTCCACATACAATAGGTAGCTTAGCATTAAAGAAGCATCCGGACGGCAGTTGAGATTTTACATTATTGATACAACAATGATGGGAAGCCATCTTTGTTCCATTCACCCCTCATGTACTCACACACACACAGTAAAATGGTAAAATATAGATGAGGTTGTTGTCAGAGATACCTAGGTGCTGTGATCCACCGTGTGTGTGTGTGTGTGTGTGTGTGTGTGTGTGTGTGTGTGTGTGTGTGTGTGTGTGTGTGTGTGTGTGTGTGTGTGTGTGTGTTTTGCATTCCTCATAAATGTATCGTGCGTGTAGATATTTGAGCGTATGCTCCCACAGTGATGACTGAATGTTTTCTGTTTCATCTGTAGCATATGACATGTTAATTTTATCTGTACATACCACACGCGCACACACCACCACAGAGCTAAATTAAAACCAGCCCCAGCCAAGTGCCTGTTCATTTTGGCTGTGGCTCTTTTTTTCTCAACTATCAGCACTTTGTGAGGTGAAGTGACCGCCAATCAAGCGACCGAGCCCGGCTTTCTAAATGAATGACCCCGGAAAGGGAAGCCTGAGATTTGACCACCCACCTTCATTACCCGCGTTACCTCTGTCTGTATGACTCGTAGGATAAACGTGAGAGAATAGTATATAAAAAGAGGCAAAAAGACGATCTTAGCTGAGAAAATTTTGTCTCGCTTGGCAGCAAATCTGACCACCATATGTGTGTTTGTATGTAAGCATGTTTGCTCGGGCTGTGATGGTATGGTATGGATTTTCTTTTTCTTACCGCGGTATTGCGGCCATGTGGTCATGCGGCCACGGAGTTATCGTCACAGCCCTGATGTTTGCTCAAAGTTGCAGTCAAGTGGCAGCAAACATTAGCTCATATCGTCTTTCACTGTGGGACATCAGAAGTTGCCACCAGCCAAGTGTTGGTTAGTTCTGGCAGCCTTGAGGCTGAGCTTCCTCTGGCCTAAAAACAGCCGTCGTTTGAAACTTTTTCATGTTTCAAAACTCAGCTTTCTATTAATAGAAATGGAAGGAAGTAGTGTATGGGAATTTACTAACAAATGTGGCTATAGGACAAAAGAAATCTAGGCTATAGCGTCCTTGCTTGTCAGTTTTTTATCCTATATTGTTTTCCTTTTAAAAAGACCTCACGCCAAACAAAACCCAGATAGGAAATGTACCGTGACAGCCTCCAAACAAGGTCTTTGTTTAGTGATTTTAGTTGACACCAAAGTGTAATTGTTGTTTTCCCTCACAAAGGAAATTGGCCTAATATTAAAAGTCATTTAATACTTATTAAATTTTCAACCAAGTCTCGCCAATGTTTTTATTTATTCTAATTATTTCAGTCATCTGCTACTTGCTCTCTGTGAATTGTACAATGAATCCAACACTTCTGTCCCTCCATCTCTCACTCTCCTGTGGTTTGTTGTTCACCAGATAATTTTAGAGGACAGTCGCATCACGAGCAAAGACATCTGACTTTAAGTGTCTCATCCTTTACAGTTAAGTTATAGTCAGCAGTGAAAAGTATTCATCCTTTACTTCAGGAACAACAGTGTAAAAATACACCGTTACAAGTCCTTCGTTCAAAATCCTACTTCAGCAAAAGTACAGAAGTATAATCAGCAAAATAAGTTCCAAAAGTAAAAGTAATAATCAGCTTTACAGAGTTGGGTATAGTCTAGTGCTTCCCCCTTCAGTTTTCTTGGTACGTTTCCTTTAATCCATTCAAGAAATATTGGATACTTTTACCTCTTTGGGTTATTTAAACCATATTAGAAAAGTCTCCTCGGTGGAAATGCTTACATCTCATAGATGTCTGAAACATGGCATGGGCTGCAGGTTGCTGTTTTGTCATGGATCACAAGACAAAAACATCTGGAACCACTGGTTTAATCTTTACAATGCAATGTATGAGTTTATCTTATGCATCTTTATGTGATATCTTGATTTGTAAGCTCTGTCAAATAAATGTAGTGGATTAAAAGAACAGTATTTCCCACTGAAAGCAGTGGCATATTAGTATAAAGACTTAGATACAAAGTAAATAAATATACGGGCTAAAATAATGGTTGTGTTGTAGTTTAACGGGGAAAACACTTCTTTTGTGATACGTTTGAACAAAAATCCTGCACCTCTCATCTACATGACCTTTCGTCTCCCAGTTGCATGCACACACAGTAAAAGAGTACTTGATCAGTGGTGACAACTGAGGAAATATCACCTCCCCTTTGAGTCTTCAACTTCCTGTTGGTGCCAGGCAACAACTCAGTGACCTTCCTGTTACAGTTTGTCTGTTTAAATTCAGGGTCAATCAGGGTTCATTAAAAAAAAAAGAAAAAGAAAAATCATTTTCTTCCTCCCTCCATACTTTCATTGATTTCTACATCCATCACACAGTGATTTCATACAATGATTTCTGGGAATTAAATTACGTATATGCTTCCACATTGTGTGGCCCATAGAGCAATCGCACTCGAGATTTCACCAGTTGAGCCGCTAACTTCCAGTTCAGCCCTCCGCTAACTTAAATATGGATAAAATGATTAAACGTGCGGCTCTTCTGGACTTGTGACCTTCAAAAAAATGTATTTCTAAATGTAAGCTTATGGAAAAACGTCATGTGATCGGCACCGCTGCTGTCATTTCACGGTTTGGCCGCTTTAGCTTCAAAGCCCGGCTCATTCCCAGCTAGGATCCTTTCCTTCTTTTCCTCTTTGCTCCTCCTCCTCCTCCTCAACCTTTCATTCTTACCTCCATTTGACCTTTCATTTCTCCTCTTTGTAATCTTCCCTCACTACTTTCCTTTCGATCATTCACACCTGCCTCTGCTTTTCTTCCTCTCTCTCTCTCTCTCTCCTCTCCAACCCTCCCTCCATCTCTTTGCCCCTTGTCTCCGGTGATCCCTGGTTCAGTCTCAGCTAGCAGGCTTAGCGCTCTAAAGCTCTCTCAGCGCAGGTCAGTGGCAGGGAGAAATCCCGCGCTAAGAGGGAATTACCTACCTCACGGACTCCAGCAGCAACACACACAGACACATGTACACAGGCTGTTACTGTATACCTGCAAATCTGTACCGACACATGCCAGGATATCTGTGCAAATGCAGGTAATAGGTGCGTTTGAACCTAACCTGATGGTGCTTCATACAATTAGCCTGCACACACTCACCTGTGCGTCTGTGTTTTTCTGTGCCTTATTGCGCGAAATGTCGAGACCTGTATCATCTGCCTCTTCCCTCCTTTGTTAAATGACATTTGTTGTTCTTTCTAGGGCTGGCCAGACCCCCCGCACCTTCGTATTGAGCCAGCGTCATGAATTTTTTATGAATGTTTGCGTGTGCAAGTGTGTGTGTGTGGGGCCCTCAGCTGCATCAATAGCCATTAGTGCAGCAGCCGGGGTAATTGTGCCACAGTGGCTGCAGCGCAGGAGGAAAAAAAAAACCAAAAAAACACATTATCTGATAATACTGCAGAGGGCAATACGGAGGAAAAGATGGAGCGAGGACACAGTGGGGCACAGCAGGACAGTGTGAGGGAGGATATTAACTGTGTGGTCAGACAGTTAGTGGCATGGTTGCTATGCTACTGTCTGATAACTGATTTACACCTGGTGATTTCAGACTGGAAGTCTGCAGCAGTGGGAGCTGCAGATATGACAGTGATTGTCTGATGGCTCTTAATATTATTTGAAAGAACACCTGAAACCAAGACGTCAGTCTGGACTGAAGGGCTCTGTGCTGGACGCTGTCAGTGTCACGACGCGACAGTTTCGTCGCCATAAGAACACTGAGCATGTTTATTATCTTAGCCTTGGAAACAGTAGTTTGAAAAAAAAATTGTATTTTTCTGAAGCTTTCAAATGCATCTTATGTTCATGAGACGAGACCTCCCACCCCTTCTGTGAAGGCGTGGAAATGCAGTTGAAAACGCAGGGAAAGTGGCGTTTCGATTTTTTTTTTTTTTTTTTTTTTTTTTTTTTTTAAATTTTGAGAGTTTGGATTGTTGTCGGTCCCCTGCCTCCATATTATGACTTTTCTACATCCTTCGTTCTGTTTTTAGCCTTCTTGAGCAGAGGATGTGGCATAACAAGGAAGCTTTCAACCGTGTCATGGAAGGTATAATCCATTGTGATTGTTGTGTTGTTGTTGGAACTTAACGCTTCCCCTATTTACCTTCAGGGTTGAGAATGAACATGGTACAAAGATTACAGCAGGTGTGGAGCAGGAATTTTGAGAAATCAATATCCAGTGGTCGAAATATGACACACAGTGCTGTAAATCACATCGCATGTAACCTTGTGGAACTTGATTCTTGGAGTTGTTGTGAGGAAGAAAAGGTCAAATCTGTAATAATTTAAAGCAGGAAGGGATCCATAACTCATACTGAAACAGGATTTAATCTAGTACGTGGTGTGTGTTAGCATGCCTTGTGATAAGCAACTAGTTCTGCACTGCTTGACTCATTACACAAAAGTAAACGTAACGGATGGAGTCGAACAATCTGAGGTGTAAAATGTCTCTACAGACGTACAGCTCCCGCGTGGCTTTGTTTCTCTGCGGGCAATGTCTTCATGTTCCATTCATTTGTACTTGTTTTGGTTCATGATGAGTTGAGCTGAATACTCCGTCAGCAGCCTGTCTGTAGATCACTTCCTGAATGGTTCCTAAAATAGAAGCAACAACGATCACAACCAAGGAAACACACCAGCTGCTCTTTTCAAAACCACACTCACTTTCTGCCCTCTCTCCTTAGGCTTGGGTATTATAAGGATTGTACCAATAGCTGTACTCGTATTAAACACTTTCAGCAAAGAGTTATTGGACCAACTGTAGCATTTTTACGATTATTCTTAAAATTAGAGAACATAGTATTAAGTATTTTCCTGTAAAAGGACTTTAAGCTCTACAATACTTTATGCCCCATACATGTGCAAAGTCATACCTTTACATCAAAACATTAAAAAGCTCTGGCCTGGACCAATCCTCTGTTAATCACGACTCTTTCATGTTACACACGAACCAGCTGTAGTCCATAAAGCTACTTGGAAAATAAAGCACCCTTTTGTTTGCTGTCATTGGCTCATTATCTTTACACTGGTAATGGAAAACGACATTGTCTCAAATGAACAAAAGCAACGGAAAAATTATCCACAGTTTCCAAAACCGCAAGAGAAAGCAGGAAAGTGAGATCAGGTTTGAACAAATCTACAAGAGGTATGAAAAGTGAAGAAACAGGTGGGTAAAAAGTCATCCCACTATTTCATTAGATACGAAATTAATACATTTGGTGAAGGTACTTAAGAAACACGCCAAGAGTTAGACGAGAAGATCGATACCACACATGTCACACATGTATAAGCTACAGCTGCTTAGCTGAAAAAAAAAAAACGCTGCTTCTTTAGCTTAGCATAAAGAAACGTCTCCCAGCACCTCTAAATCTAGCTAATTAACATATCATTATTCATTTGTTCACCCAGTACAAAAAGTGTTAATTAGTGAGCTTCGGAGGTGCTGGTAGGCAGATTTTATTATTTGCGGACAGAGCCAGGCTAGTTGTTCTCCCTTGTTTCCAGTGTTTATGCTAAGCTAAGCTAAGTGGCTGCTGGCCGTAGACGTACATTTAAAGTACAGATCTGAGAGTGGCATTGATCCTCTCATCTAACTCTCCAAATAAGGCAAATAAGCATGTTTTCCTAGAAGTCTTACTATTAGTTTAAGGGATCATACTTAATAGAAAGCTTGCTGTTGTTGATTTTCCAGTCACATTTTCTATTAAACATAAGTTACATTTGTGTGTTCTCTTTTCATCTCCTCTAATGAAGTTTGACCTGTAATGCTTTAATGTCTTTGTTATGATTGCAGACGGCACTGACTGTATTCCTGCTGGACTGTAGTGGAGATGTTATTCCGTGGTTTCGCTAATATCTGACATTTGTAACCTAGTTGGTGATTTATCCTGAAAGTTATGACTTGGTATCCATGTCAGTGATAACATTTTTTGACTTCTAGTGTGTCTCTTACAGTTTCTATGCTGTGACTTCTTTCTTTGTGACACTCAGTGTCTTTACTTTTCCTGTTCCTGTTTCTTTTTCACCTTTCAGTGTCACTTTTTCATCCGCCTCTCCTCAGCTCAGTCTGTATATCCCAATATCTTCTCCACCTCTGCTCCCCGTCCCACTCTTTCTCCCGTCCTGCCTCTCTCTGCCTCCCCTCGTCCTCCAGCAGAGACTTGGACTCTACTAAGGAGACACGATTGGCAGATGTTTACCCTGATCCCCGCTGTCACAAACCGCATCATGCAAAGCACTGGAACTCACAAGACGAGTGCGGAGAAGCAAAAATAGCCAAGAAAAACTACATTTCCCTGACGATTTTGAGCAGATTTGGGTCAGACGTGGTATGATTTTTGTCAAGCGAGCTTTGTGGGGTTAGCAGCTTAAAGCTCAGGCGAAAGCCTTTAGTGATAATGCCCTAAAAGTCACTCGTCTGTGACTCGTCAGAGTTTGGAAAC
The DNA here is from genome assembly GCA_033000465.1 of Sciaenops ocellatus. NCBI lineage: Eukaryota > Metazoa > Chordata > Actinopteri > Sciaenidae > Sciaenops > Sciaenops ocellatus. The sequence continues at coordinate 7,637,907 of CP136867.1, read as the reverse complement.
ATGTAACTTTCACTGAAGGCAGGAAGGAGCACTGAGTATGCTCTTTTCAAGCCTGGTTATTGTCACATTTCTCTGTTCATGAAAACAAGAAAGTGTGGGATTCTTGTTTTATTTTTGGCTTGTTGACAGCTAAGGAGCCATTGAGTTTTTTAATGGATACTTAATGACTGGCGCACAAAACAGAACAAAGAGAGCCCCTCGAGGATCTTAACTGTCAGCCAACGCGAGTCCCTGGAGAGACGGAAAAGTCCTAATCTTTGTTATGCTCGTACACTAAATATTTTGGAACATTAACAGTGTGTTTTCCACACCGCTGCCTTTCCAGTTCATTACACCTGTGTGCTAAGCAAACTGGGTTTGGAAAAAAAAATAACGATATAACAATAACGGTCCTCGCAAATGTAATCTGCTTTCAGCGTGCACGCAGACATAGACAAAGAGATATGATTCTCGTACTTTTAAAAGTCTTAAGCTGCGCTGGAATCAGCCTCTGGGAATGGGCCCTGCAGCTTTGATGACAGGACTGTTCAACGCCTACCCAGCCAGAGCCGCTCAGGCTAAAAAACTAAGTTTCTGTGGTTTTCAGACGTGGCAGTGATGAGGAGCAACAAATGTAAAGCAGCGTTCAGAAATGTACTCCGTATGGATCACAGCTGATGAAGAGGAGTGCCGTAAAGTGGCTAATTGTAACGTTAATTTACTCAAATATTTCAGCATGTAAACATCTACTGCTGGGAATGAAAGGAAGAGGAAGATCCAGGCTCAAATTTAGACATTACCCACAGGAGTTAGCTGACTGACTCAGCTTGTACAACCTTATGACAAGATCTGGTTTTGTACCAAGAGTCTCGGCCTGTTGGCAGCACAGTGTCAGCAGCACAACACTGTAAAGAATACTTAATAATCAAAACTTCCTAGGCAATGCAGCGCTCAATGCTATCATAATTCAAGGCACACAGTTTAGAAATTAACAGGCAGAGTATTTTGCAGCAGGAAAAAGGCTGTTCTGTTCTTAAACCAGGTTGTTTTCGTGGATGACGACCTGTAGCTCCTCCCAGACGGGGAGCGGCTGAAACAGATAGCGAGTGTGACAGGATGGGTCAGATATAATTTTACCTTCTCTCTTCATTTTGTTACACTGCGATTCAACCGACGGAGGATCGAGTGATCTGTTGACAATGCGCTGCAGCTTTCTTCGAGCACGAGTGTCGAGGCTGCCTCAAACCAAACTGTTGTAGATGTGGTGAAGATAGCTCGGTGACTGTCAGCTGTTCAGGCTGCCGTTCACTCCGCGCAGCCCAGCGCCACCAATCTCTTTGAATGGGCAGCAGCAGCAGCTGTACACCTGCGCCGCTTCTGAGATTCTTTGTCAAATTGTCATTTGCTGCGGTTAAAATGAGTGAAAACATAATTAGGTGGTTATTAATATAGTTGATTTGGCACAGGTACGTTGTGACATGAATGTCATGAATGTGACATTCTCTCCTTTTAAGTATTAAAGTTGCTTTATAAAGAGTGGAGCAGGATCTCTGTGCAGATCATATAAATGTGTCGATTGTAATATCTCTGGTTGCATGAGGACGTTGTGGGAATGTTGCAAATTATTAAGCAGCTGTGCACCTTGCTGTAAGGATAGCAATGGCAGTTAGCGAATGCTAGCATGCCAACACACTAATCTGAGATGGTGAATGCTCATAAACATTATACCTACTAAACATTTTTAAGTAGCACCGCTGTGTTGCCTGGCGTGGCTGTCTTAGTCTTAGTCTTGCTTTATTCAAAAACTCTGACTCTAGCCAGCATCACGATCAGGTTTCAGTTTGGACAATGCCTGAATTATACATCACATGAGGTGTTACTGTAGCTGGTTCATAATTCTGTCCCATGTTTACCTGTTGTCTGTCGTAGCAACACTGCTAAATTACGCTACCTGAGTCGTGCTTCCATTCCATACGTCTCGTTTACATTCGCTTTGTGACGCTAGGAGAGAACAAAGTGTGTGAGGTCGTTCAACGTGTGCAGATGAATTGTGACACCCCATCACACTCTGAAACTCTTAAATCAGCCTTATCTGCTCAGCTTTAAGGCCAGGCCCGCTGACATTCTTTACGTTTTGAAATAAGTCTCAGCTGCAGCTTCGACTGCTTTGGACCTGAGTGGTCGAGACGGCCTCGGTCTTTTCATTCTGCAGCATAATCTGCACTGATTATCGGACCTGAATGCCCCGAGCATCAAAATGATCCATTTGAGGTTTGCACTGCAGAAGAACTGTGCAGAATGTGACCTAATCTTCCAGTCTCTGGTGTGTGTATGCGTGTGTGTGTGTGTGTGTGTGAGATCAGTATGAAGGCACAGAGACAGCGTGTGTGTTTTTGTGTGTTTATCTGTGACTCTCGGTTAGACAAAGTCATGGAAAGGCCACAAAGAAAGGGAAATGTTCTGGAAAATGAAATGTGACTCCACTGTTTGTGAGATTTTTTTTTTTTTTTTTTGTTCTTTCCTGAAGAGGGCAGGTAAAGGAAACAGACTTGGGGATCCGGCAACGAAATGGCACGGAGCACGAGAGTTGGCACAGCTGCACGTACACATGAGCTTCCCATTACTCCCCCTTCTCTCTCTCTCTCTCTCTCTCTCTCTCTCTCTCTCTCTCTCTCTCTCTCTCTCTCTCTCTCTCTCTCTCTTTGTCCGTCTGTCTCTCTTTGTCTGTCTGTCTCTCTCACCCTCCCTCCTCTCCTCCACTCTCCTCCCTCCCTCCTCCCGAGTGGCTGTTTTTGTGGATTGTTCTCCCGCCGTTGTCATAGCGACTGTGATGCAGACAGCCCGAACAGGCTGCCTGTCTGCTTGGATATGTCAAGTGTGTGTGTGTCTGATAAAACGCCAGAGTGCTCTCGGCTTAGAGAGGAAGTGTTTGGAGAATTATGTAATGTCCTCTTTTTTTTTTTTTTTTTTTTTTTTTTTTTTTAAAAGGGGGGAAAAAGTTAAGAAGGAGAAGAAGAAAAAAATCCTATCTGTCCATCTGTATGTATCTGTGCATATTTCTCAGTATACCAGGGGAGAGAAGTGTTTATGAATGCCCCACAGTTTGAGGCATGGTTATTTTAGTATGTCTAGGTAGCTCAGTGTGGATATTTTGTCTCTGCTCACTCCATACTGTCTCTTTTTGTAAGTAGGACGCACTTTTTAAACTCACTCTGTCAGGCTGTGGGGGGTTGATGCGAGGCTCTTTCCTGTGTGTAAAGTTTCCACTGAAGCCGTGGGCTCGGTGCCAGGAGCCACCCTGTATGGATGAGAGGGGGTGAGAGAGGGGAAGGGGAAAGGGGGCAAAAAGGAGGAGGAGAACAGTGGGATGGGATGGGAGGAGAAAGCAAAAGAGTTGAGGGGAGAGGGTGGGATGAACTTGATGGTGAAGAGAGAGAGAGAGAGAGAGAGAGAGAGAGAGGAAGGGAGGGAGGTTGGGCTCGGTGCCAAGTGGGAGGTGTGTGAATCCTTGTGACGCTGCCATTCTCCCGTAGAGAGCACTCTTATTGGACAACATAAGGGGGTCTATAAATAGGACCCTAATCTGCGAAAGAGAGGGCTAAAAATAGAGGTAGAGAGACGCAAACAGACAGAGAGAGGGGGATCAAGAGAGGCTGCGATGAACCGTTCGAGTTGCAAAGAGTTGTAAACAGAGTGAGAAAGTTTAGAAAAGTTTGGCAAAATGTGGAAAGATTCATATTCAAGGTCTGGAAATAAGATCTGCATCGAGGAAATGATCTTAAAAACAACATCAGTGCTGATACAGTTTGAGCCTGCTGTCACTTTAAGGGATCAGAGCAGTGGTTTAGCAAGTTTTAACCCATTTGCTACAGAGTGAATCCCACAGATGAGTGAGTGAATACATGAATAAATGGGAGACCTGTGAGCACAGTACAGTACTAAACTCGACACGCTCTCCACTGATGTTAGTCCATCATGTGACTTTTTTCGTTTCCTTTATTTTTCTTAAAGTTACATTCTTGTCATGTGATAACGCCTCTGTAAACAGACACTGTTTGAGAACTCTTTCTCTGCCGTGTGTTCAAGTCGAGCTGCTGAAAAGAACAGCAGCAGCAGAGGAAAGAAAAATAAAATTTCAAGAAAAGATTCATTTGCTTTGTTTTACTTGTTCCAAAAGAAAAAAAAATACAGGTCTAAAAATTGTAACAACATCCAACAGTTTTAGTGAACTGCAATTAAACATGTAAATCACCAGTTGTCAAATATACCCTCAGAAAACAGTCACTTAGTTTTGTTGTAGAACAGGATGGAACAGAATAAAATTTGTCTCGCATGTTCATTATTGGAAACATTCTTGACTTCTGTTAAAGCACCTGAATACCTATTTCCAAATCTTTCATATTTCTCCATAACTTGAGACATGCATTACATATTTTTACATGGATAGTTACAGTCAAAACCTTGACAACTACGACCTACTGTACTTCACCAGCACTGAGAGTGATTTGACCAGATTTTATGAGGCAAGTTTTCATCCAAATGTAGCACAACGTTTAACTGACTTTCCAGAAAATCTGCTAAATGAATGTGCATTTCCCTCCAACAGATCAGTTCAAATTCATTTTCAATCAGTTAAATCTTTTATATCGATCAGTTGGTTCTGACTTAATGTGTCTGTGTTTTTTATATTCTAATTGGAGATTAAACCCAGAAGGTGAAGAATTAATAATGTGGATTAAAAGCAATGAGGACCTCCTTGTACCACGTCATGCAACATATATTGCATACTTGATTTCAAAGATATTCTCCAAGTACGAGTTATAGTAAGACATTTATTGAAAGGTGATGTGAGTGTTTGCGGTGTTAACCCTCCACAGGTGTATTTCCAGAGTCAGTTGACCGGTAAAGCAACTTTCCTCATCCTCTGCGTTTAGCTCTGCTTGGCGTCGGCAGACAGTCAACAAGCTTTAGTTTCTGTTTTGTGAGAAATCCAAAACTGAGCCACAACTTCAGTTTAACCTCTAGCAGGTGTTACTCCGCTGGTGTATCATCATCATCATCCTCCTCCATGTCTGATTTGACTTTCTCTCTGGATGTGTGTGCTCATGAATAAAGGAAGTGAACATATTTTTTTCACTCTCTGCACTTTCAGCTTTGTTTTAGCAGCACAGAAATGAACAGTGTTGGGCGATAATATATTTCTTTTCTATCCTTGATGAACAAGCATGGATTGAAAAGGTTGCTAATCGGTTGTTGTCACGCAATTGTCAGGCAATTAAATGTTTAGTGTGATGGATTACCTGTGTCATCCAAGTTTTATGGCACTACAAGTCATGTCGTACTGACATGAACAGAAAGACGTTGTGGCTAGAACACGAAAGAATGGTTTCTCTTTGTTTTGGATGTTGTTTCCGTGCAGACTCGAGTAATGCTTTCCTTCTGAGCATGATTAAGCAGAATTTGTTTTTACGTTTTTGGGCTTTTTTCACCAACAAAATCAGATATTTTTTCACTTTGCTTGCCTCTACACAAATTATTTTATTTATTAGTGGTACTACAAAGACTAAAGAAATTTCTTTAAAATAACTGTTTTATCCGCCTCGCCCTCAAACTTGTAGCAAACTTTGCCATACGTAGTCTAAGTTCGCCCTTATCCTAACCAAACTCCTGTTTCCAGGATAATTGAAATGCTCCCTTGAGCTCCGGCTACTATGAAGTTTGTCTTTACGGTGCCCTTCCTGGTAGATGTTTTCTTACCGCAGCAGCCTGGACTCAGTTCCATCCTGTGGCCCTCTGCTGCATGTCATCCCCTCACTCTCTTTCCCATCGATCTTCAGCTGTCACTATCAACTAAAGGCATAAAAAAAACACAAAAACGTTGTCTTTACCCAATATCAGTTTCTTGTGAGTGTCCAGTTGGTGCTGTACATGTGCAATTCTCAACAGAGATTAGAAAGAAGCGAGATCGGGTGTTTCATTCTTTTTTACCACTTGTCAGGTTGGAAAAATGAGTTGTTAGATTGGTCGAACGTTGCGCTTTAGTTGCCCTAGGCCATTAGTCAATCCACGTTGCTGAGCCCTGTTGAGTGTCGATGGGTGTTTTTAAAATCAACTCAGGAAATGTATTTGTGATATTATGACATGCTGAAGGCGTCTCGTGAACATGTAATCTGCGGCTGCACTGTCCTGCGGGGCTTTTATTGCGCTCATCTCCACCTTTTCTCTTGTGCTGTCCGGCACTCGGGAGAGTCGGCTCGGCACTCTACGCCCAAACCAAGCGTCTGGTTGCGCATGCATGCAACCAGGCAGAGATCACAAGCAGTGTTGTATTCGCTTTGATTTAATTTAGCATTTCAAAGTCTGAGTTTGACAGTCAGGGCCCAGTCAGCTGGCGAAGGCTGCTGGGAAATGATGTCCCCGTGCTCCTGAAGGCCAGTCCAGGCCCGGTTGACGTTCAATATAAGCTTCAAGTCTGGATGAAGAAACTGTGGGCTAAAAGTGAAAACTGCAAGAAGTCAGCTCCTAAGATAAACTTCTTCATGTCTTCTAATCTCCTCTCCTCCACCCACCCTCCAACTCTCCCACCCCCACCTCTCCCCACTCATTCATAGCTTTCTCAAGTCTCTAATTATGTTCACTCGCTGAGTGAGTTGGGAGGGTGGGAGTGCGTATGCGTGTGTGTGTGTGTGCGTGTGTGTGTGTACTCTACAGTTGCCCGCATGTTTAAGCCTGTAATTAGTGCTCTTTAAGATGACAAAAATTCTGAGAAAATGTTAAAAGGAGCAGGCCCGAGCGTGTGCGTGATCGTGCACGCGGAGGCCAGCGGAGAGAAGCGAAAAACGGGGTGGTGGGACTGCAGCTCTCTTTTAAAAATAATCTTTTTTTCTTTGCTCTCAAAGCTTTGGGAGAAAGGTCATGGAAATGTTGCAGTGGAGGAAGAAAAAAAGGTAATAATTTGTCATGAATTAGTGCATGTCTATGTGTTGGTCAGGACTTAAAAGGGAATGGCTGGCTAGTTACAGAGAGAGTGGTGGACCTGCTGTGAATTTGAGTATAATGAGTCTATATTTAAACTTGTGTGTGTGTCTCTGTGCGAACTTATGCCTGTGTGTTTTAGAAAATGACTCATCATTTGTATTTGTGCATGTACAGTAACCCAACACCCAACCCAACCCAGCGAAGGACCATAGCAACACTTATTATTCCCTCTGGCTTTCATTGGACCCGTCTTTTTTTATTCTTGCTTATGAATGTTCATTTCTTGGTCATTGTTTCTTTCTTTTCTTCCATCTATCTTTTCCTTTCTAACTTGTTTTCTTATTTATTTTTTATTCCCTCATGATATCCTCTTTCACCCATACTTTCTTGATATTTCCTTTAACCCCTCTCCGAGCGGCCTCTGTTACCGTCGAGTGTCTTATGCTCGTAACACCGAGAGGATTGTGTTTCAGTTTCGTCACAGGGAGTGAAACCACTCCGTCACTTCCCTCCTCTGAGCTCCAGGTCATGTGAGGTCACACTAGCTTCCATTGTGGCTCCAATGCTGCGTTCAGTTGCACTCAGTGCGAGGCTGCAGTCCGCGTGCAGTCCGCCTGCAATCGGCTGCACTCTTTAGGTAATGGCTCGTGTGTGAAATTAATTAACTTTTGAAGTTCACACATTTTATGTTGTTGGAGTGCTCTGGCTTTTTATAAACAGGTGGATTACACTCAAGCAGGGTTTTTTTTTCTCAGTGCATCACCGCTCATTACCGCAAATCAAACAAATTTTTATTTGAGTGCAGCAAACAAAACGGAAAAAGAACGAAAACAGTTTTTAAATTAAAATGAAAAAAAAAAAAAAAAACGCTACACGGTGAAGTACAGCTCTCTCTCTTGATGCTGGAAAAACAGTAAAATGAGCACATGGTGCATTCAAGGACTCCTTATTGTCCAACCAGGACACTGCAGTGGATTCCAGTACAATATACGCTTTGCCCCGAGGTAATGGAGATGAAAAAAGTAATTTGGTGATAAATCTGTGTGTGCGTGTGTGTGTGTGTGTGTGTGTGTGTGTGTGTGTGTGTGTGTGTGTGTGTGTGTGTGTGTGTGTGTGTGTGTGTGTGTGTGTGTGTGTGTGTGTGTGTGTGTGTGTGTGTGTGTGTGTTGGGGTCAGTGTGTCATTGCTAACTAGGCTCACAATGTGGGTGTCCAACTAAGTGAATTTCCCAGCAGCCAGCAGTGTTTCATCCTAGATTTGGGAGCAGGGCGTGATGGGACTAAAAAACCTGTAAGTGTGATACATTAATGTTATTTTTACTTTTAGGTCCTATATTATTGAGTTTTTGTAGAATTTCATGATGTTTGACAAACCGACGGAGAAAAAGGCTGTCTCAATTCTAGGGTTTCCAGCCTTGATGTGTCCATAATTACTCATCAAAAGCTGTACTGAAAGTACTGAATGTCTGGTCAGATTTGTTATCTTGTTAATTTTTATCACAGTTCCTCATTTGAATCAACATTTTGTCTGTTTTAGACTGCATTTTGTGTAAGCACATATCTGGTGTTTAGACAACAATGAGCAAGTGAGAGCTCTTTGTGCTCGAGGTTTTGTGTTTCTATTTATCAAAATGAACTGTTGTGTTGTTTGGCGGCGTACACATATAGACATTTTTAAATGACACCCGGAAGAACAGGTTGATTATTGTTGTGTAAGCATATATGAAAGGTGATTGTAGGTAGAGGCGAGGTGGTGCCAAGATGGCCAGTCCTGCTTTATATTTTAGTCCTTGAACCCGGAGAGTCGATCTGTGAACTCTCTCTCTCCGTCGTGGTCAGTCTCTTCCTCTCTATCTCTTCCTCCGTCTCACCCTCTCTGCTACCCCTCTCCGACTGTCATTCCACATTTATGACCGGCCTGTGATGTGTACCCAAGACAGATGGGGCACGGCAAGATGGCCGCTGTTGCCCTGGCAACAGAATGGAGAGCGAGAGGAGGAGAGAGTGAGAGATTGTTTTTTTTTTTTTTTTTTTTTTCTTTTTTGGGTTGGATGTTCAGGTTATCGAGGAGATACAGAGAATATGTGAAGAGGGCAGCAGGGACACACAGAGAGAGCTTCAGTTTCTGTGCAGCTTCTCTCAGGACATCGACACTAAAAGATCAGTCTGGAGCTGATAATCAATATCTGTCCGGGCAGTAGACATCTGACTTGGTATTTAGAGCCAGAACAGTTTGTTCACCCCTGATTTGACACAGACCCTGAAATTTAACGTACAGTCACATTTGTTTCTTTGGGACTCTTGGAGTAAGTGTGTGTGTGTGTGTGTGTGTGTGTGTGTGTGTGTGTGTGTGTGTGTGTGTGTGTGTGTGTGTGTGTGTGTGTGTGTGTGTGTGTGTGTGTGTGTGTGTGTGTGTGTGTGTGTGTAAAGGAGCATGGGTTGTGGTCTTTTGCTGTCTGTCTTGATGCGGTGCTGGATTAGAGGGGTTACATAATGCGCACTGAGCTTCAAGCAGCATACGCTAAGAGGATTACCACAAGTCTACTAAAGACACTGGTCCACACACGCACACATACACACACACACAGCGCTACAGTGTGTAATTCCACGTTAAAATATAGCGTCCACCTGCATGTACAGTATGTGTGCAAGTACACACATGCGCGCGAGTCCAATCCTGTACACAACCTGAGTCATTTGTTTGGGTGCACACAGACTATACAGATACAAATAGTGACAGACGCACTCGCACAAAGTACCTCGGCCTCCTGTTATGCAATAGCGGGCTTCTCGTCACATCTCATCTGCTTTTTCTGAGGGCAACAAACTTTGTTTTTATCCACCGACCACAACGGCGGGCTTCAGAAAACACCAACCTATGAACCAAAAGTTTTAGAATCAGTAAACGAGGGGCGGCGGTTATCCAAAAAAAGAAGTACAGTCCTGCAATACACAAAATAACCAGCCACACTTGAAGCTCACTAGCACGTGGCTACTGCTACATGTAAGAGTTACTTTGTGTGGTTTTCATGGCAGAGTCACGTGATGTTATTTACAGTCAATATGCTGTAAACTTCACAAGAAACCTTCATTTCCCCGTGCTAGTTTCTCTGCCTCTTGGCTCGTCTGTATTACCCCGTCTCTCTTCCTCTAATTGCCCTCGCCTCCACACACACACACGCACACAACCCCGCATTGTTTCACATCTCTGAGATCTCTTGTGTAGCGCAGTTATGTATGTTAATAGGATCAGATAGTCATTCTTTGCACACATTGACATTTGCGCATGTTCGAACATTTACATATACACCCACGCGCATGTCGACAGGACTACTGTAAATACTGTAAATCTCACCTTTGCTGTGGTGGCTGTCACCATGGCTACCAGACCTCTGAACTTGTTTAATCTGAGTCATCCCTCTCCCCTCTCATCCCCTGGTCTTTGGGGAACAGGTTGAGGCCTGGAAGGCTTGCAGGCAGGACGGATGTGCTCTGTGTTTGGGTGTGTGTGTGTGTGTTAGCTAGACGTTTAGCAACTTTTGCCAACAACACTGGTGTCTAATGTGTGTTGGTTGGCCCACGCTTCACTTGTCTTTTACTGAGCCATCATTGTAGCTAGGAAGCTACTCAACACAAGCTCTTTTTGTTCAGCTTCTTTATAAAAATATTGAAGGAATAGTTTGATTCACTTTTTATGTTTGTGCAGAAAAAACTACAACCAGCAGTTTAGCTTAGCATAAAGACTGCAAGCAGGGGGAAACTGCTAGCCGAAATCCACCTAAAGCTCACTAATTAACACGTTATACTTTGTTTGTTTAAACAGAAACTGAAGTGTGGTGGGAGTTATGAGGAGTTATGTGTGGGACTATTTCTTTGTTGGATGTAGTGACTTCCTGGAGTGTCCTTCGGTTGCCTGACAACCTTAAGCTGCCAGTACATTTCATCAGAACTGCCTTCAAATGGTCCTCCGACACATTTCTGACATCTGATTGGATGGCCGAGCTGTGTCCAACAATTTCTGTAACTTTCCGACACTGATGAGCCCTTGGCCAGCTGTCCGGAGGTGAGAATGTCGGCTGGTTTTGAACTTCTCACGACACTACGAATGTCGTCCAGGAGAAACTGTCTGAAAATGTCACATCACTCTTTGTCTCTATGACAACCAGCTTTTCACTCCATCAATCAAGTGTGGCCATCCAAGAACAACTATAAAGACTTGTGAGTCCCGACGTGGTTCAGACAACACGTTGTACTAAATAACTAATCAGACCATTGGAGTGGACTCCTGTCATGTTTCCAGTTTTTATGCTAAGCTAAGCTAACTAGCTGCTTGATGTAGCTTAATTATTAGTGTAAAGACATGAGTGGTATTAATCTTCACATCATCACAAATTGTTGAGTTGAAGTTGAGTAAAGTTGCGATTGACTCCTTGTATTTCACCTTCTACAGCTGGTATGAGCTGTTTTCTACTCGGTTTTATTTCTTCACTCCGGCAGTCCAATTATTGTGGAGTTTCCTCGAGGATCACACTGCCTGTGAGGCTTTGCTTTACAACTTTTGACTACTGCTATACTGTAAATCCACTCACTGAATGGACTACAGTTTGTGGATGTGAATTTGTCCAACTCTCATGTGTACAGTACTTGGAGGACTGGGTCAGAGGTTAGTGCGAGTGCATGAACCACACTAATAACAGCTCATACAGAGCTTAATACGTGTGTGTGCGTGTGTGTGTGTGTGTGTGTGTGTGTGTGTGTGTGTGTGTGTGTGTGTGTGTGTGTGTGTGTGTGTGTGTGTGTGTGTGTGTGTGTGTGTGTGTGTGTGTGTGTGTGTGTGTGGTTGGGGGGGGATATAAAAGAAGGTAGTTCGGGGGTCTGACGGAGAATGGCTGAGTTGGGAAGGTTGACAGAGAAGTAACATGGAGGGGGGGTGTGGAGCAGCTCAGGCGTTTTATAGATGTGTAAAAAGAGACCCTGAAGGAAGGAAGTAATGACAGACCAAACCCTCCCCCACCTCTGTGCATGTACACACACACACATACACACACACACACACACACACACACAAAGCTCTCCATTTCCTGCAGTAATTGACCCATCTCTCTCTTCTCTCCTTTATCCCCTCAATTAGACCATCTTTACCCACCCCTGCACACACACACAAATATACAATTGATGACCAGTCTTTGGCACCATATGTGAACAAGAGAGGCGGAGAGCGAGTGGAAGACTAGGTAGAAAAATAGGGATGTATGGACGAATGAGTAGAGATTTAGAGGGAGGAATAGAGGACGTGAGGAGGAGACACTCGAAAACCTGAATGTGAGGCGAGTGTGCAGGTGGAGGACCCTCACATCATCAATTCATCAACGCTGACTGACTTGAAACAGCTTAGTCACCTATTATGCATCTCACAGGACGAAGCCTTCGATAAAGTGAACGTGAAATTTGAGAAAGTTGTCTTCCACGCGAGTTGGCATCCAAAAAAAAGCTGAAGAAGGACAAAACAGTGCATTGCTGCCACTCTCTGCCGAGCAGTTTGGTTAACACTAGTAACAGAATCTGACCGATGACACACTCTGCTTCTTCTGTAGTCACAGATTTGATGTTTACGTACTTGATTATACATTATCCACTGCAGGTTTTGTCACTGACATTATTGTTAAATGCCTGTTTCAGTGTTAAACCGTGATTTGACTGACATATTAACATTGGGAATGTTTTATTCTTGTGCAGCCGCCTCTCTCATATCTGGAAAGTTTCTTGCACAGCAGTCGTGCATGATTATATTCTTGATTGCTTCATCTTTCCACTCTGAACTATACAAGTGTACCATAAAATAGTCCTCGGTGAAAGCTCTGAGACAGCTGTGGCTCTGTTTGGGCGCTGACACGCCAAACTATCTGATCAAAGCTCTCCCTCACCTCACTTCTTCTGTTCAAAGCGCACAGTCTTCCTCCGCGATGAGGGATTATTACCAACATTTTAGGTGCGGTCACTTTTTATTTATCATCAAATAAAGTGGCCAAACCTGTTTACAGCATGTCTGATCGTCTAACCGCTCTATCTTACCCCGTCGGACTTGGGCAAACTCACCAAAGCAATTACCTCGGTGAGTAAAATGCTTCCATGAGCGCTAGAAATGATAAATTACAAACCCAAGACCCAAGTTGTAATAAACTAGAATTATCCTTTATTGAGTTGGAGCAGCAAGTCAGACAGCTCGTTCTCACCGACTGCCTCTGATACCAATTTAGTTCTGAATCAGCTGAACTGTCCCTGACAGAGAGGCCAAGTAAAGCCAACAGTGCGGGGACAAGCTGCGGAAATTATAGGCAATAGTCAGCCACAAACACTCAGACAGGCAGTGGCACCCTTAGTCAAGGTGGCTCGCTTTGACAGTTGGTTTAGTACAGAGGAAACGCTGCTGAGAGTTGAAACAGCGAGGAAAGTTTTTGAAAGTCTTTTGAAAAAAGGGATTTGAATATTTCTGCTGTGGGAAGTTTGGAAATAGAACATTCTTACTGATGAAGAAACAAAATACCATTTGGTTTACATACAAATAGAAGTGCATATTTTAGGGTGCTAAAAGCCACTGTCGCTTCACATGTAGAGATGGCCTGATTGACATTCTTCTGGGCAAACCGCCGTTTGCCCAAACAACCAAGAGCTGTTGTACATGTGTTCAGAGCCATTAGGATCCTCATAGTGTTACTCCACTGCTTCCTGTTGAGGTGGAAAGCATTGAGACTGTGGCACCTCCTACAGGCAGGAAACATCACCTGTGTGATGAGCAAATAAAGTCATACGAGTCAGGTCCAGTGTCATACATGACTTTCTAATGTTACAGCTCACAACTCGCGTGTTATAGAAACACTTTCCGTAGTTTGAAACATGGAACCAAAGAAGAAGAAAACGAGCTTCAGTTCATTCTTCTCCTAATTGGCCGTGTTGACAGAATTCATAAATCTTTCCTCTCTGGGTTTCCATTACATCTCATGATGTCCCTTTTTTTGCTCTGCGGGCTCTCAGTCTGTACAATGCTGAAGTATGTTTTTCTCTCTCACACACACACACACACACTTACACATCTGCGCTCAGTTGCTTGTTGCTTATATCACGATGACTTTAAACGTCCAAAGCTTTTCTCTCCTCGCTCAGGGTTTTTTTGTTTTTTTTGTTTCTTGGCTCAGACGAAGACAGAAAATAAATAAATAAAAGAGAAAGAGGGTGAGTTGGTGGATTGAACTTTTGTAGCAGGTAGCGTTTGTCACTTAGTGAACTTTTTGCTGCAGCTCCTCTCTCTCTCTTAAATACGTTTCCTCTCTGGGTTTGCTTTCCTCGTCTTTTTTTAATTTCCTCGAGTGGATCTTCGTCTCTCTACTCTTTTCACAAATTACCTACGAGCTTCTCCCTGCTTCTTAATCTCTGCTGGTCTCACCCTCAGTATCTCTCTCTCTCTCTCTCTCTCTCTCTCTCTCTCTCAGTATCTCTCTCTGTCTCTCTCTCGCTGTGCGCCCAGCCAGCCACAGGAATGTATCTCGAGGAACGCCTGGCGAGACGAACTGGATCAAACGAGTTCAGAGCAGTGCTGGAGCCCGGCTGTCTCTTGCTCTTTCCCAGCTTCCATCTCTTCGCCCCGCTCTCTCCTCGTCTCCCTCAGCGCTCCCCCTCCCATTCCTCCGTCTCCTGCTCCATGTTTTCCCTCCGTCCACCCGCCCTTCCCTCCCCTCCACTTCAGGTCTCCCTCTTTCCTCCTTGCTTTTCCTGCAAACCCTTTTCCCTTTCGCTGCTCTTTTTCTCCTCTCTGCTCTCTCTCTCCCCCCCCCCCCTCTCCACTCTCCCTCACTTTGCTTCCCTCTCTTCCTCTCGTCTTTCTCCTCTATTTCTCTGGCACGATAGAGAGACAAAGAGATCTTTTGAATGCCTTCGCGTGTAGGAGGTGGACCTCAAGGGAGGGGATCGTGTGGATGTTTGCCCTGTGTGTGTGTGTGTGTGTGTGTGTGTGTTAGACTGTTTATGTGCACATATTATCCCTTTAGCCCAAAGCTTTAGTTTTGAGAGCGCAATGCAATTTGATACAAACACACACACACACACACACACACACACACACACACACACACACACACACACACACACCTTCTTCACATCAGACAGCGAGCTGTGTCGCTCTCTCCACCCTGTCTGTCAGTCACTCAGGCGGCACTCCTAATTGGCTTATAATGCCCTTGTTACCATAGAGGGACCCCTTTGCCCCACCCCCCACTTCTGTCTGCTAGCCTGTTTGTTACTCTTCAAAATAGGCCGTCAAGCACGGGGGTGGGTTAATATCTGTGTGTTTGTGTGTGCGCGCGCACGTGTGTGTGTGTTCATTCATGTGGGGGTTAAAGGGGTGGGTGCAGAATCAGGTCTCCCCCTGGGGCACTTTCACAGGGGATGCACTCCCTTCTTTGTCTGGGGGACAGTAGAAATCTGTGTGTGTGTGTGTGTGTGTGCCTTGTCATAGATATCTATGCAATCATGGTTTTGATGTCTGTTTGCGTGCTTAAGCTTGTGTGTGTGTATTTACAAATGTGTGTGTGCACACAGCTAATTAGTGTCTCATTTGCGTATTAGACTGGTGACTCCTAACAACTCCCAAGGTCAAAGATCTTCCTGTCTTGACTTGAGTCCCGGTCATGGCTCCATGCTAGCAGATCTTATGTAGTTCTATGGACATTAGCGTCATCAAACGTGATCCCTGGAGATCAGGGCTGTGTGACAAACTGAACTTATGTGACTCTTATCGACCTTAATACTTATCAAGAAAGTCATCTGATTCTAGTCTGAATGTTGGTAAAAAATAAAATGGTTTTAATATAATTAGAGTCGCCCTGTTTTAGCTTTGGTTTGGTCTCAGTCAACTCCTAAGGGGCCTCTTCAACTTAACCTGTCTGCTATTTGCACAGGTAGCACACAGTGGTTGTCTGAGTTTCTTCTCTTCCTGGAAACAGCTGCCTGCTGCAGCTGGAAGAGGTGATGGCAGTGAACCAAAACAGTAAAGTTGCGGGCCAAAACAATGTCTTAAAAGATACTAAAACGGCTGAGGAGAACAACAGTGTCGGGCGATTCTCTGCATGTTCTTCCCTTCACGTCACACGCGGTCATTTGATCCACGTTGAACGCAGCTTTAATGTGTAAACGTGCAACTGTGCAGGATTTCTCTGCTCGGCTCCCTCATGAATAATGAATGATGCAAATGAGCACCTGTCAGTCATTTTTATGATTGACGAGAGTTCTGGTTTGGCAGATCTGCACATCTGCTGCCGATACGTCGTAAAAGGATTCAGTTAAACGTTACAGGTTTTCTGTAGTAACCTGCGTTCACCTTTTTGGAGTTTACCTGAGCTTAACCTTTGTCATAAGCAGGTCTGCAGAGCCAGTTTGGATTAACCCTTGTTGACCCAATCATAGCAACAGCAAACAGGATTTTCCCGGTAGTGGAAGCTGCATCTATAAACTGGGAATTCCTCTTTCTTTGTCTCTGTCTGTTTTCCTCTCTCTCTCTCTCTCTCTATGTGTGTGTGTGTAATTGTCCAATGCCTCTTTAAACCACATGCCGTTTGAAATAAGGAAGTGGCCTACCCTCGTCTCATTGGCTGCTTTAGTGGGCTGTGGGCGGGTTCTAGTCATTGCGACTAAGCAGGGGATAAAAGCCGAGGCGGCTCCTGAGCCGAGGCAGGCTGTGAGTTTCCAGATGATCTACCAACACACACACACACACACACACACACCAGAAAAACAGTGTGACAGTTCAATGGGGATGAGTGAGCTGTG
The DNA here is from genome assembly GCA_033000465.1 of Sciaenops ocellatus. NCBI lineage: Eukaryota > Metazoa > Chordata > Actinopteri > Sciaenidae > Sciaenops > Sciaenops ocellatus. The sequence continues at coordinate 7,621,132 of CP136867.1, read as the reverse complement.
TCTGTGTGGGTGAAGAGGAGGGGAAAAAACAACAGAGATGAAGTGAATGTAAAATATAAAATGGAGGGAGGGGCAGGAGAAGCTGCGAAGAGCTCGAGGTAGGATGGCGATCATGTGAGAGGGGAAAAGGAGGAGGTATAATCGGTGAGAGATGAGAACAAGACGGGGAAATTGGTGATGTGGGGAGCGCAGCGGCAGTGATGGGAAATTCGAGTGAAAAGGTTGAGATGGAGGACATGTGGTGGTGGGGGGGGGGGTGCAAAGAAAATGAGGGAGGTAGGAGGAGAGATGTGCATGTCACAGCCGGAATGAACGAGAGGGAGGACGGAGAGTGAAGGGAGGAGGAGGGAGGAGAGGAAAGGTACATGTGACAGGGAGAGAAGGATGGGGGGGGGGGGGGGGGGGGGGGGCGGGAGGAGTGGTGGGAGGGGAGGAGGAGAAGAGCGGCGTATGTCAGCTAGAGAACAATAAGAGGCGTTCATGACACGTCTCCAGGGGTATCGACTCGACATGTTCCTCCTAATAGAAGCTAAAATAATTAATAACTTCCTTTGTCGCCCTCTTTCTCTGCCTTTATTTCTCTCTTTCTGTGGTGCTCACACACACACACATTGACTCTCTCTCCTGACATACGGAGACACAGCACATGTGCACACACACACACACACACACACACACACACACACACACACACACACATACTGGTGAGTAAACGGCAAGTAAAAAACTGGTTTTGGCTCACTCTGTTGTTTTCTGTGAATATTAACCTCCTGAATTCACACACACACACACACACACGCACGACATCATAACCATGTAATCAAGCACCACTAACAACCACCCCCCCCCTCCTCTGACACACACACACACTGTAGTGAGATGGAGAGACAGATACAGAGAGGGAGAGTCCTGTTCTAATGTTCACTCACATGAATAAGTGATGGTGTTAAGAAGCGACAGTCTGGGTGGGAGGGCGGTCGGGTAGTGGAGGAGTGGGTTAGATGGTGGTGGTGGTGGTGGGGTTCAGGGTGTGTGTGTGTGTGTGTGTGTGTGTGCGCGTGCACACACTCATTTTTTGCATGAACGGTTCTTCAGGACTCCAGAACCAGCGCCGTGGAACAAAGCCTACCGCTGGTGTTCCTCAGTGTTGGTGGTGTGTGTGTGTGTGCGCGCGTGTGTGTGCTCATTGTGTTTCATGGCATGTGTGTGACATGCGGATGTTTATGGCCTGGGGGCATGAGGGGAGAGCGAGCGAGTAGGAGGAGAAAAAGGAAGAACTACAGATAGGGAGGGAGGGGAGGACCAGCGAGGAGAACAGGGTGAAAAAGAGAGAGAGAGAGAGAGAGAGGAGTGTATGTAGTCATTGAGATGTTGAAAGCGAGCCGCAGGCAGTCTGTGTGCTCTCTCTCTTTATCCCCCCCTCCACCACACACACACACACACACAAGCACACCCCTCTCTTTCCCTCTCTCTCGCTCCTCTTTGTGAGCCTGGAGAGCAGATAAAAGCCGTCCTAGTCTTGAGGACAATAACGGCCATCGCAGCTTTGCTGCAGTCAGCGTCGCCTACCTGCCTCCTCTTGTCTTTGTAGCATGAGAAAGTGTCTCCAGCACCAGCTTTATGTCGGCACCCGCTACACACAGCCTGGTGACCGGCTGTATAGGAGCTCTATTGCCTTCTATCTGAGCTCGTGTCGCACCAAAACCCTTTTTACTCCTTTGTGTCCGTCACGTAAGCGCCTCTCACAAATGCAGCTGCAACACTGCAGGGCTCTGTGTCTGGGTTACGGCAGCACGTTTCTTTGTTCACACACGCACACACACACACACACACACACACACACACACACACACTGTAGATCTCCTTTATGGAGAGAAATTCTGTGTGGAGCCGGTTCGCCCATCACAGTGCTGTTCTGGAGAGAGGAGGCATCAATACCTTTGCTCACCATGGGGGGCAGCACAGCTGGAAAAACAAAAGCACCACAGAAGAAGAGGGTCGTGTACTCTCATATACGGTGTTCAAACACTATCTCAAACCCAAGATGGTGTGGTTGATTATGTAAATGGGAAGAAATGTTTTGCATTGTTTATTTTTTCAGTATTCTTTCTGAGTTTAAACATTTCATTAAGTCCAAGTTGTAGATTCAGAGCCAGAGAAGATTCAGGTAATCTTATTTCCACTCTACATTAGCAGTATTTAGCAGACCAGTCTGCTTCATGTTGGGACTTTAAAGGTACCCTGCAGAGTTTTTGACCTCTAGTAGCGCTATGGGGTAATGCTGGGGTCACATTTTGTTTATATTTGCTGCACGTGCATGCACGCAATATACACTCAACAAAAATCTATCCATCCATTTTCTGTAAGTGCTTATCCTCATCAGGGTTGCAGGGCACTTGTGTAGAGAGGCGGGGTACACCCTGGACAAGTCGCCAGCCTATCGCAGGGCAAAGGTCATTCATACATCGTCATGCTGTTTAATCAGCATGTAGTTATGCCACAGATCAGGTGGAAGTGCTCACTGACACAGATTTGACCAAATTCGTGAACAAAATTCGAGAGAAATAAACTTTTTGTGTGCAGTGACAGAGCCTTTTACTTCAAGTCACGAAAACTGGGAGCAAATCAAAAGTGTTGCATTTATATATTTGTTGTTGAGTCTACTTTCCTGCCTCCGGTTTCATGATATTCCGTTGATTGACATTTGGTTACGTAGCAGTGTGCCAGCAAAGGAAAGGAAGAAAAAGCCTTCAAGCTAGCAAACATGGATATAAACAGTACACGGTTAAGAATATTCCAAAAAATCGGCTTTGCAGATGTTTTTTATTTGAAGAAGCTACTCACTGTGCATGACTGTAGAAAATTGCCAGAGGATATTAAACAGAAAATAGGCTCGCAGGTTTGAGCCATCATGTCATTCATATAGAGTTTTGCAACATATGTATGAAGCTCTGCAGCTGGGTGTGAAGTGTAGAGGGAAAAAAAAGCAGCTTCCTTATAACAATACAAGACAAACAGAGAAAAACAGAGCCAAGACTGCAAATATTCCAACAACAGACACCAGCACTGTGGCCATTAGTAGAAAATATATGTGTTAGTACGAGCAACTCAAAGGTGTGAGTGTGTTTACATTAAATGTACCAATGTGAAGCGGAGCAGCACTGTTAAAGAGTATATATTCTCACTCGACCTTCTCCGCATAAATAAAGGTCTCTACACACGACTAAGCCTCAGAACAACAGTAATTATTTGAAGTGTAACTCCATTTGGGCTTTCGACTCACCTCTCAGTCCACTAACGCTGCATTGTTTGCACACACTTTGTGGTGTGTAGGGTTTACGCTGGTGTGTAAGGTCGGCCTTCACATCCCGCGAGCGTTAAAACTCCTTCAGAGCCTACAGTGTTTAAAAATGTGCCGTGATGTTGAGGCTTTCTGTTGAGTGTGCGCACAATGTTAAAGTAAAAGTGTGTGTAACCCATATCATATTTGTGTGTTTGCGTGTGTGTGTCTGTGTAGCTACATTAGCAGATGTGTTTGGCTGGAAGTCATTTATATGGTAATGATGTCATTTACCTCTGAAATGCATCTTCCTCAACACTGCCAAATAGGGCTTATCCATACTGGCAAAGCTGTGTGTGTGTCTGTGTGTTTGTGTGTGTGTTTGTGTGTTGTCTGTGTGTGTATGGATTTGCGTTTGGAAGGATGGTGTGGGGGTGCAACACCTGTATCCTGTAATATATCAAGATGAATTGGTATCTGCATGTGTGTGTGTGTGTGTGTGTGTGTGTGTGTGTTTGTGGCCATGAAGGCATTCATATACCCTTATATCTGTGTGTGTGTGTGTGTGTGTGTGTGTGTGTGTGTGTGTGTGTGTGTGTGTGTGTGTGTGTGTGTGTGTGGGCATCGCGGTTAGGTTACCTTGTGTTGATAGGAATGTGAAATTGCCATGTTTTGGGGAAATGCAGAAGTCATTTGTCCAGAGCGAGTCAAAAACCCACAACGACACAGCCTCACTTCCCTTTTGCTGATGGGCAGCAGCGTCCACACACACACACACACACACACACACACACACACACACACACAGATACACACATACACACACACACACACACACAAAAATCCGATCTAAACAGGTGCGTTGCAATCCCAAACTCTCCTGCAGGTGTTAATATTTCCATAACCACGGTGCTCATGGGCACAGATGACGTCACCTTTCTCGTATACGACAGCCGCCACGTAGAGCTAGTTTGTATACACATACACGGACACACACACACACCTAACTGCAGTGGCCCCGAGGATATAATGAATGCTGTGAACTCTCATTTTTACGACGGACAGACAGCAGGAAGCGATCCTCACTGCAGATTTGACCCAACGAGCCCCAGAGCAGCACTCGCCCTCATTAGAACACCAGCAAGCCTCCATCCATAACACGTTCTTATATGTGTGTGTGTGTGTGTGTGTGTGTGTGTGTGTGTTTGTTTGTATGTGTGTGTTCAAGCTGCCAACCTTTCGCTGGTATCTACAGGCTTGGAATAACCACACAGAGCTTGTCGCTTTGGCGATAACTATCATTAACACGGTGATTACAGGTCTGAGCATCTTAAAATAACACACACACACACTGAGGCAGTGGATCAATACTCGCATGCTGGGGTAATGATGGGTCTGCCTGCTCTGCACAGATGAGAGAGAGATGATGCATAACGCTGAGCAGGATAGATGGAGATGGAGAGGGAGAGAGAGCGGATGGATGCTGAAACAGAGGAGGGTAGGGAGGTGGATAAACAGCGGTAGAGTTGGAGAGTTAAAGTCTGCTGGATTTGGTCTAAAAAGTGCAGTTTACATGAGGGAAGCGAGAGTGACCACACGCATATAAACACAGCAGACGCACGGAAACAGAAACCACAGCACATAGTTGTTGTTGTTGTTGTTTGTTGCTGCATTAAATGAAGATCACTCTGCCATGATATGGGATCAATGGGATGAAAGAGTGAGTGAGAAGAAGAGACAGAGATAGATCGGGAGGTGTTCTGTAAAAGTCTAGATGGATTAGTCTTTCTATCTTCAGGCTCCCCTCATGATTTCTGCCCAGAGGCAGAGTGGTGAACAAACACACACACCAGGCATGGACACAGAAATCCATTCACTGTTTACACTGGCAGAATAATTAGTCAAACCCTCGACTAACTAAAAACAGCCATGCTGTCATGGAAAAAAAAAAAAGGCTAAAGGCTTAAAAATATTTCTTATCTCGTGTGTGGATTATATAAACATGTAAAATGTATAGAAGTCATGAGAAGTAAAATGTACTTTATCTTCAAAAGTACCCATTAAAGGCCCAGTACACCCACAGATGTGGGAGGAGCTATGCGAGGAAACTATGATGTCACTACGTACTTATAAGAAAGAGTACCGTGGGTTAAAAATCACTGGTGCCGTAGTCACTAAAAAGTGTGCAACATTTACCATATGTGATTTTATTTGAGTGGAAAATGTAAATGTGAATATCCCACAATGCAACCAAAACAATAGCATCTATGACATGTACTCCACTTTATGCTAACATTTCTAGCTTGCTGTAGCATAAACTGCTGTCCGTTGTAGAGACAATGACTGATTGCTTGTAGGGCTAGTTAGCAAACTGCTGTAAGTTAGCATAGTATGTTAACTAGCAACATGCCAGTGCACACTATTGCCTTTCCCACTGGCAAAGACCCGCCCCACTCTGCCTCTGATTGGCTCATTGCCTTTGTTGGTTTGGCCACAATAACCTGTCCACCAGTTAGCAAGCTAGCTAATAAATTACCCATGTTTATCCAGAAGCGGTATTTCTCTCTCGAAGGTCAAAACAGTTTTGTAATATTCACGTGTCAAGCTGAACAAATTGGACAAAAGCTAGCCTAAGTTCAGTGCAGAGTTACCTTACCTGTTTTCTGAGCAGTCGGCGAAATGGCCCTGAAATAACATGATGTTTTAGGGTGTTTCTGCAACATAACATGACAAAATACTTAAATACTTGCTCTCCTCATAGTCGACTGGGCGCTTCTGCTCAAGGTGGTGAAAGGGTTTGTTGGATCGCCCTCATTCAGCTCTTAGTCTTCTTGCACTTTCTTACTTACTTACATATACCCGTGGTGTGTCGTCCATCTGATCTTACATAACTGAACCATTTCCACACTACGGAAGTCACTCCTCTTTCTTGAACCAACTCCTCCACCATGCAAGCCGATGGCAATGTAGCAATGTTACTTTCACTTTCAGCCATGCTCGTTGCTGCTGTGCCCGACTGTATGACGTTATTACGCCAACAAGTCAGAATATCACCATCATAGTGATGTGATCTGTTTTTATTATATGAAAAATGATACTGGTGTTATCGTGAACGATTGTCCCATTCCAACACGTGACACAGAGTCACACAGCAGTGTACCAAGGGTGTGTAGAGGCTCTAAAATATTCATGCATTCACCTGTAAGCTAAGCTAATATTGTGTTGTGCTGCTCTTCTTCTCACAAGCAAAGTGCGATGTGTTCCTCTGACAGAGTCTCCAATTGGTAGTACAGTACAGAGTAAACTTAATCTCCTCCCATACATGTCTTCAAACACACACACACTATATACTATATACTTCCAAATGCCAGCCCATCATAAAGGACATGAATGATCTGTGTGTTTGTGCATGCATACTTGGATCTTGCATTTGTTTCCTGAATGCACGCACACTGGGTTGGACTTTGTTCTTTCCAGGTCTAGTTGAGATGTGTGTTTAGGCTGTGTAAACACTTGCACATGCACGCACACACACACATATCTAAAGAATTGCACAGCGTGGAGGCAACAGCAGTTTACTACTGCATGACCTAGTTATGCACACAGAAAAATTAGAGAGAGGAGACAGTGAAAGCAGCCGGGAACAGTCTTTTATTCTGACAACATCCTGCTGCTGTCTCATCGGCTGATTTATCGTGGCTGAAATGTCGAGGCTGGTTGACGAGCTGATAGGTCAGTGCACAGGAAGGTGTTTGATTATTAGAACATATTTTAATAGAAGAAGAAGAAGAAGGAGAGTCCCACAGGCTGGATTACAAGAGACAGAGAGAGCAAAAAGGAGATGGGTGTCGTGACTCAAGTTAGTGGGATGTGCTCTCGTGTGGCCATCGATCTGCTCGACTAAGGACATCTGGAGCGCACACACACACACACACACACACACACACACACACACACACACACACACACACACACACACAAGCTCAATGGGTTCATTCCTCTCAGAAAGGCTCACACAGATACTCACGCACACACTTCCCCATTCAGCATGTTTTCTGGTCAACACACGCACACACACACAAACACACATACACACACACACACACACACACACACACACACACACACACACACACACACACACACACACACACTCACACTCACTTTAACACACACACTCATTCACACTGACGCGTGTGTGCAGCCAGTGAGATTCTGCCGTTGCTGCCAAATAGCCATCAGGGCCCCTCCACTCGCTGCCACAGTGATCTGTTACCATAGCAGCCTCTCTCCCTCGCTGTACCCCCCCCCCCCCCCCCCCCCCCCCCCCCAGCTCAGAGGCAACAGTGAAGAGAGGGAAAACTGGTGAAAAAGAGGGAGAGAGAGAGAGAGAAAAAAAATAGTCGTTCCTGCTACTGACTGAGCATCCATAAATCTGTGTGTGTGTGTGCGTGTGTGCGTGCGTGCGTGCGCGCACCAGTCTGCCCTCACGACAGGCTCTGGCAGAGGCAGAAACCGACTGGGTTTTGACGCAGCCAATCGCACGCTCGCCTCCTGTGGCACATCGCCCAACCGAACCAATCGGAGGAGTCTACATACAGTAGACTCACGCACAGACTAATACGATATTACACGCAAACATACTTTGTTTTTTGCACTGCAAATGTCATCCTCTACATGTGTGATAACAGAATTGGCTCCATATGACGGAACAAAGGTGAAAAATCCTCCCACTCGTCCTCCACCTGTCTGTCTCATCTTTTTTTTTTTTTTTTTTTCTCTTTCTCATGTATGTCTCTCTGTCAGGTAAACTGTCTCTCTCACCTTCTTCCTGTCGCTCTCTCTGTGTTTGATGTTGCCCATGTTGGGTTTAGCTGGCCTCTCTCTTTTGTTGTTGTGTCCAGAGAGGACAGGTGTTGGACACAATCTGTCCCTATCTCTCTCTCTCTTGCACACACACTTACATAGAAACCCACACACACACACACACACACACACACACACACACACACACACACACACACACACACACAGCTGTCAGGCCCCTCCTGGTGACCATCTGGCCATGAAGCCAGGAGTCCCCCCCTCCACTCCTTCACTTTGTGGCTTCTTTCTTTTTCTCTCGTTGTACTTTCCTTTAAAAACGGTTGTTTGTTGGCATCAGTAGCTAATAAATGACATATTTCATCACATTTGCATGATATTGACAATATAATAGGCTTTCCAAACAATAACTGGACGCCTTCCAATGTGAGCAACAGATCAGAGAAGCTCACAGGCAAACGGGCAGTAGTACGTCCTGATCAAGATTTTTGGCACCGACCCAAACAGAGTCATTTAATACAGAACGTCTGCCCATATGGGTTCCAATCCCATATTTACATTTTCATACATAATACGGATAAACACAGCACGCTCTGCCTGGAATGGGTCGAGGTCCTTGAATGTATTAAACAGTGTCCTGTGTGGAGTCCTTTTGGACATGATTTAGACAGCCTATATACATCCTCAGCATGAACATAACTCTGGAGGTCAGACACAGCTACACGTGTTTTGTACAGATGGAATTTTAAACTTGCTAACCGTCCAGTTCAGTGAAAGCGAGGCATTCCCATGAATGGGGCTGGCGTTAGGTAAGCAGGTCATTTCTAAATACAATAGATGTTCTATTCAAACTTTAACAAAGGTATCTTACAGTGCGTGTGATTTTGTTTACCCAATTTGAAATGTCTGGTTCTCTTTCACCTGAAAATCGTCCATGCTAAATCCACAGCTGACCCGATGGAGTGTACACAGACATGCCGCCCTCATTATTGGTGTAGCTAGCGGTGCATTTCACCTGTCAATTGGAGGGCGTAGTACCGACATTCTTCCGCCTGGAGTCAAACTCCATCCAGGCAGGCACTACAACCAAACAGTGGATGATCCCCCGCTGGCTTCCCACAAATGAATAATACCATTTGTCTGACAACGTAACTCTGGCTTTAGGTCGAGTTCTGCTGAAGCTTTGAACTGAGTTTTTATGGTCCCCGTGAGCAGATTGAGTTTTCTCAGTTGTCATGCCATTGGCTCAGTTGTTATCTGTGTTCTGTTGGGACACAGTGACCCGCATGAAGAGCGGAAGTGTTTTTACAGTATTCAAAGATGGCTACCTCCACTGGTAGGCTGGTAGTGACACTGTTTAGTAGCCAAAATGAGCTCAAATTCAGTCAAATCTTAGACATTGTGATACTTCATGTTCTCTTACTTCTGTTTCCAAACAGTTTGTGGATCCACCCTGTGTAAACGAACCAATAGAGTCATGTAGTCGACTACATGGCTATGCTAATTGGACAAATTACTTCTATTGTAAGCAATGCATTTGAGCTCTGAGTACTTAAAGCAGGAGTGTCCAAACTCTTTTTTTAAAGAGGGCCAGATTTGACAGTGTGAAGATGTCAGGGGGCCAATACTAACATTTAAAAAATGAAAAAATTACCAATAAAAGTTACATACAAATGCGCTGTTCTGTAACAGTCATTTTGTTTTCATTGTCACGATTATCATTTTTTTTAAAATGACAATATAACCAAATCTAAGCCAATCAGGTGTGAACAAATCTAAAAACCAGTTCTTCCTTTCTTTCACATCTGGAGTCAAATAACACAGAATAAATTGTATGGAATACGTTAAACTTGCATGAAGTTCATGTTCATTCTAAACATGACTTATTATGAGTAATGCAAAGTCTGTTAACATTTAAGTTTAAAACGTATCACTCTTGCTCTTGCCTTTAACAAAATCATTCAGAAAGTAAAATATTGTGTCACATCTACAGATATATAACAGCAGCAGTTATGTCCTTAAAGGTTCAAATGCTTCATTATGTCAACCAAAAAAAATCTTCCAGCCATACAGTATCTGACAATCCTATCAGGCCATAAATAATATATTATAAAAATGAAGCTTCGAGCCGCATGAAATCTGACCGCGGGCCATGATTGGCCCCTGCGCCATACTTTGGACATCCCTGACTTAAAGTGTTATTTTTATTGTTCATCTTTTGGCTTCTGTTTACAACTTCAAATTAACTGTAATCTTTGAATCACCTTTTTGAAACTTATGTAGTATCTTTTAATGCAGTGTTGTGTTTTAATTGTGCAAATGGAGATATTCAAAGGTTACTTCAAACTGGTTATTAAAAAAACATGCTATGTTAGTCTTTAACCCTGTACTCAAAGCTCTACCAAATACTGTTAAACTCATGCCAGGCTCAACATTACTTATTTGGACACACACTCTTCTACAGAGTCCGCCATGTTGAACCACCATTTTTCTAAAGTAGCCCAGAGCAGACAAACCAAACAATGATCTAGATAATTTGGCCGCCAGAGTTTTTCCCCCATGCTTGGAAGGAGAGGGTTTGTGGTATTTGTGAGTATTCGTTTGGTTTAACTGTTATTAAAAACATACAACATATTCCAGTATTTTTGTGTGACATGATCATCAGCCAATGATTTCCTTGGCTGGTATATGATGGGAGTGGTTGGCGGTCTCACGGAGAACCAAACTCTGAATCCCAGTTTGTCGCCACAAATCATGAAGAACAATAAAGGCGTTTCAACCTGATCTGATCTGATCTGATGAAGCCAATAGGTCAACAGTTGTAGCTTTGCTCCATTTCATGTCATGTCAGCAGTCGTCCATTAACGCTCTTTGTTTTTTGAAATCACCAGCGTCCCGTTGTGCAACAGAACTCAGTAATTTCACCATCAGATGCAAAAAATATCCAACTAATCATCCTTTAGCACTGTTTACTTTGCTTCTCTCTTTCCCCTGTTTCTCCTTCTCCCTCTCTGATGTGTAGTTTTTTCGTAGCTGCTGGCCGTGTTGTTGAGTAAGAGAGGGAGGGGGAGGAAGAAGGGATGGGGTGGGAGGGGGAGAAAGAGAGAGAGGGTGATAGAGAGAGAGAGAAAAAGAGAGGGGGTGGATCTGTTGATTTACTAAAGACTCAAACACGACCAGTCTCCCCTCCCACACACCCACTCACACTTCCTCCCTCTCCTCATCTCTCCCTCTCCCTTTCCCTCTCCCTCCCTCTCTCCCTCTCTCTCTCTCTCTCTCTCTCTCTCTCTCTCTCTCTCTCTCTCCCTCCCCCCACCCCCTCCTGGCGTGATGGTACAGCTCCAGAAACAGGAAGGAGCCGCAGCTCTATAAATAGAGAGGAGCTGCTCGGCCAGGAACCACACACAAACACACACACACACACACACACGCACACACACATTTCCCCTCTCTCGTCCCCTCATTTTCTCCCTCTCTCTCTCTCTCTCTCTCTCTCTTTCTCTTTCTTTCTCTGTTGCTTCTCTGCTCTCTCTCCGCTTGCCCTCTTTCTTACTTACACTTTATCTTGAAAATGTAAACACGCACGCGTGCACACACACACACACACACGTGCAGAGATGCACGCACACGCTCTAACACGCATGCACGCACAGTCCGTGACTCGGATGATAATAAGCTGTGCGGTAAATGCTAATTGTTTGTAAATGTGTCTGTTAACACACGCTGCTCCTTAGCCTGCTCTCTCTTTTCTTTTCTTTTTTCTTTCTTTCCTACACACACACACACGCAAGGTCTCTGTTATTGAGTCGGGGGGTCAGGGATGGATGGATGGGGGTAGATGGGGAGGAGAAAGTGATGGTTTACTGTGGCCACTAGTTTTTTTATGTCACGTCAGCAGGTCTGAAACTGCTGATGACACTCGTACATAACACACACGTTCACACTTTCTTATTTCACGCGCACACACACAATTCACATATGATATATCTGAGAAAAAGCTGTGATAAACCACACCACAATAGTGTTTACTGTGTGTGCGCGTCTGTCTGATGTTGAATTTGTTGGACAGCTTTAAAGAACTACGTTGTTCAGAAAAAAACTACTACTACATATCCCAACTCAGAGCTGTGCCATAAGAATTCCAGGATGTTGTTTAATAGTTTTTTCATCTTGGCTGAACGATAAAGAGGCGATATTTAAATCTGCCAACGCTCCGACTGCAAAATAAAACTGCACTCATTTGCAGAATTTGGAAAAGGTAATATGAAAGCGTTATTGTTTAGATGAGGAGTGTGTGTGTGTGTGTGTGTGTGTGTGTGTGTGTGTGTGTGTGTGTGTGTGTGTGTGTGTGTATTCAAATCAGGGGTGTATAGGCCCCCTGTGTACAGGAGGCAGACTGGCAGGCGCTTTCTTACACACACACACACACACACACACACACACCCTTCTCTGGGATGGCAGCCAAATCGTTCTTTTGTTTGTACCTTCCTCTTGTCACTTGGAGTTTTCTGTCCTTCACTCCCACAGACTCTTTGTTTTTGTGTTCTGTCCATCTATTGCTCAACGTTCAGGGATCTGGTCAGGAAAAATAAACACTGCGCGCCTGAAAAGGTTTGTGTTCAGGGAGGAAATACTCCAATCGTACAGTGATCAGAATAATGTGGACTGGAGTACGACGTGCCCAATTCTTTTCACTCAAAACTGTCTCACCTCTCAACTTTGATGTGACAAGAAGACAAAGACAGGAGCTAGCTCATTCCCTGTTCCTAGCTTTTATGCTAAGCTAAGCTAATCAGCTGTAGATTTATGGTACATGACATGAGGATGCCATCAACCCGCTCATCTAACTCTCAGCCAGAAAGCAAATAAATGTAGTATTCCTTCAAGGTCTGAACCTTCAGTCAGAACCAGATCTCTCCAACCCGGACCTTTATGTCAGGGTCATTTTCACAGAGAGGCTCTTCTGGCGAGTTTTTCACTGACTTGCTCAAGGACACTTCAACACGATGGATGCTTGCTGACGTGCGCTTGAACCGCCGTCCTTGAAATGAAGGACAGCCTTTCTGACACTCCGCCTGTTTTACCTCCTCCATTCACCCTCGTGCAGTATCTTCCCGGTTCTTTACACTGAAACAACTCGAGCAGTAATTAAATCTAAAGACAGTGTATCATTAAAGCTCTCCACACAAGTGGAGGGATTTTAAAACACATGTCAGACTTTCTGTCTTTCTTCACTCCACCTCTGGTCACACGTGGAGAATAAAGGAAGAAAGTGTGAGATACCGTAGCAAACACTGACTCTTTATTGGCGTCTGCTCCTTTTTCTTCGGTCTCTGTGACACTTTTCTGTAGACAAAATGAGGATCATGGGACATGTAGTCATGCTGCAGCTTGCTTGGATGCAGGTACATCCACCAAGCAAGTGAGGTACCTAAAAGTGAAGGATAGCGTTGGTGTTTTTGTGTTTCATTCTGTGTTGTCAGATGAAATAATCCCTCAGAATAAATAATTTCCCAATAGTTCCCAGTAAAGTTCCCGATAATTCCCCACTGTTTTTTCCCCACTACCTTCAGTGAATCCAGTGAATGCAGCCTTAGCGAGTTATCAGCTGCTGAAAAAAGGACCGCAGTCTCGTGGTCACATGTTGTGGTCACAGGTCACATGGTCACATACAAGGCAGGGTTATGGTTTAAAATAGGTGGATACATGCCCAAGCTTTTGGCCATAACCCCCATCAACACCACACACACACACACTTACTTATTAAAGACCTGTTTGATTTAATTGACTCATTTCACAGTCTAGTGGCCCAGACCAGGAACAAGCACACACGCACACACACATACACACACACACACACACACACACACTCATAAGCAACACACTGGCCTGCACCCAGAACACCAAATGAAATTTGGACAATTATGACTGATATTTGCGGGTGCGTGTTACCTGTATCTGATTATAGTCACCGTGCCACTATTAGCTGATTAGCTGCTCTGCTAAACTTGTGTCCTACTGTTGGTTTTATTGTTGGCATAAAAGCTCCGTTTGTGATGCTGGGATCAAGATTGAAAACATTTCTGCTCTGGACTTCATCCTCAGCAAGAATTTGGTGGATCAGACGTCCTGACATGAAACAAAAATATCTAAAAACAGCAGGCTCACTGCAAAGCAGCTGCTGTTTCAAGTTCCTGTGTGCAACATCCATCCGTCCATCCGTGCATTTGTGCAGTTAACTCACTTTGGTTAACTACTTTCTCTTGTACGGCGGTCATCACCCTGTAGTCACTCGACGTGTGTTTGTGTGTCGCGTGGCCACATCCTGCCTGTTATTGGCAGGACCGTCCCCTGCAGTCAGAGAAAAGAAAGAGAGCGAGGAGATAATGTGGCGACGAAGAGAAGGGCTGCGTATCATGGAGAAATATATTGCAAAGGAGATGTGGCTGCTGTGTGACTTTTGATCAGGTGTACAGCACCTCCTGTGATAAATATTAGCAGGAGTACAGGATGTTTTTTTGCGTATGTACAGGTGTAATCCTATAGATGAAATGTTGAGAGCCATGTCTGCCTGACGCCTCCACATTTAGTTTGGAACATAAAAAAGATCTCCACGTTGCGAAACTGTTCCGACACAGACATGTTCTTATAATATTGAGACTTTGGTTTGAATTCGATATGATGCTCAACCTTTAAAGAGAGGGAGTGAGTGAGCGAGAGGAGGAGGAGGAGGAG